>JAHLJT010008446.1:98054234-98417455 GCA_031308135.1 Acheta domesticus | reverse complement strand
AACATATATTGCTGAAAATCCCATTGTTCACAAAAAAAAAATACCTCCACTCCTTTCATTTACTGATATGCAAAACCAAACTAAATGCACTACTTTATAAAATAAATTATAGTAATCAATTACAATTATAAATAATTAATTTTAACATAATAAAACATACTTTGATTTATTGTATTCGAACTCTATATGTAAACAATCTTCAATGCCAACTTCCATTTTGATGCTATTATTCATATCTGGGTAAGAAGAAAGGGTATGCCACAACTATATCCATTTCCTTTACTATATCTGATAAGCGACGAACAATTGTGACTCGCAAAAAGTACCTAGAACAAAGATGATACTCATTGAAAGATGATATTCATTTAATAACATACATTTGATTCACAAATACATAATTATTTTCATACCTTAATCTCACATTTGATCCTGTATACGATTCAAATGGCTTTTCCACGTTTGAAAACTCGAAGGGATATGATGTGTTCTGAACCAATTCTCCTGGCCGTGCTAATTCTTTTACAAGAGAAGTAAATTCATGTTGGTTCCCTCTGTCATAATAGAGTTCAATCTGACCCACAAACTCAATTTTCACCCCTTGATGTTCAAGTTTCGAGCCAGGTTTCTTCAATGTAACATTTACCTAATAACAGTAATACATGGAATATAATTATCCAGCAATTCAGGAAGGGAATAATAACAAGAAATCAATGATGAGGTATTAAGCAATGTATTAATAATGTTCTTGTAAATTGGAATAGTTTAATGCACTAAATGCATGTGAAACAGAATTTACAGAAAGCTTATTAGCTGAAAGTTTAGTCCTGAACTCTGTAGTAGTGTAAAATCAAATAAACAGTACACCGTACGTGCTTGCAATGTAACAATGAAATTACTCTATTAAAATAACTACTAAGAGAGTATGTTCAATTTAAACATAACACTATATTATAAATTAGTGGGGTACCTACAACACCCATAATATCTGATAACACTGAAATCTAAACCTCATATATTTCAAAAGGTTTTAAACATATACATACGACTGAAAAATCAATTTCCTTAAGATTTTATGGAAAATCATTTTTAGCATACAAATGCATATGTATAAATTTAAAAGAAAGATCTTTTTAGAAGAAAGAAAAATGAAAGATCTTGGTGCTCATTTTCCTTCCAATTCATCTAAATAAGAGAAACTGATATATTATCCAAGTATATCAAATATCAAAAATAGCCTAATTTTCACGTTTCATGACAACAAATTAAAAATAATATTAGGATATTTCTTTGTAACTGGCTTAAGAGAACACTAGAACACTACAAATTTGTAGTAATATCAAGCCCACAAGCACTTAAAAAAGAAACTTGTGGATATTTGATCTATAAACAATAAAAGACAAAAATAAACATTCAATTGAGAGACGAATCATTGAGAATATTGAGAAATATCAAAATGTGAAACTATTACACATTTTAAAAAATGACACTTTGCCTACAGTAAATTCTCTCCACATACACAAATAGCATCATTTGTTATGTACACTGAACCATACCTTGCCTGCTACAGTTTCACCATCATAGTAAGCAAATGTCTTTCTTTCTTCCCTTCTTCTGTTTTAATATCTGCCTTTTTTCTGCCATCAGTTCCATCTAATACTATATCAATTTCGGCACTCTGTCCAAATCCAAGAAACTCTGGAAATAAATTAAAGTATTTCCTATAAGCATATAATTGAATCAATACCTATTTTTAATAAGTCAGCTATTCAACACTCATAAATCAAAATACATGAGAATACACAATCTCTTGAACACACTTTTTTATGATTAAAAGATTACAAAATCTTGGACTCTGTATTTCAACACCAATGGTCAAACAATCCCATTTTTCAAACAGTTGTTCGCTACCACAACACACTTCACTGTGCTTCAAAAGTACTAGAAAATGTAATTCGAGAGCTTTTTTCTTCGAGTTGTAGTATGGAGTACCATTAAAAGAATTAAATTAATTATACATTATATCATCTCAGCTTTTGAAACAAAAGAATTAGGATATAAACTAAATGTTGTCAACTGAAAAAGGAAACCTACCAATACCGCACTGAATAACGTTTATACTTACTGATGTAATAGCACACTTGTTATGAAGTGCCTATCAAGTTACAGGCAAGCAATGAAACAATTACGAGACTAACATGTTCTAATAGCGCAATTTACCAGATGTTAGTCCTCTACAAAATAGGAATGCATGAACTCCTAATATTAACAAGAAAGTCGCTGTAAACGAATCATGTACCAAATTGTACAAGGTGATTATTTCAAAATGGTACACATGATTATAAAACACATATTCCTATACATATTTATTAAAACAAATGCTCAAAACGAAGTTGTCACCAACCATTAGTTCGACACCAAATACTTCAATGCGATTCCTCACACGAGCTGTCAGTGGTGATATTGTCGGATACAATGTAATAACGATAGATATTTCGGAAGAATTGCATCCTCGTCATCCATCTTCTAGTGCGGATTGTCATTCTGAAAGGTTTATTCTTCAAACAATAGTTGTACTACTCCTTGGTTGAGGCACACCATTAAAACGATTTCTGTGTCTTTTTTCTCATTGCATCACAGATGATTTCCAAGCGGACATTGTAGTTTGCCAGACATAATAGTTCACGTTATTACGCATATTCGAGTATTTATCACTCATCAGATATCACACACTGTTGTCAAACAGATACCACATGCATAATTACACGTTAAAATAACGATACACAATTGAAGCACATACCAAAACAATCCAGAGAGGTTAGGTCAACATTTACGGGCGTGTGTTTATGAATTGTGCTTAGGCAATACAATATTTTCCTATTTGTAATGAATATTTACCATGTTAATTGTTGATCGATCGACCTCACACTTCTGTTTTCTGTCAGTATAACCTCCTTTCCCCACTCATACAAAAATATTTGCCTTCAACATTATGTTCAATGGATCAGCACCGGAGCGAAAAAAGTCACAAGTTTCCGACAATATGGCGGATATGTGCTGTAAATCTCGAAACCAGACCTTATAGTGTGAAAGAATATACATCCACATATCATTCAATAATTAAAAGTGAGAACGATCTTCACATCAAATACAATGTATTCAAAGAGATTTCGACAATAATATTTCATCTGTAGTCCATGCAGTATTCTAAGCCAATACTCAGAATAAATAAATTTTAAGTGAGTTTCAAACCCTTTCTTCTGTGGGCGGTGTTTAGGAAAAACTGTGGCTTTCATTACTTTTATGCCATAAGTTTAGAAACTTTTTACTGTTAATACACTTTTAACATAACCAAAGTTCTTAAATCTTAATTTCAAGGACCCCAGAAATAAACGAGTCTTGCATTTTTTAACCTGAATTCATAAATTTATGTAAATTGTATCGCGAATCGCGTTTTCAGAATAAAATATGTTTTGGAAAACATTTTATCAATAACAAAACTCATAAAAGAGTGTGGTAACTCAAATTAATTTTAAATGAAAAAAATGAGGTACCGTACTCAAACAAGTAGAGTGGGGTACGAAATTTACTTTACCCTTCTGAAAGTTATATTGTAAACTGTGAGCAAGGAGATTATGCTTTTTCTGAAATCTCATAACGTATGTAGAGTATTCAGTTATTCAATATTTTTGTGTAGTAACCAAATATTTATTTCCTAGATTCATAAGGTAAAAATGACATAGCTCACTACCAACCTCGTAAGTCTTAACATTTATCACCAACAATATCCATAGGAAAATATATATTTATGTAACAAGTCCTTAAAGACTAATAGAAGACGTGTTACAATATTTTTATTTCTAATTTTTTCTAGTTATTCAAATAAACATTTAACACTTTTATCAGAAAAGACTTGTCATTACTCTCGATGTTCTGTAGCAAGGATTGTTGGGACAGGTTCTTGGTACTGTTTTTAAATAGCAATCGCAGTGTGCGGAAGGACCAAAAGGACACAGAGGGACAAGTGTGACAAAGTGGTGAAAGAAGGACGAAGAGGGCAAGGGGATAAACGAGACAAGGGACAAATTGGTCAAGGGGACAAATGGGTATGAAGGCTGGGAACAAGTAGTATGAAGGCTGACTGAATTATGAACGCATAGCATAATGAACTAAATTTGTGCTCCATTCATTTAAATGGACAGTACAGATATACAGACCGAAAAAGTTCACACTGTATATCTGTAGTTTATCTTGAAAAGGTGCATACATGATGCACGAAACGTCCAGTGATCAACAAGATACATTAATTTCTGGTGACACTGAAGAGGATACTATAGGGGAGAACCTCGAGGTTATGCATCATGGTTTGCTAAGATTTTGAGAAAGTCTTCGAACAGAAATCTACTTTTTCCGGGTGTAGGTTGGGTTTTTCTCTAGTTTGAATTGGGATGCCGCTGGTATGTCTGTTAAGGCGCGTCCATACGATGCGTCTTTTCTGTGCGTCACGGGAAATAAATTGCATGCGCAAAGTTGAAAGACGAACGTTCAACACCGCGCACGTGCGCTACCCTGTCCACACGGTGCAACACTGCGGCGCTTCAGTTCTGTTCTGTACAATGGATCCAGCTTACTTTATAATCAGTTGAAAGAAGAGAAAAACTATGAATGTTTCCCTATAACCTTCAATGAACTGAAGAGAGTTCTTTGTTTTTAAGAGACATTCTGAAAATACACACATTTAAATGAGAACTATTTCATTTAATTGTTTCAGATATATAACTTATTAAATAAATTTCGAAATTGCATTAGTACGTAAAAATAAAATAAAAATTAGGGAGAGCTAAATAATCTTCTGTCACTGCAACACACCGAACTAGAATTGGGAATAATTTATGTTCGTTTTACTAGTTTCCACTAGTCAGTTGAATAAATATATATTGAAACTTTATATTACCGCCCTGTCCGAGTAAACAAACACCCCCTTAATTTAAAGATTGGTTCAAGTTTGGATTTAAGATCTTTTTTTTTTCCTATTAAATTCAAAATTATAGCAATGTGTTTCACTGCGTTATGCATGGTAGGGCATGATATCACGCATGGTTCCGTCCCCCTGTTTCAGAATTGCCGGGCAAAGGGCCGAGATCAACAATACGGGAAAGTCAGATGTAGACCGCCCGAGTAATCAAAATAGGCCCACAACAATATTGAAGGTTTTGGTTGTGGCCCTTGAGGCCTTGAAAGTTGGATACCCCTGCTTTACAGCTTTTGGCTACCCAGACCATCTTCCTCTTGAGGCGCGTCCTCTCGATGCATCTTTTCTGTGCTGCTATTGCATTTAATTGTTTCAACTATATAATTTATTAAATAAATTTCGAAAATTGGCATTAGTACCGTAAAAATAAAATAAAAATTAGGGAAAACTAAATAGTCTTCTGTCACTGCAACACACCGAACTAGAATTGGAATAATTTATGTTCGTTTTTACTAGTTTCCACTAGTCAGTTGAATAAATATACATTGAAACTTTATATTACTGTAAATACCGTATAAAAGAATAGTCTGCAAGAAATTCGCAATAAAACGGGACACCACACAATAACTCGAAAGACTACTAAAACTGCTCAAAAACTCGTACGGCTCGGAATTCCGGATGACTTCGCTACGAAATACACATTCTTTGGAGGAAACGCACGAAAAAGACAAACGAGATTCCCGTCAGCGTCCCGGGAAGCTTGCGCTATTGCATGCGTCCATGGTTTTGACGAAAGGACGCATGTCCGAAACGCAAGCGCTACGTGCGCCAGACGCATGCGCAAAATTGAACGAAAATGCGCATCGTGTTTTGCATGACGCATGTGTGGTTTGGGTAGAAATTATGTGATGTATGGACTACTTGGTTTATTATTGTATTGATGTTTAGTTCGGAATAGAGTTATATATAAACATTTGAAGAAATAGGAAAATAATGGGAAATGCAATTTTATTTCACAAAAATAAAAAAATCGGTATTGCAACAAAAATATTATTTCATCTCAATTATAATAAAATGTAGAACACACTATTCAAATTGCTTAAAACTTGAAAATCTTGACATTATGCGTTTCACTACTGATCCCACGATATTTGGTTAAAAGAGAAACGTTAGTAAATTGAAAAAAATTGAATACTTTCAACAAAGTCTATTGATCACTTGCAAAATTGTTGCAATTGCAAATAAACACCTTTTTCAAGTTCTCAAACTCAAACAAAGGTCTATTTGGCCTTAAAATTGCTTTAAACAGGCTGAATGACCGCTCTACATGAACGGAAGTCGCTGGCGCATATTTAAACACTGCAATTGGATCCAGTTCAACACCAGAATCCTCGGTCACCACCTCCACTGGTTTTCAACACAAGATATCGGCTCTAAGTTGAATGTCCTTCCAACCAGAATTTTTCTGCAAAACATCTAAAAGTTCTTCATTTTGCTTCTGTTATGTAATGCTGCGTGAAAAAATGGCCAATTTTCGCCAGAAAAAATTTGTTGCTGGACGCTGATAACGAAAAAGTGGATAAAACCAGTTGCTAAATTAAGAAAACAAATCCCCTAACACATGGTGTAGCCAGAACTCCTCTTTTGTGGGTCCTTGATACCGAAAAAACAATTGAAAGGAAAACGTCCGTCTGTCTGTCCGTCCGTCCGTCTGTGAACACTGCTAGAACCTAAACCATACGTACGATTTCTTCCCAAATGAATATTCTCCGGTCGATCTGGTTCTAGTTGAAGCTTTGAGATTTTCAGAAAGATTCTATAAAATCTGGGGGTACTTTACATGAAGCTCCCCGGACATTTTCAAAATTTTCTCAAAAACGGCTCCAAATTTGTTCTTTAAATTGCTTTTAAGAATAGAGTAAAATACACTTATTAAGGTGGCATTGGTCCGATTTCCACGGATAACTCTGAATTTTCGAAAATTGCAAAAGTTTAAAATTTTTTCGGCGTCTTTCTGGAACTACAAAATTGCAGATAGAGATTTTTCTTTTAAATAAAATTTGTTATTCATAGTGAGTTCTTTCTTTAAGGTCATGTGCATTTTTTTTTGAAAATTTTAGTAGTTTTCGTGCAATATTGCGTGTAATATGTGCAATTTTAAAAAAAATTCAGAAACACGATTTTCTCAAAAACGGCTGCAATTTTTTTCTTTAAACTTTTGGTAGAGATAGTGCTAAATGTACCCTATGAGATGACATAAACTCCATTTCGCTCTATTTTTTCGTTTTTTCAAAAATTACAAAAATTTAATTTTGTTTACTCGTCTCTCACGTCGTTAATATTTACATTATCGGCGATTTTTTCACATTATATTTACGAGTATATATGGTTTAAATAATATCAAGTAAAGTTTCTCGAAAACACTACCGTTTTCTGTGAAAAGTAGCTCAAATTTCGGCATTTTCAGAAATGCTCAAACGCCATTTTCTCGTATATGGCTGCAATGTTTTTTCTTGAAACTTTTGTAACGGATAGTGCTAATTACACTCTTTAAAATGACGTAAAGTTTATTTTCAGTTATTTTTTGTTTTTTTTTTCAAAAATTACATCAATGTAATTTTTTTAAAGATCTCTCACACCTTTAATATGCACATTACCAACAATTTGTAAACACTGTTGTATATGTGAGTGTAAGTGCTTTCAAATTACTTTAAATGAAGTGTTTCGAAAACTCAAAAATTTTATGTGGAAAAGAGCTCCTAATTTTGCATTTTTAGTAGCACTTAATCGCCATTTTCTAAAAACGACTCCAATTTTTTCAAAGAAAATTGCCATTTAGGACAAAGTTTAACTGTTTGTTATATTCTTACAATTATAGTTTTGTTCTACTATTAGGAAACCGAAAAATTAATAAAATGTAAAATAATGTAGTTTGGGCGGCGATAGAGGCAGTTGTCAAGAGTATTGGCAAGTCCGAATAGCTAGCCGAGACCAAACGAAACAGGAAACTAATACCATTGTCAGTGCCATTCTGTAGCACCACTAGTTTAATGGCTTTATTGCCTATTGAAATACTATCTGCTAATAGCATGTTTTGGATTTCTAGTGACGTTATTTTGTCAATTAGAAACACAACGTTTGAATCCACGTATGAGTTTTCTATCAAAGATTTAGCTTTTTCCACTGCTGTGGAATCAACAGGTAACTTAGAACATGTTTTCTTTGATCAAAGTAATTGGAATAATACTTAGCTGCCTTCAGCCAAATACCCCACCTTGTGATAACTGGTTGGGTAGGTAGAGGTAGGTCAAGGTAATTTGTCTTAAAAATATCCACACGACTTGGAATCTTCAAGAATACTTTCTTGAAAGTTGAATCCCATTGCTTCAGAGAAGGTCACATGATGTACCATAGTACGTGGCGAGGAGAACTGCCAGAGCCGCTTTCACGCTGACCGAACTGTAACTGTTGGGCTTCTTTTCGGGGATAAGGGGTGAATATGCAACCAAAATATGCAAATATGGCCCAAATATGCAAAAATATGCAATTATGGTGATATATGCGAAAATATGCAAAATAAAAATAGCTTAAATTGATTTTATATGCCTCAAAACGCATACAATTTCCTGAAACTCAGTAGTTTAGTTAACAGAAAAAAATATGCACATGCATGTACATCACAGCCCTATTAATTACTTATGAATGAGCGTGCGTTTGTGATTAATGTCATGTATTTATTTTGAATTATTTGGAGTTTATTTATTTTGAAGGGGCTACGTTTCTCCATATTGTGCATGCGTAAAGCATTAGTGGCCTATTATAGTTTTGTATATTGTTATAGAGTTTGTATATGACAAGGATTTGTGTTTGTTGATTAGTGACCGGAGTTGTGGCGAAGAAATATGTTTCTAGCTTGTTTAATTTTGATATATGTGTGAGTTTTCCAAGTTCGTTTTGTGTCCAGGTAAACTCCTAAGTATTTTACAGGTTGTGATGGCGGGATCCACTAGATAGGAAAATTGTTGATTACTAGGGGGAGGGGGAATAAACTTACTTACACGCAACACTCACCGCACTGGATACTCGAATTGTCATGAAATTTCACCAGCTGATAGAATACCATGCAAAACCTATAAACACAAATTTTGAAGTGTTATGGAATATTAGAAATATTAGTGTTTAATAGGCATTTTGTATCAGGACCTTTTGCGACCTCCACGCTTCTCTCAGCGGCCGAGCCGTTGCATGGGTAGCGCTAGGAACGTTTCGCGGCGTCTATCAATCGGTGTCAGATTTCCAAAACGCTTTTGTTCAAGAAACGATGGCAAAATGACAACGCTGGTGACATGTCAGTTTGATATACAGGATGTCCCACCAACTATGGACCACCCCCATAACTTCTAAACGGTTCAATGATATCGAAATTCAGTTTTCGATTAACAATTCGGAACCATGGAACAAGTAACATGCCGTAGAGAAATTGTTTATAATATTTTTGTTTTCGAGAAATTTAATCATCTTTGATTTTTTAAATGGAACTATATTTTTTTCAGCGGCAATGTATAGATCATGAAAAGAGGAATAAAATAATGTATCATATGCTAGTATTTTGATAGTAATTTGAGTATAAAATTAGATTTTCTGATGTGTGATTTTGAATTAAACGGACAATATTTCGTGAAGCAGCCCTTGCAACACTTGCCTTCGGGAAATGTGGCCTTCGCGGCGTCAAGCCTTGCGTGGAGAGAGGAGACTGAGAGGGGTGGCAATGAGGGATAAGAGACCTAAATAAAGCAATCCAGGATCTTGTCACATTAAGAAAAACTCATTTTCAACGATCAGAATAAGAGATTTTTCTCCATTGATTTATCTGCATTTAACTTGTTTTCTTTAATAATAAATATCATTTTCAAACTTGACAAAAATACAACCACCGTCTCTTTGTTGGTAAATTTAATTTTTTAATTAAGATGATTATTCGTCCACTGCGCAACCGTACCTCTACTGCTGTTCATAAATGGAAAAGAAAAGAGTACTCTTCCGTCTTCTGCTGTGGATTTTCAAGTTTGTGGCAACACGTGGCGTTATGAAGTGAGAAACTCTCCAATCAGTATTAGCAGTTGTGACTGCAGATGTGCATTTGTGTTAAAGTTTATTAAGTTTACACTATAGACTGACAAGAGTATTTCAAAACTTCTATTGCAATCTCTCATTATGATCGTTAATATTGATGTTTGTTCATATGATCTTCATGTCAAGACCATGATTTGCTGTAGTTACGCCTCTTATCCCTCACGGCCGCCCCTCTCACACACCTTGTCTCCACGAAACAGTCTTCGACGCCGCGAAGGCCATCTTTACCAACGACGACTGTTGCAAGGGCTGCTACAAGAAAATAGTTTAATTAAAAGTCACATGTCAGAAAGTCTAATTTTATACTCAAATTACCATCAAAATACTAACATATGATACATTATTTTTATTCTTCTTTTCATGATCTTTTCATTGCTGCTGAAAAAAATATATAGTTCCATTTAAAAAATCAAAGATGATTAATTTCTCGAAAACTAAAACTATTATAGACAATTTCTCTTCGGCATGTTACTTGCCCAATGATTCCGCATTGTTAGTCGAAAACTGAATTTCGTTTATCCTGAACCGTTTAGAAGTTATGGGGGTGGTCCATAGTTGGTTGGGACATCTGTATATAGTGACACATGTTCTGTGGAGAGTATTAGTAAGCGCAAAAAAATGTGTTCTTTTTGTTAAATATCATATTGTGAAGATTTTGTGCGTAACCCATGAGTGAGATTTATTTATTATTTTTATTTGATTATTATTTTTTCTTTATTTATTGTCTCTGTTTATTATTTTTATTTATTACAGATTTTGTTGTGCATTTATTTATTTACGTATATATTATTTAATAAGTATTGTCTTATTAATTAAACCACATTGTAATCTTTAAATCCTGTAAATAATGTCAGTATGCATTCAATTATTGGATTCGAATTATTCACGCATGCGTTCTCATTCTACTAGTCTTTCTGAAACCTTCAATGTTTTGTTAATTGATTTATGTTGGTTGTACATAGTTATGTTTAAGTTACAACTTTACGTGCTATAAACATGTTTGAAGCATATGTTTGAAAGGCTTACGTGCTAACGCAGCGATTGCCAACTGGACAAGGAATGACGTCGGAGCCGCTTTGTTCTCCGAGATAAGGTGCTCGGAGAAGAAGCCTGAGCAAAAGGGGGGAGGGAAGGAGGGCAGACGGCGGAGGGCGGTCGAAAACCTTTTCAGTGGGCCTTTGTCGGTATTTCAGGCAACATAAGTGGGAAAACATCTACACCCGCTAATTTTCTTTCTGTTTAGGAAGAAAGGTTTACTTTTGTAGATACTGGAACAATGGCGAAGTGTTTAGTGTGTTCAAAAAAACTACATCCGTTAATTTTAACCCGTTACACCCGTTAATTTTAAACTACGCCCGGTAATTTTAACCCATCAACACCCGTTAATTTTCTTTCTGTTTAGGAAGAAAGGTTTACTTTTGTGGATCCTGGAACAATGGCGAAGTGTTTAGTGTGTTCGAAAAAACTGCAGTATGTAAAAAAATCCAACCTATACTACGTACCAACTGATTTAATGTAGACGGTGAGCTGCTGATATACAAATTTGAAGATCACCAGCATAGAGGTGATCCAGGGAGGAAACGCCGAAAATTCGAAAATAAGATCTTAAGACAATTTTAAGCATATTTTGTCCAATAAACTACTTGGATATTCCGAATGGCTGAGCTGCAATAAACACTCAAAAGTTGGTTTGAAAAAATTATTTTTAGGCAAAAATTTGCACTCCAGAAACATGTAAATTGTTATTTGTTTACAAAAAGAAATGAATATATTTGTTCAGAAAAAATTAACCCAGAAATAAAAAATTATACAATTTACACAGTTTGTTTTTTATTTCTGAGTGTTTAATGAGTGCATTCACTGCGAGCTGTATGCCACGTTGCCTTGTTGGTAGATGCCGAGTTGATGAGGGAAAATGATCGGCATATAGGGATGGACGTGATCCCCAAAGATGACTGCATACTTCTATTGATCTACTGTGCCTCCCAGAATAACGAGATCACCCAGAGAATGCCACGATAACATTCCCCATGCTTTCACGCTTCCTCCTCCGTCCTGGCCCCGCCCGGCGATTGTTGCAGGTGTTTGCATTCAAACATTTCACATCATATGCGCTAACGACCATGTGTTTTCCGATGGAGCAGAAAATGCATCTGAAAATGCCACCTATCGTCACTCAGTGGACGTCCAGTTGCGGTACTGGCGTGCAAATTCTATCCTTCGTCACTAATGAACAGCACTCAGCAAGGGTGCATAATCTAGGCACCTGCTGCGGAGGCCCATATGCAGCAACGTTCGGTGAACGGTTGTTGAGGAGACCTTGTTTGTTCCTTGGTCCATCTGGGCAGTCAGTTTCTCTACATTTGCTTGTCTATTCGCCACAGCCGTAGTTCTTCCCTGTCATCTATGGCCCGTTGTGCGCCACAGTTGCCTCGGCGCCGGTTTTGGATATCGCCATTTTGCTGTGCACGGTATACTTTAAACACGGCGGCACGAAAATACTTAACAAATGTAGCCATTTCGGAAATACTTCCGCCCTTCATCCGAAAGCCAGTGATTATGCCTTTTCGGACGTCCGAGTAATCGCTCCGTCTCTGCATTGCGACAAATACTGCAATTTTCCACTTCCACCCGACACGTTTTATGTATCCTTCACTGTTCGTGCTGCCACTTGCTGGCTGTGAGAGATTATTGCACATTTACTTTGAACATAGTAGGTAGTGATCGTGACTGAATTGTTTAAAATGTGAGCAAAATATCTATTTTCCCCCACTTAATGTCTTATTTCGTTTTTGAGGCGATTTTCTTTGCAATATCGAATTATATTCCAAAAATAAATAAGTTTACTGGAGGGTTACGTAATGGTAGGCAAGGTCCCTGCTGGGACCATTCAAAACATCCGCCCAAAGCAATACGTCAATTCCACCGCGCCACCAGACGTAACTTTCAAATCACAAAACAGAGGGGCGGAACTAGCAGAGTTTAGTAGGTGCAATGTTAAGGGCGCCGGGTTGAGGGGGCCTGGTCACTGTCATCATAAAATTCATGTTTTTAAGTACTCAAAAATGTGTTAGTTTCAATCTATTTCGATCAATAGATTTCAATTTAAAGTTGACTGAAATAAGAAGGTAGCAAACAATTCAGAAAATCAATGTTTCTACTTTCACTATTTACGGATTATTTTCTTTATGCTTTATTTCATAGGATCTTAGAAAAGTGAATTTTGTGACCCTTCTGATCCTGACCAGAATCGGACTCAGATGCCCCTCCTACCCTTCTTTACGTAGCTCCAACGTCCTGGCGGGGCACCCCCCGGTCGGGGCGGAGAGGGGTAGTCGTAAGGGCAAGGAACGATAACGAGGCAGTGAACAAGAGTCAGTGCAGGGCCTTGCAACTCTCCATCGAAACCGGGGACAAAGCTTGAGGGTGCTACTATAGGAAGCGCTAGCCGGGTCCAGCTGCAGGTTACGCTCGTCAATTTCCGCACATAAAAATTGGCTAAGTTGTGAGAAATACGAAATGTGTCTTCTAAATGCTAAATTATTCATAATATATACATATAAGCAAGTGCTTAAAAAAGCGCGAACATCGACGCTATCTTTTGTAACATTACGCGCCTGCTTGCTTCTCGCGAACCTCCGCAACAGCCACACACGTTTGAAGTATCGTTGGCAGCCGCTCGTATTTTAGTTTCAGTAAGAAGGTGCTGCGGGAGAGCGCACCACTGTAATGGTCTCCGCCACAGTATATGGGTGGAAAAGGTCTCGAGTCAGTGGTGGTGAAGAGTCCGAGCGGTAATGCGGCGAGCAGGCCGGTTGTAGAAAGAAGGCAAGAGAGGAAATTGAGTGATGCAGCCTGGATGTTGGTCGTGCTGGAGAGCACCCTCAGAACACTGTTTCATGCCTATATAGAGGCGTGTGAACCGAGATATCAGCGTGGAAGCCAAGTCAGCGCGCTACATCATTGCCGTCCTTCAGGGCGGACCTTGCTCCAAGGCCTGCAGCTAGCAACGGTGTCCCGCCGGGCCCCTGGCTGACGCGGCAAAAATGGCACCGCGACCTGCGAGGAGCTGTGCCGGAGTCACCATTCTGAAGGTCGGTAAGGCATTTGTTGTTTTTATATACTGGAATCGGCCACTTCGCCGAGGACGACTCAATATCTTGTTCCGACGCCAATCAAACTTTAATGCTGAATTTCGAAAAAAATGGAAGACTCCCAAATTCTACAAGCAAGTAAATACTGATATCTAGGTGACTTGTGAAACACGTGGGAACCATTGAAACTTCCTAAACCTTGCGTGTTCTCTATCCAATGAAGTGCGCGTTAACATCCTTAACGTTTGCCCTACGAAGGTTGTGGATTGTCATCATTGTTAAAAATCTTTTATAGTGTAAATTTCCATGAAAGAAAGACCAGAATTGAAAGGGTTAATACACAAGAAAATTGATATTCAGAGGGAGAGGAGTTCAAAACCTTGATAATATTGGTAATAGTAACGTGTATTCAGTAATGTGATGAATTTAGGAAAAAACTATTCGTTTAGCGTATTAAATTTTGAATTTAAATGCCTTCTTTTAAGACAATGCATAAATGCAAGAGAGGATATGTTTAGGGAATATGTAACTTTGAAGAGAATTTAGATATACTGGCGTCGACGAATAGGGTTGACCAGTATTTAAATACTTGTATTTGAAATACGTATTTTAAAAACATTTTATATTTGAAAAACTCTATTTTTGAGTTTTTTGGTCATGGGTTTTAGAGATGTAATTAAGTACACAAAATAAGAATATTTAAAAAAAGAAATACTTCAAATATTTTAAATGCAGATGAAGATAACGAGGATAGTTTCTTTTTGTTTCATTCTGCTAGTGAATGACCTTCATTGAAACAAAAATAAACGCTTCTTTCAGTTGTTAAAGTTGAATTCACTTGATTTTTAAATGATAAATTTAAATCATTAAAAATGCTGAACAATTATTATCCAAAACCAAAAAAGGGTTATCCATTATAACCCTTTCCTTATTATTCCTTATAACATTAGTTTACATTCATCAGCGCCAGTTCAACAACTGTTTTCCTTTGCGGATTTTTTATACATTCATCAACTAGGGGCATATTGTCTGATTTTGTTTGAAAAACTAGTCATTTTAAAAGGAAATTCCGTTTGTTTGGGTTACACATATTTTTGATATCGTTTTTAAATTTGAAAGCGTTTTTGTGAATGTGTTTTATATTTGAAACTTTTTAGTTATTGTTCAGAAATGGATGACTGTCAATTACTAATTTATTGTAACTGACAATTGTCAATTGTAATAAATTACTAATTGATAATTACTCATTGTAATTACAATATATTGCAATAAAAAGTTATAATACAATTTTTAAGTCTCTTTTTAACAGCTTGATCATATATAGTGACCACTGACATATAGTGATTGTTTTAACTGTAGGAACTGTAGAAATAACATGTAAGGACACGAACACACACAAACATTCATGCCCGAGGCAGGATTCGAACCCGCGACCCTTTGAGCCGAGGATGCTAAGGCCCTTCAGCTTTAGCGACTTCGATTATCCAGGCCGGTGCAAAATTATTGTATTTACTATATTTTGAGTATTTGAAATATTTTAAATACATATGTATTTAGCAATTCAAAATCTAATTATTTTGAATATGTATTTAAATTCTAATTTACAAAAAATATTTTACATTTTGGCGAAGTATTTAAATACTAAATTTAAAGTATTTTGGCCAACCCTGTTGAGGACAAATTCCTTCCGTATTATATTCACTTTGTTACGCTCTTAAGCGTTTGCAAGTACCCACACTAATGCTCGTTATTGCTATTATTAATATTATATTACTGTTTTATTTTGTGTACTTGTTTTTCTTAGCTCAAATAATTGTAGTGAAGTACCGCCAAGAACAATGTAAAACAGACTGTTTCCAGAGTTTGTTTTGTCCAGGTTATTGTTATTTATGTATGTAATGAGAAGGGAAGAAGCTGACTACATTGATTAATAAAATAATGAATTTGTTCCTCAGTGTGTTTTCTTAACGTTTCGACAGTGGAGACCCGAACACATAATATCGCCTTCTCAAAAAAATTCATAATGGGCGAAAAATAGATAATAAATGAGAATGGTCTTAAGTTTCTTGAGTCTCCTTATATGATAAAGTCAACACACTCGGGGGTCTTTATTTACTAATACGTAACTATTAAAAATATTTAGTAATTTATAAAAATTATAATTTATTATATTATTACGAATTTATTGTCATAGCAATAGGGCTCTGGGTTCTGAAACCCAAAGAGTACAAAGTAGAGACGCCCCTAGAGGTTTCTTTTGAAGTCAGTGCGTTTGCATGGCCGCCATATTCCTCCAAACCAACCCGGCTCTGCTACATAATGACACGACTAACAAGGGAATGCCGCGATGTGACATGTCGAAACATACCCTCATATTTTTTATTGAATGTACATGCCCTTTTGATCTCATGCTGTAAATTTTGGGTGCTGATACACATTGCAAGTATATTAAAAAACTTCCTGAATTTGCGAATTGGCCCTTTGCTTTCGCCAGTGTAAAAATGGGCAACCCTGCAAAGCAGGCGTTACCCAGCGCGCTCGCTTGTGACTCAACACCACCGCTCGCCGCAAGCGGCGGACTCTGCTTCCATGGTCGTTTCCAACGAGGGTCACACGGGGAGGCAGCTGCCCCTCCTAGCAGAAAAAATAATAAAACTAATAACACTAATAACTATATATGTAGTCTAAACTACTAATAAAAGTTTTTTTTTTCCGAATTTTAGTTTTATCTGTTATTAATTTTTGTAAGAAATACATCGTGATAAATCTTTCTGCCCATGAATTTGAGAGCTCTTGTCCGCGTCTACTGCGAAACCGTTCAGTTGTGAAATTAGTAAAGTAGTAAATCTAAGCACTTCATGTACGGTAAGGTGGACGGCAATACTGCGCTGGTTCGTCGTTTGTACCAGGAGAGGTACCCACAGCGACAATATCCAGATCGGAAGACATTGTACGTCTGCATCGCCGTCTAAATTTTCCGTGCGAGCATGGAAAATTTAACTCTACTGGTTTGAGGAGGGGATGACCAAAATCTACAACTCCAGCTGTAGAGGAGATTCTGGACGCTGTGGACTCGACTCCTTCTATCAGCACGCGAAGGTTAGCATTGCAAGTGAATGTTCCTCATTCGACTGTCTGGGGACTGTTGCAAGAGTATCAGTTGCATCCTTATCATTTGCAACGTGTACAGGCCCCAACAGCAGATTACCCTGCACGAGTTACGATCTGTCAGTGGTTCTTGCAGCAGTGTGACGCAAATCCGAACTTTCCTGCCTTACAATTATTTATAGATGGAGCAGAGTTCACACGAGAACGCATTACAAATTTCCACAATCAGCATGTATGGGCATATGAAAACCCAAGTGAAACTGCTCCATCTCATCATCAGGTGAGGTTCTCCCTCAACATGTGGGCAAGTATCATTGATGATCGATTTGTTGGACCCCATGTACTTGTAAACAGACTTACGGGGCAGGCATACACAAACTTCCTGGAGAACACCATATCTCATGTTTATAAAGACACTCCACTGATGACAAGTCGTCAACACGCTCAGTTCTTGCGTGATGGCGCTCCTGCACACTTCAGTCGAACGGCTTGACGACGGTACTTGAGTCGACGTTTTTCTGATGGATAGGTAGAGGTGGCCCAATTGCTTTGCCTCCACGCTCACCTTATCTGAACCCTCTCGATTTTTACTTGTGGGGCCATTTAAAATAATTTGTGTATTCGTCTCCGCTGCCTGAGTTATGGGAGTTGAGGATCCCTTCGGAATCGAATTGTGGCAACTTGCGAGGTCATACGCAATGCTCCTGCAGTTTGGGATCGTGTTCGCAGGTCAATGATACATCGTTGTCATGTCGCTATTCAAACAGGAGGTGGACATATCGCGTTCCGGTACCTCAACAATAAACATTAAATTATATTACAAATGCATAACTATTTCTATTAAATTAATAGAATGAGGTCATATTTTAGATAAGCATTTTTTAGTAATATTGAGTTTTTGTTACACGTGTATTTGAATGTAACAGTCCGTCACACAAGGTCACGCAGTGCCCCATCACGCGCAAACGCGCTTCAAAAAGCGCCTGCAGATGTGTTTGTCTGTGGATGGTGAACATTTTGGGCACGTGCTAAAGTAATTTGACTAGTAATGTAGTAATGTACCTTTATTTAGTATTGTTGGACTATAATTTTATTTTTATTTTAGTTCCACTATTTTTTCTTTTCACAAGGTATTATTATATTCTCATTAACAATTAAACTATTTCCTGGAAATTTGCAATATTATTTGTACGATCTTAATAATTTATTCGGACAGACAGACGGACGGACAGACGGACGGACGGAAAGACGGACGGACAGACGGACGGACGGAAAGACGGACGGACAGACGGACGGACGGAAAGACGGACGGACAGACGGACGGACGGAAAGACGGACGGACAGACGGACGGACAGACGCACGGACAGACGGAGGACAGACGGAGGACAGACGGACGGACGGACGGACAGGCGGACGGACGGACAGGCGGACGGACGGACAGGCGGACGGACGGACAGGCGGACGGACAGGCGAACAGGCGGACGGACAGGCGAACAGGCGGACGGACAGGCGAACAGGCGGACGGACAGGCGAACAGGCGGACGGACAGGCGAACAGGCGGACGGACAGGCGAACAGGCGGACGGACAGGCGAACAGGCGGACGGACAGGCGAACAGGCGGACGGACAGGCGAACAGGCGGACGGACAGGCGAACAGGCGGACGGACAGGCGAACAGGCGGACGGACAGGCGAACAGGCGGACGGACAGGCGAACAGGCGGACGGACAGGCGAACAGGCGGACGGACAGGCGAACAGGCGGACGGACAGGCGAACAGGCGGACGGACAGGCGAACAGGCGGACGGACAGGCGAACAGGCGGACGGACAGGCGAACAGGCGGACGGGTTTCCGTCATTCGATTTTTCGGTATCAAGGACCCACAAAACATGGATTCTGGCTATACCGTATGTTAGAGGTTTTTCCCCCTAAATTTAGCAACTGAATTTATCCACTTTTTCATTACCAGGGCCCTGTAATAAGAGGTTTTCTGCCGAAAATTCGCTATTTTTCGCGCAGTATTACATAACGTTCCGTAGCGAGAAAGTAAAATATGATTTTTTGATTATGAAGGTTGGAATACTTTTTTCCTATAGCCTAAAATTCACCTTAAAATTTGGATAAGGGTTTCATATTAGGGTAGGATTTTTGGTTTTCGTGTTTATTCGCCCATGAGAACTTGGGTGAATGTCGACCAAAATGGGGACGCTAACATATTTTAACATATAACAAACTAAATTATCGGTAAAAAAAAGGTTTGAAAAACATTTCAATGTTTCGTAGAATTTAGACTGTGAGAAGTAATGGTTTATGTGTTTACAAAAATATTGACTTCGATGGAGAACGATGTTTTCGTGAAAATGTGCAGTGTCCCCGTTTTGGACAACCGGTTGGTCAAAATGGGGTATTCACATTAAAACGATAAAATATTGAAGACATTTATTACAAAACATTTCAAAATCAATCAAATTATGTATGCCATGACAAGTACGAAACATCAGAATAAACATCTTGTCACGTAGTAAATTTGTGTTTTTATTAACATTCTAGTTGGTATAGGAACAAAATAGAGCCGATATCACGCACAGAAGTCACGAATAAAGGTTTCATCCGTTCTTCAGCACTTAAACAGGATACATGTGCCCAACCATGGCAGGTACCACACTCTTTCCAGCCTTCTATCTCTTTCAAATTTGTCTAAAGCTCGTTGCAGAAGATAGAGGTATCATCAACATTTTCGTCTTCGGAACTAATCATGGTTTTCTCAACTTTGCTTTTCTTCCCTTTTTTAACTTTAGGATTTGTAGAATTATGTTTACATGGTTATACAGAGCTTTCTTCTGTTTATTATTTGTTTTTCTTTTTTTAATTTTTACTTGTTATTTTGCTTCTAGTTTTTCTTTATAAGGTAATGAAGTTAAACACATCAGTTTTTCCTCTATTGTCATTTTTCATTTTTCTTATACGTTCCATTTCTTTATGAGAAGGCATTAATATTTTTATTGAAATCCTATAAGATAGAGCAGCTTTGAGTTTCTGTAGATGTAGGCCAGTATAGTATAGTAGATGTTGCTCCTCCTGATGCATAGGGAGGATCGGCTCATAATACAAGTCGACGTGGAGGGTTGTGACTCCGTAGTTAGTGTTGCTCAACAAGAAATTAAAGTCTCTTGGGACCTCACCGTCATCACTGCAAAGATGTTTTGCAGGAGCTCTACTGTAGGAACTTTTCCGGCTGCTGTGGATCATTAATCCACATCCGGGCTACTGTGGCTGGTTTTTTTCAGTAATCTCCTAAGGCGCAAATAGATGATCAGAGAATTCATGCATATTGAATTCATAATGAATTCCGTTTTTTTTACCAAGCCTTCAATACAATTTGAACAGTAGCTGCTCTTGAAAATGTGAACAATGAAAAAACTCAATAATTTTGCAACATGAAAAATTGTAACACAGCATCCTGGGTGGTTGACAGGCTATTTCCTGACATCCTGTTCATAAAAAGTGATTGGTGGAGTTATGAAAGACATTTTCTTGTATTGCTCCAGCCATGCTCTTGGCCCACCAGATCTATCAGTCTTCTTTTTTGTAGTGCCCCATAGCGAAATCTGATAATAAATAGACCTCTGTTTTATAAATAACTCGATTTGACCTAAAGTTTACTGTTAGTTATTTTACAGTCTTTTTATAACGTAAATAATTCCTATTTTAGACTACTAATTATGTTTTATATTTGATCCTAGGAACATGAACAGAAACAGTACTCTCGTACAAACTTTTAAAACACAATTTAAAAGATATCTCAGCAAAATAATATTTTATATTTGTTAAATACTTGAAGTATTTATTATACTTGAAGTATTATCAAAATACATTAAGAATGACCGTGCTGTTCAAAACGAGGTCGTCTCCGTTTTGGCCTGCTTGAATGTCCCCATTTGACCAGGCCATGATGACCGCTCGCAAACATGGCGTCTTTTTTACCACCATGCGAAATAACATAGTAAATTATATGTTAAAATGTACCTTAAAACTACGAGAATCAATGCTTTACTCACCAAAAGTGAATGTAAAAAAGTAGCTTGTCAAGATCCAATGCACTAGGTAGATGAAATCCCAGCGGTTTTCAACAAAAAACATTGAAACTTTCGTAAAACAAACAATTACAAGCACACGCATCCACAACCCCTCTCAACCTGTTTGACCGGCCGTCTAGTGTACCACGTTTGGCCATCCTAAGCATCCCTTATCAGTAACAAAACAATCCGTTTTGACTTGCCCTCCCCATTTTGAACGACTTTCCCCTATATTAACTATTTCTCTTTGTGCACACCTGATTTTCGGAAAATGTGGACTGAATTAATTTTTCCTACAGCCTAAAATTAGCCTTTAATTTTGGATGAATGTCCGTTGTCTCGCAATGAAGGGAAATACATTTTTGTATGTGAACCCTGCTAACTTTAGATAGCTAAATATTTGATGATGGTCGGTCTCCCTCTTCGAGCTTTCCTGTCGCATGACGCCAGCTATGTCGATGGGTGGTTGGTTGATTAGTGATTCCGTGCGCGTCAACTACCAAAGTCCCGTAAATTGAACGCATCGTGGGAGGTAGGGATGATCTTCCCCCGCTGGATGGTAAAATCTAGCGCCGACCTACTGTCGACTACCGGGAATTTCCCCAAACAAGTATCTCTTACCAGCGGGGCACTGCCCCAGTCGGGACAAGATCCAAGCTCCAAACTGATCTCCCGACATGTAGTGTAGTGCTTGTGTTTAAGTAAGGGGTGGGATGGGACAAGGAATGGGAAGGAAAGATCACGCGCGGTCCGTGGCCCGTTTGTTAGGCTACTACTCCGCCATTCGCCTGGTATTGATCGGAGAAACATCGGAAAATTACCGATCAGAGCAGCCGGCCGCTAGAATTCTCCTCCAGAATCGACAGAATTTGATTTAGCTATCTAGCCAGTGTCGAAAATCCGTCACCGTCAGGACTCGAATCTAGGACCTCCCGGTCAGAGGCACTGTCGTGGCATCAGTTGAAAATGAGCCACCTCTGCTGGTCCGGTTGTGCAGAAAGCAAATGGCGCACTGCTTATGAGAATTCAGTTGAGTTGCGTACTACACTATGTTATTGCATTTGCGTGAAAACTGTTTTTTGTTGAAATATTTATTTTATTGTATTGTCATACGGGAGTATTTTATTTGTTGTTCTCAAGCAATTCCGGGAGATCAGTGCATCAATTGGTGTCACTGCAGTCCCTCTGATCGGGAGGTCCTAGGTTCGAATCCGACGGCGGCAGGATCCCCTAGCTTGTCAGCTAGGTCGAATTCAATCGCTGTCTGGAGGAGAATTCAAGTGGCCGGCTGCTCTGATCGGTAGTTTTCCGTGGTTTCTACGATCAACACCAGGCGAATGCCGGAGAAGTACCTTAACAAATGGGCCACGGACCGCGCGCGATCTTTCCTTCCTCTTCCTTGTCCTATCCTCACCCTTTACACACACACTAACATGCACTACACAGCCACACATACCGGGAGACCTGTCGGGAGCTGAGAGCTTATTCCGGTGCCCCGCTGGTGGGAGATGCCTGGTTGCGGAAAGCCCCTTAGTAGAGAGTAGGTCGGCGCCGGATCTCGCCGTCCAGGGGGAAAAGATCATCGCCACCTCCTGATGAAAAAACACGCCCTACACTTACGGGACTAATGACCTCTGTAGTTGTTGCGCCCGAAATCACGAACAATCAATCAAGCAGTGTGCGTGTTGAATTTAGAAAACCATTTTGTTCATCAACGTTTTAGCGGCTGTAGGCCACTAGTTGGCTTTAAACGTTAACTACAATATTGACCTGCATTCTCTGTTGTTGTGGAAAGCACGTATTTCAATGTATGAATACTGGGTAAACATTAAGGATGTTGGTCTTCATTTACTCAGGGATGTATTATATTGAACGAATTTACTTCAGTCTCCTTAACATACAAAAACTACATCTCCAGAACAACCGAATTTGAAATGTGCTCATTTATGATATTTCACACATTTAATTATATTCGACCTCTGCTCGAATATGATTCACAGTGTGGAAGATAAAAATCATTGTCTTTGCGATGGTTGGTTGGACATAACATTAGATAAGACACGTTTAATGTCAGAAAGTGTTTTTATTGAGTGTTTACAGAACATTTACAGAACATTAACAACGAAGATTGTTGGGAGAAAACAAAGGCTCGGCGCTATGCGTATAATTCACTGATAAGCCTCGGACCTCTATGACCTCATTTCTCGTATATCTGTCTACCAGATGCTAAAAGCGTGTACAGTGTCTTCAGAAGTGTTTGTTGACGTTCAAATAAACATGCAGTATATTATCATAAAAATATCGTAACCGCCGAATTGTGAAGGAGTAGAAATAAATTAATATGGGATTCACGGACATTCAATGAATTTTACAGATATCTACGCCCGACTTTCTGAGTCAGGTTGTATTTCTCTCTGTAATCATACGTGCCCAGTTTCTCTACATCAAGTTATTGTCGTTTTTATTACATGCATTGTGCAGCCAATGAGTGGTAACGTCTCAGCTGAGGCGAACCATTCTGCAGGAAGTTCTATTCAACGTAAAGGACAACGGACGCGAGAGATGAATAAGGGTTTGACTGCTGTCAAAGAGAAAGTAATTGAAAGGAAGAAATCAACAATTAATGC
Source organism: Acheta domesticus (assembly GCA_031308135.1). Taxonomy (NCBI): domain Eukaryota; kingdom Metazoa; phylum Arthropoda; class Insecta; order Orthoptera; family Gryllidae; genus Acheta; species Acheta domesticus. The sequence continues at coordinate 98,393,449 of JAHLJT010008446.1, read as the reverse complement.
ACTCCAGCATTAAAAAAATATATTTTAGGATAAAGGAAGAAACTTCCTGAGTTTAGTCTCTAGGCAGATTTGCGCAAGATATTTGATCATGAAAATTTACCATTCCAAAATGTAGGAAACTTCTCAGATATTTATTTATCAAAAAAATGAAATTACTAATAGTAAGGTAATTCGTTGAATTGGAAACAAAATATCAGGAAACTACTGATGTTGAAGAAAAGAAAGCTAATTGAATAATTAAAATCAAGGCTTCTGACCTCTCACGGTGCGAAAGTCGGTGATGAGTCCTACAAAATGTTCATACTTTTAAGTACGTGATATAATTAAGCATAAGGTATATTGTAATGCAATACATTAGATTAAATCAGAGTTTTCCGAACTTTTTCTTTCATCGATCGGAGAATGGTTTGCTTCATCGACCCTCTTACGTTCTATGGTACACAGCATCTATAATCTTACGCAAAGAATTGCACGTAAATGCCTTAAAAACAATTTCAATTATACTGATCAGTCGCCGCTTCATATTCGACTATTTACCCCCAATCGACCTCTTGAACAATTGACCCCTTTCAAAAATTCATCGATCGTAGGTGGTTGATACCGACACCGTTGGGAACTTCTGTGTTAAATGGTAATATTGGCATTCACTTATCCATCCATCTACGATTGTAACTAAACTTTTTACAACACGTGTAATGAATGAATATATTCCGAAGTACAACCGATGTTTTTTAATTCAAGTAGTACATACATCTAGTAAAATACATGAGATTTCAATATTGTTCAGAATTACTCCACAAGGATGCTCAAAACATTATTTTAAGGATTAATATTCGTAAGAAGAGAAAGTGAAAAAGTATTTAAGAGAAAAGCTAAAAAATATCTGTGAAAAAGCGTAAAAGATATATGTATAAGATAACTGAAAGATTATCTTCTAACCTATTTAGAACTAAAAGGACAATAACAACTATGAAAAAGGACTGTAATATATAAACTGAAACGAGATATTTTCGTCCGTGGTGTCGAAATGTCGCTACTCCACAGGAATCGGCCGTGCGGTACTGTTACATAATGTAGGACCGTGCGTGTTGATGTGGTAAACAGCAGCGCCCGACGCACATCTGCTTTAGCAGCAGCTCTCCTCACTCCGGATGTGGGGAAGCGGAGGAGTGACCTCCGCCTGCCATTAGTGACGCTCCCCGAGTGTATGCACAGCAAAAAGCTACTCAAGTGCATTATTTTGACGCGCTTACTTCCATTCAGGGCCGGATTTACCTATTAGCAAAACAAGCCGTTGTTCAGAGGCACCCGTCCATGTGGGAGGGGCGACATGGGGAAAAATCATAAAATATTCGATAAAACTGTCATATAATATTTTGTATCTGAAAATAAATGTTATTCAAAAAGTCTACTGTACTAAAAAATTGTTAAATCTCATTTGTGTTTGAATTAAAAAGTATTTTATCATAATTAGTATATTTAAATAAATGTGGAGGAATGTGGAGGGAGGTGGTTTCTACACTTTTGTGCTGAGAGGGGGGACGAAGTAACTTAATGTGGACTTATATCTTTCTGAAAACTACGAACAATGCACTCAACATTGTTTCAAAGTTCATAAATTTCTACCTCGCTCGAGACAAGCACTTTCAAGAAATGCGTTTCAACGGCACTTTGCTTAACGTTTGAAACCGAGGATTTTTTTGCAGAAAACTGACTAATGCCGTCCCGAGTGTATGAGACGTCAGAATAAAAGACGTCACCCGCTTTGGTGAGTGTTCGTACCGTTTGGGGCATATGTTTGGAACTTCGAGGGCTGTACAGATCTACCAGTGGAGGCAGCTACACACACTATCGTATCTTTTCCAGTATTCTGTCTTTGCTAGAATTGGACAAGCTAAGACAATATGATCAATCGTTTCTACGTGTTCCTGGCAAATGCGGCATTTATCGTCTTGCAACATTTTGAGAACCGCTTTATCATAATGTGTTCTCAAGGCCTGATCTTGGTCAGCTATTACAAGTGCTTCCGATTCTGGCTTCATTCTTCCCCTCTTGAGCAACATAAATGATTGCTATTTATTGCTCTGTACCGTGTTCATTCGTTTCGAATTTTGTCCGTGGAGTGGTTTGTCTCTCCACGATTTCTTTAACATTTTTTGTCTCACATTTTATGTTAAGTAGCATTAGAAGTTCAGAGTCTCTGTCATTCTGCGTGTCTTGCATAGTCTTGTTCGCAATGCTCCTAGCTACGCTTACAATGCCTCTGTTTCCCATTCTTCGGTCAGATTTTATGACCTGCCTCATTAGTGGGTCATCTTGATGGCTGACTACATACTTTCCCATCCAGACTATTGCATTGTTCCAGGAGGCTTCCATTTTTCGTAGACCTCTTCCTCCTTCCTTACGTGTACATAAAGTCTATGTACATAAAGACTTACATAAAGTCTATGTACATGAGCTCGAGTGTGGGCAACATGATGCATTGTAAGCAGTTTTCTGGTTTTTCGATCCATAATGCGAATTTCCTGCTCAACTCACTAGTCCGAAATAGTTTGGCGGTGCCTGTATCCAAATACAATCTATTGCTGATATTTTATTCCTGGAGTTCAAAGCGGACTGCAGGACCAGTCTTACTCTTTTGTAATACTCCTTGCTTTCATTGTGTCGCTCCTCTCTTTCATTGTGTCGTTCGAGATGGTCTCACATTCTTCAATGCCCAGATATTTGTAAGTTTTACCTGGCTCAAGATCTTGAATCACAGTGTGCATATCAACTACAATATTCTCTGACGTCATTTTGCCTCTCTTTAAGTTGATTTTTGCTCACTTGTCAAGACCAAACTTCATGCAGATGTCATTGCTAAAATCATTGATGACGGACATTTGGGTGAGAATCGCTTCATTCCTTGCAAACACTTTAAGATCATCCATGTAAAATAAATGTGATACTGGTCTTTCATCGCCATGGAGCTTGGAACCAAAGTCAGTGTGCGACAACTGTCCAAATAGTGGGATCGTGGCGAATGAGCCACTCCGGGAGTTCCTTAGGGTTTTCTAGAATTTTATTAATAGCCTTTGCTAGATGAAAATGTAATACTGTTAATTTCTTAATCCAATAAATCTGGATCTTATCAATCCCGGGGGATTTCCAGTTTCCCATGTTCTTAATTGCTTGGCAGAGGTCCTCTTCCGAGAATTCGTGAACATGTTCTACAGTTTTCCCGAGTCCATCGGCAGCATCAACTTCAGATTGGGGCAAAGATGCGTCTTTGTTGTAGGATCTGGTTTCCTCCTAGATTCCCGCCCAAAATGTTTCGACGTAATCTTTTGAAGGAGGGGCAGCATTGCCATTCGGTTTTTGAGACAGACTGCAATAGAATCTCTTCTCGTCTGTTTCAAACAACCGGTTCTGAAATCTTCTCTACGTTTGTAACGTCTAATTCGTTGAGCCCATGCTTGGATTTTCTCTTTTAGTTTCTCAGAAACCATTAGCCTTGTGTCATTTTCAATTAGGTATTTTTGTTCAACATGGAGTATTTTTTGCTGAACTTTAGAAGTGTGATTTGATTTAAAAAGATGCCTCGGCTAGGAGTGATATTTCACGCCATGTGTCGGCTATCCGTTTCATAATTTTTTCGCCATGGGGGTACGAAGTTATTTACTCTGTCTAGGTGGCGGCCGTCGTTCTTCTTGGCTGGCCCCAAAATTATCTGAGATACTAGATATCCAGTTGCTTATACGATGTGATTCATTTCAGTAATAACTAGATTTCTACTTAAGGTCTGCACAACATCGCTTAAGACAGAAATCGTTGTTATTATTATTATTATTATTATTATTATTATTATTATTATTATCATCATTATTATTATAGCAGCCGATCCGATGGGCGAGATCGCTGAAGCAGTAGGGCAGTAGCGGTCGCGGACCAAAGGATCGCGGGTTCGATTCCCGCTTTGGGTATGGTTGTGTTGTGTGTATTTCTGTATGTTTGTGTGTGTCTATTTCATCATTCATCATCATAATTTCATCCCATACCGCAGAGCTAACAACCCTGGGGTATAATTAGGGGGGATTCAGCTTTAAACTGCTGATTTCCCCCCTATTGAAAAAAGTAACGTGCATCTACCCTGATAATCAAGTTGAGCTCCTAACCCCAATATCCCAACGTACCGCGCGGCCCCCTAACGGCCTATTCGCGAAACATAATAATAATAATAATAATAATAATAGTAGTAGTAGTAGTAGTAGTAGTAGTAATAGTAATAATAATATATTTAAAGAAGAACAGAAAGGTTGCATTCGGGGAGCTATGGGATAAAACATCATTGATTCTGTTGTCTTGAAGCAAGCTCAGGCAAAGAAAAGAAATCTCCACATCTGTTATATTGATTACAGCCAGACTTTTGACTCAGTTCCTCACAAATGGCTAAACAAAGTACTGGAAATTTATAAAATCAGTCCAAATGTAAAAAATATCCTACAACATTTAATGAATAAATGGCGTACAAATATACGATTCCAAGGTAATATCTTGGAAAAGCTGATGTGCGAAAAGGTATATTCCAGGGCGATTCCCTACCAGCACTATGGTTTTGCCTCGCTCTAAACCCACTAAAAACTCTCTTGAACAGAATTAAATGTGTCTATAGACAGAATATGAAAAACCCAAGAAGACTAAACCCATTTACTGCACATGGATGACCTAAAAGCTGTACGCCGAAACACAAGATAAATTAGAATCGCTTATAAATGTAGCAAGAATGTTCAGCGATGACATCGAGATGAATTTCGGTCTTGATAAATGTGGTATAATAAATATTCATAAAGGAACTGTTCAAAATACAAACCAAATTGTGTGTGGTATTAAACAAATACCACCTGAAGAAACATATCGCTATTTGGGAAACCCTCAGAACCATCGTCTGGACCATAATCGTATCAAGGAGGAACTTCGAATAAAATATCAAAAGCGACTGACAAAGTTGTTAAACACTTACTTATCAGGGGGTATTCTGATTTCAGCTATCACGATCTGGGTTGTGCCGGCTCTAACTTACTCCTTTGGTATTGTTAAGTGGACTGAATCTGACCTGGAGGAGCTGGACAGATCGACGAGAAGACTATTACATAAATTCCGCTGTCTTCATCCAAACTCCTCAGTAAGAATATTATATCTATCCCAAACGATGGGAAGCAGAGGGTTAGTTGGTATAAAAACTCTTTGCCTGAGACAGGAAAAAATGCGACAGGTCCTCTTAAACTCTACCGACACGTTAATGAATTTAACTGATAATGAGGACTACGGCTTCACTCCATTGAACCTCTATGAGCGAAATTATGAAATAAATATCTCTACCCACCAGTCGAGCTTCAATGAATGGAAACAACAAGAAATTCATGGAAGATACCCAAAACTCTTGTTTCAAGATGATGTAGACAGACGTTCTTCGGTGATATTGCTTCTAGAGAAACAAATATATTCTGAGACCGAGGGTTTTATAATGGCCATCCAAACAGAATTATCAAGACAAGAAACTATCGAAAGCATTGTTTGAAAGAAGATGTGGTGGATAAATATAGGAAGTGCAGAGCTGTGGGAGAAACTATAGAACACGCCACAGCTGCATGCTATTCCCTCTCAGACAGTGCTTACTTGGGAAGGCATAATCAAGTTGCGAAAATCGTGCACAGGGCAATCGCAATACAGCATAATTAACTGGATGAATCGACACCGCCATTCTATAAGTGCACTCCTGTTCCCATCCTGGAATCAAATTCCACTCTTTTGTACTGGGATAGACCAATACTAACTGACCTTACTGTCGATCACAACAGGCCAGATATTCTTCTCATTTTCGAAATACGAAAAACTTATCTTATGAACTAAGACACATTTGTAAATTAAATGTTACCAAAACATACCCACTAGTGATATCGGCGGAAGGCCTTGCCAGTAAAAGCTTCCTAAAACACTTAAAAGAACTTCAACTACCGAAAAACGTTCTGAACATGGGACAGCGCGCAGTTCTGTTGCAAACAGCCTCTTTTTCTGTGACCAAACCTGTTCCAAAACAACTCTGCGAAAGGTAAACATTTTTACCAGCGAAAATAGCTGAGGGAAATATTTCAATGGTGATGATGATGATGATGATAATAATAATAATAATAACAACAATATTAACTCCACCTAGGGAGTACACAACCTAGTAGTTGGTGGTGGAGCTTGAGTACCCCTATGAGCCTGAGAGCTATGTCAGTGGTAGCCTAGCTACCGGTATGGCCTCCCTTGCTGAATAGGTTGAAGGTGAGGGGTCAGACGAAGTACTCCATTTTGAGGAGAGTGGGAAGTAAGTAGAGAGGGAATGGTCGTGAACCTTTGGACTTCCTGTAATCGGCCCATGGAGGGTACAGGAGAGAAACTGGGTGGGCACACCAGGCCACTGATTAGAGTGGAGGCCCGAACCTTGCATTAGCCAGCGAAGGAGGCTGCCTTCAGCAGTCTGTGAAAATTCCGTAGGGTTTAGTAATGCCGACTTGTGATCGGAGGGACCCCTTGCTGGGCCCTCCGGGGGGTGTCCCGAGGCCACTGTGGGTCGCAGTAACGGATAGCAGGAAACAACCCAAGGGTTAAATGTGATCTGTGAACTCAAATGCGTCCTGTAAATCATCACTTGAAACCACTGAGCAAAATGGATAGAACAAGCAATGTAATAAACCTTAACGTGCCTTGTTCTACCAATGCCCCATACCTGCTCAGAAACCTTAGACACTATGTTCGTTTCCGAAACCTCTTCCTATCAAATTCTCAAAATAATCGGTAAATTAAAAAATAAATATTCGGCCGGTTTAGATGAATTTCCGGATTGTTTGTTAAAGACATGCGCGCCAGCCATTATACACCCGTTAACTCACATATTTAATGCATCCTTATGCACCGGAATTTTTCCAGATATTTTTAAAACAGCTAAGATTAAGCCGCTCTTCAAAAAAGGCAACAAAAATGAAGTTCAAATTATCGGCCAATTTCTCTTTTGTCAGTTTTTTCAAAAATATTAGAGAGACTTTTTTATGTGCGAATGGAAACCTTTCTCAATAAACACGACGCGTTTTCAAATTGCCAACATGGATTCCGGAAATCAAAATCTACGGAAACAGCCATTTTTTCTTTTCTAAAGGATGTTGCCTCATCATTGGATCAAAACGAAGCAACTACTGGAATATTTTTAGATCCTTCAAAAGCTTTTGACGTCATTGATCATAACATTTTACTTTCAAAATTACCTTATATGGAATCCGTGGTATTGCTCTAGATTGGCTATGTTCGTACCTTAAACTACAATCTCAGAGGGTAGAAATACCTTACTGGAATGATGGAACTTTATGTACACACCTTTCCGGTTCTTTGACAATTGCACGTGGAGTCCCACAAGGATCGATTTTAGGCCCTATTCTCTTCCTATTATACGTAAATGACATGCCCTTAGCGATTCGAAACGGAAGAACAGTTCTCTTTGCGGATGATACAAATATTCTTTGCAACAAAGAAACCGTAAATAGTACAACATCAGACGTTTCAAATTGGTTCCGTAATAACAAATTAAAAGTAAATGAAAAGAAAACTGTTTCAATGCAGTTTTCCATATCAAATAAAAAATTCTGTACTCCATTGAAAATGAACGGTGTGCCATTGACTGATGTTAATGTAACAAAATTTTTAGGTCTATCAATTCAGTCAAACCTCAAATGGAATGCCCACTTAAATGAATTGAACACAAAATTAAGTTCATTATGCTACGCGTTCAGAATTCTTTCAAATTCCGTCAGCCTTCATACAGCTCGTTGTGTATATTTTGCCAATGTTCACTCCCGCCTGAGATATGGCATAATATTCTGGGGAAACACATCTTATAGCTCCCAGACTTTCAGATTACAAAAAAGAATTGTACGAATAATAAGCAAATCCAACCCACGTGATTCTAGTAAGTCTCTCTTTATTAATCTAGGAATTTTACCATTACCTTGTCTCCTGATTTACGAATCAGTAGTTTTTTTCAAAAATGACTAACTTAAGGACGGGAATATATTTTCAGCAAACGCCGATGTCTGTAAGTATAACACAGGGACGTAGTAATCATATTCACCAAGTGACAGTATCAACAGCTCACTACAAAAAATTCACATACAATTCATGTACATTACTCTACAACACTTTGCCAGAAGACATTAAACGATTAAATTCGATAGAAAAGTTTAAGTCCCAAGTAAAATCTTTTCTGCTGCATAACTGTTTTTATACAGTTCGAGACTATACCGAGCATCAAAAAGGAAAGTAGCATTAATTTTAACAATGATAGTTAATGTAATTATTTATCATTTGGACTGTATAATTCTAAAGAACCTGTAACAAGTATTGTACCACAGTTTCTGGGTTGATGACCCCCATCTCGATCAGGTTTTTTCGTCCAGTTTCCCTGATCCTTGAGCAAATGCTGAGATGGTTCCTTGTTTTGCTTCTGGACATAAATGTAACTTCATTATTTGTGCACGTCTTCTGAATTTCAGTGGGAAATATGGTTATTCAAATTATCGTTTTTTTATATTATCGCGGCAAAAAGTATTATTCTTTCGTGAAGAACATGAGGGTTCAGGGCAGGAATTTATAGCTAATTACTTTTGAAAATATATTTTATTATATAGGAGCGAATGTTTTGTCAACAAAACTCGAAAAAAAACTCTCTTTTCTGTATTCAAAATTCGACTAGAATATGGTTTAGGATAGAGACCACAGAATTATGAAAACGTGCACAAAATTCACTTCTCCCCATAGCTCGTCACACACAGTTTTTAACTGTTTTTGACGTAAATAAATAAATAATAAAATAAATAAATAACCGAGCTAATGTCAACTTGTCGACATCTGGCCATCCCACGGATGTTAGTCCCAGGGACCCAGAGCCGGCAGTATCTCGAAGCCATCGTCAGTGATGGACCTGCGATGAATTGAAGGAGGTGATGATGTGCTTTTACTATGCAAAAGCGAAAAATGGGGGCTCAGAGATAGAAGTTTTCAAGGTATGGAGAGAGCGGAACCCAGATATGAGACCTACCCTAGACTCAAAGAAGCTTGCCAGTCAACGACGATACATACTCAGCAGCGGAAAATTCATAGCAGACTAACTTGCTGACATTCAGAGAAATGCGGAGTATGTTCTGCGATCGAACTACCCACATGACGAACATGTAGAACTTGAAAACGATGGTCCTGTTGAAGGTTCATCTCTTTCCAATGAAACACGTCATTGGTGAAAATTCATCTGGCAATCAATTACACGATAAGGGCATGATGCGAAATCTCCTCCGACGCGAGATAAGAAAGAGTTCGACAACTGCCAGTTGAATCTCGTGCACCGTTGAGGAGAATATACGAAAATGCCAAAGCTACGAAAGTGATAGAGACAGCGAATTCTGTCTTAAATGAGGTGGTACAGACCCCAGGTAGAGATCTAGATATTACTTAAATCAATCACATTTTGTATGCAACGGATTTCTGGTCGCTCAAATAATTTTGGGGCCAGTCAAGAACACCGACGGCCGACAGCAAAACACATTAAACCGCTCAGTACCCCCATGGACGAAGAGAATTATGAAACGGATAGCCGACCCTCAGCGTGAAATATCACTCTTAGTTGAGGCATCTTCTAAATCAACGCATACCACTAAAGTTCAACGAAGGATATTCAATGTTGAACAAAAATACCGAATTGAAAATGACACAAGCAGGCTAATCGTAGTTGAGAAGGTTAAAGAAAAAATTCAAGCAAGGGCTCAACGAATTAGACGTTACAAACGTAGAATAGATTTCCGTGTACAGAACCGGTTGTTTGAAACAGACGCGAAGAGATTCTATAGCAATCTGACTCAAAAACCGAATGGCAACGCTGGCACTCCTTCAAAAGATGACGTCGCAGCATTTTGGGCAGGAATCTAAAGTTGATGCTGCCGATGAACTTGTAGAAACAGTGGAAGATGTTAACGAATGGACCTCTTCCAAGCAATTAAGAATATGGGAAACTAAATCCACCGGGATTAATAAGATCCAGATTTATTGGATTAAGAAATTAACTATAATACATTATCATCTAGCAAAGGCTGTTAATAAAATTTTAGAAAACCCAAAGGAACTCCCGGAATGGCTCACACGCGGCATCACGTATTCGCTACCCAAAGCGGGAGACAGCTCTTTGGCGAAGAACCACAAGCCAATCACTTGTCTGCCAGTACTGTACAAAGTTATAACTGCAGCCATAGCTGACAAAATGTACAAACATCTAGAGAAGAATCATCTCATGCCAGCTGAACAAAAAGGATGTCGTAATGGTTCTTATGGCTGTAAGGAAATCTTGCTAGTGAATGAAGTCATCTTGAATGATGTAAAGAAACGAAAACATAATTTAAGCATGGCTTGGATTGACTACCAAAAGGCCTTTGATAGTGTACCACACGATTGGATTTTGAAGACCCTGGAGATCTATCAATTTCATCCTAGACTTATTGAATTTTGCAAGGCTAGTATGAAGTCGTGGAGTACCAGGTTACTAATACACAGCGGAAAGAAAGCAGTAGAAACCAGAAGTATTCAGATTATCAGGGGTATTTTTCAAGGAGATTCGCTAACCCCTCTGCTGTTTTGCATTAGTTTGATCCCATTATCTAGACAGTTGTCGCAAGCTGACTTTGGTTACAAGCTCGATGGCGATGAAAGGCCAGTATCACATTTGTTTTACATGGATGAACTTAAAATGTTTGCTCAGAATGAAGCGATTCTCTCCCAAATGCTGTCTCTCGTAAATGACTTTAGCAATGACATCTGCATGAAGTTTGGTCTTGACAAATGTGCAAAAATCAATTTAAAAAGAGGCAAACTGACAACGTCAGAGAGCATTGAAGTTGATACGCACACTGTGATTTAAGATCTTGAGCCAGGTAAAATTTACCTGGCTCAATTTACCTGGCAAATTTACCTGGTTTTTGTACCTGGTACGTGCAAGAAATTGCTTTATTTGGAACAGCCCCCATTTTGCGCAAAGTATTGTAGAGGCACCGACAGTCCTTAGATCTGCTCCTTAGGTAGTTGGTTGCAACCTGGAGTAGATTTTATTTTGAGCCGACTCATAACATCTTTAGTCGTGATGTAGTGGAATAATAATAATAATAATAATAATAATAATAATAATAATAATAATAATAATAATTGAAAAGCGTTTATATTAATATATAAATAAATGACAAATATAAATAATTTTATTTGTAAATAATAAATAGTATTTAATGTACTATATTGTATACTATGTAATATATTATTGTAATTACTAATGTAATATTGTGTGGTCGTTAATGGCCCTGATGTTTATGCGACCTTTGTAAATTAAGCATAAGAGAAAAACATTTCATCATTCTGTTTATATCATTTTGACAAGGCAACTCCACAGATAAAAACAAGATAGCCCAACATGGATAATTGTGTATTTCTTGAGGCATTCGCAGCTGCTATGCATGCCATTGTTATGTAACCCGTCAGTTTAGGGCTTAAACCCAAGTCAATTAAATATATGTATGGGAAAACGAAAACTTGCCGCCGTGTCGCTGATTTTTAAGCAATCCCGCATACCCAGATATTCGACAGTCTATAGAGCTACTGAACATCTGCACATAAAAGTTATCATTTTCGATCTCCTTACATGCCTTAGAAGTTTGTAACATTCTTTCTGTGACACGTATATACCGCAATGTATTATATTACCGCAATGTTCGTGAACCGTTTTCGTTTAATAATTTAATGCAGATCTCTGTGAGAGTATTTTGTTGTTTTTGAAGAAGTTGTGTTTGAGAAGTATTTCCTGCTGCTGTAGGCCAGCAGTATATTTCTAACGTTCAAACCTTGAAAATTAATATGTACACCTTTACTTCATCGCATCCAAATATTACTTTGTTATTTAAGTCGGTAAATTCGCTCTCAGCTCCTTATCAACAAACCATCTAAACAACGCATTAATAGCGCATCCGCATAGCACAACGCATTAATAGCAACGTCTGTTAAAATGCTCGAGTCCTTTTTTGGCATACCAGCATTATAAACGTCATTTTCTGCTGAAAGAAATCGTTCATAATCGGGCATTTTACGGTACAAACAATTACGTATTAGTATTTTACGGCATGAATGATTGCGTCATCACACGTTCAGCCAATCGCAGCATGAGACTCGTGAGGAGGTAACCTTTACCTGCACCTTTACCTCCTCACGATTCTCACGCTGGAGTATTTTTACTTTCTCGCCTTACGAATACTTCGTAAGAAGAGAAAGTTATGTAATCGTGCGGCGGAAAACGGGGAATTTTCGCCAGAAAAACTCTTATAGCAGGGGTCTGGTGACAAAAAAGTGGATAAAACCTGTTGCTAAATTTAGAAAAAAAAAACCTCTATCTCGTGGTGTAGTCAAAATCCATGATTTGTTGTTTCTTCATACTGCAAAATCGATTGATGGCAAAACGTCCGTCTGTCCGTCTGTCCGTCTGTCCGTCTGACCGTCTGACCGTCTGTCCGTCTGACCGTCTGACCGTCTGACCGTCTGACCGTCTGTCCGTCTGACCGTCTGTCCGTCTGTCCGTCTGTCCGTTTCCGTCTGTCCGTCTGTGGTCAACGCTAGCGCCTAAACCGTTCGGCAGATTTTCTTCAAAATTGATATTCCCCGATCGTTTTTACTCGTCTCAAGGCCTCTTGAATTTGAAACCGATGTTTTTGTATTTGAGGGTGCTTTGCATGAAGCCCATTTTGAGATTTTCTAAGTTAAAAGAAAATGGCTCCAAATTTTTTGATTATATTTTTCGCATGTTTGAAAGACGTTTTGACTAAAATATAAGTAATTGCGATAAATGTACTGGAAATGTCTGTATATATTTGTTCAAATTTTTAACTTTTAACAATTTTTTACTTCTCTTCTTATATTTGTAAAGCGTATGTACCATCGTATCAATTGTTTCTTAATCATGCATTTACCATTTTATAGGTCGATTCTATTCTTTCATGGCTCTGTTTGACACAGGCGGTTTTGGTGTTGCGTAGTGGTAGAAGTGCCGGTTCGTTGACTTTCGGATGTCGGGTCTCGGATGTCGAGTTTCGGATGTCGGGTCTCGGTACGGAAAACGTTTGCTGGTATAATACACTTTTGCTGGTTTATGAAGTAGTGGAATAGCAATAAGGACCGTATAGAAGCAGAGCGAGAAAGTATGTGCGTTGGAAGCACCACAAGTTTTAAATAAAATATTTAATAACGGATCAGCCGACCACCGTTTTTTCGCACAGATGTCAAATAGCCGATACGTCTCAAGAAAGTTGTTTCGAAAAATTAAGTGTGATTCTCTTATAAATGTATAATGCTGTTAAACAAAAAAATAACATATGCAACTCGTGTAGAAACGGGGAGTATTATATAGTTTAAAATGTTGCTTTATTGCATTCGTACAAATTTGAAAACGCGCTCCTAACGTCGCACGTATTCAAAACATGTACTCGTGCAATAAAGCTCAACATTATAAACTAATAGCATAAACTACTATTAGTGGACTCTCTGGTTTACATTTTATCAGTGCTCACAAATCTTTGGATAAATATGTCCCCTTTGTCCCCCCTGTCCTTTTGTCCTATTTTCCCCCTTTTCCGTTTGCCCCCTTGGCTCATTTTGTCCCTTTGTCCCATTTTATCCCATTGTTCCATTTCCCCCATTGTCCTATTTTGTCCTCTCATTTCATTTTTCCCCACATACCACACTTTTTGGAAGCTAGGGATTTCTTTCTGAATGCAATCTATTTTACAATATCTTTCTCAATATTTCTCAATTTCTTTGTCATTTCATGTACAATTTTTCAGAATATTAGTAATTTTGAGTTATATCATCATTAAATAATTTTATTCCATCACACCTGTCCTTCGTTTTCCATATTGTAGCTAGAGATTCCTTTATTATTGCAATTGACGGGTAGATTCAACCTCAACAATAAGTTTTTAAACATTTCATGAACATTTTTTTTCAAAATATAAGAGTTTTTCACAAGTTTTTGAAAGAATTTTCTGAGATGTCAAAACAAATGGAATGTTGACTAATACATTCAAAGTGCCATCTGGCTTAGCTCAAATAATAAAGCATTGAGATGAAGAGCTGGAGGAATTTGGTTCAAATCCTGACTCCTGCTAGTTATTTTTCTTCTTCCCTTGAAAAGTTTTGAAAGTATATGTCACAATAAACTGAATTTAATGGCAGAAATCCATTTTCATTTAAACTTGAATTTTTTAAGATGTATATATTTTTTTGTACTCTGTCTCTTTGCTTGGTAAGGAGTTGTTCAAGTGATGGCAGATGTATTAATAGGATTGAAATTGCAAACTTATTGTATTGCATAACCCTTACCAATTATGTAAGAAAGAATGTGCTGTTGTGGCACCATTTCTTTTAAATTCATTAGATAGTACCCAATATTTTACTATGGGCCCAATTATCAAATTAGGTATTTAACGTCTATACTAAAAGAAATAACAGCAAACATATGAATACATTCACTAATATAATTTAAACAAAGTAACACAAATAGAAAACTGTATATAACAAAACACAAAACACTTATTACATAACACAAATGGCATAGTAGCAAAATATGCCAAAGTTGGAGGCAAGATAATGTGACCTTCATTGCCAGTCAATGTTTGTAGCTGTTTTTGAACTTAAGTGTTCTTAGAAGTTTTCAAAACCACTTTTGGCAAGTTGATTTCATATATAAATAATTTTCAAAGTATGTTGCTACAAGAATTTTGTACTGCTACAGGCTATACTTCTATGGTCTAAATTTCGTTAGCTTTTATACCATGCTATGATTAGTGGGAGCCATGACAGACTGCAATATAAATTGATGTTATAAACACTCATAGGTGTATTGGGTGAATAATATTTGTGATTGTTCAGTACACAATACATGATCTTAAATTAAATAATGTTATTATATATATTGAATTACGTAATTGGAATCATTTTGCGCTCAAAAAATAGGTTTTTTTTTGTATTTTATTTTCATAAATCTACATAATTATCTCTTTAAATTGGCATTTGAAATATGTTGATATCATTCTTACACATATTTTATTTATTATTTGTATGTGAAGTCCTCCTTTCATTAGGCTTAGGTGCTGGCTCCAATACTTTAGATATAGTTACATAATGTAGCGCATAAATACTGATCCGTATTTATTTACGACTTAAGACATGTAGAAAGTAAATTGAAAACTTTAAATTGTGAAGCTAACCAACATAAAAAAGTCTCAAATGGAAGTAGTTATTAAAAAATGATTATTCTGATGAGGCAAGTTATCGCGCTGACATGTTCTGAGTGTTGCATCTTTAAAGCCCGAAAGTTGATATTTTCAATGAACTCAATTGTTCTTTTCTCAGCTTACATTTGTAGTAGGAAACTGAAATTTTGGGGAATTTTTAATAGAGGTCTCCTACATTTACTGAAACAATTTTTTTTCTAATTACCGTTGTATTATTCATTCTAAAGAACGTTATTTACTACTGGTAAAAAATTGCATTATGAGAAAATATTTTTATCTACAAAAATAGAAAACATTTTTCAAAACAGTTGTGTCAGTGTAATTATGTGTAAAATCTCTGAAACTTGTAAAAATTTCATAAGCCTAACTTCAATAGATTCTGAAATTTAGATTCAAACATTTGACATTGCCAGGATAGGGCATTCCATTTCCCCTTAATAATTAATTTTAGTATTATCTATATTACCCATTTTATTTCAAAATCAATACTCATGTATAAATCAGAAGTTTAGACAATGAAAAGCAGGGATCAGCAAAGACGAAACCATGCAGATGAGATTTCCATGCCATCTTACAGGAGTCACATTACAGGATTGGCAAAGAAGTGAAGATGTATGAAAAAGCCTTAAAACAAAGAGTGTACCGGTAGTATAAGAAATAAAGGAAGGTCAGAAGAAATGATTTTCTCACAACAGAATGAAGCAAGAAAGATTTCCAAAGACAGCATTGAAGTATAAATTATGAGGGCAAAGAGATGTTGGGAGACCATAAAAGGAATGGTTAGATCAGGTACACTTGGAGAACTAAAAAATCAACAGGTCTACTAGGAAACAGGAACAGGCACCATGCCTAGGACGTGTGATGATATATTACAAATTCCTAATGTGCTTGAAAGAATTATAATTGAAAGAAATTAAGAGAACTGAATTTGAAGAAAACTATGCAATCTAGAGCCATGAGAGAGGTATACCTTGTTTTGTTAGATACCCAGGAACACAAGAAAATCACAAAAACATTTATATTACTAAGTTCCAAAGTGCACAGAAATTGAAAGATAACCATTAATATTTTGTCCTTTCATGTGAAAGGTATCCATGGTTTCCTTAGAACCCAGAAACTCAGGAAAAATCTCAGAACAATGAAACAAATATGATTTTCTCTGAAAATACAAATATTTGATTGTGTTTTTTCTCTTACTATGCCTACCATCTAAATTCTTATGCCCATTGCACCACTGCTTACAACACAGCTGATGTTGTGTATCTTCAAGGCTCCAAGGAAGATGCTTCTTGCCATTAAATATTTATTATTCACATGTTTCTTGCTATGGAACAGCAACATTTTTATATTTCTGATATGTGAAAAGAATTGTTGCATTGTGTATAATCTATACTATGAGATTGAAGTATTTGTTGAAACTTTTAATTTATTGCAGTGTATTACAACAATTTTATGTATTGTTTTCAAGCAGTGTGCATGCTATTTTTCAGAAAACCATTTTGCGTGCCTTTTGCCTGCAGCAGCATATTTGCTGCTGCAGGCACTTGTATTATTAATTTTTTATTTTGTAATATCTTGTATAGTATGTAATTATTTCTTAATAAATTATATACTAATTACATTTTTATTCATTTTCATTTTATGAAAACAATGTTTTTAATGAGTGTAAATGATTTTATGTTCAGTCCATTAATGATAAAAGTTTTAAAGTAATTTTTAATTGGCCATATACAGTAGTATCTAAGATGAACTTTAGTACAGTGATGTTTCATTATACATTATGTTATATGGTTTTGGAGTGGAAAAAACACAGAACTAAATTTGTCAAGAGAAAGAAGTATCTTTTGTGTTTAGAAAGGGGAGAAAATGCAACACAGCAAGGAGGGAGTAGAGGGGTCAAAAGCAGAACAGGTTGCTATCGTAGCATTTGGTGTAAAAGTTATGAAATACTGAAGAAAAACTCGATCAAAAGAGGGACCAGGTAATGATGTTTGTTATTGGCTAATTATAATTGGAATATTGCTGCTTCAAATATACTAAGAACTAAGACATTTTTATTGAATTTAAGGTAAATAATAATATGAAGTTAATAGCTAGAGGAATATGTTTCATTGGACTAATAATAATATTCTTCACGTTTGAAAATCAGTAATCTGTAATTCTGTAAATCTGTAATTAAATAAAGTCAATTTGGCAACAGGAAATAATTTGCTTTTTGAATTTATGAAATGTTTAAATATTCATTACTATTCATTCATTCATTTGTGATATGTGAGAGGAAGCATTAAAAAGTGCCTAGTACAAACAAAACAACATGAAGAATTAAGGATCCTTGTAAGAATGCAACACCTAAAATCTGAAATCAGTGGGATAAAAATGAAATTGAGAAATATTCTAAATAATGGGATTTCAAAATAAAAGTGCAAAAATCTATTTCTTCCTGATCACATGAACCCAACCCGGAAAACAATGTATTAAAACAATGCACTTTTTAAAATATTATGTTTTTTACTTTTCTTCTTTCAGTCATTTACTATCTAAAACAAAACTTTTGATGTACTCATCCTTTCAAAACTTCAATAGTGAAATAGTATTCAAGATGTGGAACTCAGTACAAGTTATAGTGTTAGAAAATTTCAAAATAGATGATAAAATACTTTTGTCATGGAACTTCCTCAATGTAAATCACTGAGATTAGGGAGTTGAAATAGGCCAAGTTTCAAAAGGAGACATTTACAAATTACTACAATTGGAAATTATGCATACATGTGGAGATCCTATTTATTCACAATCCAGACTAAATAAGAAATGTATGAATTCATTGTGAAAAGGCAAATATCAAAACATAAACAGATTAGAAACATTTAACATTCTCTGTAGGAATGCCTTGTCTTTGGTCATAAAGATACATTCAAAATCTTACCTTATGTGATTTTTCTTTTTTAAGGTCGCATCAACTACTAGGTCATTAGCGACCACTATTGGATGTAACGTTATGGTATGACGATGAAACAATATGGTGATGATAGGGAGTGAAAGGATGAACACATACAACCATGCCTGAGGCAGGACTCAAACCCGCGTTCCCATAGTCCAAGATCACTATGGTGCTACTGACTTAGCGATCTCGGCCACGGAGGGGGGGGCGACCTTATGTGAATTTTGTATTGCATTCATAATAGAGGCTTCAATATATGAGAACTAGATCATATTTATTTCATTTGACATAAATTTTATTTCAGTTAGTTCATCTATTTGTAAAAATAAATATCTAGTAGTTTATGGGCTTTATTTAGTCCTCAAGAAAGATTATATGCATTGTATTGCATGTCCTTCAACTATATATCTTAATCATATTTAACGTTGGCATGTTTGTGAAAGAAGGAACAGTCATTATATTTGTATTTTATTAACTCTTTCAAATTGATTTATGATGCTTTGAAATTTGTTCCTGTATTCTGTGGTTATTAAATATCCTAGGTCTTAGTTAAACAAAGAAATAAAATATGAGGCTTTTTTTGTTTTGTTTTTGTTTTTTGTTTTTGTTTCTGTTTTGTTTTGTAGTATTCAAAGAACTTCATTGTCAAAGTTTTTATTTTACACATATTTACATAGCAAAATATATATAAAATTATTCTTCAAATATCTTAACATGTTCATGATATATATATATATACAGAATGTATATTAATAATATTAACATTTCAATATTAATTTTTTTTCACAATGTCACAAAATCACTAGTAGAGAAGAATCATGGATCATGATTGCAGCAATTTTCAAAAATTATATAATGGTATATACATTTGTGCATATTTTATTTAAAAATGTATATATTTTTCTGAAATTTTCTGCATCAGCAATTGAATTCCAACTTAATATTCTTACTAATTTTGTAAATTTTCATCAAGAGAGGCTAAATATTAGATTTTCCTTTTTACTTGCATTCTACTTCATAAAAAAACTGCAGTGTTATGCAAAGTGTAGTTTATATCTCTAGCACAATAGTCCACAATTAAATGGTGCCACTTTAAATGTGGATTTTTCAAATCAGTGTTAACAAGAAAACAATTGTTAAAATTGAAACATTGTTATAATTTTCTAGTTTTGTGTAAAGACGAACAATATTACAAATATTTTTTAAGTATACTTAGTATGCATTAACAATAAATTTTGATATATTTAAGAAAAGAAAATAGTATGCTCAGAAATAATCAAGAGATAAAATATAAAATCTCTGATAAAACATGGCAGTGTGGTATCAAATTTTTCATCAATGAAATAAATTATTAAATTGCTGAATGAAAAAACAAGATAAAATTGATACAGTTATTTTGCTGAAAGGGATTTTCGTTCTTTGGTTTGTTTTATTAGTTTGTTTATTCTTATTTTGTATCTCTCAAGATAATTTAAATATGACTTTTAAATTATTTTTTATCCACAGTGAAACCTAGAAAACCAAACCTTTTCCTACTTCAGAAGGCACAATCCTTGAAAAAGTTTTTTTTTGCTTAGAAAGTTTCTAGTTTAAACTTGCTACAACATTGATATGCCTGTAACTATTTTATCATTTTAACTTCACATTGTTAGCTATACTTATTTATACTTTATGTTTATAATTTTTTTTGCCACAAATATGAAACATGATATGTTCTTCTCTTCTATTGTCAATACTACTCTAATCTGTCTCTTTGAAGAATATTTAACAAATGCTGAAAAACTAAATAGCAACATTAAATATTGTATTTCAATTGTAGGCACATTTGAGAGACGATTCTTCACCTTTCATTATTTCAATAACATCTAGTTACCTCAATGATATTTCTGATAGAATAATGAATTTAAAGATGTGATTTTTGTGGGAAGAGTCTCCAAATTTCCATATTTAAATCCATTTATCACAGTCAGATACAATCTAAAATTAACATTCAAATATACTTAAATTAGGAGTAAGTCATCCAGATTTTAAAGCTATTTTCATATTTCTTGTAAATATCTTGAGAAAAGTATGGGGTAGAGAGATAACAGTTGCTTATATTCTTCATAAGTTGAAATATGAAAGATGGGACCTTGTTAGACAAGCTGTTATTGTTTTTTCCATAAAGCAGGTACAATCCAGATTTTAAATAATTTCCTTATCACAAAATTCGTATTAATAACAACAATAATTGATTTTCATATTATGTCCATTGTATTTAATTCTGTTTTACCACTTTTTCTCTTTGTGTTATACTTTTTGTCCAAAACTGGCAAAGCTTGGAGTCTTATTGGTCTTCTTACATTCAAATCAGGTGAAACATCTATTCCATTTCCTATTGACACAAAAATTATGCATTATTTAAAGTATGTGAAAACATCTTCTGCATACAATCATCTATTGAAATGTATTAATAATATAAATAATATAGCAAACAAATTTCAGGTGAATGTTGTTTTCAAGAACTAAAGTAAATGAATATTTCAAGACATCAATAGAATTGTTTTTGTTTTATTTGATTTATGAGTTTCATAATTTTCTATTTTTGTCATCTAAGATGGCATCATCCATGATTTTTTCTTTAAATGACAAAGGAAAAAGTAACACCTATATACTTCAGTAATGCAAATTTTATCAGTTCAGTTATTAATAGTTTCATATGGTTAGTTAGTATTGGTTGAAATTCTTTGTATGACACATATTAAATACTCATATTCATTTCACACCAAAGCACAGATGTAAGGAACAACATGCTTACAGATAAATTCTGTACTATATCCAAATATTGTGTGGATATATGGATCAAGTATATTCACACAATTTTTTTTTTTTTTGTATACTCTAAACATGTATCTTTCATGACATTAAATTTTTTAACAAAATTTTTTAACAAAAATTTTTTTACAAAAATAGTACGCTGTGAAAATTCTAGACTCTTGGAATAAATCAATAATTTTGTTTGTACTATATTTTCTTTTTATTACTTTTGATATTTTTATGTTATTCTAAAGTCAAAGTTTCTTGTATTAATTCATTACAACACACAGTGATGTGCTGATGACCCATATTCACAAATATAATTTTAAATAATTTTCTTCAGTAGTGCAAGCCATTCAATATCATAATTTTATATGTTATACATAAATATAAATCAACAAAAATAAATAAATTTTAAAACTGCTTTCTTTACTGTATAAAAAATTTAGAACTTTTACTAAATTTTGATCTTGAGGCAAATAATATAATAATAATTTTATTAATAAAAATTTTAAGAATAATGAGAGCTATTATGTTTCTCAAAAATTTTCAGTTCTGTTCTTTTGTTATAATTTTAAAATATTCTTGACAATAATACCTTGTATGTAAATTTATGTTTTTAATAGCCTTCTGTATTTTTTTTTCATTCTGACACTACTTCTGTGACAACATTCACTAGTCTGTAGTCTGTAAGTCATTTCAGGAGTCGTGAAGAGGACCACCAAGTAGCATCTCCGCGTATGCGCCTCTCTCTTACACGCTCCTTATTAATATTGTTATTCCTCATTTGTTTCCTGAAGGGATTTTCTGTTCTTGGTTGATGGATTTACCACAGAATTTGATTTTACTGTTTTAAAGTATTTTCAAAAACATGCAAGATTCAAGTTTTCTAAAATTACATTTGTGTGAGTGGATAAAATGTAAGTTTAATATTCCAAATCTATCTTGCAGAAATAACATAAAACTTCTTTCATAAAATACTTTCTTATGTTTCATAACATTTACCTTAACAGAATTCATAAAGAATATTCAAATTAAATTATTTTCTACAATAACGAATGGTAGAAAAAGAACATTTACTTGGTGGTGTAAAATATGAAAACAATACCTGAGAAAAGCATAGATTACCTTATCAATTATGAATGGAAAATGAAACTCCAAAATAGGAATGACTTACATTAGAAAGAATGTATTTACAAATACTATATGTATTCCTTCTTATTTTTAATTTCACTATGTCAAATACAATTATTACAAAAGTTATTATTTTAGAGATAATAATCAAAAGTTTGTTAGAAAACTAAACTACAAGAAACATCAAAGCTGTGGTCAAAAAGCATAGTGAATCAGAGTGCAGTGCAGTAGAAGAAAAAGATATAAAAATGCAGTAAACCAACAAAGTGGACTACATAAATACAAAAAGCAAGTTTCTCACATAAGAAAACTATCATGCAACCTTGGCATATTGAAATTCTAGCAACAAACTGGGATATTAATAGATATTCATTGTAGATAAAATGTCATGCATACAGATGAATTGTGCAAAATATACTGATAGGTACTTTTTTCTTTTGAGGAGGACATAGTCATGGATATGCCTTTATTCTTTATTCAAAATATATTCTGATGGTCAAAATTCTAGCAACAATTTATAACAGTAATAATGATAAGTTATTGGCTTGTAGAAACAATACAAGTTTTTATGCAAATAATTCATAATAAATTCATGGTAAATGACATTTCATTTTCATATTATACAAACAAGTTTTTGAGCATTCCTTATTCTGCAAAAAACATTGCCAGAAAAGAATTTAAAAATTTAATAAAATAGTGAAAAAATATTTATTGAAAAATATGTAACCATGCTGATGCATCATGAAAATATAATATGAGCCTCACCAATCCATCCATTCCCTCTGCTTCCCTCATGGACACCATTTGTGGTTGAACTAGATCCCCAGGAGTTATTTAAAAATCCATTAGATTTGGTAGATGAATTAAGATTCAAAGCGTTGAGAGATGAGTGCAATCCATTATGAGATAAACTAGAATTTAAAATGTTGTTCAGTCCATTCGTGCTATTACCTTTATGCTGATTAGTGTAATCTGTAATAGTAAAAAAATGGAACTATTAGTTTCCATGCTAATAAATCACGACTAAATACCCCTTCGATTATTTTTTATTCATGTTCTTGTCGTGCAGAAAACAAGGGCACATAAATATGCTCCAATAGTTTGATGTTGATTTTCATTTCCCTATCCTTGAAACAATTTCTTAATTTTTGTGTATAATAATTTAATTACTTTAATAACACCATTCTTGATGTTTGGTTTGTCTTTGTCATTCTATCCATCTACAATTCCCTATTTTTTAAGTCTTCAAGGGAAAAAAGATACAAAAAACAACTTCAATACAGTATGGTATTCTGTTTCCTTTTCCTCTTAATTTTTCCCTACCTATTGTTTCTTTTGAATACCATTATATGTATTAACATACCAATGTATTAAAGTTGAGTAAATGAACTGAATTAATTTGCAGTAGTGTTTTTAATTAGTTGAAATTATTAAAAATAATATTCTGGTCTTAATAAAATATAATGCACACATCATGCATGGCGACATAAAATATTGAAATGTTAAATTGATTCATGGAATTGTCTTGCAAAGAAGAGAGTAAAGTTGTTCAGAGAGAGAATGAATTCTATGCTGGTGATACTAATAGAGATTCTTATCTAAAGGCAATTACATTTTCCTACCACAATTTTTGCTAAACATTATGTTTGCATCTCAGTTTTTTCAGAATGTGTCTTCTTGTTAGCCATAATAAAACATTTTGAACAAGTTTAAAGATATCAAACCTCATTTTATCCAATATGCCAAGCACATGTACCTGAAACTGAAGTACATTTGAAAATCTTAGGTGTGCTATGTGCCAAGGAAGTAAAATGTGAGACATTATTAATATTTTATTGTAAAATTGAACAAGACAAATACGATACCACATTAAAACACCATTATTACAAACAAATATTGGAACACTTCACAAGTTGAAGAGGGCATCAAAAGTGTAGGAATCTAAGAAGCCACATTTAACTATTCTATAGCCACATTCAAAATAATTATATTATACTCTTAATTACTTTTGTCATTATTATTCCTGATGGGTTGCCTGCCTGAAATAGCCTTTTGCATTTTGCATTTTGTTTGGTAACAACTTCAACAACCTAGTGTCAACAAGTTAGGCATGATAGAACCAATGCTCATCTCTTCTGAAGGAAACATGTTATATGTTTATAAATTTTACTGTCATTTCCAGTAGTACACTTTTGTTAGTCAAGTTTTATTCTCATTGCAGTAGAAAAAATAATCAGAACTAAAAGTACTTGTGGTATCTCCTGATGTAGATCTAAGTTAATTTTACAGACTGTTCAAAGAGAGAGGTCAAGATACTCAAAGTTCATGTTTTTCTACCTCCCATGTATCTTCAAAACTTTATTTAATCCATCATTTGACACTAACTATAGAAACAATGAGCCAAGATTTAACTCATTCCTTTCTCCATCTTGTCCCTGTCCCCAATATGGCCTGGTCATGATCTTGAAAGACAGTACTGTTGGTAAATAGATGTCAGACCAGAGACCAACCTGGGCTGGATCGCTATTGGAAAGAGAAAATATTCTAACTCTTCACCAAGTCCTGTATTGGAGTCTTAAAAACAATAAAAAGAATATTTCTCTCTGGTGAATCATTTCTGTAAAATTCATTTACAGAGAGCATTTATAATTTTACATTTATTTTCAATTGTCTCAATGAAACATATTTCTTCAGAGAGTAACTAATTACTTTCTAGTTTACGATAAAAATGGTTTTATCTGTTGAATAAAAGATGACTTCCTTTTCAGAACTCTTGAGGAATACAGTCAGCAATCTCATAAGTTTAGTTACAGTATTTTATTTGTAGACACATCTATTTTTTTTATAACCATTATATTCGAGAACAGACTTCTGGATTTATTTATTTTGTTTAAATTTTATCCAGAAATATCTGAAGTTCATTTGCTCCTGGGTTAGTCAGTCTAATAATTTCAGAACCCATCACATGATAACTTATATTTAACATTTCCATATTGTCCTGAATAATATAAAACTATTTCTTTATCTTTTCTCTATCATTTATCAATGATATGATGAAATTATGATATTGATACAGTTTCTTATCCCTTCAAATATTTTGTTAATTTGATGTTTCTTTATAGTTATAGGGCAATAACATATTTTTTTGTGATTATTGTCTGTAAACAAGGAACAACTTGTTTCCAATTATTTGAAGCTCTTGAATGAGTTCTAAAATTCTTTAAATGAGACATAATTGAAAAGACAATATTGCAACAACTATATATAAGCATCATAACTTCTGGGTGTTTATTTGAATGTCCAAAACACCTATGGCTGCAATCATTCTGTGCTGAATTTGAATCTCACAACAGGGATGGATCACTTGGTGATTGTCGTTTGAAGAGCACAGATATCTCTTGTAAACATGTAAATCATATTTCATAATCATTTCATAACTGTAAAGCAAAGTCAATTGTCTTTGTATTTAGTCACAAGTCAGAAGCTGTAGCCTAGTATTTTTTATGACAAAATGAATAATCACTTATTATTAACTTTATGGCTGACATTATGTACTATGAAAAGAATAGGGCTAAAAAGGAATACTTATACAAGATTTGACTGAAAATTACATTGATTTTCTTTTACTGGTCCTGTAACAATCAATATTTTGAATCCAAAGAGATTGTTGACGTCATCTCTTATTAGTATTGGATTTTTCTTAATATATTTAGTTCCTATTTATTCAGAAAAGTATCTCACTGTAGATTTATTCCTCAAACACCTAACTGTAATTTCATGTTTGTAATGTACCACAAGTGTTGTTATCAAACATATCAGACCACTGTGGTTAATGACTTCTTCATCATTTCATGCATTTAGAATCAACTCCAGAAACTAGCAATATATGCAAAGGCATTGGACAACAGTTTTTTTTGTTTAGTATTTTCAAATCTTCTCAGTGAAAAATCAATATTAAATTATGTGAATTAAAGTTAAGTCAGAAATCTATAAACGATGCATCCCATGCATCCATTGATGTTCCTGCAAGATTTCTTGTGTGACTGCTGAAGAATTGATAAACTACCTCATCAGAAATTATTGAAAAGCCATTAAAGGAAAGGGCAGAAGTCAGGAAACTTGAAAGTACTGTTGAAAATCAGATCACTTGACTGAGTTTCTCAAGACTAATACTATTTAAATAACACATAAATATAATAAATCAATAATGTATGTATGTATATGGCATTTTAGGGTCAGATTAATCTGACTTTTGCCTAGCTAGCAGTGTTCCCAGGTCTGGGCCTAAGGGTAAGGGAGACATGTGGAGAGCATGACACAATCCCATCACTGTATGTAGCTTTTTTGACCTGACTTAGTTTTCTTTCATCACACAATTATATAAACTCAATGATTTGTATTAGAATGCGACAGCTTTATTTTTGCCTTGACCAATGATTGAACTTGGGGCTGCCTCAGGCAAAAAGCTAGCATGCTGTCCATGAGCCACCTAAGGGGCATTATAAATCCATAATTATGTAAAGAAAATATTTGATAACTGCATTAATTAAAATAAAAAAAATAAAAATTTTAGATAAAGTAGCTAAAGTCTTGTAATTCATCAAAAATGAATTTTTGAAAATGAGAAAACATCAGTAATGATTAGAGTGTGATTATTTAGACAAGAGATCAGCATTATATGAAACCTGAATAGTACCAATACAAGAAAAAGAGTGAAAACAATATGTGTGAGTGTGCAAGTGCATATGCCTAATCAATAGTAACTGAAAATACTGATACTACATATCTTTGAAAAATACTGTACATTTCAGTCATTATACAGGATATATCTGGAATAATAAATTAAAAATGCTCCTAACCATTTTCAACCAATTCTGTGTGAAATATGTTTAGGTCTGAAAAATGAAGATTCACCAATTTACAGACACCTGCCCCCCCTCCTCCCATTCCCATTTTATTAAAAACCTGTTTTGTGACATTTTTCTGCACACTGCAAAATGTTTTCAACCTGGAAATGGTGATAATGACTTTATAAATACTCAACAATAAGAAAGAATATTTTATTAATTTCTGACAGAAAGTTTGAATTTGATATCTCTTTAAACAAAAAAAAAAAAATACAAAATGTCATTTATTTCAGAAACTTTCAAAGGTGCTACCACAGAAAAAAATACATTTTGTGTATTTGCATGCTAAATGTTTACATGAATTTTGGAAAATATTTTTAAGAAGTGGAAAATACTTCAAAAAAATTAAAAACACATGTCACAATAACTGCTGTATTTTTGCTTTAAAATCTTGCTTTTGCAATAAAATGGTACTGGGCCCCGTACCACATGCGATTCACAAGATGGCAGCATCCATGGTCGGAGCACTATACTAACATTTAATTATGGGTGTTTATTCTGTGTTACTTGGTTACTGATGATGGGAAAAACACTCCCAAAACATATATATGACGAAATTCTCTAAATAATAAAAAAAAATGTATTCTACTATTGTGGTTGATAGCTCACTATCCTTGGAACTTTTATCATGGATTACCACAAAATCTCTGCTGCCACCACAGAATTTAACCATTGGTGTCAAAAAAGACATTTGCCAGTAGCCACCTGCCATCATGTCCAATTACTACATACTCTGATTGGATGCCTATGTCAAATTTCTGATTCATGATTCAAAATCATTGTCAGCTGTTCAATCACAATAAGTAGTAAATCAACAGATATGATGGCAGCCTGACTGCTGTCTGCTGTCTAAAGCCTGTTTTGAATGGTATTTAGTGACATCCATAAGGTATTTTTGCATAAGGAATATTAAATAGAACTCCTTTATTTTAGTATTATTTTAAAATGAGAATAGACCAATGAAAAATCAATTTTTAACCCATTTTTAAAAAATCTTACAAAATTCATGAAAATATCATCTATCACCTTCATTGTCATAGTCATCATCATAAACTGCAGGTATTTTAGGCATGTTGCATTTTCCTGTTAAATCCTGTTAAATAACCTGGTTAAATCCTGTTAAATAATCTTCCAGGTGTTCATGAGTGAACTTCTTTGGCCTTCCTGTCTCAGCCCTATAGGTTTATACTTCAAGGCAGCTTTTGGTAAGCTTTCTTCTTTCATACTGTGGATGTAGGTAAGCCATCTCTTCTGGTTCTTTTTTATGTCATCTACTGCATTCCTTGTCTTAAGCTTCTATCTACAATCATGCAGTACTAAAGACTATGTAGTACTAATAGTAGACCATATTGTACAAGAAATATGGTGCACTGACAAGAAGACTCATCCAAACTATTAAAAGAGAAAACTGGCAGAAATTTGTAAAAACACTGGAAAGAGACATCATAGGCTACCAAAGAAGTGGCTTCAAAATTTTCAAAAAGCTGATACAAGAGACACTATACATGTGAATTTAAACCCAACAAAGTGGGTGAGTTCAAAGAGAATTATTCAATTATGCGGAATAGTGGTAATCTGCTAAACATGGTGAAGAAGAATCAAACAATCCAGGAACAAGAAATTGTGCACAAGATGTTATAAGATCTAGAAATGGTATTTACAAGGATAAAAAGCAAGAAAGCCCCAGGAATAAATGAAATCTCAATGGCACATGGAGGAAAGGAGATCAAGAGCTTGCTAATAGAGTTGTTCAATAAAGTAGGAGAAGCTTATGTAGACCCAAAAGAGTGACAGATTGGTGTAATAATAAACTTACCCAAAAAGGGGTCAAAAACAAACTGATTTGATTTTGATTTATTTTCTTCAAAGAACAGTAAAAACTACATGTGATGTAAGGGGGACAAGTATAATTTATGCACATTATCTTCTCCTCCAGAATCACTTCCTCACCCTTTTACTCTGCAAAGTTGAATGATGAATAAAAGCACCAACAAAGCAAGGTTAGCAACACTTGAAAATAAACATTTTCACTCCCGAGTTATAGAAAACTTAATCGCATCAGTAAACAAACTACAGATTTGATTTTTTAGTATTTTTTTAGTATTTAGTATTTAGAACAAAGTAGTAACTTATGTTCTCAACTCTACTCCTATCACTACCAACAAAAGGAGAGCTATGTCCAGAAGCAAAACAAGGGGCCATCTCAGCATTTACTCAATAGATCAGGAAATCTGGATGAAAAACCTAAAAGACATGAGAGTCACTGACCCAGAAATTGAAGTACTACATTACTTAGTCTTTTAAAAAACTGAAAATTGTAGAGGAATTATACTCCTACTAAAAGCTTCAAAATTGTTTACTAACAAATTCAGAAAGAAGTTCAGAGGAATAAAAAAGTTTCTGAAAAGGCAGGAGTACAAAGGATGCTATTTCCACAATACACAACATCATGGGCAAATGCAAGGATGTGAACCTTCCAACCTTCCTCCTTTTCATAGTCTTTGACAAAATGTATGACACGGTAAATAGAGAAATACCAAAGAAAAAAGAGGTACTCATCGAAATTATAAAAGGAATTCAAAGCCTGTATGCTGAGCCACAATTTAGAATAAAAATGAGTAATGGAAGTATTGCAGTTGACTTTCAAACCCTTAGAGGACTAAGACAGAAAATTGCTTCGCCACCATACTTGTACAACTTATATGCCGATCACATGACAAAACAATGAAAGAAGAAAGGAATAAACCTAACAAAAGACAAAAGACTCAAATGATATTGTATGCAGAAAATATTATACTAGCATCGCAAACACAAGACGACATGTAAAAACCAGCAAATGAACTCCATAAACAGGGTTGGGCAAAATACTTTAAATTTAGTATTTAAATACTTCACTAAAATACTTTGTAAATAAGTATTTAAATATATACTCAAAATACATTAGATTTTAAATTGCTAAATATATACATATTTAAAATACATAAAACATATAAAATACTTTTAATACTCAAAATACAGTAAATACAATAATGTTTGCATTTTAACTTTTTATTGCAACAATATATTAATAAAGTATTAATTGTCAATTACAATAAATTACTAATTAACAATTTCTGAATAATAACTGAAAAATTTCTAATATAAAACACTTTCACTCATACTTCCACAAAAACACTTTCAAATATAAAAATGACATCAAAAATATATTAAACTCAAATTAACTGAATTTCCTTTTAAAACAACTAGTTTTTCAAACAAATCATCAGACAATAAACCCCTATTCCAATATCTTCTGACTGTGCATTTTAATCAAATTTCTTTGTCCAATTCTATTTTAGACAGTCTAATACTATAGTATGATAATCCAGAGGTTAATAAAAGGCCATTTTTTAAATTTGGAAATTTATTTAAATGTGTTGTGTTTTTATGCTTTTTTAAAACATTACTTTCTCTCGACGTTTTGAGGAGCACTTTTCCTCTTCTTCAGGAGTCTTAACATATATGTCATTCCTTCTTATATTCTATTTGTAATTTTTACAACTAATTACATTTTGTAAAGAAGCAAATCTTCAACAACACTCTACATGGTGACAGAGACCAAACATAAAAACACAACACATTTCAATAAATTTCCAAATTTAAAATATGGCCTTTTACTAACCTTTTGATTATCATTCTATAGTATTAGACTGGTTGAAATAGAACTGGACAAAGAAATCTGAATAAACCCTTAGTTGGCGAATGTATAAAATCCACAAAGGAAAACAGTTGTAAAACTGGGGCTGATGAACATAAACTAGTATTATAAATAAAAAATGCTTTTTTTATTGTCAGATAATTGTCCAGCATTTTTTATGATTTAGATTTATCATTTAAATATTAAGAGAATTCAGGTTCAACAGCTGAAAGGAACTTTAATTTTTGTTTCAACGAGGTCCGTTCACTAGCAGAATCAAACAAAAAGAAACTACATATGAGTTTTCAGGCTCAAATGATCCCAGAGAAAGTCGATCATACCAACTTCATGAATATCACTCGCCATTCTAACGACATAGGTTTAGGGACTTTTCGTTGTACTTTAAGTTTAATAAAGATCCAATTCAGAGGAGTCAGCCATCACTGAATCTTCCATGTGTTGGCAAGTACACCCTGTTTAACCATTTCTTTAAATTAAGTTGGCATCATTGACATTACTTTTTATTTCTACCAACATTAGGGCTATTTCAAATGGTGGCACTCGGCACGTCGGCAGACAGATTTTGGATAGGAAGTGTGTAAATATATTTAGTGGACGTGAGCAAAGATTTTATTGACAATTTTGGGATTTTAGTGTGGTATTTTATAACATTATTTGTTTTTGAATTTTTAAACCAAGCAATTGAAACAATGCCAGCTAAGCGTGTTAAAGTTACGTACAAAAATTGTGGTAAATTACGAATATTAAATAGTACTGCAAGATACAATGTTATTACTGTATTTGGAAGTTTGAAAGCAAAGTATGAAAGAGAAAAGGTGAAAAAGACGGATTCTGAACTTATATGTGAAGTGGCATATTTATTTGAGGTAAGATGTTTGATATATAATAAATCATACATTTTTGCAACAATGATGAGAATTTTGATTTACCAAGTGCTTGCAATTTGTAGATTTTTGTTAAAATCTGTACATTATGAACTTTTGTATGCATAAAAATTGAACATATTTCAATTCATCTTGTTTGAACTAGTATTAAAGCCACATGTGAATAAATTAACATTACAAATGTAAGTTATATGTACAACTATAATGCTGATTGTATTCACTTCACAGTATTCTTTCAATACTGTAAAATCAGTACTGAAAGATTGAGGCAGGAAAATCTATATTGACCCCAAAGAGAAAAAATGTAAGACTTTCTGTAAGAAATCAGATAGATGGTTTTGGAAAAGAGGCAATTGCAAGATTCATCTATCGAAAAGCTCATAAAGGTAATGTTCAACATACAAGTGTACAATACATTTGTACTTTGTGTCAGGTGTAATAAGCAAGTAAGATATTATAATAAGAAACTTTTTTACAGGGAAAGTTCTGTCTGGAAAAGAAATTTTGGACCATGTAAATGAAAATTATGATACATATTTTTTGGGGGGTTCCTACACTTCTCTTTATAGAATACAATTATATATATTACAATTACATGCTCTTTTCTCCATTTTGTTGTTGGCAGTTTCTCTGCTTCCCATGAGTAATAAGATGCATTATCCATTGCAATTACGGAAGGACTGCGATCATGAATACCTGGAATCAATGGATTCTTCACCCATGACTCAAAAGTATTGCTGTTCATTGCTCCATGATAATCTTGCCCAGTCTTCAAATCAGTAGCAAATAGTAGAGCAGCACCTGTCAATTCACTTTCTTACATTATATAATTCTCACCAAATTTTCTTTTATTTTATAACATATCTCACCTGGCACAAAGCCTGATCTAGAGCCTGTGTGAGCCACCACAAGGGCAAGCCACCTCTGCAGGTCTCCTAACAATTCCTCATTACTGTTGACCGAAGCAATGTTTTGTTAATTTCAAATGAATGCTTCATCATTCATGTGTATCCAGAATTTCAGAAAACCACTGGTTTTTGGTTTTCACTATCTTTGATTTCCTTGTAGGCTGACAAAAAATAATGCCTCTTGATAATTACATCATCTTTTTCCCTACAAACAATATACTTACCTCCCTTTTCCAAACAAGCTCATATGGTGAACATTACCTTCATGAGCTTTTCGATAGATGAATCTTGCAATTGCCTCTTATCCAAAATCTATCTGATCTCTTACAGAACGTCTTACTTTTTCTCCCTTTGGGGTCACTATAGGTTTTCCTGCCTCATAATCATTCAGTACTGACTTTAATGTGAAGTGGTTACAAAACTGCACAACTTATCACATACATTAGTAATGTTAACTTATTCACATGTGGCTTCAATATTGCACCAAGCAATATATAAATGAATATTTGTGTTCATTCTTTATACCTTCTTCACAGGCCATTGATGCTTTACATCATTGAAGGACCTGTAATTAGATCAGGAGATACATATGGAATTATGTCATCTTCCAGAGAATCCTCATCTGCACTGTCTGTCTCATTGTCCCTGCTTAGCTTTATTATAAATTCATTTTTTCCTCAATGCACCCCAGACTTCACTCTATACTCATCCACGATTGAAATGACATTCTTATCAAAGTATCCCTTTGCCTATGACCACATATGTTCAATTGGATTGAACATGCATGATAGTGAGGAAGCTCCAAAACAGTATGCTATTCAGCTCTCAGAATTTCATAAACAGTTAATAGTACAGATCTTGCTCTGAAGATAAAAACGTATGATTTATTATATATCATAAACATCTTACCTCAAATAAATATGCCACTTCACGTACAAGTTGGGAATCCATCATTTTCAACTTTTCTCTTTCATACTTCGCTTTCAAATTTCCAAATACAGTAATAACATTGTATCTTGCTGTACTATTTAATATTCGTAATTTATCACGATTTTTGTGCACAACTTTAACATACATAGCTGGCATTGTTTCAATAGCTTGGTTTAAAAATTCAAAAACAAATAATGTGATAAAATTCCACACCAAAATGCTACGTTATTTCATGAAGACAAATAAAATTTAATAAATACTCTGTTTTCTTTTTCTTACTTTAAATCATTCAACATCCTTACTAATCATTAATTATCTGTATAAGAATGTATTTTAAACCTCCTGTGTTTTAATTATATTTACATTGCACAATGAAGTAAAACATTTAACTTTATATATTTATTATGAATTAAGAATTTTAGGAAAAAATTATCAAAATAATTGGTATAAATGATTAATATTTTAAGGTATCGAAAACTTTCAGTGGATTAAACTTAACGTTATAATGATAGAAGTTTACTGTCGACAAATTGCGTGTATTTGAATGTGGCGCCAAAACCTAGCTTCATGTACATTTTCGAAGTTGGCAGGACCGAATGGCCGCCATATTGAAAATTCTAGGACCCAAAGCACGCTGAAATCCTGTGTATCACGAAGTCGTGTATCCTCGTGATCTTCATCTGTATTTAAAGTATTTGAAGTATTTTGTTTCTTAAATACTTCTATTTTATGTATTTAAATACATCTTCAAAATTCATGTCCAAAAATATAAAAAATACAGTTTTTCAAAAACAAAATTTATTTAAAATATATATTTCAAATACATGTATTTAAATACTGCCCAACCCTGTCTATAAAATAGCACTGACTTACAATATGAAAATCTTCCTAACCAAGACCAAGATAATGACATTTCAAAGAAAATAAATGAGAAGAGTTCAAGTTGTACTAGATAGGAAAATTATTTAGTAAGTGTCAAGATTTAATTATTTAGGCAACATCCCCGAGTATCACCACATAAATAAAGTCACTATTATTATTACTGGCCAAAACATAGAACACCTAGAAAGCAAAATATACAACAGAACTTATGGAATAAATAAGAAGCAGTTTTGGTAGAAACATGACACGAGATTAAATTAAGAATTCACAACATCGTATCACAACCAATTTTACTGTATGGATTGAAATACAATTTTATAGCACAAACAGACCCAAAGGCTGGAAGCAACTCGGATAAGATTTCTATGACACATATCTGGAAACGTATAAATATTTGGCATGCAAATACAAGAAATTTCTGCAGTAGTGCTTCTGAAAGCTATTGAAATAAAAAATATTTTGTGATTTTTTTTCACAATTAAGTGGGTTAAAAATCCAAATTTTCAGACAAAAATGAATTAATTTTTTAAATTTTTATTATATAGTATTTATAAAGTTTATTTTCACCCATTCCAGGTGTTAAAACTTTTTATGGTATGTATTGGAAAAAATGTAAAGAAAATATGTGTTTAATAAAAATGAAGAGAGAAGGAGAGGGGTGGAAAACTGAAAATTGGTGAAGTTGTAGTTTGTTTCAAACATATTCCACAAAGGGTTGATTCTAAATTGAAGCTTTTTAAAAATTCTTATTCTGCTTTAGCCTTTCAATAGTTTTGAATGCTTAACCTAAACAGTAATTTCCCTCATATTTAATTTATTTCAAAATCATTGGATCATTTGTCTCTTGTCAATTACCCAATTAGCAATGTTTTAAAGCAATATTTTCTATGCTAGCTTCATAGAAGAAAAGAGTACGTGGAGATTTTATGGTACAACTTCTATGTTTGAACGTTTTGTCATGGTTTTAGTAATTCTAATTTTCACATGAATTACAGAGAAATATCTCATTGCAGGGCAATTATTTTGTCATTTGTTTATTCATTTATGATTAAACAAGAAATTTTGTCCTGACCCAAGTTTTAGATTTTCCTTCAGAGTAGGCCAGTGAGCTATTAACTCTTCTGTTCAGTATGTCAGTTACCAAAGTAACAAGTGCTCAGTCATGAAATACATTAATTATGTACCTTGTTAGTTTAAGTAGTAGACCTATAACAAGTTTCATTAAATATCTTGTGTTGTATTTGGTAGAGATGGATAATATATTTCCCAATACTAAGGTTAAATAGAGTAGAGAGAAAAAACAGATTGACAATATGTTATTTTCCATTTTTAATTTTAAGTTCCTTAGACTTGCTTCTGAAACTTTGCAGAGCTCAATAGTGCACTTCATTTTTAATGAAATGAGCTACATTCTTGTAAAAATCATGCTTTGGATATCCTATTAATTTTGTGAAGGTAATTTTAATATTCATTTGCTTATAATGATATTTTAAAGACAGTCTTTAAGAGGATTAATGCCCTAATTTATTTTGCATTAGATCTTTTATCTAAGTTATTCTCAGAGCTTTCCTAAATAATTGATACATTTCACTGAATTCCATTTATTTTAATTACATAAAAATATCGGTATTTATTAAAGTACTAAGCAAGTTAAGAGACAATACATCCATCTTTTTTGCATAATTTCTTAATTTTGAAAATAACACATTGTGTTTTATCCCTATACCATCAGTTAACCTTTTGTGAACCTTTTATTTTTACTATCTAGTTTTTAAATTTCTATAAGAGAACATTGTGTTTGAGATAAAAGATATTGAACTGACCTCTCCATGTATTAAATGCTCTACTTGCATCTTCTTTAGCTCTATTTAATAATTCAGCAGCACGTTTAGGTTTGAAGTAATTGCCTGCTATGTCCTCTTCCTCACTTTTCTGCAACCGCTGAAACAGAAATTAAATTTGTAACAAAAGGGAAACATTTAAATAATACTGAAAGTTAAATGAAGCACCATTAATTGAAGATTCACAAAGAAATTTTGAGGATGTCAAAGAAAAAGAGTTTTGAAGTCAATAAATTTATATTACAATTTTGGAAGTATTTATGATATGCTAGTTTTCCCCGTTAGTTTGATATATCTACTGAATAAGGTTACTTTCTTTTTCAAATATATGAGAATAACTTAGATAAAAGATTTCAGTGATAAAAATAATATTTCTTATCACAAATTTATTATAAAATATCATCTAGCATTCCATGCGCCTTTCATTACATAACATTCATCATTTTGCAACTCTGCCAGTTGTAATTTATGAATTGATAAATTATCAAGAGATAAATAGATCCTTATTAAATTACTTTCCACAAAGTATATCTGGTTGACAGCACCAAGAAAAGCTAGTTTCTAAGTTATTTAAATATAGAAGTGACTGAATATAATTTTCTTACTCAATTCACTTAGCTCTGTAATTTAAATCTGACTGCAGGTAACCTATGAAATTAGTGGCTTTACAGATTGCTTCTCAATCATCAAAACATTGACAGCACAGATCATTAAGTTATAAATTTCTTGCATTGCCATCAGTACGAAACTGGCACTAAATTCTGGAAAAATTGTGTAGTGTCCAGTTGGAAAACATATGTTCCTTTGAAATAATTTATCTTACTTTGCAAGTTTCTGGAAATTTAATTCAATTTTCAATCAAATTAATAACATTATATTGGCAAGCTCTGGAAAACAAATAGTATACAGTGCATCAAAAATATTTTCCATTAATTTTTGAAACTCAATAATCATTTGCTAACAATTATTTTTAATATTTTCTTACACTTGAATAAATAAATCCATGGGCATACATGTACTTGCTGACAATGAACATTAAAATTATAATAGTAATGTAAAGTATTTAGTACTGGTGTAAATTAGGCAAATTTGTAAAAATACATTTTTTTTAGTATCATTTACATAGTTTAAATAATTTTACTGCTTATGTACATTCTCAAACATACAAAAAACATGCAAAGTGTCAACACTACCTGTATAATAGACCTATCTCCATCTTCCAGGAATTCAGGTGAGCTCAGCCTGTAGTGAGGAGGGCTGGATGATTTACTTGATTTATCACTTGAGCCACTGCTTCTGTTAGAGTGCAGTTGTGATGGGGATGCTGAGGATGGTAAGAGTGAAAAACTTCCAGGTTGAACTCCTGTTCTCAAGCATAATAGAAGAAAAGCCTTGTGCAGAAAACACACTCAAACAATCCTTATGTGACACTTAAACTACGCTTTTCCTTAAAAATGAATTCAGGCTGTTTACTCTCATGCAACTTCTCATAAGTGGCATTTCACTTTTGGAAACAAAATTTAATCCTATATATAGGCCTTAAATCAGATAATGATCCACAAAAAGCATGCAACAGATGTACACCTATAAAATCATCTAGTAATCAATAGTAATTAAAGTGAAAATTATAATTTTTAAAGATAAAGAAATTTCTATAAAATATGCTAAAAACTATTCTTGATACAGACTTGATAGATATCTCTTTCCTCAATTTCAATACCAAATGTTGTGATATTGTCAAGTAAAAAAATACAAATTGATCACTACTAAAAGAATTAAATGTCACTAAATCGATATATGACATTTATTTCAACTAATATGCAATTATCTAGTAGAACACAATAAACAAACATTATACATTAGAGTTCTGGTAAATAATGGTATTGGAAGGAGTGAGATTAGATTTCATCAGTGGTCATATAACACAGCAGTAGATACAGAAGATAAAGATTGTGAAATGTTCAAAGAATGGGATTTGGTGTCACAAAGAAAGTATTGAAAGAAATTTATTCAGAATAAATCCACCTTCATCATTATGGCAGGGCAATAATCTCTGTTCATGAACTGCGCGAATTTATTCAGTGATAGTCTAATATTGTTTTTGAAATGGAAGAGAAGTTAACATAAGAAATGGGAAGCAGAAATTATAACTACAAGAGGTTTTTCACAACTCTATGTGCACAGCTTCAACAAACAGTGCAAGGAATTTGTAGCAATAGGACATCACATTGGTGATATTAGTGTTTTGGGGTAAAGTGAACACACCTTAATAAATGCATTTTCTCCTGTGTGATTACCCCCGCTGTCATCATATTGAATGTATGGTATTTGGGCTATACTGTTAACGTATTGTGAAAACAATACGTTATTCCCTTGGTTTAGGTCTGGACTTCCTTCAAGCCTTGCTGGAGCTGTCTGAGAAGGTTCCCGACCACCTCGTTGCACTCCTATGTTAACAAAACTTAACTCATAACCTCTTGATAAGAAAAAAATCAATAATACATATCTAGTTTTATGATATCGTTTATAATGTAATTTTTTGGGTTAATTTGAAGGGCATGTTTAGTAATATAGAGTAAATTCTCATAAACTCAGTATTACAATTTAAATGAAATGTTTGAAATTAAAAATATATGTAAATACCAGGGAAATTTTTCCTAGAGATGGCATATTAATTGGCAGTACATAATAGTTTTATAAAACATTCTTATATAGAATGGACTGGTGCCTGCCTATAAATATGTCATTCACCTAAGGTGGATCCCACTCTTAATGAAACTATTCTTGAGGAACAAGTTTGGTGGCAAATGCAGATTACATGAAGTACGGTATTTTATACATCACTCATGAAATATTATCCTCCAAAAAATGGAAGATATGATACAAATATTATTTAAGAGTTGAATCTGCAACTGATTGAGCCAACAGAATTTCAAGTAAAGAAATATACCCAAAATTGCTTCCATTTATAAATGTTTATTATTGTATGCCTTCTTATGAGAAGTTGAAGAAAGTGTACACCTGTTAATAATTCAGAGAAAACTCCTGTAGAACATTTACTTAGACCTTCACCAGATAGTACCAAATGTTGCTTTTTTTTATGTACTTAATATAATTTTGAAGCAATAAGACCTATTACTGTTCAACACCAAAGTCATCATTGAAACAAACAGAATTTATTTGCAATATTGGAAATAAAATATTTTAATCATAATAGAAATAAAATGTGTTATTTCTTGGGGGAAAAAAAGAAAGAAAAAACACACCATAGTATTCTTCCTTTTCAACTTTGATGTAATTAATCTTAATGATGTTTGATGTCAGTGGTGATAGCAATTTTAAGAAAGGTGAATATATATAGTGAAAATTATTAAACCATATAACAGTTTTAAATTACCTGCAGGAGGAAGTTTTACATGTGTGATTACTAGATCAGGTATATTCCATTGCTGAGTGTTGTCATTCCATTTGGCCTCGCTTTTAATTCTTTCCAAATTGCTAAATAACAGAACAGAAATGCTTTAGGAAAATTGGGAGAAAAGGTTACTATTTTATTTAAAAGATAATTATTCATATTTCAACTCTGGAGTACTATTAGTTTTGTATGGTAAAGTAATACTTTTATTAGTTATGAGAACCATTTGAAATATTCACAGACATCAAGATCTAGAGTACTGCAGGATTTCCTCACCAGCTCATTAATCATATAAAAATTTAAAGATAATAATCGTATAGTGTCTTAGTTAAAAAGGAGGAAAGACAGAATCATTTGCATGATTTTTAATTACAACAAACGTGATGTAATTCAGAGTTTTCAAAATGACACACATTATGAAACCCCCAGCATGAACTGTTAGGACAACCTGTTCTGGTTGCTACTGTTTTTCATATAATTTTATTCATTAATGCTTTCTCAGTGCAATGAATTTTATTACATTTGTTTATTAATTCACACAGAATTTTAATTCATTCACATGGTGGCGGTGGTGGTGGTGGGGGGGTTAACAGAAAATTTGAAAAACTGCAAGACCTTTTAAGATTTGTCATTTTTATAGTTGATTCACTGTAGTCTGATATACATAGTTGGTCATTGTACAGTAACTACGGTATATGGTAACATCTAATTTCTGAACAAGCTTCGCATCTAGAATTTGAATTGGGGATGATGAAACAAATGAAATATGACTATTACTTTTGTGACTTCAGACTCTTGGATAAAGATTTCATTGTGAGGGAAAAAAAGCATAGTGTTCATATATTCTACTTTCATAAAATTTACGGGAAATATAATCTATTTGATAGAAGGCGAGTTCATCACTGTGCTTACCTATAGTTACATTCCTTTCGCAATGTAGGAACTATTTTATCTACAATTTGTTGATACAATATTCGTTGTCGATCAATTGTTCTAATTGTTTCTAAATAATGTGTTCTTTCTTTTTCAAATTCTCCTTGAAGATCTTTGATTTCTCTTTCTGAAGCATTGAGCTGAAACATGAAGTGATATTCAATTGATAAAATGATATAATAGGCATGCTGAACTTGAAAAATAGTATATTTCCAACTCAACCAAAATTTATCAAAATAATATATTCTAGAATGTTTTTCTTGATATGTGTTCAACACAGTTACGAGTTATCATTAAAATTAATCATAATAAATAAAGTAAGCAAGAAATTCAAACACATTTTTAAATTCATTGTCACTGTAATAAGTTTCCCCCATGACTTCTGAGATAAAATACCATTGGAAAATTGTAGTGTTTATTTTTAGAGAATTGCAGTAAACATCCATATATATGTTTAAAAACATTTAAAATAATTGCCAAAAATATGTTTATATTATTTTTGAAAATGAAAACACTTACTATGAATACATTTCTAAGTGCTAAGTCTTTCTGCTAGTGATACTGAAATTTTAGCCTAGAATCTCTTGAGTTCCCTGGTGATAGTTACTACTTTCCACATTCTCATAAAGATATTGAAATATTGAATCAATTTTATTTTTGTCCAACACGAAATTATGAAAGCAAAAGTTAAGAAGTTCTGCACATAAAAATAAACTTTTACTCTGCAGAACATTTAAGATTAAAAATAAATGCTGTAGTTCAATCAATTGAAAAATATGAGATAATATTAGAAGTTAATAAGTATGCTTAGAAATGAGAAACCTCTATTCCCTGTGATGAGCATTTTCTATGATACCAAATGAATTTTATGAAACATGTATTTATTGGGATTAAAAAGGAAAAATTCTAAAGAAAGGTTGTGTATATTTTTGTGCAATGGATAAGGATTTATCAATTCTTTTCATTTTTTTAATGGATGTTGTTTCTGGGAATGTTTTGGGGGTACATATTTACTGATTGGTGTGAAATGTTCAATGTCTTACATTATTCTGTACTTTCTTACCTTAGTTTTGTATTTGCGAAGTACATCTGTTGTATGCCTCAGCTTCTGCTCAATATCATCATACACCTACAATGAAAGATACATTTTAGGAAAGCTGACCAGCTGTGCTGTAAACATTTCTGCAAAATATTTCTGTACAAGATAATGATCTCAAAATCATTCGTAAAGGTAGCAGGTTGCAGGGGAATCCAGAGAAAACAAAAGGCCTGAGGCAATAGATCCATGGAGGCTTCCTATTTCAAAAAATGTTCCACCTACCCCCCATACATAAAGAGAATTCATTTCTCCCTGCAACAGAAATAACTTATAGGAATTGATTTGAATTAGAAGTAAATACATTTTTTAAATTTGTTTTCAATGAAACAAATTTTGGGGGTCCAATTACGTAAAGGCCTGGGGCAACTGCCCCCTTCTGGGTGCCCTTGATAAGTAGCATTGTTATACTGAATGCTTCATGAATATCTATTATAATAAGAATTTTTGGGGTCAATTTGAGTTAAATTTTTTATGTTGTTAATATTACTATTTTTTAAATTGATTTTATTAGCAGCAATTTATCTCATGAAACAGTTTTTTACCTGCAAAATAAAGCACTTACAGTTTTTCTTAATATTCCCCTTATCTTTACATTTTATCAGGCTGACCAAACAAAAGAATAGCTAGAGTCTCTTGATATGAACCTAAATAATAATTCACTTTGCTTTCAATGTAAGATTATATTGAAGAGATATTAAGGTAGAATATAATATAGAATAAGTAGTGCTACAACAGGACATTCTTTATCGCACTGTAAGTAATTGCAATAATTTTCGAAAATTCAGAGAGTTTAACAAAAATTAAAAACCGGCACCATTTTCATCATCTTTATTCGAGAAAAACTCAAAACTTGTCTTTCTTTGAGGCAAAAATTACGCGAAAACTGTTTCTTCAAAATATTGCACATGTTCCATTTAGGAAAAACACATTTATCGTGAATATTGTCCTTTTGCAATTTTCGAAAATACAGTGTTCGCCGAAAATGGGTCACAACAATTTTTTAAGCGTCTAATGCTGTATCCATGGGGCGGGGGGGGGGGGGGAATTGAAGTTGTTTTTGAGAACATATAGCGTAAAAATTACCTGTATTTCACCCAAAATTACGCGAAAACTACAAAAATTCGCGAAAAAATAAGTAATGAGTTGCGATCTTTAAGTAACTGACATTATTTAAAGATCTGTCTTTGAAGAACAGATTTTAGTACGATAAAAAGTCTCTATCTTCAATATTATATTTGTAGGAAGGCGCTGAATTCTGACGGCACAATGTGTTAGAAGTAATTTTTCTACATGTAAGTACAAGATTTATCCACTTTTTAGATACTGATATCAGGGCCCCACAATACGTTTTTTTTTCACGAAAAATCGCCACTGACCGCTGCAGCATTACAATACTTAAGTAGACGTACCTATGTCAGTCGTACCGTAGAAGAATTACCAAGGAGAGACATAGTAGGCGAGAAAGAAAAAAAGGACTTTCAGTATACTTTCACTATGCATTATACTGAGTTATGAACAAACTACCAATTACTTTCAGTTTTATTTTCTAAGAAGAAAGTAAAAGTGGAAGTAACTGGTGATTGCCTGTTCCAGCCTCTTTCCATCTCATTCTTGGCCTTCCAATGTTTCTTTTTCCTCGTAGCTTATGATTCAGGGCTTGCACTGGAAGTCTGTCTTGTGGCGTATTTCCAATATGTGGCGCCATATATACATCTATAAACTTTTAATTAAAGTTTGTCAGATTGCGTTTTGTCAAATTCGCCCATGGTCCCTATATTCAGGAACAATTAACTGTCATTTTGCGCGTCTTCTGTCTTTTGGGACCGAACAACCATGAAACGCTAATTTGCGATATTGACAGAACAAGTGTTCGCTTTGGAATTTTACGAAAGTTTAGGATAGTTGAGTGAGGTATTAATAAGAGATTGTTGAACGAATAAAATTATACACAAGGAATTTATAAGAAGAAATTGTTTCACATTCGAGTATAAACAACTTAAACGTCTCTCACTGCCATACATTATTTCCGTACTACCTCCAGGGGCGTAGCGTCCATGGATGTGGATGATGTGTTACATACCCTGACAATATCAGCTATTTTTATTTTAAAATTATTGTAAATTGTCTGTTTGCTATTTTCTTTTTCTACTACAAAATATTTCATTATATTTCAAACATTGTGCCGTTGAGAATTCGATTCTTTACAAGGATGAACAAATCAGTCTGAAATGCCGCCTAGCCTGCGCTGCGAGTTAGGTCTCATTCACAATGCAAACTTAAACGTAACGTAATGCTGTAAACTTAGCCGCAAAATTTACACGTAAAAACAAGCGTTCACAATGACGAACGTAAGTTTCGCCTGAATCAATCAGAATTCAATGTACTGAAACTTGATCGATTCGCCTCTAACAGGGTGAAAATATCTTTCCATCATGGTTTCTAGCTTTTTCTTCGAGATTCCTATCTGTCTTTATATACATGGGAGTAGATGTTGTAGTAGTGCCATAGACTAAGGATGTACTCTTTACTCTATGGTAGTGCTCACATTTTCTTCATCTTATATACAAGGATTCTCATGAACCAAATTCATGAGTAATTCGTCGGACATAATTAGTTTATTCGCCATCTCAGGTTAAAGTCACAATAAAAGTTGTCCAAAATCTTACATTGAATTCACTACACTCATCAAAAGCATTCGTAAACTAGTTCTCTACATTACAATAACAATGACATAACCACAAACTACCTGAACACAATCTGAAATTGAACTTCCATGCTGCTCTCTGATTGGTCTTCGGTAGAATTCCGACGTAAACTTAACGTAAAAGCTTGGAGCTTGCGAACTCTTAAGTTTACGGTCTTACGTGAACGGTTACGTCAAGGCATTGTGAATGGTGTCGCTTAATGACACATTTCTAGGTTTTGCGGCTACGTTACGTTTACGTTTAAGTTTGCATTGTGAATGAGGCCTTAGATGCACAGTGACCCATTACATCCAAGGTGCCTACGAAAAAAACCGTCGTTTTACAAAACTTTATTGTTTTCTTCGGTGTTTGTAAGAGAACGAGATTAATTAATGAACATTGTCATTTTATTTGCGTTTTATTACCTTATTTTAATGCATTTAGCAACTATATATTTGAAGCCAATTTAGGTTAGGGATTGTGCTGATTGAATGCACAAGGGTA
Organism: Acheta domesticus; assembly: GCA_031308135.1. Classification (NCBI taxonomy): domain Eukaryota; kingdom Metazoa; phylum Arthropoda; class Insecta; order Orthoptera; family Gryllidae; genus Acheta; species Acheta domesticus. The sequence goes on along the minus strand of JAHLJT010008446.1, from coordinate 98,348,520 downwards.
TGTGGCTGTGCAATCCACATCTGTGCCCTGGAATGGCGAGTGCAACGCGATCCAAAGTGCCTGTATAATTATGGAATCGTATTGTTGTGCCATGGACAAATTACAGCACGTGAGAAACAGTTAAAAATATTTGAAAAAAAATATGAGAGGATATAACTTTATTTAAACAGCCAACACATGCTATGTTGAGCAATACAACAGTGATATAAGGGAAAAAACGGAAATTCTGTCACACTTCAATCGCGTTGTATGCTTTTTTGGGAGACAAGGGCTTGTGTTTTCAAGCGCCCCATTTGAGCCCCTTCTTGGGACGCCGGGAAGCCAGCGCTCCGCGCCCCACGGCTCACGGCGCCCCACGAAAACCAGAAAAGTTGGCATAATCTCCGACGGCCGAGCTATCTCTTCACTTTACTGATCAGAATGGTCGGTTCAAGGCTAAGTGCGAGCACGACTTTATATTCACAGAGAGAAATAGAGCAACAACGTGTCTCGTATGGAAAAAGTAACAGCAAAACGTAAAATAAACATTTAAAAAAGTATGGTCAAGTGAATTACAATCAGATATTTCTGAACTAAATTTATGAGGAGTGTATTTTATTACAATGAGAAATTGTTAAATTTCTTGTAATTTATATTACAAATATTTTCCAAATCAGTTGCAACAGTACGGATTGACCGTGATATGTATGGAAGTTGTCGAGCAATTTATTCTGAAATAATAGTATACATACAAAATCTACCCTCTCCAAGAACTACAGCCGTTGTTACAAGTTTTAGTTCAACATAATTCAACTCATTTCCGTCTTAAGAGCCGCAGGGCTTTCCTCCCACCGTGGGCTCGGGCAACGGCCACTTGCCCCAAAAGTGAAAGATTTTCATTAGAAGCCGGTGGGGCGCGGAAGGGCTGCCATGGCCGGCGTGGGGCGGGTTTTTGGGACCCTTGTGCAAGCCTGGTGTAGGCCATTGTTGGTCTTACTTCCCTGCCTAGAGAGAAGTGCGTCATTTCTGCCCCCAGGTGTCTTAGAGTTGCGCAACACTTGAATTACCTCACAGTGTCTATTGTAACACAATTCAGACGCGTAAAGTTGACGAAATTTATATCTGCGTAGGTGGCATTGTTCTAATAATGGATTTAGGAATTCTTATTTTTCACAACAGACGCAACAGTAATAGCCAAATCTGCTAGAATCTGAGTATGTGAATAATTAAATCTGGAGAAAGTTTTAAATTATTGATATGCCAAGCATGGAAGTTGCAGGTCTGCAGCATATCTCACCATCCATTAGGGAAGGAAACACCGCTACCTCCGGATAAAGTATACACTATACTTGGATTTAAACAAAGTGACACTCCAAGGCCACGGGCTAGACGGAGACACAGATATCCAATCGGGAGCTGCGTTATGATTTAAATTTGTTGGAATTGGAGTTCCCGAAAGGATGAGACTGTCCCCTCTCCTTCCAGATCGTGACCTTGAAGTGCCATTCTGTTTAAATTGAAGTATCCACTAACGGGACTACAGTAGTATTATTTTAGCGTGACCGCTCAAGGTCGTGGGCTCAGAGCTGCCGGAAGAGTTCATTCCTCAAACATAGCTGTTTAGGGGGGAGCCCGTCCCTTCCCAGGACGTCTTGACAGCCTTACTCCACTTGCGTGAACATTGACCCTGACTTTTCGTAACTACGAGGTGCAAGCTTCCAGTTTCGTTTCCTACTAGAGTGAAGCATTTGTTCGTGATTAGGAAGTTGTGTTTTAAGTGATTATTATTCTGTTAGTGATTATTGCAATGCGTCCGATTCAGAGCAAGTTGCATAAGGAAGGCCTTCACAGTCAGACGCGTAAAGTAGTTGCCAAAGTATATCAGTTTATGAAGAAAGAAGCAAACGGTGTCAAAAATGTCATAGTAGTTCTTAAGGGAGTGACCTGATGCTAGGGGTGTTTCGGAAAGACGTATTCACAGGCTTAATAAGAAAATGAATTGAACTGAGAGAATCGTGTTCATTTTGAACTTCTGCTAAAGAGAGGAAAAAGAAGTGCGTGGAATCTGCTCTCGAGGGTTTCAATGAAAGTGATTCGTCGCAGAATTATTTAATGCACTCTATCAAGCAATGGTTATTTTGACCGGCAACGCCGCAAACGATAGTATTGCTAGTTATGATAGTGACGAAACGCGAAACAGTGAAAAAGATGAAGATAATGGGAGGAGAGCTGGGCGATCAAGTGAATTTGATGTTTCTCCACTACCGAACGAAGACATTAAAGCAAATTAATTTCCAAGCAAATTCGCTAGCACGTGCGGTGTGGCAGGCTAATGTTTTTGGTATGGGCAGACGCGCGCAAGTCGCCTCCTGGCTCCCTCCCCACCACTTTCAGCTTCCCCCTTTACTCGCGAATCCCAGCGGCCACGCTAGAAAAATTTAGCTGTACTGACCGTAGCACTGGACATGCTCGGAAACATCACTGAATGAATGAGGCGAAGGCGTGGGAAACCTTCCTACGCGGGCACGTTTTCTTGATCCCCCAGCTCCCTAGTCCTCGCTCAGCCCGGCATTGCACGGCCCGGTACAAAATATGAGCTCCACTCGGAACGTCACAGCTCAGTTAGCAGTGCTGGCCATCTTCTTCCTTTTCAATGCGAACTTCCTAGTTTTCGCCCTCTCTATCGATCTGAGTACCATGTTTCCTCTTGTTACTCAATTATTTATACAACTATTAATTATTTCTTCAGAATTTAAAAAAAATCTCGCGTTGTCTCTCATTCTCTAGTCCAAGACGCGATATTACGCGGAGTTCTCTGTCTATGTAGTTGACAGCACTGCACTACCGTGTCGTAGACGCAGAGGCGTATCTAGGTAATCTGGCGCCCCTGGCAAGCACAGCACTTGCGCCTCAGTCAACTTCAAATTAGGGTTGTTGTTATTTGTTTTTGGGGATATACTCTAAATAGCGCCCCTTGTCAGTGGCGCCCGTGGCACGTGCCATGTTCGCCATACCGTAGATACGCCTCTGCATAGATGCCGCCTCTCCCCGCACCCCCGCTGTGGAGGATCAAGGAAAGTGCGCGATGAGTACCTGCAGCATGACGCCCTCCTCGTCGTCCACCTTGGAGAGCACCTTGGCCAGCGCCTGCAGGCGGCGCTCCGACGCGCGCTTCTTGCGCAGGCGGCGCTCCTTCGCCTCCTTGTCGTTGGCGCGCTCTCCGCCCACCATGCTCTTTTGCAGCTTCTGCAGCCTGCAACCCAGCGAGCGCCCTTGCAACCCCTTGCAACCTCTTACGCACCGCTCTCCACACAAAATATTTGGAAACACAATTTCGGCATCCAATTTGATCCTTTAATACAGGCATTGTTATTATTATTATACCTCTATATCACAACTAAAGATGTTATGAGTTGGCTGAATATAAAATCTACTCCACGCTGCAACCAGCTACCTAAGGAGCAGATCTAGGGACTGTCGGTGCCTCTACAATACTACACTACTTTGCGCAAATATTATTATTATTATTATTATTATTATTATTATTATTATTATTATTATTATTATTATTATTATTATTATTATTTATACACACATACAAACAGGTGTCCCACCAACTATGGACCACCTCCATAACTTCTAAACGGTTCAGGATATCGAAATACAGTTTTTGCTTAACAATGCAGAATCATGGGGCAAGTAACATGCCGTAGAGAAATTGTCAATAATATTTTTAGTTTTCGAGAAATTTAATTACCTTTATTTTTTTAAATGAAACTATATATTTTTCTCACCAGCAATGGATAGATCGTGAAAAGAGGAATAAAATGATGGAAAAAGAGGAATAAAATGAGGAATATATGTTAGTATTTTGGTAGTAATTTGAGTATAAAATTATACTTTCTAATATGTGATTTGTAAGTAAACGTACCTTTCCTGTAGCAGCCCTTGCAACAGTCGCCGTTGGTGAAGGTGACCTTCGGGGCACAGAGACTGTTTCGTAGAGAAAGGGAATGTGAGAGGGGTGGCCGTGAAGGGTAGAAGCATAACTGCAGTAATTCATGGTCTTGACATGAAGATCATATGAACAAACATCAATATTAACGATCAGAATGAGAGATTTTTCCCATTTGTTCATATGAATTGAACTTTTCTCCTATTGAAATTCCAAAGCAACGATTATCGAAAAGAACAAAATAAAAATAATTTGTAGCGGAAGGATGATAATAATAAAGGTTCTTTTCAAACTTACAAGAATGGAGCTCAGTGTGTTATGGCAGAAACAAGCTGTCATTTTAAAACATGGGAAGGGAATTAATACTTTTTATTGTAATATCTTGATTAATTCATCAAATAATAGGTAAACATTTTCTCTTATTATTTACTCTTAATAAACGTCTTATTTACATATGTACCAAAAGAACAAAGCAATAAAAATTTTGAAACACTCTTGATAGACTGTCAGTGTAAATTTACTAAACTTTAACACAAATGCACATCTGCAGTCATGAATGCTAATTCTGATTGGAGAGTTTCTCACGCCACGTGCTGGCACAAACTTGAAAATCCACTGCAGAAGACGGAAGTGTACTATTTTCTTTTCCATTTATGAACATCAGTAGAGGTATGGTTGCGAAGTGGATGAATGATAATGTTCATTAAAAATGAAATTTACCAACGAAGTGGTTGAATTCTTGTCAAGTTTCAAAACGATATTTATTATTAAAGAAGACAGGTTTAATGTCGATAAATCAATGGAAAAACTCTTTCATTCTGATCGTTAAAATTGGTGTTTCTTACGGCCGTATTCTCAATCATGGATTACTTCGAAAATAATCTGTGAATCGAGGAATTCGTGGATTAGGTTAACACTCGGATAACTCTCAATTCTTATTCACAAACCGCGGTCATCAGAGAATTGGCGGATTCGAGGGTTACCCTTGGCGAGAATGTTACAGGAAATATGATTGGCTGTGGAGTATTCGATGTGGTTCTGTTTGTAAACATTAGTAATAGCACCACTTCAAACACGATCTCCAATGTTATCATTTCGCGTACTAAGTAATGTATCCAGGGCCAACCAATCTAACATTTCTATTTAAGAAATTAATATTTTCACAATTGTCATTGACAAATACGCGAATACTGTTGTAAGCAAAGTTACAAAAGTAAAAAAGAAGCATCACATAACCTGCAAACGAATTTCAACGCAGTAAGTATTGTTTAGCAGTTTAAGAACAACTATAAAGGCTTGAAAAGAATGGTTTAAAAGGCAGGAGTGATAATAAAGTTCCTATTTACAATGACAGAAGCAGCTACAACACTGTGTACTTAATTGGATGGGAAAATTACTGCATTCATCCGTCTGAAGAACGTACTGCATGTGACTATGATTTGGGATATGAAAAGGCAGTTAATATGACTCGAAGTAAGTGTTTTTGGTTTTATCTACCTTGCAAGTTGTGTATTTAATTTTCAAAACAACAGTACTGGCTCTCTACCAAGAGTTTTACAAATATTTTTGATTGATACTTTGTGTTCTGGTGAAGGGCTACATGCAAAAGTTATTTCAGTAGTTTTTAGTGCAACTAATAAAATAATTTCACTTCAAGACTATTTTCAAAGGAATCGTGCCACTCTAAACCATGGTTTTACCAAACAAAATCAAATCAAATATGATGTCATGAAACATTCAAATGCAAGTAATACTTGCACAATTTTTTAAAATGAAATGTATACAATAAAACATGATAAACCATGTCTTTTAATAAAACAAAAACAAATTCAGCATAATTGTCATAAAATTCAAAAATTGGAAATAATCCTGCTCAGATATCAAAGTTACTTTGTCTTCTTCAGAAGATACAAAATAAAATTTTATTTTTGTTTTGGTGTGACATACTGGAATAAATGTGAAATAGTGTATAAAATATTCTTTGGTTTTCACATAGATTCCAAAACTATTATTTGCACATTTTCATGAACGCTTATTGTTAAATGTACTAATTCATATTTATGTTTTGTGCTTCTCTGAATCCATAGTAATATATACTTGTTTAATGAAAAATACCCTTCTATTTCTGGAAGCTGAAGCAGATTATTGTTACTTCGTTGCTAAAAATGTAATGTAGGCTAAATATAAAAAATATTGAATTTTAAAAATCATTTACATTTTATAATATCATTGAATTTAAAGAAAGTTTAATTAAATGTCAACAATCATTATTGATTATATATCTGTCTTATGATATCTGATACCACAACTTCTATAAATATATTGTGCATATTGTTAATGTGCATAGTCTATATTAGATTGGGATTCCAGTATCAAACATTCTTTTAGAATATTATTTATGTTTGGACTGATTGCAGGGTTGGATTTCTGAACTTAGGATTTAAAAAAATTAAGATCTGTTGTATAAGGGAAGTAATTAAAACAAAATTGTTTTGGTTTTTCAATTTGTTTATTGCTAGTAATTTTATTATCAATTTTTTTAACAACCGAACCGTCTTTTAAAGCATTTGTAGAGTGCTGAATTTATTTTTTCATTTATTCTCTTTTCAAAAATCTAATTCTACACTCTCAATTGTAAATGAATTGAAACACATGTTTCCTGAAGTTCATCTTTGGTAATCTTTACTATAACGTTGATGGATGGACATATCGTTGACATTGTAGATAAATGAAACAAGTTTCTTTATAATCAGCAAACTTTTGTTGGCAGTGATGAAACCAGTTATTTTACAATTTCTACAATCATATTCATGTCAATAATATTCATATGTTTTTATTGTTTGTCTTTCTTCATTGCATAAAGAAAGGTTCCATTCATTATAGACAATCAGGTGATAATAAAAAATATTTCATACAAGGTTGAAGTTTGTACATAAAACAAATTTGGAGTTTTTACAATGTTTCAGAGATCATTTGTCTCCATCATCAGGTACTTTTTGGATATAAGTTTTAAGTTTGTAAATCATAAGTTAATTAAGTTACTTAAGTAAGTGAATGGTAAGATGATTTGTCTCCGTCATCAGGTACTTTTTGGCTTATATTGGATATAAGCCAAAAAGTACCTGACGATGGAGACAAATGATTTGTGATGGAGACGTGATTGTGATTGACATCTGATGGAGACAAATTATCTTTGAAACATTGTAAAAATTCCAACTTTGTTTTATGTACAAATTTCAACCTTGTATGAAATATATTTTATTATCACCTGATTGTCTACAATGAATGGAACCTTTCTTTATGCAATAATATTCATATTTAGAAAAAGGGACTCATAAAGATATCCTTTAAAAATGAATATTTTATTTCCAAATAGGAGATGTCAGAGATAGATAACCAGTACCAGCAGCTGCGAAAGGGACCAGAAATTATGAGAATGGTATCTACTTCCCAGGAATGCAAACAGTACCTGAAGGATTCCACATTCTTAAAGCATCAAGAAGAATTTGAGTTTATGAATGAACATGAGTTGAGGATGCAATGTTTATCTACCTAAAATTTGAATATTGTCAAGATATGAAGAACGAACAATTCATTCTTTAAAAAAAATTAAATTTTGTCTACACATTAAATTAGTAATGGAATCAAATATGGACTACATCCTTTATTTGTTTGTTTTTAGCAATTTGAGATTTTATATTTGTTCTACAAATGGTTAGCAAAGGAATAAAATATTCATTACATTGAAACCATTCAGCATATTTTGCTATGTCTCTTCTTTTTTATTTTTGTTTATTGTGTTTATAACTTAGGGTTCAGTAATATTCCTGTATTTGGGCATTAAATTTGTGAAAATTATCATTTATTTACCAGAAAAGTTTCTGTTTCAATATTGAACATTAATGAAATAAAAATATTTGTTAACTGCATTCAGTTTTTATTTATTTACTTCAAATGAAAAAACTTATAATTCAATTTAACCAAGGATCTACTTAGTAGCATTTTTGTCTAATTGTTATTGTATTCTTTCTTTAAACCTTTGTAATCCATTTCAATTTATTTGAATTTATGGTATATTCAAATATTTAACTTGAAATTCCTTGACCATTTATTTGCCTGATTATGTTAACAATATCTACACTGTTTTTGGGTGTTGCAAGTATATATTTCTGATGATCTCCTATAGTGAATGTAAAAATTAAAAAAGACATTCTAATAGATGAAAGTAAGATAAACTATGACTGTACCTTTAATTGAAAGCAAAAGCTAATAATGTGATTTTATTAAAAAATAACCTGCACTGATAGAATGATAAGTCCAAATTATATAATATTAAATACGATAATTTCTGAACCCGTTACTAGAAACAATATTATTATTCAAAATTATTCAGCATTAACTGACTACTCAGATTTATATTACTGATGACGGAATGGAAGCAAATACAGGAGTCTCTCTTTATTTCAAACGCATTCCATAAATTCAACAGCAAACAAATCGTACTTGGCGGAGTCGTCTGTATTGTTTAACAGGGTCGCCAATGGCAACAAGTGCAATTCGCGAATTATACGCCGAAATCGGATGTATAACCCACGGATCGAAATCGGGGTGTCTAATCCTCGAATCGCAACCGATCCTGCCTCGTGAATAAGGATTTTTGCTTTGATTCGCGAATAATCTGGACTCGACGATAATTCTCGTATTACACGGTATTGAGAATACGGGCGTTAGTGTCAAGACCTTTGTGTCAAGACCATGGATTGCTGTAGTTAGGCTTTTTATCCCTCACTGCCATCACTCTCAGACTCTTCTCTCCACGCAACAGTCTTGACGCCGCGAAGGCCACTTTCCCCGAAGGCGAGAGTTGCAAAGGCTGCTACACGAAATATTGTCTGTTTAATTAAAAACCACTTCTCAGAAAATCTAATTTTATACCCAAATTATTATCAAAATACCAGCATATGATACATCATTTTATTCTTCTCTTCATGTTCTATCCATTGCTGGTGAGAAAAATATATAGTTCCATTTAAAAAATCAAAGATGATTAAATTTCTCGAAAACTAAAAATATTATAGACAATTTCTGTACGGCATGTTACAGATGTGGGCAGAGCAGCTGACGCGTAGTGTTCTCTTTCAACGTGGGCTAACAATCGAAATATCTTTCTCTACCTCATTGCAACTCGCCTCACGTAACCTAATTTGTTATACAATGTTCATGTTTGAAGTAGTTTATGCAGTTGACTTTTTTTTCTTAAGAAACATGCACGACCCGACCCTGGAATTATTCAGACCGAAAGTCTTTGCTCGATGTTGAGCTTGTCCTTAGAAAAGACCGTTAAAGTGTACAGATATTAAAATATGAGAATGCAACATTGGATGCTCTCCATTATCTTTCTTGTATGAATGTAATTTCAAAACAATGTTAATTTATCGATAGTAATCAAAATATTAATCTAAACAGTCTTAAATTGGTGAGTTACCGTTTCGTAGTATAATTAGTATTTACAGTAAAGACAAAAGAAAGGATGGGGGTACAACACAGTTACGGTGATTAGGTAAAAACATTGTCTGTGCTTGTAAAAACATTGTCATTGCAAATTAGCTTTTCTGCATCGACGACACCAAAATAATATCTTCGGTCCGAGATTGTAAGGTACATTTAAAATTTAATTTGTCTGGATCAAGTTGCTCCCAACGAATGGTCTTCAGTTGGATCTGAGAAAATAATGTGGTTTCGATGCAAGTTATCGAAATTAATTTTGCCTTGCTGAATGTACTAGTCCCCGTTACTATAAACAGGTTAGTGATCGCTCGCTTTTATAAGTAACGCTGTATTTGTATGGTTTATGCTTGTACCTTCATGCTTGTAAAGAGCATTACTGCCATGCCACATTTAACTTATTTTACAAGAGGGCGGTTTAAAGATGTTTCTTGTCCTGTGAATGAATGCGAACATGATTTTTGACTACTTTTAACTTTGTTATTAATGTATTTTGGTCAGTTGTCAATACATCCGGGACCTCTCAATACCTTTTAGCAAAAAACGAAAGTAGTGCCCTTTTGAGCTCGTTTTTATGTATGTTTTTATTTTACGTAGTTTTCCTTCAATAATAAGATATTTTTAAATGTCAATACTTAAAAATTAAAGAATAAACTTGAAAAATGAACAGCATTCACTGTTCCTGAAAACTTTAATTAAGAAAACATTATTTCGGTAAGAAATGTTACCTTTTTCCGATTGTTTGCAGGATACCACGTTTAAGGCTAGACTCGAATAAAGATTCAGACCATTGTTTTGAGCATTGTTGAAGAAGTTATATTTTTATACATTCGAATGAAAGATGACACAGAAGAAAAGGGAAAATAACTGTATAAAAAGCCCCAATGAGGAGGAACAATTGAAGTATCTTAAGTTTTATTACCGCAATTAAAACGAAAATGTATTTTTAACAAATCAAACCGACTCGGGAATGCGCAGCAAGTGTAACATTCCAATATTTTTTTAAAAAATTGATTTAAAATATTTAAGAATAATTGTATGGATCTCGTCGAGTTATTATCTAATTATTTCTCCCCGATACGCGGAAGAAAACCTCATGTTCATTATAAAAGAAGATATATATTGCGATACGCTTAAATAATTATGAACTACCTTTAAGTTTAAAAAATAAATTCTTACCTCAATAATACTTCTTGCTGAGCTGGCGTTAAAGCAGCCTTATCACTGGAATAGATTATATAATGTCAGTATGCAATATTTATCATATTATTTTACCTTACCGACTAACAAATGTACCAAAAATACGATATATCGAGGTTGGGACATTTTTTCATCTAATTAATTAAGGTTATTATACTATATTTTCTCAATTACAAATTATACTGAGTAATTAGAATGTGCATCTAACGTCCAGCAACCTTTCAACTTCATACATTCGTATTTCGATGGACGAAAATGTATTACCTAAACAAATGAAAAGTTATTTTATTATCGCTAACATTTTTATTTATCTATTATCTACTTTTTAACAATTGGTTCAATCTATTTACAAATTAAACCTGCAAAATTTTAATTTTTTGTGTTGTTATTGTACCACTTGTAAGATTTCCTTAATGGCCAATAAAATGCATTCGCAAAATTTAGCGATTTTAAATCCCTCTCCCTCTTTGTAACAACCCGCAACATTTACAAACATACTCTCTCATAACATATAGATGAACAATCTATTTCGACCCTGTATACGTGAATGTGGCAAGTAATGTACATCAGTTACTGGTTCAATGACTCAATGACCACATCTCGATTAGGCTTTGTTCGTCCAGTTTCCTTGATCCGTTGAGCAAATAGTGAGATGGCCCTGCATATTTTGTTGAGATCTCCGTTTGCTAGTTGTAGTAGGAGTAGAGCGGGTAGTTGTGGGTTGCTATTTTATCAGCAATACCATAAAATCAAATCTGTAGTTCGTTATCAGGAGGACTGTTATAGTTCAGTTCAGTTCGTTATCAGGAGGACTATTATAGTTCAGTTCAGTTCGTTATCAGGAGTTCGTTATAGTTCGTACTGGAGTGTTATCAGGGAGGGAAAATTTGTATTTTTCAGATGTTTCTAACCACACTTTGTTGGTACCTTTCTTCATCATTTAACTATGTATAGTAAAAGGAAGAGGTAGAGATTCTGGATCTCAAGAAAAGGTGCGAAGATTATACTTCTTGTACACTGTCAGAAATTACATTAAATTTAATGCAGTTTAATGCGCTTTTTCACATTAAATTTAATGCACCGTGTACATTAAAATGATATTAATGTACATGTACATTAAATATAATGTGTAAATTAAAATAAATGTAGATTTAATGTACTGTAGTACATTAAATTTAATGTACCGTGTACGTTGAAGCGATTTTAATGTGTTTGTGCATTAAATTTAATGTTAAAATTAAAATCAGTGTAGGTTTTAGAAATATTTTTTCCGCTATTTGAAGTAACGTATAATAAATTTACAATATACTTTCAACGTGTACACAAAAAATATAAATGTTTAAAATTCGTATTTACATTCAAATTGGTAACAAATAAAATTGTAAAAATATTTATAATAAAATTGTAGCGATGTACATTGTACGGTAATTCTTTAGTTAACAATTTTTGAAAATTTTCCGGAAATATTAAAATTTTTTCAAAGAATTGTCACTGTAACAATGTCAGAATTTAGCACTCTTTACGGCTACGAAACATACTTCCGAGCGTAAACGCGTTCAAAACAGGTGAAGAAGTAGAGACAATTATAAATAATATATAATAATTCTATAGAGTTAATACATATTTAATATATATTACGTCTAAAGACATATGTTCCTTAGACGTATAGAATATATTATACATATCATAGCGGGCAATACATTAGGCCTAAGAACCTACCGAAGCAATTGGATGTCGCAAGGTTAGAGGTTAGAGCACCTGCGCGTAAACCAGAAGTCCCGGGTTCGAATCCCGGTCGGGGTGAGTATTCGGTGAACAAATTTACATATTAAAATACATTTGTTACTCAGTACCAAGATCAGAATATAGTATTCTTTACATCTGCGGGACATATTTCCGAGCGTAAACGCGTTCAGAAATGTGACAATTGCATAAATCCCAACGGACAGTTCATCAGGCTTAAGAACATGTTCAAAGAATTGATTGTCTCGATAGGATAGTGGTTAGAGCAAGTGGGCGTAAACCAGGAGAGACGGGTTTGAATCGCGGTGACAATTATTTGAACAAATTTTATATATTGAAGTTAGTACATGTACAGTAAATTTCATGCACACATACAGTAAATTCAATGTAAAAGTACATTAAAGTAAGTATCATGTACGTAAAGTAAATTTAATTTACGCGTGCAGTAAATTTAATGTACACGCATACAGTAAATTTAATTGTACACGTACATTACATTTAATGCACACGTACTTTAAAGTTACTGTACGTGTACATTAAATTTCATTTACGTACATGATCCTTACTTTAATGTACTTTTACATTAAAAGTAATGTGGAAATTTCTGACAGTGTACACTATAGTTTTTTAAAATTATTTTTGGACGAAATAAATAACTTCCTTCGTTAAACAAAATACATTTAGTTAAAAATTGGGAGAAAATTTGTAGATATGTTGTTGTAACTTTTCAAATTAAAAACTACATTCATTTTTTAATGAACATTCATTAACATCGCTTGTCCCAAACGATGGAACAGAAGGTGCTTAACCGTGAATGACGGGCGGATAACGATTACTACGTAGACGAGCGGCATGTAGGCGATGGGACGAGCAGATACGAAGTTTACCCGACTGCTATGTAGAATGCAATACTTTCTACAGAACATATAGGTAAAATATTTTAATAAAATTGAATACTAACGTTGATAAAAACAATTTAAATGACACAAATAGTAATAAAAAATATTGTGAGAACGTTCATCAATCTCCTGCCTTTTCTTTGGTTTCGCCACAGTTGTGGACCTCCCCACTAAAAGCCAACGAATTTTTTGGATCGCCTCTTCCTTATAATGTAGCCCCCTCCCCTCTTCAAGGGCTGTGAGCTTACCTCTTGAGCGCCTCGTCCACCAGCTCCGAGGGCGTGGTGCCTCCCGGCGACGTCACCACGAACGCCGGGCTCTTGCCGTGGCCCGCCGCCGCGCTCGGGCTCAGTTTGGCCTGCAACACGAGTCTTGCACTCAATACTACGCGTATAACAAAGAAATTTAATCTAGAACGGAATACTGTGAGTCCATGTCGAATAAAATCAAAATTTTCAAAAGATAAATTTCGCCTCCTTAAGTATATGACAAAGAAACTCAATCAATAATTCTAATATTAAAGCATGCAAATAATAAGTAAGAGCACCAATAGTCGACATGTTAAGGGAAAAAACGTAATTGTTTTAATCCTCAGATTATACTTTCAAATACCAAAGCATTGTAATATTTATTTTCTGACACCTAAAAGGCACCGACTTTATGATAACTGTGTATTACTGGTTAAACAGCGAATTTTTTTTTTGAAAATAAATTTAACCTTAAACCTCTGGAAATGCTCTTATAGTAGACAACATAAAATACAAAGGGTTCTTAAGCTGACACATGAGGTACCTATACCTGACACCCTACTCAGATGATTCAAGAGAAACGTGTGATTTAGGTATGCTTTGATAATGTGTATAAACAAAAAAGACCTTTATGTAAGTGTAAAACTTGCTTTATTACCATACATTTTGAACATTAACATCAGCTTAGTCGAATGGATTGAATTGAATATGGTACAGAGAAAAGCTCGATCTTATATTTCCCTTCGCACTAATTGGCTGTTTGAACACATTACCTTACTCTCCCCCCCCCCTTACAATCAGTTGTGGGGTCTAAACATCCTCAATTATTTGGTTAAACGAAACATAAGAAATGTCATTTTCTTCTACAAATTATTCTTTTATTTGCATCAAGACTTTTCAAACTGATTATTTTTAACACATCATCCATTGGTTCTTGAACAATACAAACATAAATAAATGTTTTTGTTATTGATTGCTGGTGTGATGGTCTAATGCGTGTGTGTATAAGTAAGGGGTGATGAGAGGACAAGAAAGAGGAAGGAAAGATGACGCGCGGTCCATGACCCGTTTTTTAGGGTATTGCTCTGGCATTCGCGTGGTGTTGATCGTAGAAACCGCGTCGATTTATTGAACCGATGTCTTTTAACATAGATACTTTATGCTTAATGTTTGTATGTTGGCGATATTTAATTATTTAATTAATAAAGAATCTTAATAATAGATGAAAAGTCGTAATTTTCACATATCAGTTAATTGAACAGTCTTTCATACCAAAGTGACCAAAGGTGAAGGGTGTGAAACGGAGGAGGAAATTCTACTTTCTGGAAGTCTTGCTTCCGTATAAAAGGCGATTGTCGTTGCCGAGACAATTGGTAACCACTGATAACGCTTGGAATTGGGAGAGTAACGGAACGCTGTTTCTTTTCTTTTTTTAGTGCTGTTCGCGGGGGGGGGCAGTGAGTAATCTCCAAAGTCGTGCTTACGGAGAATGGAATACTTAGTTGAATATCCCCTCCCCTCAAATAATTGTAATACGAAGTTTTGTATGTTGTCTAGTAGTACATGCACATTTTGAAAACTATCTCTGAACGTTAAAAATAATATGCTACTTTCTGCGTTGAACGCCGAGAATTTTCTTCGATAAGCCTTAAAATATAGTCAATTATTTTGGTTGTATTCAATCTGGCAACAAACATTTTGTAAATTGTTATTGTTAGTGAAGTCGTAATTATATATTAATAAACACGTCCACTTAAAATTAAATCCCCTAGCCCGAACATTAATTCAGAAATGACGAAACCGGTCCTTAAAAACATAAGCGATTTTGGGGCGACGACGTGTTGTTATTATCGATGTTTTAATTGTATTAAAGATATTTTATATAAACAATTTGTTGGCGATGTCGCATCTCCAGACTAAATCTGGACCTCCTGGACTAAGTTGCAGACGAAGAACGTATAAACGCTATTGCAGACGGACAACGGGATATTTCTCTTCGTAATTTTGTAGAAATCTGATTCATAAGATATTTGTTTCACAACAGATCTGATCGAATCCATAGATCTACATAGTTTGTCTGTTGAACAATTTGTTTGCTGTTTATTTGAAAATGAATCTTAATATTTGATTTGCAGATGATAAAATTTATTGATACGGGTTTCCTTTCATTTATTATTGAAAATTATTATAAACCTAATATGAAATGTTGAAATGTTTTGAGACATAATGAAGAAAGCACTTTTTAACAATAATTTCTTGTGAATTACATCCAAGTAATTACATTCGATTTACACCAGGATTGCGTAAAAAGTAAACTAAGAACACGCAAAAAAGACTAAGAACTAGAGTTATTCGTCTCAAGAATTAAAATAAAGAAAAGTAAATTTCAAAGAAATGTTCTGATAGTAAATACACATACCTGTTGGTTTATATTGGCAAGCTGTACTTCGTAGTGTTGTTTCAGCTTGTTCATATCTTCCTGGAGTTGATATTTGTGATTTTGTTCAGCCTCATATTCTTCACGCATTTTCTGCATCTTCTCTTCATACTCTCTCCTCACTTTTTCCCTCTCCTCTTCCAGGAAACTCTCTGGTGCCATGTCTTGTAAAGTATGAAAAAGATTATTAGTTTTTGAGTTTTAATGAATTTAATTTATGAATACAAAACATTAAAGGACAAACTATACTCTTGGAATAATTATGTTATACTAATTTATTACACAGATTACTCAATTAATCAAGAATAGTTTCTTATTAGTTAGTTATTATGATTCTTTGAAATGTTTTAAAGCGTTGACAATACGTATACAATCATTTTTTCCTATCCTTTCAATACACTTTGATACTACTGTCCACTCGAACTTTTCCCCTCCACACTTTCCTGTAGCCGAACGCAATACGAAATACAAACTATAAAAATCTATAATAAGTTACACACTTTCAAAGATAAAGTTTCAAAAATAATTTTCGTTGCATATCATCTGCCTGCATCTTCACTGTTTTCAAAGAGGATTCGGAACGGTCTCATTATGCATCAAAAATCAAATATCCGTTCCTCGTTCCTGCAGTATATTTGATTTAAACATACATATCGTAATTCGTGTACCTATTTTTGCTCATTAATACAATGTTGAGATAATATCTAAATATTTGTTACTAAAATAGTTACATTTTGTTCTGGTTTGTTGTAGAGCTGTACTAAATCAACACGTCCACACTAATTTACAAATAAAAAGAATATATTCCTGACAGAATCGAGAACAAGTGTTCGAAATGGTATTAAAATATCAAATTATTTTGATTCATTTAAGGATCTTTATTTCTTCTAGTATTAAAGGGTTTCCACGCGCAATGAGTCAAGACCATCACCTTTACTTTGAAAATTGGAACACCGTACCTAACGCGTGACCGTTGGTTTGATTGCCCTCCAACATTTCCTTGAGCTTCCTGATCTCTTCTTGGTACTCGCGCAGCATGGTGTCCTTGGGGTCCTCGTTGATGCGCGGCTTGTTCTGGATGTTCTTGGCCCTGTTGGCGTAGCGCAGGGTGCTCAGCGTCTCGTCGTAGTTGTTGTCGGCCGGGGAGAGACACGCCACCATCAGCGTCTTCGTGTTCCCACCCAAGGAATCCTACGACAGTGGAACACACCCACATCAGACTTTTCAAGAAGAATTTACGGAATTGCTTTTGTTTTCCAAAATCCTGGTTTTGTTTTTATACATCTTGGGACAGATTCAAAATATTGCAACGTGTTGAAATATCTTCATAGACACATTTATCTGACCAGGAGACAAGTGAACCAATGGAATCTGCGTACAGTATTTAATAGAATTCTCATGAAGAGCGTAACGTATTTATTATTTTCTTTTAGGGAGTTTTTGAATATCTGAATATTGCATTAATGATAATTTTACTGTGACAATTATTGCTCAGTGCTTCTAATTTTTTTCTTTCTAATTCTTCTTTTTTTGTACCCAAAATAAATTATTGTTTTTCTTCTAATGTAGCTTCTAATGTTAAATCATGGCTTGATTTCTGACGGAACGCTACGGAACGGCGTTGCGGTATCTCTGAAATATTTTATTAAATTATATTGTGAATATATTAGCATTTCTATTAAATTAATAATTAATATGGGGCGCGTTCCGGTACCTACAATTTTATAAATCAAACACTGTTACAAACAACACCTGACATGTAGAATACCCAGTCCATAAATAATTTATTAATCTCTTTCATCGTCATATTTGCTTTGGCAAAATATATTTTTCGCGTATATTAAACATTAGAGCATCAAATATTATTTTTATATATTTAACATTATTTTTGTTCAAGTAACCGTATGTTCTAGTATCATCTTAAATAAAGAGCTAAGCGGCTAACGTTTGGTATCATTTGTTAAGCCTTGAGAAGCCTACAAAAGGTTGAGAGCACATGTGAATGCTTTGGGAGCTAGTTAATCATAAAATTTAGGCCCCAATTTATTACATTGATTTAATTAAAGGTTCAATATGTAATGTATATGCTTTAATTATTGAATGTTGTGTTTTGTTTTATTTGTTCACAGAATGCCCGCCTTGGCCGGCTATTTTACCTCTTTATTAATAATTTTCATATGTTGGTGGCCTGCATAGAGCTGCCACGATGTGACTCATTGACTCTAACTAGATAGCGGGGCGAAGCGAGCGTTGCGTGCTCATCGCGTCTCCCTGACGTTAGGTCGCTGCGGGGCTGATCCACATTTCGATTAGCAGTGGCTCGATAACGCGCCATGCAATCCAGAGGGGAGTTTGGGCGCTGACGAACGTGTGGGGGGGGGAGGCAGGAGGGCGGTGCCGGCGCCTTCCGCAAAGGAAGCGAAGAAAGCCCCCCGTGCCGCGGGACGGAACGGAAGGGACGGGACGAGACGCGGCGGGGCGCGAGGCGACGCACAGTGGGCTAGAATGGGCGGAAATGCGTGCATTGGGTTTCACGCGCGGTTCTGTAAAAATAATGTGTACAAAGGTCGAAGGGCCACGTGTATTTAACCTGAGTTCTAGAGTAACGATTTTTGTGAAAAAAAAAATTGATGGCGCCACCTCAATATTTAATTACTTTTATTATAATCAATTGCGTGTGGCTTAACGGGCGGCATGGAATTTCTTATTTCTTATCATTATTGTTTCTTTTTTATTACATAAGTTGTAAACGGAGCCTTTATTTACCAAGCATATACATGTGTCTAACCTTCTGAAAATTTGGAACATTTTTCCTATTAGTTATTTGCACTGAATCCAAACTTGGTAACATTTAGAATTTTTTGATTTAGGTGAAGAACGGTAAAATTTACTGGACAAAAACTTTTTTTTTACATTTTTAACATTTTCACGGTCATGTAATAATTTTCAAGACTGCAAGTGGTCACAGCTGCATTTGTACTTAATATGTTTTGAAATATGTTGTGCTTAATCGTTAAATATACATTTTTTGTTAAAATTGAAACTTATGGCTCTCCGCGGCTCAGAAAAGTTACTCCTTTTTTCAGTAAGATCTAATTTCTCATTGAGTCTACAAGAATACACATATTTCGTATGACGTTAATGCTGTGATGTTCTTTTTTAAATAAAAAAATAGGCGATCAAAAATAATGTAGAACATAAAACAATCTAAAAGCACATACTGACAGGCTTCGTCACTACCCCGAATTTCGCGCTTTGTTGGGTCGTGTCAGCCCACTGTGCGGCGTCGCGGAGCGCACGCGGGCGCACGCGAGGCGCGGCAGCTGTTGGCGCTCAAGTCGCCTTACGTCGCCTGAGGGCTCCCGGAGACTTCCTGCCTGCACGAAACGCTCCTTCCGCCACTTGCCACCTGCTTCCGGGCCACGCTCGCGCACGCAGCCCTCCGGGGGCCATCGCGAAAGGACGCTCGCAAAATGTTGCTTTTACCCCTTTTCCTTCTTCTGAGACTGTTCAAATACTTCCAAACTCCCTCTCAGTTAAATGCTTCATTTCAACCCCCTTTTCTGAATTCAATAAAAGTAACTTCTTTAACCAAGTGAAATTTTATTCACGTATTATTACAATTTTTCAAGTTAGACAATAAGACCCACTTTTCATAAACTATGCATTCGTTATAGTTTGGTATTAATAGTATTAAAATAAATATGACAGACAAGTTGGGAGAACGTTCATTTTCCAACAGCCGCCTCTCCCCTCGATCGTAATCGCCACAGTTATTGGAATCCGCTCTCTTTAAAAGCGAACGCAGTTTTGAATGTCTCCTTGGTAGTGCCAGCATTGCGACTGCTGTCTTCATACGAGCCTATTGTATTTTTATTCTGCATACTTCTCCAACGCATAGTCGGGCCCTGAAGAAGATCACGGCAAGAATAATGGAGACGTGCGCCGTATCGCGAAGAGCTGGCACTCCACGCGTGGAAACAGTCGCTTTCAAATTTACGAAAAGCATGCTGTTTTTAACAGAATTCCTCCAGGGTTCAGTACGTTTTTGTAATACTATTAGTGAAGTAAGGAAAAGACTAAACCATGAGATATGTCTCGTAACTGCTTAACCAACAATCTTGCATATAGATGAAAAAAAGAAAACAAAATTTCCGTGGATTAAACACTAGATTTTGTTTAATAAACTCATCCGAAAACAAGATACTACGTTCAAGTTCTTATTAAGTCTAAATTATTATGCACCATTTCAATTTTATTGGGGGGAAAACAGGAGCGCATCTAAAAAATGGCAGGCATTGTATGTGCAATGGAAACTACTGAGAAGGGGCACCATTCAGCACTCTACATTCAACAAAGTTGAATGACATTTATTTTTAATTTCAGAAATAAGATCAATACACAGGAAAGATATTAATAATCGCTAATTTTATTAGTCTAGTTAACAAATTTTTAATAATTGTTTTATGACAAGTATTTAAATTTATTGTAGATATGTGTTGTGAATTGTAGTTTGATTCGTATTAATGAATGGTGTGTGGTACCCTCCATTTAAGTTGTTATTCAACTTATTTTATTACAAAAGTTGTTCTATTACTATCGTAAATTTTAAAATCGTGAATCAAAAATCTTGAAATGTATTTGAATTTATGTGATTTTTTAGCATTTGAATGTGTATTTTTTCTTTTTCTTATTCCTACTTATTTTCATTGTACTTGCAATATAGCGGAGGAATTGTAATTATTATTTTAAAAAAATTAATAAGTTGGAAACAAATTCAATTAAGCATGAAGTATGAAAATAGCATTAAAATTATTACAATTTTAATCATTGTAGATTTAATATATTAGGCTATGCCGTTTAAATTCATTTTAAATTCTGATTTTTACGTTCTAATATGTATTTCATCAAAAGTGATTGTTCGGTGAGGTGGAAATCGTTTACTGAAAATACTTCTGAGCGTCATAAATTGTTTGCCTCTTCGTAGCGATGGGTGCGTGGTATTTGGCGATGACGCAAACATAAATCATCCCACTGCACAGTATCACTTTGCCAAACATTAGGGAGAGGAACGCATTAAGGTCGGAAAAAATATTTTTCAAAATAATAGAATCTACGTTCGTTCGGTTCTTAACAATATGTAGTACCTTTTGTTATATGTTTTATGAAGTAAGAAAGATAAAGTTCTTCCCACCAGTATCCCGATCGTGAATATGTAACTTACCTGAAGAAGTCTTGTTAATTTGGAATCTCGATAAGGAATGTGCTTAGCTTTGCCATCGACTAACGCCGAAATGACATTTCCCAGCGCAGACAAAGACAAGTTGATCTTGGTGGCTTCTTTAGGCGCTCCCCTGTCGCTCCTAAACATGGAAACATTTCATTTTAATTTCGTGATTTGCAGTTGTTCTGGACGTGTTCTCTCTCTTAAATAATCTTATATTTTCCTTCCCAATGGAAGATTTACATTAATATGTCATTTTAAAATAAATTCTATTAAAAACATTGCAAGGAAATTAATTCTTGTATATCTTCGAAGCTCATTCACAAATGACAATAACACACATTACTATATGAATTTTCTGTGAAACATAGAAAGCATATTAGTCCTTGAAATATAGCACCATGAGGAAAAAACTGTGCGTCATCCTTAAGTAAGGTTAAATAATCCAAGAAATTTAAAAATGTATTGTGGTTTACTTAAGAACTATCTCTAATGAGT
The DNA here is from genome assembly GCA_031308135.1 of Acheta domesticus. NCBI lineage: Eukaryota > Metazoa > Arthropoda > Insecta > Orthoptera > Gryllidae > Acheta > Acheta domesticus. The sequence goes on along the minus strand of JAHLJT010008446.1, from coordinate 98,326,832 downwards.
GTTTGTGCTACATTATTCCATTTCAAAGAAAGATATAGAATAATTATCGCACAGAAGTAAATTTTTGTTCTTTGTAAGATGTGATGGTCCAACAATTGACTTTATTGGAAACAAACCTAATTTACTATACTGCACTGTACTGTAATTTACTTTACTGTCTAACTGCTGAGTGAATATACGTCATGAAAGTCTAACAATATATAATAATTTCAACATTATTAAAACAATAATTTTGAATTATTTTAAGTAGGCATATACAGATTTTATTTAGAAACCAGAACATTACAAGAAGTGGAATCTACAAAAAACATTTTTATTTATTTGAAAACACACAAAGAAAATGTACATTTTATGGAAGCAAACGTGCGGGATATTAGATTGCGTGCAAAAGTGTATGAACATTTAACAATATGTACAGAAATGAATTATTCTGATCCCAAGTAAACAATTACGAACGTCGTTTAAGACGTTGAATCTTCCTATGGAAGAAAACTTTTCATCGCCTCCTACAATACAGATTTTGAATTAATCCTAGGTTCGAGGATTGGTCTAGAGGCACTCTCGACCTCAACAGAACAATCAGACAATTCGGAACTAAAATTTGAACGAGAATGTTTTTACAACAGAACGGACTTCATTATTGTAAATTTTCTTGCCCAAGGCCTCATTTGTATTATACCAAAACATTAAACAAAATTAATGGAATTACATAAAATAATAGTGATATAAATTCATTACATTCGATTATATTTATATAATATATTATATGATCTATAAAGTACTTAATGAAGTAAGTACTTGAAGAGTCCATATTCTATCAGAATAGTCAATAATGTTTTGCATTTCTGAGCAGTAAAAAAGGGAAACAAATATTTTATCAATATTCAATGCCTTTTTGCACACAAATTTTGTAACGTTAAGCTCAGAAATCCAAAAATGATTTTCAACATGAATGAATTAATGACGCATTAATTTAAGAAAATAATACGTCCCCAATATATTCAACTTTAAGAGAAATATAACATCCCAAACGAAATTATGTATAACCATGGCGAATATCGCGAAGGCAAATGAGGCTAATACCACCAAGTCATTACAAAAACTTTTTAAAAAGTGTAGACGGACACAACTTCTTCTATGTTTTCTGACTCAAGTTAGAATAAGAAATCCGTTTTCATCCTCTTGACAGTAAAAGTTAAGAGGACATTTGTTGTGCGAGTCCTTTTGAATAGTGAAACCCGTAGTCAATTAAACGATTCTTTAGATTAATAGAATGTTACGTATTACAATACGTTCCTCAATTACGTTTTCACGATTGTTCTTCCTGACCATATTATGTTGCGCGCTTTGTTTGAACCCCCTTTTATATTAAAGCTACTTTAAATATATTTCTCGACCCCATACAATCGACGTGTTAGACTATTTTTGCTGGCTTTGTTGCATTTAAATTCCGAGGATGGTTTCTCAACAATCCAGTTAACTTAGTTTTGATGATCAGAAAAATTCCGAGCAAGCTAATTTTTTGCTGAGACCTTCCACTTAAGTTGAATCTTTCACTTAGGGTGAAAATTCTAATTGATATCGCCGAAGCTTTCCGAGAAAGTAAAGATCAAAAGTCACAAAAAAAATCGTTTTTCGAAACTACCTCGCTTCCTATCTTAACATTTTAATCGTTCATTTGAAAAAATGTAGAGTTTTTAAGTTTATTTCTTACTAATTTTAAGAGTAATACAATTGATATTTAACGCGTAAATAAAAGGATATTTGCTAAAAACTATTTATTTGTAATTTTTAAGGTCTCCAAAACAGTTAAGGGAACAAAAAATTTAGAACACATTTCGTAGATCATTATTTTCCCTAAACTTTTTATTTTTAGATTAACATTAAATGAATATGTGACCTTTGACCTTTTCTCGGAAAATCGTTGCAATATCGAACAGGACTTTAAGAAAACCTTATGATAAAGTTCTCTGCTCCCTCGGAATTTTCCCGATCGCATAGAATGTTTAGTTTAACTTTACTGAACTACAATATAATCGTGGATTTTTTATATTTTAAAAATCTCGAAAAATAATTTTATTTGATAAGGTAACAACTCTTATAATAATACTTTACATTTCACACAAGTGTACTTTGAAAAGTAAACTTTGTGCTCTTTTACTGTCTATAATTTTCATGCTGAAGTTCGAAACAATGCTCATTACTTCGTGTTATTTACAGAGAGAGTGCGCCTGGTGCTTTCAAACACGCAATTCGGAGTGCGACTGTGAAGCGGGCAAGAAGAAACATGGGGAGAGAAGTGGTTAATGCAGGGAAATGACTGGGAAATAGATGATTTACTAACTTCTGGTGAGAAGTTAATAGGCAGTTGAAGACGTGGCATTGATGAAGGAGTGCTACGGATACGTAGGAAGATATGAAATGAAAAGACGTTCACAGAAAGTACAGATAAGATAAGACAAAAGTTAAAAGTAAAAGAAATGATTAAAAAATAATTAAATCGTGTTATGAGAAAGTGAACAAATCCAGGCAAGATCGTGAAAAATAAAGTCAGAATTGCTTCAAGAGCAGATGTGAATATCCGTGCTGAGGAAGACCCTAAGGAAGAAGAGTAACAAATGTGGAAGAATGAAGTTCATTCAACGCCAGTGAAAAGATACGAAGAAGTAAAAAAATTAAAAACATTTGTATTTTAATAGAACTTATGGGTTATCTAATTCATATCTTTTTGGATTTACATAAATATAAAGCGATAATATCTCGAGTTAAAAGATTTTACTTACTTTTTTACATTTTGCAGGGGGAGGAGGTGGCTTCGGTGCAAAAAAAGTTATATTGTAATGTTGTGAGAGTTGTATGCATTAACTAATTTTCAAGACTCTCGAGTAGCTAGTAATGGTAAATTGGGTTTATTTCTGTCAGAAGTTATCTCCTTTGATTTTCGGGAGGAAAATAATTTCCCAACGAAACAGTATCTTAATACGGCATTGTCATCGGACCTACACAATCCCCCAACGCTTATTTTTAATACTAATTGAGAGTGCAAAAACTTTGTGTCTAAAGAAATGAATGCCCCAAATGCAAGACAAATAAGAACAAATCAGGACAGATGGCAGAACAGAGCGTGATGGTGTATTAGAAATGAAAAATAAACGTGTGGGGAGGATGGACGAACTGAAAGTAGTTACACTCGTAGAAGAAAGAAAGAGAAGCAGAGAATGGGATGGGAGGGAGAGAGGAGTTGGTGGAGCGGCGAGAGCGAAAGGGATCGCGTCTGGTGCGGAGGGGTTGGGGTGGGACAGGTGGGTCGGGGGGGGGCGTGGTGGGCGAGGCGGGAGAGGCGAGGGCGCACGCACCCGTCTTGGCCTGGCGCTCGCTGCCGGCCAAGTCGACGAGGTTGAGCTTGCCGCGCCGGATGTGCGCGCCCTTGGCGCCGGCCGGCCCGGAGCCCCGCGAACACCCGCCCTCCTCCAGCGCGCACGCCGGCATCATCTCCAGGTTGATGCTGAAGATGGAGTGCGAGCGGGACGAGTCGCTGTTCATGAGCGTGGCCCCGGTGGAGCGGTTCCTCCAGCCGCGCTCCATCAGCTCCTCGCACTCCGACACGTTGTGCACCGGGTGCAGCGACAGGTCTGCGCACAGCGCACACACTCGCGAGCCACTGCGCGTCGCCACCCGCGCCCTCTCGCCCGCTTACGAAGGGCCCCCGTTGTGCACCCGTTCACTTCACACAAGGACGTTGGACTCTGCTTTTCGCGCTACTATTTGTAAGATGACGTTCGTGAAAAAAAGTCATGGAATGGAGCTAGTGAATATGAAATCTAAAAAGAGAAACGAAAAAAAAAACGTTCGTGGGAACTCGAGATAATTGTCTCGTTCGACCAAATTCGATGTGTCGCGAGAAGGACGTGAAGCCCGATACTATATGCGAAAACTCTTAGAGCTGTCTCAGAATAATGTTACAAATTTCTAGGGCATGTAGGGAGTCGAAGATCATCTCATTTTTCGTATGTGCATGTCTTGGGAAATTTCACATAACGAAGTTACACATGTGACATTTGCCCATAATTGGCAGACAATTCATCATTCATTGGTGTTTGACGGGTACACGAAATAGTTGTGTCTGAATGTGACCCACCGAACACCAAGGCGTATGAGTTCCCGGACAGTCAGGGGCACACGTCGTATGTGCAACTTTGTTATATAACATTTCCCACCACATATTCATGGCCAAAAATGATCTTCGACTCCTTTCCCTAGAAGTTTGTAACATTTAGTCTGAGACACTGTATAAGGATGAATGATATTAACGATGAAAACTGCAACCGTAACAGGTTTTTAGGATCGGTACGAACAGTTGTTATGAAATGCATGATTTAAATTGATGATTTTTTCCTTACACTTAGACGTGAGACTGTTGAATTATAATAAAAAAATGTGCGCTTGTAACTATCACTAACTAACACTAGAGTGGCCCCGAATTTTATATTCGGGGCCACTCTAGGGTTTAAAGGCAAGAAAATACATCATTAAGTAAGCTATAAAGTTGTTTATTAATATATTTAGTGTGTTTCAGTGGCTTATTCAATAAAAAGTTGTTAGGACATTTATGTTGTAATTTTATTCGTAGTCTCATTTTTTATTTCAGCACTCCAATAATCGGAAGCTTCTTGACGACAGAGAAAAATTATCACCTGGAAATGTGAAAACATTATGAATACGACAAACAGGGAGGGCAACGTTCTCAAATAACGTCCATTACATTGAAACGTAATGTGAAAGTGTCTTTCAATTGACTGAAATCCAGGAAAACTCCAGAATGCATAAGCAAATGTAAGTGGAATTGGAAAAATTAGATGAACTGCTTTCAGTTAATGCACGCCATTCGAGTTTCATATGGAATTAGAGTTCTGTCATTTTCTAAAAGGGACAGTTATTCTGAAAACGGAAAAAAAATTGGGAAATTTGTATGCGCTGAACATTCATTAGCATGAAAGCACATTGACCAGGCGTCTTCTTTCTAATCATTAGCTGTTTTTAACCGTATTATTGAAACACATTCGTTAGTAAACATTGTAGCTCGTGCACCTTCCTTCCAGAGTAGCAATAAGTTCACTGCAAATCCCGCACGCGCGTTACCTTGCACGTAGATTCCTTTCTCGGCGTGTTCCTTGAGATCGAGCCGCTTCTTGACGTCATTACCCAGGAGGTCGCGTATCTCCTCGTTGTAGATCTCGAGGTAGGACGCCAGCACGAGGTACTTGGTGCTCTCGGCCACCGACACGGCTTCGAAGATGTGCTCGAAGGCGCGCGGGATGATGCCCCGCTGCGACGCGGGGTCCACCACGCCCTGCATCGTGAAGCTCTTCCCGCAGCCCGTCTGGCCGTAGGCGAACACCGTGCCGTTGTAGCCCTCCAGCACGCTCTGCCAACGAGAAACGCGCCGCGTCACACGGTGCTCACACTGGGTCGTTTCAAAACACAGACGACACTTCGGATGAGATTTTCTGATTCGTGGATGACTCGATCGGTTCAATTCAAATTGCCTCATCGCCAATGTCCGGTTTTTAAAGTCATTTTATGTCAATTAGTCGGATAGTCTGGCCCCAATTCTTTCATTTGAGTAGCCTGATTTAGTTGATACATTAAAAACTTGCATGCTTTTACACAAACCCTACCCAAGAACTTCATCTGATAGAAATATTTTCAAAATTCTATCATTGATTTGTCATTTTTTGATTTAGTTTTTTTTATACTCATATGCTTTCTTTGTTTTTAATCGCGGTCATTTCTACGCATTTAATGTTTCCTTATATTGTCAGTGCACAAGAATATTCTCTCAAAAATTTAAAGAATCATTTCAACCATTATCATTTTGTAGGAGAACTGTTATAATCTGAGCCGACTATTTCGCAGTCAAAGCGTTTATACTATAAGGTGCGTCCAGGAAGGAAACGTGGTAATTTAGAAAATAAGCTATTAAGACAGTTTTAAGCATATTTTGTCTAATAAACGCCTTGGTTATTCCGAGAGGCTGAGCCGCAATAAGCACTTAAAAGTTACTTTAGAAAAATACTTTTTATCCAAAAATGTGCATTGTAGAAGCATATAAACATTCCAGAAACATGTAAATTGATTATCATTTACAAAAGAAATGAATTTATGTCTTCACAGAGGAAACAGCATAGAAATGAAAAAAATCAGTCGAATTGTCTAAATTGGGTGCTTTTTTATTTTTGTGATAATTTTTGGGGGCAATAAAATATAATATAATGAGGGGCAATCCGTCAGAAATGTCGGGACGACATCAAATTCCAATATTAATAGATCATTGTAATGAATACTAGAACACAATTCAATTTCTTTAACAATAAATTTAGGGTTTTTACATTTCAAAATGTTCTTTCTTATCAGTAATAGATTTTTGGATGGAGCATCAGGTGAAATGTTGGGTATTTGCGATCGTTGCCTCTGGTGAAGGAAACGAATTTGGTTCTTTTGATATTTGTCGTAGTTACACTGCGTTCCAATAGTATGTTTATGGATGTCCGCTGTGTTCTCAGTTCGCTGACAGTGCCTTTACAATTCAGCTTGTGTAGGTTTCTTTATCACCAACGTTGCACATCCCTAGCCCGCGTCATGGCCAGCGATATTTAATCCTTCTGCCTTTGCAGACCCTCGACTTCTGAAGCGTGTGCTCGTGGCGGCGACAACCTGCACAAAAGTGCCAAAGCGATAGCCGTCTTTTAACTCCACCCACACAATCTGCGAAACCGAATTGCTCGCCGCGAAAAATACCAAATTGTCCCGCCAAATGACATTTCAATAACACCACATATTATAGCGTCTCAATCGGTATTTAATCTTTTATTTCATATGGGGATGACCTATCCGAAAAAAATGTTTCGCGGTATGGTCCCTAAACCATTAGTAATAATAGGCAAAAAAGATTCTATCCTGCTTCAGTTGCTCAAATTTTATGTTACAACCTCGAGGATGCTGCGAATTATGTAATAGAGAAGTAAAATACCACGTGAGTTCGGGACTAAAAAGCCATTTCATAATGACGTAATGCCAGTAATTTCCACCACATCATTTTCTTTGCAAATAGATTTCGAATGTACGTCTGGTTGAAAAGATTGGGGACTGCTATTTGTGGATAATAGAAGTGTTTGGTCTCACCTCGACCAGAGGGTAGCTGATGTCATTGTAGATCTGCTCCGTGGTGGAGTCCGTGTCGTAGACCCCATCGAAGGTGAACGTCTTGGGAGGTGCTGCATGGTCAGCTGGGTTCACGATGGAGCAGGTGCAGTGGTCGTGGTCCATGAACACCACACTCTGGAGGACACATTCGCAAACGACTGGCGTACATTTTGGCAACATATGGGTCTAGCTGACAAAGGCAGAACTACGCATAAAAATTTCAGTGTGTCACAATGGAGCAGACAATTGACAATGAATTTTTATAACAATAAGTCAAATAAACAAATATTATATTTATGTTGCAAATAGAATAATTATATTGCAACAGTTCTTATTGTATATGTAGAACTGTGAACAGCTGCTGCCACTTTCGTGGTTTCTTGTTCTTGGCTCTTAATAGATATCTTGCCAGAAAATGGCCAGTCTTTAATTTGTTTATTTTTTATTTATTTGTTTCTAAAACCTGTGGTCATTTTTAAAGGAATATGGAGCTGAACAAGAAGCATTCTGGGGGCTTCCAGTCACCCATGAAAATAAAAATAAAATAGTCTTTTCCAGCGTTATTTTGTTTTTAAAATTATTTTTTTTATTAAATATATTTACAATTATCAATAAATATAATGGATCCCCAACATTTTGGGGTATCTGGGATTAGATTCCATGGTGTGCATGAAAAATGTCCTAATTTATAAACCTCTTCTTTTTTTAAATCAGCTCTTGATTTAAAATACTTTATAATACTCATGGATGATTTATGTTGTAAAATAAATATTGTATTTATAAGAAAAAACTTACCCTCGAACAAAGGTCTTTTTCTCTTCTGTTCATAGGCCGACATCTTACTATGACTTTAACACTCTCCGCCATAATTCAGCTGAAACAAATTAAACAAAGAATTTTTTTTCATTCCAGTCCTATTGATAGTGTTCTAATAGAAGCTAAAGAAACAAGCCTATCACATTGCAGACAATTGCTAGTCCTCAATTATGCCATCAGAGCAGCTGGGGTAAAAAAAAACCTATAATTTACCATGGTATCTACCCAAAACTTCAAGATTAAACTTTAAGATCATCATTGATTTACCCAAATATATACCAAAATCAAAAACCTATTGAGGCAGTTAAATATCATGGAAAATATCAATGGAAGGAAAAGAAAACCTAACCTTCCACCATGGATAGTACCTGACGTAGAAGAACACCAGTCGTTAACTTCCATCCCAAAAGATAAAATATCAGATCAAGACTGGAAGACAAAATCAACCAAGCTAGCAAACAAATACAAAGATCACTATAAGATATTCACAAAATTCATAAAAAATCAAGATGAAAAATATGCAATAACTTTCACTCAAGAAATAAAAAATAAAATTGACTGCATTACTACTCCAGCCCCCACTACTGCAGAATTGTGCTCACTATTGACAGCTTTCAAACTTGCATAGGACTTGAACAGCAGAAAAATTGTTGTCTTTTCCACATCTACTGAAGCAATAAATAAAATTTGCAATAGTGGCTCGAGTGCAACAATGATAGACAATATTCGTGAACTGTACTGTGGCATACAATCCCACAAGACACTAGTAATGGCCTGGCTCCCAAATTACAAAGTGATATCTGAAGATAACACAATAAACCTTGGCGAAGAGATGACAACTCCAGAAATAGGTGGAGTTTTAGCAACTTCGCACATATGGACTAATCTATGGTCACACTCCATCATGAGAATGTGGAAGATATGGGACAACCACTGGAGAACACTGAAATCTAACAATCTGCACACAAAAAATTGAAATTTTTTCTCCTTGAAAACCGGAAAAGACTTTTCTGAAAAAGAACAGGTGATAATATCAAGAATAAGAACTGGTCATTGTAATTTTAGACATAAACACCTTCTAACCAGAGATCCCCCTCCCACCTGAGTGCCCTGCAATACCTCTCTCAACATCCATCATTTGTTATACAATTGTACTCAATTTCAGAACAACAGACGTGAGCAGAATATAGATGTGCATGAGGAAGAATTAATCCTAACATCTGAGGATAATCAAAAAATACTACATTTCTGTAAATCATGTAATATTCTAAATGATATATAATCCTACTAAATGTATTTCAAAATTGTTCAATTACAATTTTATATTTAACTGTGTATGTTTATAACTTGTTATGTATAATTTTTCTGTATTTTTTTATTTTATCACTGTTTTCATAACTGAAGAAAATGTTATGTAATGTCTCTACTTGTAGTTGGTAATAACCATAGATGTTGATGCGACTTAAAATAAATAAATTTTAAAAAATATTAAATTTGTATTCTATTGATAAATAAATGAAAATTGGGTTTGAAAACAATTTAAGAGGAAGTGCAAATTTTTATCTTAGTTTCAATATCTTGATCTGCCAGTGGACGTAACTGCACACCCTACCGTGTCTTTTCATGTATTTGGCTACAATTGGACAAGCTGAGACAATATGATCAATTTCTACTTGTTCCTAGTAGATGCGACATTTATCATCTTGGGAAATTTTGAGAACCACTTTATCATAATGTCGTGTTCTCAACACCTGATCTTGGGCAGCTATTACAACTGCTTCCAATTCTGATTTTATTCTTCCCCTTTTAAGCCACATAAATGATTGATCTTTATTGATCTGTGTGTCCATTCTTTTTAGATATTGTCCATGGAGTGGTTTGTCTCTCCATGATTTCTTTAATATTTTTGTGTCTTATTTTTTTTTGGGGGGGGGGTCACAACTTGACTGTCTACGACCATGCATGCACGCAGACATACTGAGCCTCAGTAAGTGCAGGTGTAACATCCCATGGCAAGTGTATGTGACTCCTTTTGGAAGGATCAGCATAATGCTGATCCAATTTTTAACCTCCATGGTTGCTAGTCATGGGGGGGATGGGATATGGAATGATAATGATAATGAAAGATGATTCTGTGTCTTCTTTTTCTTTTTTTTCTCTTTTTCTTTTCCTTTTTCTTCTTCTTCTTCTTCTTCTTCTTATTATTATTATTATTATTATTATTATTATTATTATTGTTATTATTATTGTGATTTATAATAATTAAATTATATTATAAATATATAACTATTTCTGTTAAATTAATAATTAATTTGGGGTGCGTTCCAGGACCTAAAACTTTATAAATCACGCCCTGCTAATAGTCAACGGAACTCTGGAATTTGTTCTGCAAAATATATGTTAAAATTTGTACGTATTCTCAGGTCATTCAAGAGACTAGGAAGTATAGGTCATCGCGTTACTAGGATCTGCCCATTTTTTCAAGTATTTCTCAGTCACTGGATCTCCTGCTGATTGAGTTTTATATTATATCCACACCTAACATCTTCAGCCGCGAATTTAGGGATAGTAATAATAAGAAGAGGGAGAAGAAGAAGAACAACAAGAACAACAACAACATAATTCACCATACAATAATATTTTGCACCAACAACCGTCTTACACTATACATATATTTTTTCTCTTCTAGTTTTGTATTAGAATTAATATTTAATACTCCCCCCCCCCCGAAGGTAAGCTTCAGCTACGCCTCTCCTGAGTGTGTAAGGGGAGAGGAAAGACAGTTGAGATCGCGAAAGGAAAGATCGCGTGCGTGACCCGTTTGGTAAGGTGGTGATCAAGCATTCACCTAATATTGATCAGAGAAATCATGAAAAACTACTGATCAGAGCAGGTAGCCGCTATAATTCTCCCCCAGATAGCGCCTGAACTCGAACTTAGTGCTAACACGACCTAGCTGGTGCCAAAAATCTGCCATTGTCGGAACTCAAACTCAAGGACCTAGAAAGAGACCATCAGTGGCAACACTTGATACCCTGACTTATCTCACCTGGTATGGTTGATAAACAATGACCCAAAATATGTAAAGAATAAAGGAATGCCTTTGCTTTAACAATCCAAAATTGCCCAAGAGGCTTTTTTGGCCGTTCAGAAAATCTGCACACTGAAATAATTTGTTTCAAGATTCAGTTCTACATTAAAGAAACAAATAAACTTGATTAATAATTTAACAAATTTGTAAGAATCTAGAAAATAGTTATTTTTCGTATAAATATTTTTCGTAATGTTTTATAATATCATTAATAATAAAGTTTGGTACCTACAATACATTTTTAAATTCGTCTACCGTTTTCTAAACGTATAAATATTTTTCGTAATGTTTTATAATATCATTAATAATAAAGTTTGGTACCTACAATACATTTTTAAATTCGTCTACCGTTTTCTAAACATGAAGCTTTCCACGCGTATTCTAACATTTGCTGGAATTCGGATCAATATCATAATTCATGACTGTCCTCACTATGAAGTGTGTACGTACTGGATATGAAAACTGTGAATTATGGTCCTCTGTGCAATCATTTGTAACAAGAGAGTTTTCAGTTATGAACTTCATAACTTTTTTAATTGAATTTATTTATTTATTTATCGTACCTTGTAAATATGAAAATAAATATTTACGAATGATCGAAAAGTATTATAGTTGTATTTAGTTGAATGTTTAACAATATCTGAGTGACAATTTATATTTCAGTTCACATTGAACTCTCATTTTCGAAGTCAGATGTCACATGGAATCACTTTCAGTATGGAATCACATCATGTAATTTCCAAGACCCATTTCGTAAGGATGTCTTAGGTGCATTGCCCTTAGAAAAGAAAAATTGCCCCGACACCGTGAATAGGAAAAAAAAACGATTCTCATTACCCCCAAGCAATATTGATAATGTTAATAAAACTGGTATAACGATCGACCTATCGTAAGTAGATCAGGTCTTTCTTTAATGCAAATTGGGTTCCAGCCAGAAAGCGAGGGCCATCCACCGAATAATTGAACAGATTGTTGGATCGAACAGTGACGGCAATTACACACGCAAGAACCTGGCTTCGATTCTGTGGAAAGTGTACAGTGACAGCGTTGTATGTTTTTGTGGAATTCCATTTCAGTTGATTAAATAGCTACAATGCATAGTAGAGCCAAAAAGGAATTGGGACAAAGGAAAAAGAATCGAATATGCTTATTTGTTAACAAAAAAACCATGCAAAGTATTAATGGTGCAGCAGCATGACAATGATTTTCTTGTAGTTAATTGTAGTGTTGTACAAACATTTTACAAAACTAAATATAAAAGGCATGTATCACTACCAAAACTCGTGTCTTCAGTTAACATAAATAGTTTGTGCTCAGTATTTGATACAATAAATCCGTTTGAGTAAAAGTCTTATAAGGCACATTACTACAAGTAACATGACATTGCAATATTGAAACGACGTTTTGAACAGCCAAACATTGTTCGTGTTTCTTTACTGGGATATTCCCAAACTTATCATGATTATACTTTCATTGATAATTATGAATAATTTACAATAGAGAATCCTTTCAAAATTGTAGATATATTACAAGCTTATCATAGTATATCGTAGCTTATGAATGTTTAACAAGTCATTGTCGATGAAGGGTTAAAGCATTGTAGAATAAAATATATTAAAGATGCGAAAGTAGTACAAAGTAGAAATTAAGAAAGACCAGAAGATAAGCAGAAATGTTTGTAAACTTCTTGCTGGATGTCGCAATCGGAGCTAACTAATGAAAGTCCATACATTTGTGTTTCTGGGAAAGTGAATTTGATGTACGCATTGCTGGTATCGTTTTTATTGAATCGACCTACGCAATTACCACAATTACATTTTCCATTGGTTGACGTGGCTCAGCGTATCAACTGATGTCACTGCAGTGCCTCTGAGGGAGGTCCTAGGGTTCGAGTCCCGAGAATGGTAGGATTTTCGACACTAGCGACATAGCTAGGCCGAGTCTAGCCGCTGTCTGGAGAAGAATTCTAGTGGACAGCTGCTCTGATCAGTAGTTAGTTGTGATTTCTCCGATCAACACCATGCCGGAACAGTACCCTAACAAACGGGTAACGAACCGCGCGCGATCTTTCCTACCTCTTCCGTGTCCTTTCATCACCCTTATTCACTTACACACAGTTACATACATGCTCTACACTACCACAGATATCGAGAGACCAGTCATGAGCTTGTCCCGGCTGGCACGTTGCCCCGCTGGTCAGAGATACGTGGATGGGGAAAACTTTCGGAAAACTTTAGGAACTCTACGTGTAGGTCAGCGCCGGATCTCACCAGCGGGGGAAGAACACAGTCGAATTTCGTGATAAAACATGTACTACACTTACACGACTGATAACGCGACCGGAAACTCCTAATAATCAAATCGACACATTTCCACTCAAAGCTTTCCTAGAGTTTAAGTGCCGGTTTCACCACTGCTTGTTAGCACAGTAACGAGACAGAGGAGCTGTGAACGGCCCGTTAGTGACCGTCCGCTAGACAGAAAGTTAACAGGCGCTTTCGGGTTCGTTAGGAACAGTTAATGTCGGACTAGGCAGTGTTTTGGTTGAAATCCGAACGTACGAGAAAATGGAGAAAACTCTATAAATTTAAATTCTAATCTCTATATTTCATTGGAGATTAGGATCGTTCAGAAAAATCTGAACTTTAATCTGAAATATTTGTTTCGATTCGGGATAATGGCGCTGTAATAAATCGAAACTTGTATTCATTGAGTCTCGTTAATTGGAAACAACCGAGCTACATTTCTTGATAAGTATGCGATAAACAATATTATTTCGTAAACATTCTCGCTATTGTTCATCAAAAAGTAGTAAAGTACTGCTAATATAAAATGTTCATTGGGTCTTCAGTTCACTGCCATTTACGTGTACTCAAGCATTTCGTACATCAATGAAACTTGACTGATGATTAACTCATTGAAGACTGGAAAACGTTTGTGAAATGGTACATATATCAACGAAGACATTAATGTTGACGACTCGTTTAGTAATGTCTCGTTAAGTGCATGTTCATGAAACCGGCTCTAAAGATGAAAGAAGATATCGGGAACAAGGCCATTTTCAAACACGGCGTGTTATTGATCTAAGCTTGTCTTGGCTATCTCAAAGATGCCATGTTACTTCATCGACTATATTGTTTCGGGGGCGGCGTCTTCCCGGTAGCCACCATATCATTCTCGCATCTTTAAAGACGATTCCGACCACGGAAGCCTTGTCACGCTTCATCTAGATTAAGAGGCAAATGCACAAAGGAGGGGGCCGATTTCAGAGGGGGCCAATTTCAGTTCGTACCACAATTAATATTTTGATGTACTTCTTTTTAAATTGTTAGCTTGAAAGAAAAAATATATATTCACAAGAATATACGATTATATTCATAATGTTTTAGATATGATGAGATTTATATATGGCAATTATTTTGAAAGATTTGAGTAAAATTACAAGAAATGTTGACTTGAAACCGACACTGTCTAGGCTTTTGGTGGACATTTTATTAAAATAGATGAAAACCTCCTCACCGAGGGAATGAAGATACCTCGTGTAAGATGGAGAAATCTCAGATTCTCAAATCATTCCCGTATCCTTTGAGGAGGATACTTGAAGGACGAGGTATTGAAAAATACGCATTACTTTGCTTTGTTTCTTATCATGACATCCCGGCTTACGGAGAGAAAAGGGGTTTCACAGAAGGAAGAATAGGAATAACAATGAGACCGCCAGGGGAGATCCAAGTAAGCGTAATCTGCGAAATGTGTTGTTCTATGATGACATCTGTAGTATATACAGAAGACAATTGATAGTTATCCACTGTGTTTCCAATTTTTTCAAGAACCTCTTTCATTATCATTCATTTCCTTTAGACACAAATTCAGTGTATCTCAAAATAAAGTTTCACAACATGATAATAACAATAAATGTTAAAGAAAGACATGAATGTGGGAAAAAACAATCGGGAGGACTTGTGTGTGTGTGTATATATATATATATACATATATATACATATATATACATATATATACATATATATACATATATATACATATATATACATATATACATATATATACATATATATACATATATACATATATACATATATATAAATATATATATATATAAATAGGGTACGGAAATTGCTCAAATTGTGCGTGCGCACTCAGATGTTAGTGGTGCTAATACAGCACATTTTATCTCGTATTATTCGCAACGGTTACGAAATATTACAACATTCCAACATATTACATCCTAATAACACTTCAACCGTCTCTTGACAAGATCGTAACCAAACGAAGAGCAAGAGGTTAAAAAAATACGTATCTTTATAATTTTTACTTTATCCATACAATACATTCTCTATACATTCTCTATAGGTAGTATAGAGTATACCTACGTAGTATAGAGAATGTATTGTAAAGCGGCAGCGAAAAGTGTCTTTTTTCTACTTTTTGTAGGTTCCTGTACCGAAAAGGTGGATTTTTCTTGCTTCTATATGAAGTAAATGATTTTATCTAACACTTTATGTTGTCAGAATCCATGTTTTGTGGGTCCTATCGTGCACAGAATTTCACCAAAACTGATATTCCCCAATCGATCTTGCCCTTAGCCCTTAGATCTGAAAAGGGCAACTTAATTGTTGGGAATTCTTTTCATGAAGTCAACGACCGACATTTTCCCAAAAAGTCTATACGCTTATATAAATGGCGCAGGTTCGAATTTCACTGAAATCTCCAAATTTTCGAAAATTCCAAAACTTTAAAATTGTTTCGATCCCAACCACCAATTACATTTCTGAAGATTTTTTTAAAAGTTTGTTGAAATGAAATCTATAGTTGAAAATTAGATCATTAAATAATATAATTCTTCATGTACAATTCTTTAAAATATATGGAGTTTCCGCATAATTATGGGTGAAATGAAAGCAATGTAGTCTAAGCTTTCATGGTTGGCGTGGGTGATTAAATCGTTTACCCGGCTGATTCCGTATGCCGTGGTCCACTTGAAGTCCTACTTCCTGAAGACCCTTTTCGGCGCGCTGCTGACCCACCAGCAGAATATCAGCATTATTATAGGTAGTTCCACGCTGTTTTAGAAATTGTCGATAAATCCCCCACTTGGGAAACGACGAAGGGATTTATCTGGGAATTTCCAACACGAGTGGAATTTAATAGGACTATTTCACGAATGAAATTTAAATTTACGAAGTCTGTTCTTTAATACTCGTTATTTACATAACGAGTTAATTTGGTTTGTTTACGTATTTTCAATGATTTCAATTACTATGTGCATCAACCTCCATTCTCTGTTTACTTACGCAAGGCCGTTTGCAATGTTAAAATCTAGGAGGTTAAGTTATACGTACACACAGTAAATATGTATAACCTGCTTGATTATTTCCTACAATTAAGGATTAATATTGTGACCGTTCGTGTAGGTCGGCCGTGGGGAAATTTCGTGGGTAATTTGGCTCTTGTTGAAATTTTGAAAAAAAAACACAAAGTTGAAAGCCACAAACATTAATATAATTGAATCTCAAAAAAAAAAAAAGAAACACAAATTGCAAAATTACCTAACATGTACAGATAAACAAATGAACAAAGAAAAATACAACACTGAACAGCGTAAAAAAAAAAAAACTTTTTGAGGAAAAATCAACTGCAGAAATTATGAATTTCAAAGTTGGCACAAACTAGCATCACAGCAACATCTTCTGTGAAAAAAAATAAATTGAAATCCAACAAATTGAATCAAAGATATCTCTGGGGAGATGAGTACACATAATAGTACATCAGAGGGTAGAGCACAGGCATTTCGGATGACAAAATGCCTCAGCACTTTCTGTTTACAAAAATTGCAATTAACCCTTCCTCAACATACACTGCATTAGCATACATA
Source organism: Acheta domesticus (assembly GCA_031308135.1). Lineage (NCBI taxonomy): Eukaryota > Metazoa > Arthropoda > Insecta > Orthoptera > Gryllidae > Acheta > Acheta domesticus. The sequence continues at coordinate 98,309,829 of JAHLJT010008446.1, read as the reverse complement.
GTAGTTTCTTGCAAAACAATTCACTTCAATTACAAAGACATATGTTGTGTACAATTAAAATGAATAAACATAGTTTTGAAAAAACACAGAATATTCAAAAGAAATTGAAAAAAAGAAAAACTAAACATGTGTGTTTACACCATAAATGTGAAACATTTATTACAACCTACACCTTTGATTGAAATTAAAATATGTTGTATTTTTACTCAACAGGCATCCAAATTTCAATAAATATTTCAAGATATTTAAGTTCACTTAAATTCAACAGTTCATAGCAAATATACTTTTATAACCTTTTAATTGTTCATAAATAACCCAAATTGTTTCTAACTTGATTTGGATTTTACACTATCATCAAAATGTTCTTTTTGATTTAAAGACAGAAACTGCACTTGTAGTGTATTAACATGACAAGATTCTATCATAAATAAGTGATGTTCTCCCCTTAGAAAGACACACTACTTCAAATATCTTTTGAAAATAGTCCACAATGATTATGGAAATATCAATGGTCAGGTATATCATACATTATGCAAGAGTGTTAATGGCCAAAAAAAATATTAAACAATCTGACAGTGAACTACAGGAACAACACTTCAACCTGCATTCTACAGTCAATTGCTTCCAAATTCTCATTACTTTTTATAGTATCACATATAAAATTGTTTTGTCTTTAACACCGACCTTATTTCGATGGCCGTGGCGTTCGCCACCAGCGCACAACTCACAGCGAACTAATGCGGCTGCCGACGCTCTGTCTTGGGCCTAAGCACGGGTTCTCTCTGTAACCACGTCTTACTCCAAAACCAGATGCCTCCGTCGAACGCGCATCTGCGGTGTGAATATAGCCACCACTGGGCCAAACCTCTTTCTCGCTAACTGGAGCTCGCGGCCCCACACCATCAGCTTCCAAATTCACGCTGCTACCTCACGCTGCCGCTTCTCGAAACATTCTGCGCACTTTCCAGACACCGCCGTTACAACCCCTTCTTTTCCGCGTAGGGGAGGGAACAACTGTCTTCCCCCCGCCACCCCTCCAGCGACCGCTGATAAGGCGACGGGTTACGTAATCGCGCGGCGAAGCACGCAGACAAGGTCTTTCTTATCGCCAAATAGTGACTGAGCGAGCTCAGGATCGCTACATAGCCCCCCAATGAATAAGATTTTTTTTTTCGCATCATCAACGTCTTGAAATGGTAAGAAAAAATAATCTTGAAATTCAACGCCTTTCTTCCTTGCTGATGGTTTTTTCTTCATTTTTGTTAATCGTATCTTCAATGGATGTTAATAAGTTAGTAGAAGTAACACAGTTGATGTGAAGATCCATGCACTGCTCGTCGTCTTCTGGATTACAGTTTACAGTGTTGTCCAACGGGAATTGTATAGCATTCCTAGATAGGTCAATCACCACTCCGTAGTCGTGCAGAAAATCCATCCCTAATATGAGTGGATACAGCAATTCCTTTGCTACTATGCAGACAACATCATACATCTTTAGGCCAATTGTCAACTGCAATAGGACCTGTCGAGATATTGGACGCGACCTCTTTTTGTTCGCTCCAACAATATATGATTTGTGCATAGGGAATTGCGGTATATTCGGATTCAATTTAGAGATTTCATTTAACAGATCTTCTACAATCACAGAGCATGTGCACCCTGTATCAACCAATGCTGAGATTTCTTTTCCTTCGCATATTATGTTGATCATCGGGCACCTACGTCTGGTTGCGTTGACACTGGTAAACGGCATCCTTTCAGATTCTGAGTATGGTTGCAGACACGTCACAGACTGTATTGTCACCTCTTCTACTTCCTTGATTTCTTGGTTTGTTTCGGGGTGACCACACGAGACAAACCTCATTAGTTTAACCCTCGTCCAGGATCTTTGAAGTAGATGGTGTTGGATTATCCTTGCCCATTTTCTGCTTTCCCTTTTCTGCGTTGTACAGTTGTGCAGCTGCTTCAGGTTGATAATAAGCCGATTTAGCAACTTTCGACGGAGTAGAAGTGTCTTCATGATCTCCTGATATCTCGTGTTTCTTTCCCTTTTTCTTCACATTTCCATTTTCCATATTAGTGCCAGAAGTTTGTATGATGGCTGCTGATGAAATGCTTGTCGGTTTTGTTGTATCCTGCTTACCCGACATCTCATAAGTTGCATCATACAGACCTAACTGCGTCACTAACTTTTCTGCTGTCATGGGCAGTTGACTTTTTAGCAAATTCTGAATGCCTATTGGAAAATGTCTAATTATAAGGCAAACGGTTTCACTTTCTGGAATCGTGGGAGAGCATAATCTGAAGCCGGCTAGCTTTTCCGTAGCGTAGTCTTGCATGCTCTGACCTTTTTTCCAGGTACTACACATAAGCTTCAACCGAAAATTAACCTGGGTTTCGTGATTCCAGTACCTCATGAAGAACTTTTCTTTAAATCCCTCCATTGAAGTCGGTAATGGATCCAGAGTGTCCGCCCAAATTTTCGCATTACTCACTAGCATCTGATAAACCAATCTGACTTTCTTGCTTTCAGGCAGATTATACAATGTAAAAAAATTTTCTACTGCCTTTATGAATGCGCAGGGGTTCTCCTTCCCATGGGCTCCAAAAGTTAAACCTTGCGGTAAGCTAACCATCATAGGATGTGTAGTCATAGGGCCCGCAGGTAAACCATCAATCTTCTCTTGGAGGTCGTTTACCTTAGCTTCTAATTCCCGTTTCCTTGAGTCTAATTGCGACAAAATTTTGTGCTCGTTGTCTACTATTTCTGCCCTTATATCAGAAACGTTTTTGTCGACTTCTGTTTTGACCTTATCAACTTTTGTTTCAAAATTAATATTCAAACGTAACATCTGTTCCTCCAGCTTTTCTTCTAATTCAGTTCTAATTTGAGAGGTCGTATCGGTTAACTTTTGTTCCAATTGTGAAGTTTTGTCTGAAAGATCTCTTGACAACTGTTCCGTCCTATCTTGAAAATTCTTTTCCATCTGTACTATATTTTCAGATAGTTGTTTTGTTTCTAATGAAAGTTGCGAAGTCTTTTCTATTATGGCTTGTTCTAAGTGAACTAGTCTTGCATTAAAACTAGCAGTTAATCTATCTTCCAACTGAGTAGATTGTTCCGCAAATTTTTCATTTAACTGAGCGGATAAACTGTCTTTTAATTGATTAGATTGATCCGCTAATTTATCATTTAATTGACAGGACTGTTCAGCTAATTTATCATTTAATTGACAGGACTGTTCAGCTAATTTATCATTTAATTGAGAAGATAAACTGTCTTTTAATTGATTAGATTGATCCGCTAATTTATCATTTAATTGAGAAGATAAACTGTCTTTTAATTGATTAGATTGATCCGCTAATTTATCATTTAATTGAGAAGATAAACTGTCTTTTAATTCCGAATTCGAGGATCTAAGTTTCTCATCTATCTGAATCATAAACTGCGACATTAATCTTATCATCATATTATTCGCCCTATCAATGTCAATTTCTGATGTCGTTGGATCTTGAGGAGACGCAGATTCAGTTCCCGACGTACCAAGAGTAGCATATTCTTCGGTAGCAACCGGTGATTCTACCTGTTGAACTAATTCCCTGACTATAGTCTCCCCATCATCCTCATTTGAAGAAAGATCTCCCAAATCCCTAGCTTGGTTGTATTTATCAGCCATTTTATCTAACAAAATGAACCAGTCGTAATTTGAGTTCAAATTGACAAAAAATTAATATTAACTATTCAGTGGGTATTTTACCACCTACAATATCTATAGAAATGCATACCTTTAACAAACACAACACAACCTTGTCAAACATCAAAGATACTAAAAAACACTGCTGGAACCACCAATAGCTTTGGCTATAGTGTAAATTTCTCAAAATTTCAAGCCAGCCAGTTGGGCGCCATTTATGTGACCGTTCGTGTAGGTCGGCCGTGGGGAAATTTCGTGGGTAATTTGGCTCTTGTTGAAATTTTGAAAAAAAAACACAAAGTTGAAAGCCACAAACATTAATATAATTGAATCTCAAAAAAAAAAAAGAAACACAAATTGCAAAATTACCTAACATGTACAGATAAACAAATGAACAAAGAAAAATACAACACTGAACAGCGTAAAAAAAAAAAACTTTTTGAGGAAAAATCAACTGCAGAAATTATGAATTTCAAAGTTGGCACAAACTAGCATCACAGCAACATCTTCTGTGAAAAAAAATAAATTGAAATCCAACAAATTGAATCAAAGATATCTCTGGGGAGATGAGTACACATAATAGTACATCAGAGGGTAGAGCACAGGCATTTCGGATGACAAAATGCCTCAGCACTTTCTGTTTACAAAAATTGCAATTAACCCTTCCTCAACATACACTGCATTAGCATACATAGTAGTTTCTTGCAAAACAATTCACTTCAATTACAAAGACATATGTTGTGTACAATTAAAATGAATAAACATAGTTTTGAAAAAACACAGAATATTCAAAAGAAATTGAAAAAAAGAAAAACTAAACATGTGTGTTTACACCATAAATGTGAAACATTTATTACAACCTACACCTTTGATTGAAATTAAAATATGTTGTATTTTTACTCAACAAGCATCCAAATTTCAATAAATATTTCAAGATATTTAAGTTCACTTAAATTCAACAGTTCATAGCAAATATACTTTTATAACCTTTTAATTGTTCATAAATAACCCAAATTGTTTCTAACTTGATTTGGATTTTACACTATCATCAAAATGTTCTTTTTGATTTAAAGACAGAAACTGCACTTGTAGTGTATTAACATGACAAGATTCTATCATAAATAAGTGATGTTCTCCCCTTAGAAAGACACACTACTTCAAATATCTTTTGAAAATAGTCCACAATGATTATGGAAATATCAATGGTCAGGTATATCATACATTATGCAAGAGTGTTAATGGCCAAAAAAAATATTAAACAATCTGACAGTGAACTACAGGAACAACACTTCAACCTGCATTCTACAGTCAATTGCTTCCAAATTCTCATTACTTTTTATAGTATCACATATAAAATTGTTTTGTCTTTAACACCGACCTTATTTCGATGGCCGTGGCGTTCGCCACCAGCGCACAACTCACAGCGAACTAATGCGGCTGCCGACGCTCTGTCTTGGGCCTAAGCACGGGTTCTCTCTGTAACCACGTCTTACTCCAAAACCAGATGCCTCCGTCGAACGCGCATCTGCGGTGTGAATATAGCCACCACTGGGCCAAACCTCTTTCTCGCTAACTGGAGCTCGCGGCCCCACACCATCAGCTTCCAAATTCACGCTGCTACCTCACGCTGCCGCTTCTCGAAACATTCTGCGCACTTTCCAGACACCGCCGTTACAACCCCTTCTTTTCCGCGTAGGGGAGGGAACAACTGTCTTCCCCCCGCCACCCCTCCAGCGACCGCTGATAAGGCGACGGGTTACGTAATCGCGCGGCGAAGCACGCAGACAAGGTCTTTCTTATCGCCAAATAGTGACTGAGCGAGCTCAGGATCGCTACAATATGGTAGTACAAAAATGAATGAATTGAAAATATGTAAATCAAACATGAAATATATTGATTTATTTGATTTCATTATCAACATTACATCACTTATTAAACACACAACTATCAAAATTGGAAGTATGTAACGAATGCACGGAACGAAACGAAACCATGAAATGTGCAGTTTATTTAATTTAATTTCCTTCGGAATGTTTGCAATTTCTTGAATTGGTGTATCTTTTCCTAATATATGGCTTCAGTTCTTACAAAAATTTTCAAACAGTTCCAAACATATTATCTACTTTAATCGGTGATCTCTGAAGTAGCTTGTCGAATAATACCGTCTATTTCTTTCTCCTGCGCATCACCAAATCTTTTCGTCATTTCCTTTACTTACTGTTTGAAAGAGACAATAGAAAAGCTCACTTTTTTGCAAATCGACACCAATCGATACAAACCGCCTCCTTAGATGATGAATCACAACTTATGATTGGGCACTGAGGAGTATGTGGTAATTAAAATCTGTTTAGAAAACTGATAATTTTTTGTGAATTCGGATTTGTTCTCGATTTGATAATATCGTATGCATTCTTAAACACTATTGGTTTTAATTTCATGAGTGTAATAGTCACGCATATTCAGTCCGTCTCAATATTGGCCTCGTCTCAGTCTCCGTATTCCGATAATGAGGAGGAGGGCATCAGACAGTCGGAGTTCCATCACGTTTATGGGAAATGGATAGGAAAGAAAAGGAGGTTAACGGGTGGTCCGTGACCCAGTGTTAGGCCCGCAACAGACTACGCCGAGGAATGTGTTTCCAGAAATGTGCGACGAGAAATGTGGAAAATCGAAACAAGGGACTCTTATGGACCCCCACACACCTGAAAGAGTTTCCTCGTTCGCCTCTGCGGAGGCGAAAGAGTTCCTCGCTCGAGTCTGTCGGCGAGCGAGTTTTCTCGGACACATTTCTACTCTTTCACTTGTTATACGACATTTAAGCGTTCGCTGCCGCAGGAAAACACCAAACATTGCATAGAACTGAGTGAGGTTATAACGTTTGGCAGTAAAAGATGCGATAAATTACCAGTTTTTTAATTGTTTTCTTGAATTTTCTCTTCAAACGGAAATAAACAAGAAAAAAACTTGTATGGAAGATATTCTTATTTGTATGAAATCCGCTTAAATGAGTAATATAAAAATAAAAAATTTGAAGCAAGAAACTTGAAAAGGTATTTTGAAATAATTGAATTAATTTATTACTTTTCTTAATTAGTATTTATGAATGAATTTACTATTTGTGAATTTTATTATGAGTTATTTGATCATTCATTATTCAACCAACAAATATAGTAAACCAGAGCGGGGTAGAGATTACGGAGCTCAAGAAAATTTGCTGATGTACTACTTCTCCCTTATACGTGACATAATCTCCTGTTTTTTTACATTAAATAATGATTTGTATGCAATGCAGTAGTGTGTGTCTCTCTAGTTAATTCGAACTCGTTAAACAAATGGTTTACGATTATTGTAACAAAACAAGGATATCATGAGTAAAAATTACATAAGAGCATTTAATAAAACAAGAAATGGGGCTCTCAGATGATCTCATAGCTAAAACTGCTGCCATCACTCTCGGCTTGTGGCACATAAAGACATTTCGAGATATCGAATAACCTCTTTGTAGTGTGTGGACGCAGCCTCGCTGGCGTATTTCCACATTTCTCGTCGCACATTTCTCGCAACGCATTCCTCGGATGTCTGTTGCGGGCCTTAGTGTGCTGCTCTGGCTTTCTCCTGGAAATGATAGTCATGACCACACGGAAACCATTAATGAGAGTAAACCTAGGATTCGATTCCAGCAAGGGTCCCCGATTCCTCACTCAAGTAAATTTCCGCGCTCCCATGGGATCGATCTCCCTTCCGGGCGGTCTTTCGGCCTCTAGCATTCAATTGTTACATTCATTAACGAAGCCAGTTTTGGTACGAGCACTGATGCTGATAGTTATTTGTTTAAAACAATGAATTATTTACAATAATAACTAATGATGCTTTTCCATAAGAAGTATTTGTTCTTCATGTATCCTCTCCGTTGGCCGTTCCTGAATCTACGTCCGCAATCAATGTGTGTGATCATTCCTAGTTTTCATAATGATCTGTTAAGTTCAGGTTCTACTTTCCCATGAGGCAACTCAGTAATATCTCTCATGCAGTTGATAGATCGAAATATATAGTTACACTTGTCTTAAACTGGCTTTAAATGAAATTGGTAGAGTTTAACGTGACCATGTTTCTTTACTTAAATACTTATATGAGGGAAGAGCTTAATTTGAAGAAATTGCATAAAAATCTGAATTTGAGCCACAGTGCAATCCTGCACATTGCAAGTAAATTACAGATAATTACCATCCATTCAAAGACAGAATTCCTTTTCGGAAGTCTAACATTTTCTCTCATGTCAAAAGTCTGAAATGACTAGTATTAAATCGACTTAGATTTTCTTACAAAGGCGCTCTGTATGTCACATTGTACTCATTACTGAAACGGAAACCGGCAATATCCTCATTATTATGTACGTCATTATTACAATCAATACTCGGGTGTGTGAGTCTGAAAGCACCAGAAGTGACTCGTTTCCGTGCAACAGAGCTGCATAGAAAACCGGGATCGATAAGTGGGTTTATTCACACGACTGCGGGTGACGTCCGTACGTTGCCTCGTTCAGGAAAGGTCAAAGCACTACGATTTGAATTGCTTCTAGAACATTTGAAACCGCGCGCTATCGGAAAGAATTATGATATAAATTTAAAACGGCACACGGTGCATTAAAATGTCGTATACCATAGGAGTGAAGTAATCGTTTTGACCTTGGCAGAAAATCTATATTGATTCGTGAAGCATCCATTGCGAAAGAGGGATTTAGGAATATATTTGTATATTTCTTAAAAGGTATTGTAGTATAAGAAATAAAATTATTTAAAATAAGTCCGTGGATAATTAATATTCAACAATTTATTTGGCGTTATATTTTAATTTTATTACGAATTTCGTCACGTAGTTTATCGACATTTTTAGTATTTTAACACAAAATCAGGCAACGTTCTTATTTCTAGTTTTTAAATCTTGGTAACATTGTATATGGTTTGCAGCTAAAGAAACACTTTTGAGATTTGAAATTGTAGCTCATAATCTGGAAAACCATCTGAAGTAATTATAATTTCATATGTATGTTTCTACAAAACTGAATTCCGAAGTTTTGCTTAAAAATATTGTTTAATTTTATTTTCGAGTGAAAATCCAATGGCCATACTGTGGCTTATATTATGGGCGCCACTTGAGGGTAGAAACGTAAAATTGCTTTCATGGTCATTCCCTTTTTTAATCCTCCATGAGTTGTTTCTTCCTATACATTTGTATACATTCTTGATTTAGTTGCCGTGAGGAGGGTTTTTCGTGCAAAAGGCAATGATTGTGTGCGTGGCTCAAATGTACTGAAATTTCTGCCACAAGTTTGGGTTCACGTCTGAGGGAGAATTTGGAGAGATCATGGATCGCAAATTTAGTGTATTGTATTTAAATTTTTAATACTAAAACAGAAATATTATTAAACTTCATTAACTTTATTTTAAGTGGAATTTAATAATTTTCTTTCTTTAAGAAGAAGATGTAGTAGACAGTCATTCTATTTCTTCTACGGTAGCCACTTCAAGACTTGCTCATATCTCAGAGAAATGGTGTTTGTGAATCCATTCGTTTGAAGTTAGTTTTAAAGTGCCTTACACAATGCGAACAAATGTCTATTAAGTGTCCACACTAATAAAATGAAAGAGACTCACAAAAATATGAATATGATTCTAGACAACGTTCAGTATGAAAAATTCAACAGAAACACGTGGAAAGGTTAATGCGATTGCTATCTAGTTTCGATTGCAGAGAGTGTACACAACCTTGTTTTGTTGTGATTGGAAGAGAAAGGATCGAAAAATTGATTTCAAAATACAGATGTGGTTTTCTCGTAATTCTTGAGAGCTGACTTCAAAATATTTTATAAATGTTTCAATAGTTCAAAAGAAATTCTCGCATATTTTTTCGAATCAAATTAAGATATAAGAAGAAAGTCGTTGAAACCATGGACAGAAATGGAATGAGTTTTATATTTGATAGAGAAATACTAAAAAAAATTTAATAAGAAACTTAAAAAAGAAACTGTTCATGATACCACAAAACAGAGAGCTAATAATTCAATTTTGAAGAAATGTCGAATCACTTGGGAAATTCTGAAAGGATATTCCCCTTCAGAATTTAGCGAACCATTTATTACGTGATAGAAATCTGACAATTACAGGTATCTAATGAAGCACTGACTGGTAATATATATATATATTACCAGTCTCATATCTCATATATGAGAATTTAGACTCGACACTGTGTCGCAAGATTCATTTCCGACAATCCCACTCTGATTTCTTTCAGAAACCGTGAGAGCTGTACACGAAGAGCACATCGAACGCTTGCATCATGATTATTTCAACCATAGAAGAAAGTGTCAAAGTTTGTGGAGCTCGAGTACATGCTCACGTATTAATTACTGTAAAACTATGGAAAGGAATACTCCTGAGGCAAATTATTCCCGAAAATAATCAATTATCCACTATTTGGGAGGTTAATGTTATTTTTTAATGTAAATGCCAATTTTAGAACATAACGTGAAAGAGAAAAATAGTTGGAATGTTTAATACAGCGCCGAATTGCTCGTGATGAGTAGTCAGTAAAGGTGTTGAAACAGAAAAACGTTGAATTTTGTGGTCCAGTGATATCTGACCTTGGCATTTATGTAATTAAATGAAATAATTAAAATATATTTATTTAGTAAATTACTGTCGGACATCTTGCTACAGTGTAAATTCGATGGATTGAAGAAGCAAAAAATACACAATGTAGAATAGGGCACCAAATTTTCAGTTCAGGTTGCGTCGTCTCGAATCGTCGTGAAAGTGAGGAGTTCCTCGCCGAATTCTATGTATTGGCTGATTGCGAGAAGCCTTTTGTGTTTCTTGCCCTCTTTTCCGAATCGCAAAGAAACATTTAGGAAATGGCGTCCTTTGACGTGGAATGCTTATTCTTTGCGCATGACATCAAGACGATTACTCAACCTAAAGGCCCACATTTTGAGCTCCTGTTGAAAAAGCAAGGTCCGAAATTCGCATCGTAACATAGTTAGGAGAAGCAACGTGTCTGGTGTATTCAGACTTGATAGTGTAATTTTACAGTTTTTCCTAGTTAAATTTGAAAGGAGAGCGATCAGTGATGTGACAATCTAGTTGAAGAAAAAAGAAGAGAAAGAAAGTAAATTGTTCAGTATAAAAAATCCAGTGAAGTTTGTTACGATTGTGTCTATATAAAAGAAACAACATTAACAACCTGATCTATAATTGTATGTCTTAAGTATATTGTTTAAACACAATATGCAAAGTAAATGTTCAGTTGATAAATATGAGAGAGAAATGATAGTGAAATCATTATAATAAACTGTTATAAGTTAATATGTTGGCATGAATGTACACGCATCACGATCAAACGCAAAAACCAGGGTCGTAATTTATAGAAGAGATGTCAGGGATCGTTCTTAGCGAACAGAAAGTGCACAGTTATTTTGCATATATTGCTTTTAAGATGTCTTTTATATCTTCGGATAAATGCACAAGGAGAACTAAAATATGGAACCTCTTTTTCAAGGATTTACTTTTTAGTCTCTTCCGGAATATCTACGAAGGAATTGGATTATTTGGGTAGGGAGTTATTTAGTTACTACTTTTTATTTCTTTTTCATCTGAATATAATGTATAAATATATTTTACAATATATTCAGACAAAATTTCCTAAAAACTATTATTTACAAAAAAAACACATTTCTTTCTTTTTTCACTCCAATTTTTCGAGTTTGATATTGCTCTCGCATTTCTTTTGAATTCCAACGTAGGAGAACATGAGTTCAAATTACGCTACTGCTATCACAATTTTTTTCTATTTCTCTTTACCGAAAACAAAGTGATTGAAATCTTATATTTTATTATGAGTGTGGGGGAGACCGTGGCTAATTGTGACGGGCAAGTTGTGACATCGGATTTACTGACCGAACCAATAGAGCTCAGCTCGTGATAGTTTACATGAATGTTTCAAACCTTTGCCCAAGTCTTCTCTTTGAGTTGCTGCGGGAACCATTGCTTGATTTGCTTATTTACGAACATTTTGTGGTTTACACGTCGTGAAGTTAAATTCTATCGGATTGTTCCATTTAACCTTAGAAGCAATAAATCGGAGATACATTCAACTACTTAGTATCATTGAAAAAGGTACTTTTTACGCTATAATTTGCAAAATGTGAAAATTTGCAAAATGTTTCGACGTCATCTTTTGAAGGAAGGGCAGCATTGCTCTTCGGTTTTTGAGTCAGACTGCGATAGAATCTTTTCGCGTCTGTTTCAAACAACCAGTTCTGTACACGGAAATCTTTGTAACGTCTGATTCGTTGAGCCCATGCTTAGATTTTCTCTTTTAGCTTCTCAGCTACCATTAGCCTTGTTCTGTCATTTTCAATTAGGTATTTTTGTTCAACATGGGGTATTTTTTGTTGAAATTTAGAAGTGTGATTCGATTTAGAAGATGCCTCGGCTAGGAGTGATATTTCGCGCCGTGTGTCGGCTATCCGTTTCATAATTCTTTTCACCTATGGGGGTACGGAGCTGTTTACTCTGGGTGGCGACCATCGGTGTTCTTGGCTGGCCCCAAATTTATCTGAGATACTAGATATCCAGTTGCATATACGATGTGATTGATTTCAGTAATATCTAGATCTCTACTTGAGGTCTGTACAGTTTCATTTAAGACAGATTTTATTCGCTATTTCTATCACTCTATTAGCTTTAGCATTTTCGTAAATTCTCCTCAACGGTGCACGAGATACGAATGGAAGTAGACGTACTCATTATATCTTGTCGGAGGAGATCCCGCATCTTGCCCTTATCGTGTGACTCATTATCAGATGAATTTTCACCACTGACGGATTTTTCACTTGGAAGAGATTAACCTTCGTTTTTAGGAATATAAATTGGTTCTAAATGTTCGTCATGTGGATAGTTCGATCGAAGAACATATTCCGCGTTTCTCTGAATGTCTGCAAGTTGCTCTGCTGTGAATTTTCCACTGCTGAGTATGTATCGTCGTTGACTGGCAGGCTTCTGTGAATCTAGGGTAGCTCTCATATCTGGTTTCCGCTTTTTCCATATCTTAAAAACTTCTATTTCTGAGCCCTCATCTTCGCTTTTGCATAGTAAAAGCACCACATCACCTCCTTCACTTCATCCTCCATCTCTGACGATGGCTTCGAGCTACTGCCGGCTCTGGGTCCCTGGGACTAACACCCGTGGGATGGGCAGATGTCGACAAGGTGACATTTGCTCGGTTTATGAGCAGGTATGGGGCATTGGTAAAACAAGGCACGTTAATGTTCATTACATTGCTTGTCCTATATATTTTGCTCATTGGTTTGAAGTGAAGATTCGCAGATAGCAAGTTCGAGGTCACAGATCACACTTAACCTTTGGGTTGTTTCCTGCCATCCGTTACTGCGACCCACAGTGGCCTCGGGGCATCACCCCGCAGGGCCAGCAAGGGGTCCCTCCGATCGCCAATCGGCATTACTAAACCCTACGGGATTGTCACTGACTGCTGATGGCAGCCTCCGTCGCTGGCTAATGCAAGGTTCGGGCCTCCACTCTAATCAGTGGCCTGGTGTGCCAACCCAATTTCTCTCCTGTACCCTCCATGGGCCGATAATTGGAAGTCCAAAGGTTCATAACCCTTCCCTCTCTACTTACTTCCCACTCTCCTCAAAATGGAATACTTCTTCGTAGGACCCCTCACTATTCAGCAAGGGAGGCCCTACCAGTAGCTAGGCTACCACTGACATAGCTCTCAGGCTCATGGGGGTACTCAAGCTCCACCACCAAGTGGAAGGTTGTGTACTCCCTAGGTGGAGTTGTTGTTGTTATTATTATTATTATTATTATTATTATTATTATTATTATTTGAAAATCAAGTTAAGAGGCCGAATATTCATACATAATTTAATTTAGTTCCTCTAGAGTTTTCAAAAAAATTTCAGTGTTTACACAGTTGATTTTGCTTGTACTAGTATATTATATTAATGGCTTCATATTATTTACTCAAATATTTAATTGATGGAGCTCACGAAATCTAACTCACTTCAGACTAATAAGAAGGGGTCGCAGATTTTCCGACTGAAGTGGAACAAATTTCGAAGCATCAATTTAAAAGATTCGTATTCACTAACGTAAGTCATAGAAAATTCCATTGTATCTCTCGGTTTAATAAAATAAACTAAAAGAAAAATACATTTGGGTCATTCTTTTGATAGGCTGCATACGATTTGCAAGAGATCCTTGAAATTGGATGAACATTTTTGATAGATTCTCACATCATATCAGTGGCGTAGCGTCAGGGGACGCTGAGATGCTGAGCATCCCCGTATATAAGAACCTTAAATACTGTATTGATAATCTTACAAGTGGTCTGTTGAGCGAAACACGTTTTGTATTAATTTTAAATTGATTTCCTATGATTGAATTCGGCGGGCTGTTGAAGCTGGCCTCTGATTGGTTGGAAGCTAAAATACTTCAGCGTCTGCCGCCAGGTTGCGACGAGCAATGACGCATGCGCAGATGGCGAGGTCCCCCTCTCCCCTCTTCATCCCTGGCCCTGAGAAACCCGACTGCTTTACGCTAGCGTCCAGAGCGTCTACTGCGGAAAGAAGCTCGTTTGTGCACGAGAGCGCAGCACACTTCAGGCGTTCAGTAAATTATCTTTCTCTCTCTCTCACTCGGGAGTCCCCGCTTGGTCATGGGTACAAACTGTAGAAATAGTGCCTGACTACTATTTCTTAATTAATATCCAAGAAATTGTATTATCTCTTAAATAGATTACATATTATTTAAGTCTGCAATGTATAAATTAACAAATGGTCTTATTGCCATTCGCGTATAAGAATTAAAGCTGAGCCATTGTATAATTTGCTTTCAAGACATCGGCAGCCCTGACTGCTGTGAGGATTTTGTGGGAAGCGCCTACACCGTCGTAAGCAATCGAGATCGTGGAAGTAGTCCCAGTGTATCTGCCTTGTGTTACGTTCGACTGTTAGACGAAGTAGTTGATAGTGACATTTTGTGTGTTATTGTTGAGCATCCCCAAACGTGTGAGTCACGCTACGCCACTGCATCATATACAAGAAAAAAATCACCATAATAGATTTTCTGTCCAATACTGCATTCAGAAAAATCTAATATGGTGATTTCCTTTCTTGTATATCATGTGGGAATCTTTAAAAAAATGTTCAGCCAATTTCAAAGACCTCTTGCAGATCGTATGCTGACTATGAAAAGAATGACCCATTTACATATCTGTTACCATAGACGTCAATACACCGAGTAAAGTTGAATTTGGAATTGTGTATGTTTGTAAAGAAGCCATGAGTTACAATGCTCCCTAAAATCATTGGACAATATTCATATTCATTTAAATGCTGCATGTTTGCTCAAAGTTTGAGCGTACTGACTTGGGTTCGTCCAAAAATATTCCCGCGATTTCAAAAACATTCATACTAATGGTTTTATTCGCAGGACTACTCAATAAATCGAGTAACTTTTGTAATAATTTGAATTACGCACCAGGCAAATTCGCAAACATAACCTAACTGTATACTATTCTCAAGACGTCGACCTTTTTCTAAATCTACCTTCTCCGCCTCTCGATTCATCTGAATTAAAGTTCTAGGATGAGGAACTTCCGGAAGATAACTGTAAGCACGATTAATTTCACAAAGTTTTCCGTTTCACTTTGAAAATTGGTCAATAAATCAACTAATACTCTTCATAAATTTCCGTCGTACTGCGAAAAATTTGTACACTCTACCCAGGAAAAAGTATATAGTATTAAAGAATAAAATAAGTTGAGTGATTTTGCATGACCATTGTGATTTTCAACTTTTTACTTTCTTGGCTTTACGAAGGTACTTCGTAAGAAGAGCAAATTTTGTAATCGTGCACCGAAAAACGGCAAATTTTCAGCAGAAAAACTTTTATTTATATCATTACCATTTTGTAAGATTCGCTATGAGTAAGATTCGTAATGTTTGCGTTTAAACTGAGTATCATTGTAACAATGTTAATATCTGGAAAATAAATTCGTTTATCCCAGTGGTTTACATTTATGTAATTTCATATTGAATGCCCGATTCGTTAACTTTTTCGTTTCTTGGTAACTTTTGTAACTTTGTCGTTTCGCTATTCAATAAAGAAAGATCTTTCTTTCCTTCTCCCGCTTCCATTTCTTGAATGTAAATGGTACCAGTTTCACAAAATACGTTTCCCTATTAGTCAGCACAATGTAGAGATGATGTAATGCAGTTTAGGTTGACTCACACCGTTAAGTCAATACACTAACGACGAATTTATAGGAAGTTGAATGGAGTCCTACCATTGTATTATTTAAGGGGGGAGGGTTCAATACCAGGAAATGAGGGAAGAAGGAAATCAAACGTTGAACTTTTTAAGTTAGTTGAATGATGAAATTAATTTATTATTGTTACTCAATTTGTCGGTGCGTTTCGTATTATTCTATTGATGAACTTCCGATTATTATGAATGTTTCAATGTACACCAAATGTTAACGTTATAATGAGATGATTGTATAATACAATTGGATATGTATTGCATACAAGACTGTATTATTCTTTCTAAAAGAGAAAGTGGAGTCAGTTACAAACAAAAGAAGTAGACCTAAAGATGTTCTTCATTTTGCAATAATACATAGCTATAAAGGCAAATTCGACGTGCTATTTATTGATGAAGGTAAACATATGTAGTAAGAAATTCAGAAAGATTACTTCAATGTCGAAATGGTATATATCATTTCTAAAGTTGCATTGAATTTATTATGACTGCGGCATTGTGTGATGAGTAGCATATATATAGGAGAATATATAATACCACTGACCAGCCCCTAATTAACGTTATTCTTTCTGACGTGACTGGTAATGTGACCTCCACGGCGAATACTTTTGCTTAAATCCTGCACAAGGAAATCCTCCCGGTTCGTCGACAATGGGGTTAAATATTTTTTCTCGCCTTACGAATAGCCTACTTCGTAAGAAGAGAAAGTTATGTATTCGTGCGCCGGAAAACGGCGAATATTCACCAGAAAAACTCTTTTAGCTGGGACCTGACAGCGAAAAAGTGGATAAAACCTGTTGCTAAATTTAGAAAAAAATCCTCTATCTCATGGTGTAGTCAAAATCCGTGTTTTGTTGCTTCCTGATACTGCAAACTCGATTGACAGTAAAACGTCCGTCTGTGGTCAATGTACCTAAACCGTTCAGACGATTTTCTTCAAAATTGAAATTCTCCAGTCGTTTTCACTGATGTCAAGGCTCCTGGAATTTGAATTTGATATTTTAATTTTGGGGGTACATTACGTGAAGCCCGTCGGAGGAAGATTTTCAAAGTTAAAAAAAAAGGTTCCACATTTTTTGATTAAATTTTGTTGTTAAACAGTGTGAAGGGGTTTAAGGGAATGGTGTAGGTATCATTTTCGTTGATATCTCCAATTTTTCGAAAATTGCAAAAAAAAAATTCAAAATTGCAAAATTCAAGATAGAGATTTTTGCTTCAAACAAAGTTTGTTGTACAAAATTAGCACTTTCAATAAGGTCATGTACAATTTTTGAAAAAGCGAGTAGTTTTAGCGTAAATTACGCTTCAAATTTACAAAACAAATTCTCAAAAACCGCTCCAATTTTTTAAAAAATTTCTCCGCTTATGTAATGAGGGACGATAAAAAATATGGTCTTAGTGCTTCATCCGGGAATTACTTTTTTTTTTGAAAATTGCAAAAAAATTAAAACTACAAAATTGTAGATAGAGATTTTTACCTCACACAAAGTCTGTTGTACAAAATTAGCTCTTTAAAAAAGGTTATGTAGAATTTCTAAAAAACTAATCGTTTTGCGTAATTTTCGCTTCAAATTTACAAAAACATTTCTCAAAAACCGCTCCAATTTTTTTCTTTAAATTTTCTGCACATGTGTAATAAGGGACGGCGAATAAATAAATGAACTAGTGGTGCTATAGAATGGCATAGACTTTCTCGCAATATTTATTTTTCTAATCTCGTTAGTCGGAAATAGGATTTGGAGTAGGCCCTTCACGGCTGCATTTCTTTGTCGCTCAAAAGACTTATGTTTTTCGCATGTTGACAATTACCGTTTTCCTAATGCTACAGCTGATACAGTTGCGTTTTGACTAATATGTAAGTATTCAGTCCACAAGTCACTCCAATGGCCAAGGTGATTAAGGCGTGCGGGGACTGAGCGATTCACTTCGGAAGATGTCGGGTTCGAATCCCAGACAGGGATTTTAATTGTATGAATGTGTTTGTCGCAGAAAAAAACTATTGAAGAGGATAGTAACTTTATTTGAAAATCATTATTCACTTCTACCCACTAATAGAATCAATGCAGATAAATATACTGGACTTGTCTGCGTTTCCCCAAATTACATCTTTTAAACATTTTTTCAACTCTGTTATTCAATATCTGAAACGTATGTCATGTCAAACCAATCGTTGTGTTGGGTGCATCTGTATGAACCGACTGAAGAAAATTATTAAGTAGAAGAGTATTTAAACATTAAATTGAAATACTTTTTATCCAGAAACAATGTGATCAACTTACATATCGCTAACGGTTCCGAAATTATTATTACTTTCGCTCCTTACGAATACTTCGTAAGAAGAGGAAGTTATGTAATCGTGCGCCGGAAAACTATCTTTCCAGCGCACTGTTCTTGTGTGGCGTTAACTTTGAGGGAAGCCACTGTGTCTGGGTGTCGGAATGGAAAAAAACCTAGCTGGTTAAGACACTTTTGCACTTTTATGTAGGTTATGTTATTGCGGAGCATTTTAAATAATTCAAAAATGTATGTGCTTTGGTGGCACTCCATGTTGAATTTGACCTTTTGAATATGAATGAGAAAGGAATAAATATTTCTACGGTGGAATATTTTATACTTTTTCCTGAATTATTTGTAGTTTCTTTACATGGACAATCGGACATTTATGTGTTTATGCCTTTGCCCGAGTTGAGTCTATGGGCGCTTATGTGGCATGAATGCCGGCAAGTTAAATCTAAGGATTTGGGATCGCGTCTCGGGGTGGAAAAAATTTTGCTGGATTATGTATGGATTATGTAGTAGTATAATATTGCGGAGAATTTAGGAACTATGCGAGAAAAAATGTGCTTTGTAGCACCATTAGTTTTCTTTGTACAAGAATGTTGTATTGCAATGTTGGATTAATGTGGGCTCAGTCGATAGAGCATTCGATTGCAATGTTGGAGACTTCGAATTAAAAGCCTCGCCTGCGCAAAATTTTTATCTTGAACTTTTTCCCAAGTATAGAGGTCACTACAATGATTGGAAAGGCTATTTTCATCATCGATTAAAATGTGATATTTTTATACAATCGAGCTTCATTTCGTTAAGATTTTTAAGAGAAAAAATGACATTAATAGGATAGAAGTTGCAATATTATACTACGTGACAGTTTTAATCAAAACGAGAAAGTACGTGCTGTTTTAGCTTCACTAGTTCGAATTAGTTATTTAATGCCATTCATGAAATACTCGAAAATAAGTACTCGTAATCATTCTGCTGCGAGCAGTCGCACAGTACGGCCCTCCGCGCGCAGCGCTGCGCCTCACTTATACGTGTATTACAGTGAATGTTAAAGTGCTTCAGTAATAGTCATCAACGGTACTTACAAATTGTGTAGTGCTAGTAATCTAAGAAATTAGTGCAACATCATCAACGCTGGCATACGCCAAAAAATTAACCCGGAAATACAAAAACACCCGATTTACACGGTTCGATTACTTTTTTATTTCTCTGTTAATTTTTTCTTTCTGAACAAATACATTCATTTCTTTTGTAAATAATGAACAATTTACTCGTTTCTAGAGTTCTTCAATGCAAAATTTTGCCTAGAAAGCATTTTTTTAAACCAACATTTGAGTGCTTATTGCGGCTCAGCCATTCAGAATATCCAAATAATTGATTACATAAAATATGCTTAAAATTGTTTTAAAAGCTTATTTTCAAATTTTCGACGTTTCCTCCCCGGACACTCTGTCATTATAACTCCATTAGGACACCACCCTCAACTGGAAAACTCACATAGACAAAAAAGTTCATCAAGCCAAAATCAAAATTCAAGTGAGACCGCTAATAAATAAAACAAATAAACTGTCTTTAAACAATGCCATAATTATATACAAATTCAGACCCCTCCTTCTGTATGCCTCTACCCAATATGGACAAATGCTGCCAAATATAATATACATAAATTACAAGTCACCCAAAACAAATTCTTAAGATGCATCACCCAAGCCCCCTGGTTCATCTCCAACAAGCAACTACACACCGAATTAAACATCAAAGCAATCACTTAACATATTGTCTATCTCGCCAATAACTTTTACTCAAACCTGCACTTGATCAACCATAGCAGAAATCCCAAACTATGTAAATATACAGAAAGCAAAACTCGAATAAAACAGATATCCTTTACAAGCATTCTTGAACATATTCAGCAACATAGAGAGATAATCTGTGAGTCCCCTGTAGAGAAATGTAATTTAGTGTATGTCGTAAATTAGATTGTTAGATTGTAAGTCTGTAAATACAAATGTAAAGTTGAACATCAACTGAACTTTGTAAATTGATCCAGAATATAAATAGATTGATAAAAAAAAGTAACTCGTAATAAGTAATCCGCCCACTGAAAATATTGCTTCTAACGTTGCAGACCAACAATAGGACACTTTTTCCAATCACTACTGGCTTGTTTTGTTATGTCAATTTATAAAACAATTTCACCTGTAAGACTATCTGTTTATAGTAACGGAACGTTTTCTCAAATGAATGCATTGCAAATAATTGTATCACCTATAAATAACTTGGTTGCATAATAAAGCTATACTACATCTTACAAAACGTAGCAATTAATGAAAACTCAATACTTTCTGTTTTTTAAGGTGCAGAACATTATGAAAAATCAATAAATTCACCACCGCCCATTTCGCACGTGGACAAACTCTATCATAAAGTGCTTTTTACGCAGATTTCGTCAATCAAATTATGCGAATGTCGTTCGCCACAACGCTTGAATATCTTATGGCTTCAGCTACAAAACTTAGCAACACCGTATACCTTGGGAGAATATATTTGAGGAATACTGCGACGATCATTCGATGTAATGTCAGACATTAACTGTATGATTTGTGATCTCTAATTTGGTTCGTGCCTAACGGTAACATCACAAGCTCGATGTTACTTGTCTGTGACTTTATCTATGATCTCTTGCAAGACCTCCGTTGAAATAGTACAGGATGAAAAATAGCACGACGATTTTATATTATTTTCATTCTCCATTTTATAACAGTATTTTTAACAGCAGAAGTTTGCTTGGCCTGGGAAGTAAAGGTCGGCGAATGCAGACAAGAATGATTTTCATAGGACTCACATCACGCCTGCCCTGATACTCTAAATTCGTATAATTGCTTCAACAATTGGTCAGTTGCGTTTTAGGGTTGAAAAGCAAACGCCTTCTGGATACAACGATTTGAAACTTCAAACTGAAAAATAAAGTTTCATTTCGAAGTCGTAGCTTCACTGTGAGCACGTTTTGTTGAGCTCACCTTTCGCTTGTAGAGCTGAGGGTGAGTCACTATTTTGTTTGCAATGCAGAGAAATGAAATCTGCAGTTCGTTTACCGTCGCAAATACGTTTTCTATAACTCGGGAACTAAAATATATAGTTTTTCAAATGCTAATCTTGCGCTTTTTTAAATTTTATGATTATTAGTTTACCTTTTATTCAATCTTTCAACTATTTATAGTTAAAATGTTGGAAAGAAGATTCTGGGCGCAGATAATCACTCAAATAACTCAAGAAAAATGGGCGCAGATAATCTTCTCCCTCATTCGTCACATACAGTTTTTACTGTCCTTTGACTAAATAAATGATAGGAACAATGTTTCCAAACGAAATATATTAAGAGCTACAGTATTTTAACAACTTGATTGTGATAAAATGCAACTGGTTCTGCGTATCACAATAATTTTAACTACTAGTTCTATGAACTACAATAATTTTAACACCGGCTAGCGCAAACAGTTCGAAGCTTGTTATAACTCAAAAACACTCACTTTCCATAAGAATATTTATTTACAAAAATCTGGGCCAACTCGGCCGCTATGTACAGTTACCACAAAACTTCATATACAAAAAACAATATGCCATCTGGCTGAAACCACGCCGAGCGCTCTACTGCCGGTGATCCTCCGTCGGCGTCCTTTTATTTGGGCCAGCTCCCGCGCAAGGCTTCCCGCGGCTTCCCCTGATTGGCCGGTTTCACCAATGCGCGGAGCCCAGGTAACAGGCGTGGCTGGTTTCTGAGCACACCCTTGGCGCGCTTGACGAAGCTCAGCGCGCCTGATGCCGACGCTCTGTGCTGCGCGCTGCCGGAGGCGGGAACATGCTGCCGGCGCTCTTTGCCGCGCAGTTAGCGCGGCAACTTTGAACTGCCGTCCGCATACTACACCCTCCCCACCGAAGTTGTGATGTAGGGGGTGAAACGACGCAGTCGGTTGCTCCTCCGCAATGCCGGCCGCTGCTGCGACTGTAGAGATGGCTCCTCGATGGTTGCGCCGGAATCCAGTGTGGGCCGCTCCTCCTGCTGCTTGAAAAGGGAAAACGCATTACACTTTCTGTTGCCCTGCTCTGCGCTGCCCCCCCCGCCTGTTGCTTATCTACTACAGAATCGTAGTACCGTCTCCTAATCTGTGATTGATGCCGAGAGATTGATCTATCTTCTGTCCTGAGGACGTAAACTCTGCCTCCTCTTATTGCAGTTACTATTGCTGGTTGCCACTTACAATTACTTCCGTACACTCTTACCAGTACCTTATCTCCTCTCTTGAATTTAGCGCCTTTGGTTGACACTGCACTTCTTCCGGAAATAACAAGGACAATAAGGTACGGGGCTGCCGACCATGCAATACTTGAGCGGGCTTCTACCTGACATATTTGGTAACGTCCTATAGGTGGTCAACATGCTAAGTAACGCCTGCTCTACTGATGCACCCGCTCTAGTTTGCTTTAAGCATGGCTGACTTGAAACGTCTGCACTAATCTTTCCACCTCTCCATTTGACTGAGGATGGAACGGTGGAGCCAAAATGTGCTGTATCCCGCTACTTTTACAAAATTTTTGAAATTCCGCTGATATGAACTGCGGGCCGTTATCGGAGATCAATACTCGTGGGAGGCCTTCTGTTACGAAAACTTTCTTCAAAGCATCTATTGTATGTGGTGCAGTTGTGTGTTGCATGCGCATCACGTACGGATAATTTGACAATGCGTCCACTACTAACAACCACATATGCCCTAAGAAAGGACCCGCAAAATCTACATGTATGCGGTCCACGGCTCGCAGGGTTGGGGCCATGAGCTTAAATCCGCTCTCGGCGCTGCCTGACTAGTTTGGCATGCTTCGCAATGCTTGCTCATCTCCTCTATATCTTTGGTTATTCCTGGCCAATAACAATAACGGCGGGCTGCTTGCTTTGTCCTGGCTATACCCCAATGACCCTCATGTAAAAGGCGTAATACCTTTGGTCGCAACTTATGCGGAATCACTACCCTAACTCCTTCATCGCTAGCCAGTAATAATACGCCGCCCTTAACCGACAGCCTGTGTTGGAGCTTATACCATTCCGTCAGCGCCCTGGTTCGCCTATGCGCGCTGGACCAACCAGTTTGCACGTGGTACAGCACTTGCCTGAGCTGCGGATCCTTCTTTGTTTCCTTTGCCACTTGATATGACGAGACTGGAAAACCTGATACTGCCTCCTCTTCGGCTTGGTCCAGCTGGAGACAGGCGATGTCCTCAGAGTCAAAAGTTGCATCCGGCCCTTGCGGAAGACGGGATAGTGCATCTGCGTTAGCATGCTGATATGTAGATCTGTAAAGTATCCTGTAACTATAATCAGACAGGAAAAGCGCCCACCTTTGCATCTTACGCGCCGTAATTATCTGGGATACGCTTGTGTGGCGAGAACAAAGACACCAACGGCTTATGATCAGTAATGATTATGAACTTTGACCCATACAAGTATTCGTTGAATTTTCTCACGCCGTATACAATTGCTAAAGCTTCTTTTTCTATCTGAGAGTAATTCTTCTGGTGAACATTCAACGTTTTTGACACACAAGCAATTGGCCGCTCAACACCCTTAGCATCCTTCTGCGAAAGGACTGCCCCAATACCATATTCTGATGCATCTACAGCTAGTATAGTCGTTCTATCTGGCAAAAAATGTTCCAATTTAACTGCCTGCATTAAATTCTCTTTCAACCTCCGAAATGCCTTGTCACAATCTGCCGACCAATGCCATTTTACGCCTTTCTTACGCAACGCGTTGAGGGGTGCTGCTATTTCCGCCATGTTCTTGATAAATTTGCCATAGTAATTAATCTTCCCCAGAAATGACTGTAGCTGCTGCAAATTAACAGGAACCGGAAGCTGCTGAATCGCCGTTGAGTTTTCTCCGGTTGGCCTGATCCCCGAGCTATCCAACACGTGACCTAGATAAGTAATCTGTTCTTTAAAAAAATCACACTTATCCAAGTTAACCCTTAGGCCCCATTCATTTAAAGTCTTTAATAAGAGATTCAAGTTTTGTAGATGTTCCTCCTCCGACTCGCCCGTTACCACTATATCATCTAGGTAGTTGGCGCTGCCCTTCACCTGGGCTGTCAGCGTATGCAGGCAGCGCTGGAAAATAGCCGCAGCTGAAGCGACCCCGAAAGGCAACCGGTTGTATCGGTAAAGCCCGAACGGTGTGTTAATTACCAATAAGTTCGCAGACTCTTCATCTAACGGGATCTGCAGATACGCGTCCCGCAAATCTATTTTTGAAAATCTCTGCCCGCCCGCTAGCTTCTGAAAAAGCTCTTCTGCTCTGGGGATGGGGAACTGCTCTACCATGAGTTGCGCATTAACGGTGCTCTTGAAATCTCCGCACATTCTAATTTTACCGTCTTTCTTTTTTACTATGACTACTGGAGTTGCCCATGCACTAGTACTGACGGGGGTCAAGACGTCCAAATCTACTAACCTGTCGATTTCCTTTTTTACTTTATCTTTCACTGCCAGGGGAACAGGTCGTGCTTTAAAAAATTTAGGGGTGGCATCTTTCTTCAACTGCAAATGCGCCTCAAAAAATTTGCATTTTCCCAATTGCTCCGAAAAAAACTTCTGAATTCAAATCTATCACATTCTTTACCTCCTTTGGCAGGGCGCTAGTCTGAATGACAAACGCGTCCTGAACCGTAAATCCAAAAATTGTGAAAACATCCATTCCTAGAATGTTAACCGCATCACGACTGTCCACAACCACCAGTGTTACTTGTCTTTCCATCGCTTTGTATTTCGCTAGCAGGCTTATCTTACCTTTCGTCTTGATTCTCTGTCTAGCATATCCATAAAAAACTGTGTTCAGCGAGGCGCAAGGCGGAGAACCCAGCTGCTCATAAGTAGTCATGCTTATTAGAGTTGCTGCTGCACCTGTATCCACCTGGAATAATACAGATTTACCACCTATTTCCAAGTTTACAAACAATTTACTTTTGTCATCACACTGCATAACTGAATAAATACAATCACCATCCCCTTCATCGATGCCTCTTTCTTGCCGCTGGCTTTCGGCATAACCACTGCTGCGTCCTTCTCTGACGTGCCCGCTCACCTCATCGATGTCCATTTCTTGTCGTCTGTTTTCAGCAGAACCACTGTTGCACACTTCTCTAATATGCCCTTTCTTACCGCACTTGTAGCACTCCGCTCTGAGGAATCTGCAAACCTTCCTGTCGTGACTAATAAAACACTGTCTACAAGACTTCAATAGCTTGCCTCTGCTGGTGGAAGGACTTTTCTTCTCCTGCTGCTTCCTGCTTCGTGGCTTGGCTACCCAATTTTCCTCCTGTACACTCATTTCCTCTACATCTCTTGCTGCTCTATCGCCTAACGTCATCTGATGCGCCGTATGCTTCGTTACCTCATACGATGTTGCTAATTTTAAGGCGTCTTCCAAAGACGGGTTGTTTTGTTGCAATAATGCCCACCGAACTTCTTTTTCCGGCGTATGCATTACCAACATGTCCCGTATCAATGACTCCGCATACGATTTCTCTGTGTTGCATTCAAACGCACAACGCTTAGCCAAACCCTTCAACTCCGTCGCCCAATCGGCATGCGTTTGGCCTGGCTTCATTCTGGATGAATAAAACTTGTAGCGTGCCGCCACTAAATGCGTCTCCCTCGAAAAATGAGCTAGCAGCCGCTGTTTAAGTATATCGTATGACACCTGCGAAATCTCTTCTTCCTTGCTTAACTTACGTAACAACCTATTTAACGGTGCGCCGATTGTGGCCAGAAAAAATGCTCTTTTACGAGATTCCTCTTTAATATCATAGCATAACAAATGTTGCTCCAATCTGGCCACATATTCTTCGCAGGTTTCCTCTGCTGCATCGTAAGTTGCGAACGGCGGGGCTGGGCTGCTCGGTCGTGAGGAAATTGCCGCTTGCTGCAATGTCTGCACCATCATCGCCATCTGCTGCTGCTGTTGCTGCTGTAGACACGCCATCAGTTGTGAAAATTGTTCCGCGTTCATTCTCCTTTTACTCGTCGCCACTGTTATAACTCAAAAACACTCACTTTCCATAAGAATATTTATTTACAAAAATCTGGGCCAACTCGGCCGCTATGTACAGTTACCACAAAACTTCATATACAAAAAAACAATATGCCATCTGGCTGAAACCACGCCGAGCGCTCTACTGCCGGTGATCCTCCGTCGGCGTCCTTTTATTTGGGCCAGCTCCCGCGCAAGGCTTCCCGCGGCTTCCCCTGATTGGCCGGTTCACCAATGCGCGGAGCCCAGGTAACAGGCGTGGCTGGTTTCTGAGCACACCCTTGGCGCGCTTGACGAAGCTCAGCGCGCCTGATGCCGACGCTCTGTGCTGCGCGCTGCCGGAGGCGGGAACATGCTGCCGGCGCTCTTTGCCGCGCAGTTAGCGCGGCAACTTTGAACTGCCGTCCGCATACTACAAAGCTGAATTACACCACTGACTAGAACTCTTAGAGCCCAAAGTAAACTAGCGTTCTGGTCGTTTTACTAAGGGTTGCTACGATACGTGTCCCCCACCTTTCAATATTAGGTGATTGTGATGGCAGGGGCAATGCTGGAATGACAGGCTGGGCAAACGGGAGAGGACACCTCCCGCAAACTTCCTTTGCCACCATGAATTCCACACAGATGGGCCGGGATTTGAACCCTTGGACACAGAGGTGGAACGGCAACGCTCTGGGCGCAGGGGCTGTGAGTCGACACCCATTAATACTTAGGGCAAGAAAATAATTGGTTACATATAATGCATATTAATGATACTTGATCTTCTGACATGGGTTAGAATATTTTTTTGATTGATTGATTAATGTTTCCGGACGCATCGATGATATGGTCATTAGTCTCATAAGTATAGTGCATGTTTTCCCCCTGGATGGCGAATCCGGCGCTGACCTAAACAAATTGCGGCTTTTCCACTACCAGGTATCTCCCGCCGAGATAAGCTCTAAGCTCTCGACATGGTGGTAGCGAAGCGCAAGTAAATGTGTGTATGCGTATGTGTGTGGGGGTGAGGGTAGGACAAGGAAGAGGAAGGAAGATCGCTCGCCGTCTTTGGCCCGTTTATTGGGATACGGCTCCCGCATTCCCCCGTTGTTGATCAGAGAATCCACGGAAAATCAGAGCGACCTGCCACTAGATTTCTCCTCCAGACAGCGACTGAATTCGACCTAGCTATCTAAATTGTCGAAAATCCTGCCACCGTCGGAATTCGAACCCTAGGACCTCCCGATCAGAGGCACTGCAGTGGCATCAAGTGATGCTCTGAGCCACATAAACCGGTGGAGAGAATATTTTTAAATAAAAACAAGAGAACACAGCCTTTTCCTAGCTCTAGTATTTCTGTATTTTCTCAAGCAAATGTGGGTTCCTTACGAAAAAGACTGTAATTTAAATCCAGAGTCCACATTTTATCAGGGTTTTTTTTACCATCTCATGATGAAGTGCTGCATTTATCCTTCGCTTAACTTCTGAACTGTAAGTATAGCTTCAACATCTGAACACGTTTTATTGAGCAGTCATTTCGCTAAATGCGTGAGAAGCGGGAGAAAGTTGTTTCGTCAACAATTCAGCACGTCAAATCTATAACTCGTTTGCCGATACAAAAATGATCGCAGTGATGAACAGCCGGCTAAAAGGCAAAAAACAACACAAGGCCCGCAATACACGTACAACATTCTGGTTTCATCTAGATATTTATTAAATTCAGAAGAAGACGACAGTGAACCAGAAACACCTGCAGTTAATATCCCGCCAATTAATATGATAGGTAAAAACTATTCTTTACTAATTCAAGGCTTACAAAAACATATAGCTGTCTCGTAGCTCAGAGTAAAGTCGCTCGCCTTTCACCAAGGAGGTCCGGGTTCGATTTCCGTCCATTCTCATGTGAAATTTGCTCCGACAAAACGAGTTCGGCTGCCTCACAAAAGCTAGTCCAACCTTTGTGAAGGGTCCTACACCCTATCCCTTTCCTTGTTCTTCCAAATTCTGGCCGCTGGGTAGACGCAGGGGCGCGCGATGTGAGGCGCGTACGCGGAGATGCTACATGGCGATCCTCCTGACAACTCACAGACGAGACGAGACGCGACACATAAATATACTATATATAGCGCCCTGTGGAATACAGAGACGCTGATAACAAAAAGTAATGGAGGATTACTCGGCGCTCAACGCCCGACCAAGGGTTTTAGAGACGCGTTGCGTAAAGACGCAATACATTTTTTAAAAAAACTACAATAAAAGAATTTACAACGTGTACAATCAACAATGAAATCAAACTCATGATCAGACTATGGATGACTTTAGAAATTTCAGCCAATTTTGCGAAGATATTAGCGTACCATTCTATACATACCCAAATCCAACAATAAAAACATTCAGAATAATGTTAAAAATTATACCCGAAACTATTTCAGAAACCGAAATACTGAAGGAGTTTAAAAATAAAAACTATTCAATGATAAACGTTTGTAGACTGTACAATAAACAAAAAACAACCTTTGAAGACATGTGCAATGGACCTAATGGACACATCAAGAGCAAAAAAATATTCTCATCAGCATATTTTAATACTGTTTAATAAAAATTCAACCTCGTATCAAGCGAAATGCGACTGAACAGAGTAAAAGTGTGAAAGGTTTCACCATTCCCAGGCAAATTGTGACTCCAGTGGCGGCCGGTTGGTTACAAATAAAGAGGGGCGCCTCTTCAAAATATTTCTTGAACGACGGAAACTACAGCATGTTGTGTACAACTGATTTACACGCATCGGGATTTTATTCCTTTTCTAAGACAACTTTTACGTTCATAAC
Source organism: Acheta domesticus (assembly GCA_031308135.1). Classification (NCBI taxonomy): domain Eukaryota; kingdom Metazoa; phylum Arthropoda; class Insecta; order Orthoptera; family Gryllidae; genus Acheta; species Acheta domesticus. Next base: position 98,280,623 of record JAHLJT010008446.1, on the reverse strand, counting down.
GGAAGATACAATTGTGCTCACGCGAAAGTAAGATATTTTTTGTTAAATATGTCCAGCAAAAGAAAGCAGTAATTTATGAATCTATGTAATTTATAAGGGTCGCTATTCTTATCCAAGTTAATAGGCGCGTACTCTGCCGAGCAAATCCCTAATATCAGCTCTCCGCCCCCACTCATTTCCTAGTCCCCCACCCTCCCTCAAGCTTCCATTACCTCGCATGCTCAGCTACGAACTCGCGATAGTCCACGATACATCCCATTCTAAAAACATTTTATCTTTTTCTTAAGCGGACAGCTAAAACTAAATTCGTCCTAAAAATTGCACAGGTGTTTTGCACAAATTAAACGTGTCTACTTATTGAAAGTTTAATACTTTCTGCAACGAGTTTTTCTCCCCGTTTTTTCTGGGGAAGGCGCCTTCCCAGAATTCCTCAGGACCAGCCGCCACTGGTTAGCTCCAAGATGCGTGATTCCCATTGCATCTCCATTACTCACAATATAAAGTGACCTTCCAATCACGGGAAAAATGTGTACAGCAATCTAGAACAGAAACGCGTCCGTGTGCCACAAATTTAAAGAGTCCCAAAAGAATTTCCTCCCTAACTGGGAATCGCCCGACTCCATCCCGCGATCAATTTTCTTTCACTCCCACTTCCCAGCTAATCCCTTTTCACTTTTCATTACTCGAGAAGGCATAATCCTAGTGATTCCCGTTTCGTTCATCCGGGTTTTCGGCAGAGGTAAATATTTCTGTTAAGATCCCATTCATAAGAAGCGCAAATAGATGTTCTCGCACCAGTCCAGAGAAAACTTCGAACACATATGAACATGGCAGAATCTCCGGTATTGTGTATGTTAAGTCAGTGGGGTAAAAAAATTCTCGTAATAGGAGGTTTGAAGTTTTGTTTCTAAAAACTTTGAAGTGCGGTTTCCTACGTTGGCATTGCTCTAAAAGAACGTGAAAATGTTTCTTGAAAACAGACAGAAGTGGATCAATTGAAATCGACCAACATAATACTAGTAAGCATCGGTAACCGTAGAAATAAATCATCACTAAAAAAGAAAACGGATCGGGATGCAGTCGGGTTATGTCGTTTTGGGAAGGTAGGTAAATGGCTTAGGAAAAGTTGACCACGGGATGCAATCGGTATACGCACCCATAACTAACTAACTAGGGCTCATCAGAAAGTCGATTCGGAACCCAAGAGCCTTCCACAGCAGCCGGAGCGGATGGCGGGAGCTGCACCGGGAGCTGCACCGGAGCAAGCGAAGCCTGGGGGGGGGGGGTCGAGGTAGGGAGATGAGAGGTAGAAGCGATAACGCGGACGGCTCAGTTTCACACCAGCGTCGTTGCAAAACCTGTTGAAATGGAAGACGAAACGAGCTGTTCTCAGAGCGAGAAACGGCAGCGTGCACTGACCGATGAATTTCTTATACCCTGGGGTTTGACACTTGAATTTCTCATTGTGCTCCCATTCGGTCCCGGCCGCCCGCTGAGAGCCGGGAACAATCGGTCTTGGAGCTACGGAGCGAAAACATGATGAGCCCTGAAACTATTGTCGATATTCTTAGACAAACCACAACTTGGCCAACTCAACAATCTGTTCCCAAAACATCGTACGTAAATATTTCTTGATTAATATCAACCATTCTGCAATCATTCAAATTCAAAATATTATACAAATGCTCTTTTCAACAATTCCAGATGGGTGATAAATGCAATGAAAAATAAATTATTTAACTGGAACGCAAATTGGACTCAGAAGACATAGACATATTTTCGAATGCTTTCTGCATCAAAACGAAAAAGATTTAGCCCGTTTTACCATTCTGCGTTAAATAGAAAAAATTCAAATAAGTGGCTACAAATGTATAGAAATGACACAACAGAAGGTGGAGTTGCATTAATCGAAAATTAAGCGTATGATGACGAGATGACCAAATTCAATTCCCAGAAATTTCACTGCTGTGATTGCGCAAATTACCCTGATTTCACTTTCCCCATAATACACATACAGTGTTTACTTTTTATTATGACAAATAAATAATTTTGGTAGGCAAAAACGTAAAGAATTGTTATAAAAATTACTAGGAGAAAAATTTACTTTTTACTTCATTCAAATTTTACTTTTTGCTACGTAACATATCGATGGAGTCTAAATCATGATAAATATTGAAACCTTCGTAAAAAACAATTTTAAGAGTTTTAAAATACATAAGCGATTTCAGTTCCCTTAATTTTCGTTTCTACGCGTGAAAGGGACTGGCATGTCATCGTATTTCTCCTTAATTATCTTTTGATAATTTTAGGTCATTTCTTGAACATTCAAGCAAAAGTCGCCTCGCAATTTATTCATTCATAGAATGTTTCTGGTTGAGAATCAAACATATTACTGACGTAGTTTATCATTTGACAATGAAAGGCCACAATCAATAAAATCGAGCAGTAGATTTCCATCCGAGCGAGGTTGTTGACTCCAAGTGGTATGAATGACGAGCTCGTAAACAAGGCGAGCAGTTACGGTGCGTGGCCCTGTCGCAGGGTTCCGCGCCTTCCTCACGCCGCCGCCGCCTCTGCCGTTCGTGCACAGCTCCCCTCCCCCTCCTCGTCAGCCGACACTGTTGCGCGCGGGCGGCAGGTGGGCGAGTGCGCGGGCCGCGAAGCCGCCTCCGCCCCCGCGCCCCCGCTCCCGCCCCCGCTCCCGCCCCCGCTTCATCCGCCCGAAGTAATGCACTCGCAAGAAAGCGCTTGTGAAGGCCAGCTTGTTGACATTGAAAAAGTTCGCGGCGGGCGCTGCCGCTGGCGCTCGAGAGCACGCGAGGGCCTGCGCCGCCGGTGGCGTGCCTGGGGTCGCTCGTCCGGCCGCGACCCCGCTCCAACGCCCGCCCCGCCTCAACCCCCTCCCTGCCCCAACCCCCTCCCTGCCCCAACCCCTCCCTTCCTCTCTCAGGCCCTCCCCGCCGCGCCGCTGTCCGTCGCGTCACGCGAGACTTCGCCCGCCCCAGGGCCCCGACACCTCCTGCCCTTCCCCTTCCCCTCCCCTACCCTCCCCCTCGCCGTCGCCCACGCTCACACGCTGGGAAATCGCTCCCATCGACCTGCGACCCTCCTTCCGAGGCCCTGCGAACGACCTCAGCCGTAGAAGGGAACCACTCGACGCTCCTTTTCATAGTTAACGGGGGAGCGATATGTCTCTGCTTCTAAAATTCTGGGGAAATGTGTACCGGAGGGGTGAAGAAATTGTATTTAGCTTGTTACGATGGATTTAGCTGAGCCTCAGCATTGCCGCTGTCTCTGCAGCGACTCTCACCGGAAGGTCGAAGAGTTCGAATTGGATGGTGGCGGATTTTCGGCTCTAGCTCTTCGAATTCAACTGCTCTCTGAAGGAGAATTCTAGCGGAAGAATGTTTTGATCGGGAGTTTTTTTTTTACTTTTCCGATAAATACAAGGTGAATGCCGAGGCAAAACCCTAACAACCGAGCCACAGACCGCGCGCGGTCTTTCCTGCCTCTTTCCTGTTCTTTCCTCTTCCCTTGCACACACACTTGCATGCACTACACACCTGTCGGAGATCAGAGCGTATCTCGACTTGGGCTGTGTCCCGCTGGGAGAGATACCTGGGCGAGTATCTCCCCGCCCGTCAACGTGTAGGTCGGCGCCGAATCTCATCACCCAGCTGAGGAGAATCACCGCGACTTCCTGGGAAAACTTTCACTATAGTAATGGGAATAATAAACATAGAAGTTGACGTGCCCGGAAACTTCAATCAATCAATCAATTAGTCTTTGACTTGTTTAAATACTCCATTAAACCTATCATTACCAATACGACTCAAAGACCCACCGTTGTTGTTGTTGTTTTTTTTTACATTTTTCAATTTTGTAGGAAGCTGAAAATAATTTGTATTCTTTATTATGTGCATTTGCTTCAAAGTATAATGCAGTATTTCATAAGTGTTTCTTAGAACTTGAGTTATTACGTCGCATTTGGCTGTGAGCAAAAACATCGGAACTATTCACTTGAAAACTGAATATTCAGAATACCTTTCTTAAACTTTTTGTAGTATTTTAAGTCTTAAAATAATATAGTTTAATACATTGTTATGTTTTGAACATACATAGGCCATTATTATTTGACATGAAAATTTGAAAGGATTTCTCATTAATGTTATTTCATTCAGATATTGTTGCGATTTTTTCAATTGTAGATCTTGAAAATGAAACGTTTTTTGTTTAAATGAGTAAATACTTAAATTAATTTATTCAACTTATTAATTTCGAAAACTTAACTAATACTTCAATAGAACAGTAAGCACCGGACCCCACTCCTCTTGATAATGCATGGGACCATTTATAAGGCGATATTGCTAGGGTCAATATCAAAACTCCGTCAAATAAACAATGCAAGTTCGAATCTTGAACCTTGATCGTTTCTAGTTCCTATCCGAGAGGTCAAAGTCCATTAGGTATTCGTTCAGAAATAGATTGTGAGAGAACACGAACGCCATCTCCTCTTCTCTGTCACTGTCCTCTCTGTGAGAAAATAGACGAACGTTTTGAGTTAAAACAGGTTTCTAAAACTATACTAGCAGTTCTGTGAACGGTAGATCTATCAACGAATAATTCTTTTAAAAATGTAACTTCACATGAAATTGAATCACTAAAACGATCACCATCATGATACTGAATTAAAACATAAAAATCCTTATGTCGTCTTGACTTCAAGGTACAGTCATGTCTAACTGAAGAAAATCGAACCACGCGTTTGGCGGTGACTGGGTAACAAATAAATTTATAGACAGACAGTGCTGCAAGGTCGAATTAAATTATAGTTGGTCAAAAAGGTAAATATTCTGATGTTAACTTTCAAGAATTAAATATGAAACATATACAGATCCAAAAAGAACCTGCATCGGAAAAATTGGTATTGTGGATCAAATAACGTTCTTGGCTTTAAACATTACTTTATTGTACCATATTACGCAGACATTTCGTCCCAAATTGTGGACCTTATAAAATAATACAACAAATTAGTATTTAGCAATGCCAAACATATTTATCGTGTTACAAATTTAGTGTGCTTAAATCTTGACCCAAGCTGGACCTGAGCTCCTGTGGACCTGTGTAGGAAGATATTTAGAAAGAAACCTCGCGAGCCGAAGGGTAGGTCGGCACTGGATCCCATATTCCAGCAAGAGAGGATCGTCGCCACTTCCGGGGACATAACACGGACTACACTTACAGGACTAATGGCCTTAGCAGCGCCCACAAGCAAGATCAATCGAAAGACACCGTCAATCCTGCTAATACGCGGAAGCCAGGTCGGGCCCCGACTGAAAGGCCCTCGGAGAGAGAGAGAGAGGGGAGAGAGAGAGACGCAAACGGAGGGAGGGAGACCGAGTCAAACTATATAGAGAATTTCTTCACTACATTTAACATTAACATGTAATGTCTTTCTCGCATGACATTCATTCCTAAGTCACGGGTGGATCAGAGAAAGAAAAAATATCACTCCTCTAATTCGTTTGACCTTCTAAGTTGACTGGAATCAGTATTTTCTAAACGGCTGGTAATATTGCAATGCGATTTGCGCCCAGTTCTTGTAGATGATTGAGGAAATAACGTATTTCGTTTTCTTGTCAGTTATTTTTAAAATATTGACACAAACTTTTATTTTTTGATGGAAGTATGTATTTTTCAACGCCATTCTTAAATACTTGAAGAAATTAATACAACGTTGTATCATTGTTAATATTCGGAAAGAAACTGTAGGAAAAAATCATTCTGCATCTCCCCAGAAGTTACGTTTTCTACGTTGTTGTTTGTTTGTGTGTGTGTGTGTGTGTGTATTTGTCTGTCTGTCTATGTAGATAAATATTCCTAGTTCCATTCTTACTAAGATAATTAAAACTCTTTTCAACACTTCTCACCCTACGCCATTCTCTCATCTCACTCTCTTTTCGCACTTTATTTAATTATTGTTTAAATTCTGACAAAGTTAATTGAATCTATTTTGAAACGTCTGATATTTCTTCTTCAGCGTTGACGTCTTATTTCAAAATAAAAATATAATTATTTACTTATGGTTATCCATGTGTAATAAATTATTTTAAATATAAATACGTTTTTACAGTGTTAATTAAACTGAGCCTTCATTCAAAAAAAGACGGTACTATCTAAAACAGAGGTAAAACTTAAGATTAACGCCATAAATTGTTGAGAAACGCTTACAAGACAAAATGTCAAGGGAAATAGGGTCGTGGATAGGACTTCCGCATTGTGCCTTTCTTTTATCTTTCATGCGCCCCGCCCTCCGAAAGCGTTGATACCGGGCCTCTGTGCCCTCTTTAGCTAGAAAGAGAATAGGGTAAAACAGGAAGGAAGAGAAATACAAGAAGAAATTATTTCGATGTACTTATTTTGGATTCTCTCACGCCATCTGAGTGACTATTGAGCGAAATGAAATCAATCCCCTAAGTAGTTTCACATTCAAGAAATATTTGTTAATTGTTTCAGCCATGTAAATCGCAACATCCAGTCCAGCTGTGGTCTCCACATTGTTTCCAAAAGCTGGCCCTTCACTTGTTGCTTTCTTTCACTCCTTTCTTTAATTTTCTTATAGCTTTATATTCCTCCCCATTCATAATATACAATTTATATTTTATTGACGATACATAAATGAAATTAATAAATAAATATTTAGAGAAAAGAATCGAGTTAGAATTTGATTCCTTCAATGTTGTATTCAGGTTGCCTCCAGAAGTGCGTAAATAGTCATTATTTTGGAACAATAGCTGAACTCGAAATTAATTTTTACTAAAAATACTTCTCAAATGGCTTAAAAAACTAACAAATTCTGCAAAAATAGATATTTAACATCTTTCCAAACAATAAGTAAGGTAAGTTTGATCAACCTAACATCTAAAACTGTACACAATTTTGTTACCTAAATATCAGTCAATGGCACATCATTCATTATTATTTTCAATTGCTTATTTGAAATGGAAAACTACATTGAAACGATTTTCCCTTCATATACTATTAATATGTCATTAAGAAACCAATTTGAGAATCTTATATTGCACTATTTACTGTTTTTATTCAAAGAATATTCTCATCATCTGCAAAGAGAACTGTTCTTCAAACTCGAATCGACGGCATATCGTTTACTCATAGCAGGAAGAGAATAGAGCCGAAAATCTAACCCCGCGAGACCCCTCATGCAAATGGCAATAACTCGGAGAGCTGAGTAAATAATGTCCCTTTATTCCAGAACATAATGTCCCTTTATTTATTATTCTCTGATTTCGCCATTTTAGGTACGAAAGCAACCGATCTAGACCAATACAATGAATTCCATACGAAGGAAATTTTGATAGTAAAAGTTTATGATCAATGACGTTAAATTCTTTTGAAAGAACTAGAAATATTCCAATAGGTGTTTCATTTTGATCCTTAGATGAAGCGACATGTTTAAGAAAAGAAAATATGGCTGTTTTCGTAGATTTGACTTTCTAAATCCATATTGGCAATCTGAGAAAGCTTCGTATTTACTAAGAAAGATTTCCATTCATACGTAAAAAAGTCTCTCTAATGTTTTTGAAAAACATGATAAACGATTACTTGGACGATAATTATGAATTTCATATTTGTTCCCTTTTTTGAAGGGTAGCTTAATCTTAGATGTTTTCAAAGTATCTAGAAATGATCCGGTGCGTAATGATGCAAATAGTATGTGAGTTAATGGGTGTATAATCGCGGGCGTACACTTATTTAACAAATAATCCTGAAATTCATCTAAACCGGCGGAATATTAATTTTTAGTTTCCCTAGTATTTTGAGAATTTCATAGGAAAAATGTTCGGAAAGAAACATCGTGTTGAAAATTTTGGTGGAAACATCTCAGCTTGAAATTTAAGGAATAAGGCCGACATTGAGATCAGCCTAAATTCTCGAAAATTGGTTGAAGAAACCAAAATATCCAAACTTTATTTTTCATTTATACTCAGTGGCGCACCCAAGATTTTTCTCGGAGGAGGGAGAGAGGCTACAGGTTTAATGTCCAGCCAATGTGTTCTTATAAAGAATTTTTCATTTATTCTGAAATGTATTTTTGCTGACTGACAGTTAATATTTATAATGTTAATAATGTATATATTTAATTACTTTCTGTTAACATAGAAAATTAGTAAAAGCACTATTTTTGATTACGTATCATTGATCGGTAGTGTTCCGTCGTTTCTCTGATCAACACTGAGCGAACGCCAGAGCAGTACCCTAACAAACGGACCACAGACAGCGTGCGATCTTTCCTTCCTCTTCCGTGTCCTTCCTTGTCCTCCTTACTTACACATGCTAACACTCAGGTGCACTACATACCACATTTGTCGGGAGTCCAGTCGGGAGCCTAGAGCTTGTCCCGGCTGGGGCTATGCTAGTGGGAGATACCTGGTTCTGAGGGTAAATCCCATGACAATAATACTCATATAACTTAAAAAATCATCCTTTAACTTGAAATGTATTCATCATTCAAAACTTAAAAATCAGTGATCTTTTAACTTGAAATATCATCCTTGAATTCCCAAAACATGGGATCCAACGGTAGTCTAGAGCTTGTTTATCGGATTTTTTATTATATGAGTGATGTGTGTATGCCTATTTGCAAAAGGCCAAAACATACAACAAAATCAACCAAAAAACAATTTATTCTGCATATTTTTAACATTTCCAACGTTGATTTCTGGTTAAGCTTTCTTTCAATAGTCACGTGTGCCAGTGTCACATTTTACCTCTCCTGATCACGTGTGCAACGAATAGGCTGTCGTATTTACGAGCTCCTTGCATGACGTTCGTCCGTTGAAATAAATGGATCGATTGAGATAGAATTTTAAATTATCACATTTTACAATGTATACACTAGTTTTACTGCGAAGAGATCGTAAATCGCAAGAGATATCACAAGGTTCATTGACGATCATTAAACCATCAAACTCCCACTTAAGTCACATGTTCGTAAAAGGAAAACCTATGTGCTAATTATATACGAAGCATTAAATTATTGGGAAAAGAATACTATTTCAGAACAATAAAAAGTACGCACAAGGGAAGGCTCAATGTATTCAAAACCTTAAGAAATGCGTGGTACTATATTAATACTGCTTGTGAACATCGTTACTTTATTTTGCATAACGTGAATGCAACTTTTTACAAAAATTAACTAATAGAGCCGAATATGTTTTACATCCTGTCAGAAATTTTCGCAATTCTTCAAGAAAATGGTATATTTTCCATGAAAGTATATTCAGAATTCTGGAAATTTATATGAAATCAATATCCTTTGAATGTTTTTGCATGCCCCAAAACGAAGCGAAGGAAGTATTTTTAATTGAAATGGTTTCGAGGGCCTTGCCCAAAAAGTGTACCCTTCTGCATCACATTTTTTTATTGTAGTACATCAGAACAAATATCCAAATATTGAGCATTATCGTCGCTAGCCGAATTGCTTAACTACGTTCCGTGAAGTCACAGAGGTTAAGTAGCTCGAGATATCGCGGGTTCCTGGATGGATGACAATCTGAAAACCCCGGGGATCTACTGGCGCCCACCGCTGGCCGAAGGGATAAAAGGCAATGACTGAATACGAAGGGCGATGACTGACTAGGTTAAGAGCATGTCGTAGAGGCCCACCACCCGACAACTCCTTTACTACCCGTTGACTTTTTAACAACGTGCCACTTTTATGATAACTTCATTAACATAACGAGAACTGAGGTTGCAACAAAATATCTAATGGTATAAAACTTGTATAATCTTTATGTACGAAGCAGAAGTGTCACCTGAGACAAATAAGTAAAACATTAGAAACCCAGTCCTTGTTTTTTCTTTGATTAATTCTATTTTAATTTCTGGAATTGTTTACAATGTTATTCTATATTTTATACTGTAAGACAAAAAACATTTGTAATTGTTTTTAAAACTATATTACAGAACACTTGAAGATGCGGCCAATTGGGTCGGGAAACGTAGGATTTTATGCAAGATACAAATAAAATGTAATTAATTTAAATATGAATTTTGACTCTTTCAAATATGAGGATACCGTTGTATTGCCGTTGTTGTACCGTTGTATATTAAATATATAGACAGTCATTTTTGTCTGACTTTGAACAAAAATGTGATATTGGTCCTTCATCACCATGGAACTTGTAACCAAAATTCAGTGTGCGACTACTGTCTAGATACTGGAATCAAGCTAATGCAAAACAGCAGAGGGAATAGAAATTCCCCGTTATCTGAATAATTTTTGTTTCTACCACTTCCTTTCCGCTGTATATAAGTAACGTGGTACTCCATGACTTCGTACTAGCCTTGCAAAACACAATAAGTCTAGATTATAATCAATAGATCTCCAGGGTCTTCAAAATCCAATCGTCTGGTACTGTCAAAGGCCTTCTGGTAGTGAATCCTAGCCATGATTTAATTACTTTTTCATCATACAAGATGACTTTATTTAGTAGTAAGTTTCCCGTACGGCCGTAGGTACCTTTATAACTTCCTTTCCTTTCAACTGGAAACAGATGGTTGTTCTCTAGATTTCTGTACTTTTTGTTATCTATGGCTGCAGTTATAACTTTGAACATTACTGGAAGACTAGTGATTGGTCTACAGGTTCCACTGTTTTCACAAGTTCATCGGCAGCATCAACTTCAGATTGGAGCGAAGATGCGTCTTTGTTGTATGAACTGTTACCTTCTCAGATTCTTACCCAAAAGGTTTCGATGTCATCTTTGCAGGAGGGTCAGCATTACTCTTCGGTTTTTGAGTCAGTTTGCGGTAGAATCTCTTCGCGTCTGTTTCATACAACCAATTCTGTACATGTAAATCTACTTCATGTTTGTAACGTCTAATGGGTCTTCTCATCTACCGCTAGCCCTGTTGTGTTATGAATTTGGTATTGTTGTTCAAAGTGGAGTATTTTGTTTTGATATTTAGAGCGTGATATTTAGTGCGTCGGTTTAGAATTTGTCTCGGTTAACAGTGATATTTCACGCCAAGTGACGGTTATCCATTTCACAATATTCTTTTCGTCCATGGGGATTCGGAACTGTTTACTCTGTCTGGCTGTCGGCCGTCGGTGTTCTGGGCTGGCTCTGAAATTATCTGAGATACCAGAGATCCAGCTGCATGAACGATGTGATTGATTTCAGATATATATATATATATATATATATATATATATATATATAGAGAGAGAGAGAGAGAGAGAGAGAGAGAGACTGGAGGATTAGCTTATTGGTGAGCGTGCTCGCTTTCCGACCCCGGCTTCGATTCCCGGTCAGGCAAGATTATAAGATTATAGTGTGCGCTTTCCTTGCAATGTCCCAGTATTTGTTGCTGTGTGACGATAAGAAAATTTATTTCTCAGGTTGAGAAGACCAGAATACGCCGTGGCGATGTCTTCGTGCAAACCACACGTACCCCTTAACCCATAGCCGCGAGGCAGGGACGTTGCTCATAGGCCATGGCCCGTACACGAGACGAGCATGTTCGTATATTTATTTTTCTCAACGGTCCACGAGATTCGAATGGAAATAGAAGAACTCGTTCTATCTTGCATCGAAGGCGATTTCGCATTATGTCTCTATCGTGTGATTCATAGCCAGATGAATTTGCACTACTGACGAAAGTTTCATTGGCAACAGATGAACCTTGCACTGGACCACAATATTCAGGATATTAGATATTAGATTGTTCTAAATGTTCGTCATATTGGTGGTTCGATTGAAGAACATACTCTGCATTTCCCTGAATGTCAGCAAGTTGTTCTACTGTTCTGCAATTTTCCATTGCTGAGTATGTAACGTTGTTGACTAGCTAGCTTCTTTGAATCATCACCTTCTCCTTCTCCTCCGTCTTCATCTTCTTATTGTTATTATTATTATTATTATTATTATTATTATTCGTATACATCACACTAAAGATGTAATGAGTTGGCAGAATACAAAATCTTCTCCAGATTGCAACCAGCAACTAGCAGATCTAGGCAATGTCGGTGTCTCTACAATACTTTGCGCAAAAGGGGGGCTGTTCCAAATAAAGGAATTTCTTGCACTTCCCAGTCTTTTGAATTACCTCGTATAGCCACATTCTTATACAATTTTGCAGAACCAATCCCAAAGCTCCGATGACTATCGGTACGATCTGTGCTTTTACATTAGGCTGATCTCGATTTCCAAACTCTTGTATTCAGACTTATTCTTACGTTTCTCTGCCTACTTGGTTACGACGTTTGGATCGCAAGGAACAGCAACATCTACAAGTAGACACGTTTTTTCTCCAAATCCCGGATAACTATATCCTGTTTCTTTGCCACAATGGTACCACCCGTTTGAATTTGTTGGTTGTACAATATTGTTTACAGTCCACTGACGTCACTTGCTTTTGGTGAGTGTTCGTACCACTTGGGGCATGTGTTTGGAACTTCAAGGGTGGTACAGATCTGCCAGTGGAGGTTACTACACACTGTGTCGTGTCTTTTTAGAGTATTCAGTCTTTGCTAGGATTGGGCATGCTGATACAATATGATCAATGGTTTCTACTTGTTCCTGGCAAATGCGACATTTATCGTCTTGGGAAATTTTGAGAACAGCTTTATCATAATGTCGTGTTCAATGCCTCCGTTTCCCATTCTTCGGTCAGATTAAAGACCTGCCTCATTAGAGAGTCATCTAGATTACTGACGTTTTCCCATCCCGACTATTGCACTGTGCCGGGAGGCTTCGATTTGTCTGAGGCCCCTTCTTCCTTACGTGACACGTAAAGCCTATATACGTCAGCTAGAGGGTGGGCGACATGATGCATTGTAAGCAGTTTTCTGTTTTTTCGATCCATGATTCAAATTTCTTGTTCGGTTTAGTTCACTAGTCCGAAACTGTACTCGACTACAGGCACCGCTAAACTACGAATTGCAGATATTTTATTCCTGAAGTTCATAGCGTACTGCAGGACCAGTCTCACTCTTCTGTAATACTCCCTGCGAATTCTCTCTTTCATTGTGTTGTTCGAGATGGTCTCACATTCTTCAATGCCCAGATATTTGAAAGTTTTACCTGACTCAAGATCTTGAATCACAGTGTGCATATCAATTTCAATGCACTCTGACGTTTTCACTTTGCCTCTCTTTAAATTTATTTTTGTACACTTAGGAAGACCAAACTATGCAGATGTCATTGCTAAAGTCATTCACGACAGACAGCATTTGGTATTCAATCCAAGTCAGCTTCTGGTATTCAATCCAACCCATGCGTAAATTACTTTTTTATTTCCTTACATCATTCAAGATGACTAAATATAGTCATCTTGCAAGAGTTTTCCTTACAGCCATAGGAACCTTTCAACATCCTTTTTGTTCAACTGGCAACAGATGGTTCTTCTCTATGTGTCTGTAAATTTTATCAGCTATGGCTGCAGTTATAACTTTGTACATTACTGGCAGACAAGTAATTGGCCTGTAGTTCTTCGCCAAAAGAGCTGTCTCCCGCTTTGGGTAGCAAACACGTGATGCCACGTGTGAGCCCTTCCGGGAGTTCCTTTGGGTTTTCCAAATTTTATTAACAGGCTTTGCTAGATGATAATGTATTGCTGTTAATTCCGAATCCAATATTTCTAGATCTTATCGATCTCGGGGGGTTTCCAGTTTCCCGTGTTGTTAACTGCTTGGAAGAGGTCCTCATCCGAAGATGTGTGAACATCTTCTACTGTTTCCTTAAGTTCATAGGCAGCATCAACTTCAAATTGAAGCTAAGATGCGTCTTTGTTGTAGGATCTTAGTGGTGTTTTTGTTGTTGTTGTTGTTGTTATTATTATTATTCACAGACAATTTGTCGAGAGACGTGATGTAATAGTCAAATGGCTCTCGCACACTCTTGGAAATTAGACTGTTGTGCCCAAGCAGATAAACAGTAAATGGGATTTTGCGATTAAGTTGTTTCTTACCACGGAAGTGAGATGGATGTTTTTACAAGTCACTGATGACTTGATTAAATCGGAATTTTCCTTTATTTCTTTCCTTAAAGGATCTTACCCATACACCTAACAGAATTATTCTAAGGAAATGTTCCTTTTTTTCATATTACTTTATTGTGATTATTCTCAGCTGTCTTTGTCAGGGTCGCTCATAATCTGAATGAAAAGCATCATCGAGACGAGAATAACATTTGTAGTTGCAATTAAATCGCAAACTTGGTTTCTGATCAATTTTTACAATTTGAAAACTATAAAAATTATGACCATTTTAAAACACAGCAGCCAGTCACAGGTATCGGTAGCGACGTGCCGACGACCCCACGCCTTGTATTCCAGGTAAGCGAATGGCTGGAAGGGGACGATTTCGATCCCTGATTTTTGCCGTAAATTTGCTTGATGTATTGAACCATCAACGAGTATACGCCGACTAGGATCGAGTTCGTAGACGAACAGCTCTGATCGATGGTTTCATGATTTCATTTCCAGGCGAATGCCGGAGTAGCCGTATACAACTGGTATTGCACCGCGCGCAATCTTTCCTTCGCATTCCCAATTTCTTCCTTTTCATGTTTTTTCTCTTCCCATCATTTCTCTCAGTCCGGACTGTGACACCGTGGGGGAGTGCGTCCCGATCCCACTCTCTCCTAACCGGCATACCCTGGCGGAGAAGAGACATTTGCCGTTGATGGGTCACATATGGGGTAATTCAAAACAAATAATTGATGTTTTTATGTGCATGCTCAATTATATTAGAAAATAGGGAATAATAGCTTAAGAAAACCAAACTATTTCCTAACATAAAACAATGATGCAACACAAAGCAATGTGTGTATATATTTTTTAAATTATTTGTTTATTTTTTATTCGTTTCTATTAGTTAGATTAGAACGTTTTTTGATAATATACAACTGACACTAAAATTTGATCGATGAAAAATAAACGTCTTAAATTTTTGTGAATGAATGCCGGAATTGGGCAAAATCATGTGTCTTCTTAGTGAAGTTTCTTATTAATACGCACAACGTTTTAAAATTACCTGCATGCATTGTAGTCATGTCAGTTCAGTTGATGTAAACATATTATCTTTCTCCAGTTCTAACGGAGAAAAAGACAGTACGAGAAATTGTTGGTCTGTTAAATTGATGGAAACGTAGAAAAATATTTTTCGACCATTCTTGTATCTTTATGTACCGAAGAAAACGAAAACATCAGTTTTTTTCAGCTCAGGATGAAGCTTTTAAGGGTCTGAAATGTTTATCAATCGTGTAAATATTAAATTCAGCGGTGTGGGATATCGCCAAACAAATAGATAGTTAGCTTCTCCTTCAGGGTCAAATATAAAATAATAACATAAAACTGAGGACAGTATGAGAGTGATAATACTCTTCCCTTTCGTCCAGATATTGATTCAAGATCTTTGGTCCCTTCAGTATTCTTAAAGGTATTCCTTTCACCTTCAGGTTCATGATGCTTCAGAAACGTTCAGTCCGTGACTGACTGACAATCAGACTGTTCAGAAACAGATTTCAATATAGGTAGAGTTATCCGAACGGCGAATACGATTGCCGACTCTCCCCAAGTGTCATCAGCTTTTCTTTGCGCTGTAAAAGATATGCCGTCCTCTTCATTAAGTACATTTTTCTAAAAAATGAATTTGTTTCACATGAACTAACCTTTTAGAATAAGAGACTTTTAGTTATATTTTTCCAATTTCGCAATACGTTCTTGTGTTTTTGTGTTTATTCTTTAAACATGTCTGTTAAATTGAATAGAGTGCCCATGAAAATTAGTTTTTACTCTTCAAGGCCATTTGTTTGAATTCTTCCATAGTATTCTGATTGGTGTGTAGCAGTGTTGTCAAGGTCGATGTCA
Organism: Acheta domesticus; assembly: GCA_031308135.1. NCBI lineage: Eukaryota > Metazoa > Arthropoda > Insecta > Orthoptera > Gryllidae > Acheta > Acheta domesticus. Next base: position 98,264,726 of record JAHLJT010008446.1, on the reverse strand, counting down.
CGAGCGGGAGTCCGTAGCAGGAGTGCCACGACGAAATCGCCCCTCCGCGCAGTTCATTACCCCACCTCCTGAGACCACGCCATCCCTCTTGTAAAACGGCGGGGTTACTAATAGTTCCCTTTCCCGACGCTAGTTGCGCAAAGAAGCTCGTGGCATGCTACGGTGCCACGACGCGTGCCACTGCCACCAATAGAAGACCTTGATACCACTGGTGTGTAGCTAACATAGACAGTGAAGGATATACTGACGATAGTATTTCGCAGAGGTGTTACTTAATTTCAGAGCTTTCAACACTCAAGATTGTAATTGATGGTATAGCGTTCGGAAAGCACGAAAATAAGTGGCATAGATCGAAGTTATCTGAATTAGTTTTTGAAAAGTTTTTGTTTCTTTAATTTAATACTTAAAATTTCTTGGCAACCATTTTTTGAGGGACCGACCTAAATAACGAATAAAAGGGCCGACAATGAGACCGTTGCTGTTTCGGTACAGACAGCGAAAATGAGAATCAAGAAATAGTTGATAACGTTGGGTGCCCATATGCTAAATTCGAAAACGACCAACAATATAGACCAAGTGGTGGGTAACCCCACGGACAAGTTTCAAGAGTCTGAACCTTAGTCGACAACAACACTATTGTTTTGAACATATACATGTGGATTTCTTAATTTGGATCAAGACAAAATCAATTAATAATTAGGAAAGGAATCCAGTTAGATTGAAAATTTGAAAGACTCATTAACTCCCAGTCAATAACTAACCTGCCCTGACCTGCTAGGCATCCACGGGGGAAGGAAGGGTGAAGCAAGCTCCTCCAAGGTGCCTTCTTAGCGCCCCTGTATCGAACAACAAAGGCAAGCTCCATGAATAACACGGCCTTCGGCGCCTGGATCGATGGGCGGTCGCGGAGACTCTACTGCCACACTGCATACGTCCGGAGTCCCACTTGTGTAGGTTTTCATGAAGAGACCTTGAGCTGCACCAACACAACCTTAAACTTACGGGGCTTTGTGTTGGTTTCCATACGCGTTGCCTGGCAACGTGGGTGGCGTGGCAATGATTAATGTAGGTCGTCGGTCGATGGCCGCGTGTCCGACCTGAGACGCACCTTGCCCTGCGGTGGCGGGGGTGGGCGCGCGCCTCGCATTTTCCCACAGGGCGCTGCCCCCCCCCCCCCGCCGACGCCCCCCCCTCCCCGACGGTAACGACGAGCTACGAGGAACGAACGGGAAATTCACCGGTGTCTGTTTCGAATCTGAATCGATATCAAGATTTTGCAACTAGAAAATTGGGTGTAATAACAGCCAAATATTTGTATTGTTTTTGTCGATGAACTAAGATTGATATGAGCATTCCAATGAAAGGGAATCACTTTGCACTACGAGCCTTAACCGCATGGTGTTAGAACTATATGGGTCATCCAAACGACCATATGGTCGTTACAAAGCCTTTAAAAAATTTGTGTTTATTTCTAGGTTTGTTGTCTTTAAAGCTTGTCTCTATAGATAAAGGATCATTGTTGCGTACGTACATGTCTGATTGTTTATACAATTATTTGCTCATATAGTTTGTATAGCTTTTTACGTATTGTGTGAAACTGCTTATGTAGAATGTCCCAGGAAGAAACGTTGTTTGGAAAGTTACAGTATTGGACATTCTAAGCTCTGTTTCTCCATATGGCCGTGTGTTCCTCGAAAGACAAAATAAAGGATATCATACCACATTTACTTAACACTTCTCTGACTCCTGTATTTCATCTTTGTAGGTTTTAAAATGTTCAAATCAAGCATGGCTGCTATTTCCATTAGATGTACGAGACAAATTAGCGTTCTCTTCGGCCTGGAAAAGCTGAAGATACTTATGAACAACGTACTATTGAAGCTTGAACATTGGTGTAAGAAGAAGGAAATAGAGAAAATTTATTTATTTAACGTTAAAAACAGTAAAAAAAAATATTATGTCTTCCGCGAGGGGGGACTACATTTATGAACAGAAACAAAGCAAGGGATAATATGAGCAATTGCTCAGTGGATCAAAGGCGAATTGACGAAAAATCCACACCAGATTTGCAGTGAAAATGCGGTAGAGAGTAGAGTCTCTAAAGTTCGAATCTCGATTGTTTGAGTTTCCCATAAATCCGAGACAAACCCCCAAATATAACCAATTTAATCCAGCCCATGGATCAAGGGGTTTTACAATGCTTAGAAGAAGTATGGCCGTAGATTGCTACAATCTCTTCTAGAATCCACAGAAGGTGAAGAAACCCTTGTAAATGCGTTGAAGAAAGTTACCGTTAAAGGCGTTCTGTACTTGGTGGTTAGTGCATGGGACGAAATAACCTCAGATACAATTCTGAAAACTTGGAATAAAATTTTGAATAACGAGGGTGCAGAAAGTAATACTAATGAGGACATTCATGACGACGATGTGCAATTTAATTCTTTTAAATCCCAGGGTGCGAAAACACAGGTATTTCTGTTGTGGAAGAATGACGAAATAATGACGAACAACTAGAATTTACAGATGCAGCTATAGTTGATATGATTAATGTAATAGAGCAAGATGACAATGAGGAGGAGGACCTAATTGGTTTCACATCGCGTGTGAGTCACAACGAGGTTTTTGCTGCGCTAGAGGTCGCCATGAGGTACGTAGAAAAACCTAAGGCAACTCCAGCCGATAATGTGTTCAGAAGATGGCGTGATATTGCCGCATGTAAAAGATAAATTTACTTAAACAAAAAAAATTGACAATTACTTTAAGATGTAATTAACTTATCTTCAGCAATTCATGTAATAATATTATGCAAGTACATTCTTTAATGAAATATACATACTTTGAAATTTGAAAATTGTGTTTATATTTGTATTTTAATAAATTGATCTTTTTCGACAATTCGAGTTTTCATCAATTCGAGCTAGGCCCAGTCCCGTCCACCTCGAATTACCGAGACTCAACTGTCTATTATGTTGTCAATTACCAAATTCGTTTTTGATTTTACCTGAACGTCTTGGTTAAGATAAATCAGTAAACCCTCGTTAGCATGAACTCATTTAACATGAATTTCGCCGTAACACAAACAAAACTTGGGTCCCGGCAAGGTATTACAGCAATATGGACACGTATAATACACGAACTTTTACAACACGAACTCCGATTATTCCAGTCCCTTAGAATTCGCATAAATGAGGGTTTCCTGTAATATTATTCGTTTGTTTTGTACAACTTTTGCCTTTTGGGTACGAAAAAAGCGTTATAATCAAGCCACAGTGACATTGTTATTATAATGAAGCTTTTTATAACATCCGTTGGAGTGCGCCAGTCAAATACACTATCACATCTTTGTAGATAAAAGCTATTTGCACACGCGCAGAATAACTAAATGGCACTTGAATGTTTTGCAAGCGTTCAATTCCTTTCTAAAGCATCAGTTTCTTCCCATCATGGCAATGCATTTTTGTACATTGTTCTTGCTCAGAACATTTAGTTTCAAATATTAATTGTTTGGCCATCCGTAAGCAGTGGTTTTATTACTCGGAAGAACGTAAACATTATGCTAAAGTAAATGAAGCGAGGTTGAAGACTGTGTCAGTTTGATCAATTGACAGTTATGAGGGATTACGGTAGTTTGAATCGGTCATTGGGATACCTGGATTTAATATGTGGGTATGCAGCATTGCGACCTAATCTGAAGATTAAGGAGCATGGGAATGAATGAAGGTTTTAATAAAAATGTTAGGCTATTTGTGTTGTGTGGTCGCATAATGAAGGCACCTTTAATTCTCCCCGAATCTGGGTAGGATCATTAGTCCTGTGCATGTACGTGTTATATCCCGGGAGGTGAGTGTGTTCCCCCCTCACCGGAATGAAAGACCCGGCGCGCCGCGGTGCCAGAAGAATACGAGTGTGATAATGTATGTAGGACTCTCTGCATGTACAGTTCTTTTGGATTGAAATACCTAACCCTCGGCCCTTCCCATCACCTCACCTGCCATCTTCGTCACAGATTCTGGCTCAGTGGTTCGAACCCTTTCCTTTAAATTTCCATTCAGTTTGGTATCGGGAGGCGAATCTTCCCTTCTCGGTTGTCGGAGGGAACTCGTCAGTCCATCTCCGATTTTAAAAGAAAAGTGCTGCTGTTCCTCGTAGGGCCATATCGGCTACGCTAGCCGGTTCGGGTATCTGCCTGGTAAGAAAAGATAGGGGTTAACAGAAGATTCGTGATTACTGGACCTGTCCCATCATACCTCTACAGTCAGAATCACACTGCTTGGGGAATGTGCATCTGCCTCCAGCGCATGCTGCTGGTCACCCAGGACTGAATGCATACGGTTCTGAAAGGTAATGGCGGGTGAGAAAGTCCACCATGCTACAACACAGGGGTAAACCGTCACGGCTAAGTGGTACTAGAACCCACGACTCGTGGGACTGAGATCGTTGCACGCCTGCGTTAGAAATCTCTGCAGTCGGGGCGGCGAGTGTGATAATAAACAAATGCAAGTGAAAAAAGTGTGTCAACAGAGCAGGAGGCATGGAAGGGTGTCAAGACCGCGCTAAGACTTTTTCAGAGTTTGTGGACAATGTGGAATCCATAATGAAGAAAGGAAGGACTTAGAAGGTTAGGCGGTAAGACGGAAGTGAAGAGAAATGAAGTAGGGGAGAAGGGTGAAGGCGAGATGGAGGCGGGATGGAGGGGGAACGAGGCGGAGGAGAAGCGGGACAGAAACGGAGAGTTGGGGACGCGGCGGGGGGGCGCGGCGGAGCGCGGCGGAGCGCGGCGTGGCGAGGCGGGGGCGAGGCGGGGGCGAGGCGGGGGCGCGGCGGGGGCGAGGCGGGGCGAGGCGGGGCGAGGCGGGGGGCGAGGCGGGGGCGAGGCGGGGGCGAGGCGGGGGCGAGGCGACGGCGCGGCGGGGGCGCGGCGGGGGCGCGGCGGGGGCGAGCCGGGGCGAGGCGGGGGCAAGGCGGGGCGAGGCGGGGGCGAGGCAGGGGCGAGGCGGGGGCAAGGCGGGGCGAGGCGGGGGCGAGGCGGGGGCGAGGCGGGGGCGAGGCGGGGGCGAGGCGGGGGCGAGGCGGGGGCGAGGCGGGGGCGAGGCGGGGGGCGAGGCGGGGGCGAGGCGGGGTTGTGGAAGGGGCGAGTCTGTTGTGGGGCAGGTGGGAGTTAGTGTGCGCGCACCCCCCAACGGCTTTGGTAGCGCCTGCCGTAAGGAGTGAGGCGTGAACCTACAATTGAAGAGACATCAAAGGAAGTAGTGTTAATGCCAGCACCTCCAGGGAATGTCTGATTAAACTATTTTTTATCGATTTATTGGAGTTATCAGTTATTCATCAATTCAAAAATTCATCATTCACAGCCGTTTATCAATTCAAAAATAATTTGCTATAAAATTCAAAAGTTTAAGATATTGCACTTTTAAAGTGTAATATCACTCTGAAGTAGTCAATTACATCACATCACTTGTACATTTATAATTTTGTACTGTTATGCCACAAATTTCAAATTCAAGAGTTAAAAACAGGAATTTTCAGAGCTATATTAAACTTAAAAACGGTAATATCACAAAACGTAGAATTTTGAGTTGCTTTTTTGGATCTGGGCCGAAGATAAGCAATACTGTGTCACATATACTTATTGCCACACTCGAATTGCCATTTTTTAAAATGTTGACTGTACCTATGTGTCTTGTGTCCGTCACTGGCTGCACAAAAATATCTGGCTGTTAACTCGTCAATGTTGAGAAGTTCCAGCAAATCTTGATGTGTGGCAGTCGATAACATTCAATCATTTCCGTGTCTGCTGTTTTTAAGTCTTAGAAGGCAACGAGGGTTCCGCTCATTTTCAATATTGGCAGCGACACCACACGTCTGCCCCGAAGCATCTTGATAGGTAGATCAGTCTTGAAACTAGTCCGTTTAAGTTAACAGTAAAAAAATGAAATATGACTAAAATTACTGGATAAAAATATTGTGGGAGGGAGGGCCCTCCGTTCTCCTTGTAACGAGGCCTGTGAAATGAAGGTTTTGCAGGGTTCTTACTACTTACATTGTATAAACTTTGTATCACAAAATGAACAGGGAGTGCAATTGAAAGACAATGAATTTTCTTAAATGAAACAAATATATTACAAATCTCATTTGTGAATCGAAAGAAATATGTAAATAAATGAGCTCGCATTACGTAGAGTATTCTTCTAATAAAAGTAGTATCTACGAAATCGCAATGAAAATTTGGAATGTTCAAAAATACGAGAAAAGAAACAAAACATACTATAGGAGAAAGTACAAGAAAAAAATATTAACAGTATCCAAAAGAGAACATCTTCCTCTTTGCGCATTACTAAAGAAACGAACATCGAGTAAAACAGTACAAGCGCAATTTTTTCTTCGACTGCAGGAAAGGAGAATTTACTCTTTGCGTCGTCAACACATAGAACGATGACTATAGTTCAATGACCATATTTCTTAACTCACTTCTGTGATAGAAAATACTGGTACGTTTGAACTACAATTCTAATTTCACAATTCTAGTATATATTTAATACCGAAGTCAGATTTACGGGGCTCGGTCAGTAGGAGCAAAAAATTTAACACACGGTTGTTTTTCTAACAACCATGGCAAACAACAACGTGTTAATTTTTTTGCTGTTAATGACCAAACCCAATAAGCCTGACTTCAGTATAATATTTATAGTCGTTAAGGATTCTCCATGTATACATTTAATGTATTACTTACTCTATGATGAAGTCCTCAAGAGTCGGAGCGATCTCGACGCGAAGATCCATTCTTGCACCGTCTCAGGCTTCGGACTGTTTCCCTGAGAAGATAAAAAAGCTCTTACGAATAAAGAAATGTAGGCGTCAAGGGAGAGGGCGATCGTTACTGGTCTGAAGTGGCGTCCACGTGTTGGTCTTTTGGCCTTGACATTAGTGACTCATGGGAAGTCTGCGAGGTGGAAATTCACCAAGGAAAAGAGCTTATGTTCCCAGAAGTAACTCTCTTGACAAGCGAACGAGTAGTCTTCTCCCCGATAATGCAATTTTATTGTCGTATGTTTTAATTCATCACTATGCACTTATTTAATTTTATTGGATAAGATTTTTTGAGCAAATAATCTATTAATTGTTGTCGTAATTTTTAATTCACGATGAAGATTTTTGTATCAATTCATAAGGTTTTATAGAAATGAATTTGCATCATTAGAATACCACCACCGGCTCCCCCCTGCCGTCCGAGGCGACTAACAGAAGCAGCTGCCCGTTCTCTTCCCTCATCTCAGTGTCTTCCTTTGAACTTACATTACCTGGCCTCACATCTCAATAAAAATAATTTACCAATCATTTTGTGTCTTACACAATCAGTCCTCGTCTTTCTTCTTCATTTTGTTTTATTTTATTTATCTACGATGATGCGACAATGTTTGATTAGCGCTCTCATCTGGATGCTATTAAAGAAGCTTTATTACAGCAATAGTGCTCTAATGGATTTTTTTTAGTTATGTAATGGCTTCATTATAAAATTCCTTTTCGAAACCAAAAGTAAGTCATTGTTTGAAGCAAACGACAAACATGTTAACTAAGAAGTTCATGTAACATACTAATACAAATAAGCAAATAAAATAAAAATGGCTTTGTAATCGTCTTAAATACAAGTTCAAGTGATATAAAATATTTTCGATATAAAAACATAATTAAACTTGGCTATGGTTCGCTAACGCCTCGCGGTGCATAAGAAATTCTCCTTTCATTATGATGTCTACATCAAAGTTTTCATTGATAATTATTATTACACTCACAAATAGATTGCACTAATATTTCTTACGTTTTAACTACTCTGTTTACCCCTGATTTTCTGGTGATATATTAATCATGCTTTATAATCGTCCTAAATACGAAGAATAACATTTTTTATATTTAAGTTAAGACAGCCTGTTATTTTACATTTTATAAAATTTTATGTACTTAAAATATTGCGTTTTCGTTATTTATTCTATATATTTCAGGATCCTAAAATAGGTTACCAAACAATTTTTAACACTGTTTCAAAATTCTCGGTTTAAAATTATCTTAGGTTTAAGTTCTCTTAGAGGAGCGGGCGACTAATTTTGACGCCCAATTACTCCACAAATATGCATATTTTGGAAAAATTCAACATGACCTTATTTCAAGATCTATTTTCGATGAGCACATTTCATTAAGAAAAACAATTATATCTTCACAATTGTAGTTGTAGGAAGAGGCCGATTTTTTTTTAATTTTTGCAAAATCAGGCATTTCAACGAACATGAAACCTGCATCATTCCCTGTAGCTTTCTTTATGCTACTTAAGGTCCCAATTTAATAAAAACAAAATTACGCAAACAAAACTCATGTTTTTGAAAAATTAAACATGACCTTATTTGAAGATGTTTTTATAAACACGTTTCATTAAAAAAATGTATCTTCATAATTGTAGTTGTAGGAACCCGCCGAAAAAATTTTTAATTTTTTCAACTTTCGAAAAATCAGTGTTTTCAACCAATCCCCTCTCCTCCCTTCTAAGTATTCGGAGTTTTCAACCATCATGAAATCTGCGCCATTATCTTAAACATCCTTCAGACTATCCAACAAAATGTAATAAAACTTGTTGGAGGCATTTTTTAAAATTTTGAAAATGTCCCAGGGGCTTTATGTAAAGTGTCTTCATCTAAAGTCCCCCAAAATTAAAATATCAGTTTCAAATTCCAGAAGCCTCGACATCAGCCAGATTGATCGGGGAATATCAATTTTGGAGAAAATCAGCTGAACGGTTTAGTCGCTAGCGTTGTTCACAGACAACGGACAGACGGACAGAAGGACGTTTTGCCGTTAAATCGGTTTTTTGGGATCAAGGAGACATTAAACGTGGATTGTGGCTACCAAGTAATTTAAATTTTGCAAATGAACTCAAGGAACGTAACGAGCACCTACACAGAAAATGCACGTTTCTGGAGCTCTCATTTTCTAGATACGAGAGGGATGAGGGGAAGGGAAATTATTTCGCAAGAAGTAGCTACTTTCAAATCCTATCTGCTCAGCGACCGCATCCATGAGTTTGCTCTGGGGGGAGGGGGCTACAGGTATAATGTCCACCGACACGATGTTTCCTTATAACTAATTTTTCCTTTATGACGAATACAAAATATATTTTCTGAGTTATAGTTAATATTTATAATGTTAACAATTTATATATTGAAAGTTTTTCGTTAGTATAGAAAAGTAGTAAAAGCTATATTTTTGAATATACACCATTGACTTCTGAAGCGGGGGGCTGAAACCCCATGAGCCATATTCCCTTAGATGCGACACTCTATCTGTTGCTCATTTGCAGACAAATAGTTTGTAATAGAGAGGAACAAATATTTGTTATCAAATGTTGCCAGCAACGCTTGATGGTACCTCTATTCAAAATTCAACCAAAGGAGCTACAACAGCACATACCTTCTTACATATTTCTAACGTACAATTTTCGAAAATTAAGAGTTCAACGAAAATGGGACATGTGCCATTCTGTTAAGCGTCCCTTGTTTAATTGAATATTAAAAACAATGTTTTCTCAAAATACCTCCATTTTTTCTTTCATCTTTTGGCAGGGCTAGTGATAAAGGGTCCCCCCGGATAAGATGGTAAAAAGTTCCCCTCAACCAAATTACATATGAGTGGTTACACTATAATTCTAACATAAAAATAATATTTTTGAAAGGCCTCCGTCCCACCACCCACACCCCTATACAGCCAAAAACGTGTTTTTTTAATTTCAATTTTTTTCGACAACTTAACACTATTTTATCAGACTGGAAAAAATATTATAAATAAGAACACAACTTGGACTCTCAGAAAAACATTTTTCAATATTTTCTCAGGCCCAAATTCAAACACAAAAAAATATTTTCGAAAAAAAATATCAAGAAATATTTTTACTGTGTCTTAAAAGCCTGGAACAGGCTCGAAAAAAATGTCAAAGGTTCCTCTTAAAACACAAATTGTTGTGCATTTTTTTCAGATGTTTTCGATTACTGGGCTGCAGTTAAAAAAATAAAAATCCTTTTCCCGCCTTTAAAACACCTGGACTTTCAACATACATTGAAACTTACTGCAACGACCGAACTGCCAAGTGGTTGAGAACAAATGTCTTAGTTTTTTAAACTATGACCCAGCTATTAAAAAATTTTGAAAAATTCACAAGCATTATGAGATGAAGTTTTAAGATTATTCTCGTGCCAGTGTCTGTGTTCTAAGACAAGTAAAACAGTTCTTGTAACTCTGGGTCTAACCTCTTCCCCTTCATTTTTCCACATGTCCCCCAATTATCCTTCAAATGTGACCGAATTTTTATTTAATAAACTGTCAAACACTATTATCTTTCCTTAGCGTATGATATTCTCATAGAAAGGATTAGAAAGCTTTAAAAATGATACTTTGTAAGTATTTTCCAAAATCAAAACTTTATTGGGTGCTACAACAATGTATACAAATGTATAATAAACACTAAAATAAATGCACAGAACCGTTGCAGTCAGTTTCAAGTATATTGAAAGTCCAGGTGTTTTAAAGGCGGGAAATGATTTTTATTTTTTTAACTGCAGCCCAGTAATCGAAAACATCTGAAAAAATGCACAACAATTTGTGTTTTAAGAGGAACCTTTGACATTTTTTTCGAGCCTGTTCCAGGCTTCTAAGACACAGTAAAAATATTTCTTGATATTTTTTTTCGAAAATATTTTTTTGTGTTTGAATTTGGGCCTGAGAAAATATTGAAAAATGTTTTTCTGAGAGTCCAAGTTGTGTTCTTATTTATAATATTTTTTTCAGTCTGATAAAATAGTGTTAAGTTGTCGAAAAAATTGAAATTTAAAAAAACACATTTTTGGCTGTATAGGGGTGTGGGTGGTGGGACGGAGGCCTTTCAAAAATATTATTTTTATGTTAGAATTATAGTGTAACCACTCATATGTAATTTGGTTGAGGGGAACATTTTACCATCTTATCGGGGGGGACCCTTTACTGTATGACATTAACGTCATTTTGCAGTAAAATTTTTTTAGAAGTTATACAAATGAAATTTTTATGACATCTCTTCCGTCATTAATACTTGCAGAACCGGCAATTTGTATACATTATTGCATATATGAGTACAAGTGCTTCAAATGGTGTCAAAAATTTTCTCGAAAACACAAAACTTTTCTGTGAAAATGAGCACAAATTTCCGCATTTTTTTCAAAAAACTGCCCCATTTTCTCTACCTTTTTGTGTGGATTGTGTTAAATGCGGTGAATAAATTACTAACACCATTTTGATTTATTCTTTTGCTTTTTTTCAATATTACACAAATGTAATATTTTAAAATATATTTACGTCATTATTTAGGTCACGGACATGTTATATTTATTATTGCATTTGATAAATGCTTCAAATGATTTCCAATAAACTTTCTGGAATATTCAAAAGGTATCTGTGAACAAGAGCTCAAATTTGGGCATTTTTAGAAACACTCAAACGATAGTTTCTCACAAAAGTTTCCAATTTTTTTCGACGAAAATTTGCATAAACGACAATGTTAGAGGGCCGAGAAATTGAAAAAAAATGGGAAACGAATATCTTTAGGTTCAATAGATAGAAGCTGGGAGTAGAGAGGGGCAAAACCAAAATGCCAGCCCAGACTAGAGAGATTAGAAAACTAACTAGTACGTACAAGAAAGACTGTGCCATTCTGTAGCACCACTAGTTATTAACGTATTACTAGTATAAACATAACCAATCGATCTGGATGACTGAAGTGGCTAAGAGTGTGTAACGACTCAGCGTTTTGGTCCGATGGGTCGTGGGTTCGAGTCCCGCCTTGGGCATGGTTGTTTGTCCTTTGTCTCTCATGTAGGTGTTGTCGCGGAGGGACCTCGCGTTCTGTTGACCCCAGATCAGAGGAGCCCGCACCACCCTAGATCCCTGTTGATGTCTAGTGTACGGTCGAATACGCGTCCTATCGGGACTTAAAGGGTCACCGGCTGTTAGCTAGATAAAACTCGAGAGGAAAAATGAATATAAGCGACTTTCTTGGCCTTCCTTTTCAGATATAACAGTCCGTTTTCGCTAACTAAATTTTTCGATGGCGACTGCACCGTGCCGTTGTTCATGGCGGTGATTGGCAATTGGACTAAATGGCGCAGCTTTGGTATGCATGACGCAGCGCCGTTCACGGTTTGGTGACTAGACTGGAAGAGACCTTATACTATAAGAATGTCTAGGACCTGCCCTGGTTGGAGATTACTTATCAGCGTTCATTGGATCGTCAATGAATCGACACTACAGACGATTCAGCAATACATTCAAAACAAGCTAGAGGAGAGAACTGTATTGTATTTCTATTTGCTTCTCTGAGGGATGATACGCAACGCAGTGTCTTTTGTTTTTACAGGTAATGTGTTGGGTTACACATTTTAGTAATTTCGGGAAAATGTCAAAACTTCAAAATGGATAGAAAAAAATAAGTGAACGAACAAAAGTACTCTTAGAAAGAAAGTATTCTTTCAAATTCATAGGAAACAGGCGATGCAAAATTGTTCATTGAGGAATTTATTGCCAGAAATTAATCGGACAAAAATAATTCGTTATTAATATAGTCATTTGATGTATTTCGAAATTTAACTGCTTGTTATGAAAGTGGCACATCTCTGTGAAACAGATTTTTCAGGAAGAGAAAGTGTTCAATGTTTGCTTTATAGTTCAAGGTTATATTAAATCGTTTTGTGGATGCCGCTGAATTTGTTGTTAACACAGGAGAGTGCAATTTTGAACACAATATTTGGCAGCTTCTTAAGAATATGTGTCAAGCTCGAAATTATATCACCTGCTTATTGAAATACGTCGGGTTCGTTGTGAGTGCAAAAGTTTAGACAAAGCAGTTGGACGTAAGAAACTATTCAGAATATGAATAATCCTAATGATGTCACCTCTAAATTGGGGCTGGAAATGTCAATGTCAGCGTCGCCTTTCTCCGCCGCGCGCCTGGGGCGCGCTATTGTGGGCTCGCTTTCTTTCTAAAATGGCGTGCCTGCGCGCGCGGCGTTTTTGCGTGGCGGTGGACTTGGCAGGCGGCCGCCATTCGCCGCGCCTATCGAGCGCCTTCGCGGCCCCGTCAAGGGCCCCCGCCGCACGCGGCTTGCTCGGCCACAGCTGTCGCCGCCCCCGCCCCCGCCCCCGCCGCCGCTGCTCCTTACTTTTCAGATGGCCACTCCACAGTGCCACTGTGGAGTCGGGAGCTTATTTTGTAAATTGGATACACTGAGTCACTGTCTTACGACTTAAGTGACTAGAGACGGGGCTTTCCATTATAAGTTTTAGTAAAAACACTAGTTAAAACGAACATAATATTAACTTGTTTTAATTGAAGAATACATGCACTTCGGCTTAACTGACATGAATATATTCCCCTTAATTATAAGCGATGTTCTATTGTTTTGTATTGTTTTATTTAATTTTATTTTGTATATCTTTTTAATTTTCTGTTTAATTTATTTTTTCATTTATCATTTATTTATTTTTTTCATCTTTTTTTATTTTTTACTTTCTTTTTATATTTTTTTAATTTTATTTTTACTTATTTTCATTTTATTTCATTTGTTGCACTTTCTCCTCCAACTGCGCCGCGCCGTCACCTAAGCTCCGTATGCCCAGCCGGAGCCGGCCTGCTCGTGCGCTGGGACTCCGCGCCCCAAGGCAAGAAGTGGCGCTGCGCAGCGCAGCGCAACGCAGCGCAGCGCGCAGACGTGCGGAGTGCGGTCAAGCGCGCGGCGTGAAGGGGCCAAGGTTGATGGGCGGCGGCTGCGGCGGCGCCGGCGGACGCGTGGCCGGCCCTTGACCCGCTGACCGCGCGCCCCTTCGCAGGGCACTTGAGTCGCTCGCGGCAGGCCAGGCTCGCCACTTAACCCCTGGCGATACCACGGGGGAAAATCATCCCGTGCATTACGAACGGAGGAGGGGGCCGCGGACCATACCGTTTACATTTTGATTTTATTCCTTGGTTTTTTTTATTTTTCGTTTTTAACGATTTTTTTTCTAAAATAATAAAATTATTTATCAAATAATATACAGGAATATTGATTGAAACAAAAAAAATATTATTCAATTTCAGGTTCTGCAAATGAAAAAAGCCCACTTTCTTGCATCACTATTTGTATTTAATATAAACCCTGTTAAATTTGTGTGTCAAATAAAGGTCGATCTATCTTCGTAACGTAACGTTATATTTAACAATGTTATACAATGACTTAAAATCCTACAAATACAAGGTATTTCCAAGATTTGTTCTGAATTTTCAGTTTTGGAATGAATCGTCCCGATTCTTTTTTACCCACAAACACATCATGAACATTCAAATTCTAACAAACACTTAAATTGCATTGTTTTTTGAACAAATATACAATACCAATGATTTTCATCTACGTAAAAAATTGTAATCTATTAAACATCACAATAATCGGTGGACCTCTGCGTCTCCTTTCCCGAGTGGTAATGCCAGGTTTATGCTATCAATATTTATCAGCCGGAACATTGCCATTTCCGTTTCTGCGTTCTTCTTAATATTGTTTATTAATGTATATCATTGTCCTAATTGATCACGAATCTTCAGTGCACAATCAGAGTGACATCGCAAAAATTCTCACTTTGTTGGAGAACGGTTTTAATCTGAGCGAAGCCGTTTACTTCGCAACCACTTTTCTGACGTGTCAAGTACAAGATTGTTTTACATGTAAAATTATATACTATTTTGTAAGCACATTCTTCACTTAACCCCAAAACGACAATTTTTTGGATGTGTCACTTCTCTTGTGCACCGACGTAATATAGTAAAGTTCTCCGCTATTCGCTTTGACGGACTAAAAGAGATTTCAATTAATAAAGACTTAGCTGCACCGGTATTGCGTAAGTTTTTTCATTAACTCCAATTAAATTTTATTTTGAGATGCATAACTTCCCTTATATTCTAATCCATTTCCATAATAAACAGTCTTACAAAAGAAGCGAATATGAAAAATTGTTATAAAACTGCTATATATGCTATTTCCTATGCTATGCTATTTCCTATGCTATAATGCGAAATATGCTATTTCCCATTCACAAAAGAAACTTTTTTTGCCGTACTACAACATTTAAGTGGACTAACGCAAAAACGTTAATGTAGTTGATACAGTTGGTTGTACTTGCAATCTTGTCCAATTTGGACAAATGCAGCAAAATATAACATCAACAAAATACAGATAATTCAAAATAAATTTCTAAGAACCATCACTCAAGCCCCTTGGTTTATTTCCAATAAGCAGTTACACCACGAATTTAACCTTAATCCCATCGCACACCACATAGCATTCCTGGCCAATAACTTCTATTCCAACCTAACCCTCATCAACCAAGATAGACACATCAGCATAGGTAAATCTAATGAAACCCCAACAAGAATAAAAAATAGATATCCTATCCACTCATTCCTAAACATTTTTGCAAATATTAATGCTTCTTAGAGGTGCTCGGTGAGTCCCCTCGTCAAGTGTAGTGTTCAATAGATTTAGTTTATAGTATTAGATGTAAGTCAACAAAGCAAATGGAGAGTTGTAAAAACTGAACTTTGTATAATAATCCTATTTAAAATAAATTAAAAAAAAAAAAACTTGCAATCTTCTCCCCCATACGTCGTATACAGTTTTCATTGTTTTTTGACTGAATAAATCAAATCAAATAAAGCCGTAGTATGTGGTCAAGGATAACTGGTTCGATTCCCAATAAAACCAGGGTTACTTTCACTTGCGTTGGCGTGAATGTTCTTTTAAATTACAAATTGATGAAATGATGTAATGATAAATCTTTCACTACGAATACCTAATATTTACTATAATTATCACTATTGGCAAATACAGATTTTATAATTTTTCATCACACTCTATCTTACAAACGGTTTGAAATATTGAGCCAGAACGTGGACATTAAAGGATGCAAAATTCTGTAGCAATTTTTTTAGTTTGAAATTATTTTTTTTATGAAACGGTGCATTTTCTTTCACTTGAAAAGGGTGAAGGTAAATGTAATCACTGCAGCAAATATTCTTAGTTTTACACCATCTTTAGGAAGAATGTTTACAAAAGTTTGAATGTTTTGAATCAGCCTAGAGCACAAAATCGCATACCATCTGTAGTTTAAAAGAGTTCTCAAACTGTGCACCGCGACGCCCTTGGGCTCGGAGATCACTTTCCAGGGACGCCGCGATACTTTTATGGAAGATTCATTAATATAATTTATTTATTTAATATATTATAATGAAAAATTAGATGAAAATCTGAAATCTTATTTCCCGTTTCTTCACAATGCCATGCAAGAGAACGAATTAATTATTAATACTGTCGCAACGAGAATTTTTGAATGGGGAGAAGGGTTGTAGGTGAAGTGGCCAGCTCATTCCATGTTCGCTTACAAATAATTCTTCATTATGCTGAATTTAAAAAAAAATATTTTCATTTGTTGTCATATAGTTATTTACAACGTATTCTACTGAAATTTTGAATAACTTTCATTATCATAGAATGTCAGAAAAAGCTATATTTTTGAGTGAGACATCGCCTTATGGGGGAAAAGACTGAAGACCCATGAGGCCTTCCTCCCTCTTGAGAGCGCTAATGAGCAAGAAGGAGATATTGAAGTCTATATCTCGTTCATTGGCTACAATATTAGTACTACTCGAAAATCAAGTTATGAGATAAAATTGTTCAAAGCTCGCTGGCGGTTGATTTCAGGTATCACTCGTTTAATACGTAATTATTTGATTATGAACTAGGCATTACTGAATGGTATACTAGTTTTGTTAGTAATAATAATAATAATTATTAAAAATTATTATGGTTATTATTAAAATAATAGCCTAAATCAAAATTCCAATATTTAGAGTTGTGCCAGTTTTGCGAACCTTAAATGACTTATTAATTAGTCACTTTAACATCGATTTTTATAAACATGAATACAAGGGAGTCCCTTCATCTCAAATTTCCACCAACATTGATTTCTGCATAGCAAGAACATCTTATTGACATTCATCAGATTCTCCATTAAAACCAATCTTCGTCTTGTGAGTTTTTTAATTTTGGAGTTTAGTTAAAAAAGTTTCAGAAGAAAGTAGTAAGGATCTTCGAATTCTACTTTCATTTTTTTGATTTATTTGGTCCAAAAACAGTAAAAACTGTATGTGACGGGGGAGGAGATTATCTGCGCACATGTTTTTGAGGCCCAGAATGAGAAAAAAACATGTACAACGTCATATTTATGCGAGACAGGATTTTTATAAATTACAGATATTATAACCCAATATTGATCCAAAGTAAACATCGAAAAAGAACTGGATGTTGCAATTTCCAATGTGTAATACCCGTATTTGAAAAATAAACACATCCTTCCTATCAAATCTGTTTCACTTATTATGAGCGTTGCTTTAAAACTTTGTTCATGTTAAAATTATAAACAAACTGCATTCCTACTCTAGTACTACTACAGCTGAAATATGCTCTATAATGACAGCCTTCAAAATGTTACAGAAACTCAGAAATAACAAGTTTGTCATATTCTCTACTTCTCTTGAAGCAATAAACAACATTCTCAATAACTACCCTGGCCTACCAATGATAAACATTATTCATGAAATATATCAAGACATTATACAATCTAAAAGAAAGAAAAAATTGCCTGGATACCAGATTACAAAAACAACCCCTGAACATAATACAATGAGTCTTGAAGAAGAAAATGTAAGCCCTGAAACAGGAAGTATTTTAACAATATCACACACTTGCAAGGATTTATGGACCCACATCAAGAAAGCAATGGATGAAAAGTGGAGCAACCTCTGGAAAAACATGAAATCCAGCCCTCTACACAAACACGTTAACAATTTTTACTCCCTGAAAACCTCCAAAAAATTCTCTAGAAAAGATCAGGTGACAATAACAAGAATAAAAACCGGTCATTGGAAGTTCAGTCATCAACACTTGTTAACTGGAAATCCCCCACCTACCTGCCAGCACTGTGATACCATTCTTAACTTTGAACACATTTTAACTCAATGTCCTATGTTTCAGTACAGCAGACACACATACCTAGAAGATGAGCAAAACCCTGAACTGATGCTATCATCCATCGACTACCAAAATAAAATATTAAAATTCTGTAAAGACAGCAACATTCTTAAAGAAATCTAATTGTAATAGGTGTATTGGTATGAATACTAGAAACTAATTCTGTGACATCAAAATACCTGTAATGTCTGTCTCTACATATTCACATATATTGTAATATTTGTAAATTTTCATATCTATTGTAAAGTTGCCATGTTAATATTGTAAGTTGTACTTAAAGTAGTCGCTAATGACCTCAGTCGTCGATGCGACTTTAATAATAAATTTTTTAAAAAAATCTTGGTTCACATTACCTCTGTATTACAATTTTACCGGCATATACAGTATTTCTATATTAGTACTGTTATATAGCGCTGACAAAGTATTGGCGAAACATTTTCCATCTTAATTTCAAAGAGATTACACTTTTAAAAATTTTTGCTCTATGTCATATCTCTATATTGATAATCTTCGCCAGATTTAATAACAGTTATGTCAATTATCGTCAGAACAGACAGTGTCATTTTGTTTTCTTTCTTTTCTTACTCCGCATTCTGAAATTACGTTGTGAATCTCCACGTCACTAAGATGAACATAACACAAATGTCAAACTTTGGTAATGTAAAATTGTACTATTATTATTTTGTCATTCTGCAAGCATCATTAACGCTTATTACAATGTTGGAATTTTCCCTTTTTGAATGAAAGAATACATTTTCATGAGCCATAATTGCGTAAGAATTTGAGGGGTTGCCAATTTATGGGCATTTCCAATTTGTAACAACGTAGATTCTGCTTTGACGTGACGCGTGATAAAACCAACGGGGAATGCCGATAAGTAGTCGGAAGCTTCCTAACTCATGGGGAGCTGGGATGCTCTCAGTCGATGCGGGTGTCAAGAACCTAGCCGTACCGTCGATAACAGTACCGGGCTGTAGCATAAAGAGAATACAAGGTCGATGGCCCTGACACAAGGTCCTTAACCCTGAAATTCTGACGCCACAAGAGACGCCGTAGGAAAGAAATGAAATAGGTTATTTACTTAATTTAACTGGTATATTTTGGAGATAAGTTATTTACTTAATTTAACTAGTAGGCCTATATTATGTTGTTATCAGAAAATATAATTCAATGAACAATACAAGTTACCTATCTTCTATCTTATGTATAAATACAATTACAGTGTCTGCGATTTCGAAATCACTACCTTTTTATAGTCGCATGTGCTTATTTAGATGTAAATACCAATTTATTTGTATCTATGATTTTTGTGTCTTTGTCCGCGTAATCTCTGTAACGGCCGAATTGATTTCTATATGGTTTTCACTGTAGCTAGAGCGGTTTGTTGGGCATTACTTATGCTACTTTGCTTTTAAATTATTGTTTTCTCTTTTCCAAAGGAGAGGGTTTGTTTGTTTCTTTCATACAAATCTACAGTTTTATTCTGATTTTTATGACATTTTGTACATGTGTTCTTCAAATAAAAGAAAAGTTACTGTTTGTGTGAGATTTTGTAACAATATCTCCTAGCACTCTTTCCTACATCTTAGAGCAAAATTTAAGAGTGAACTCTTTCCGTTTTTCGCGAATGTCTCGAAAATAGTGAGAAAATTCACTAAAGTTAATCAAACGTTTCTGAAAACTCGTAACATTCCCTACTGAGTTAAATGAATTTTGATACATTCCAATAGCGCAATTAGGAACTTCAGCGTAATTGATGATCAAAATTGTTACTGAACTTTTGTTGAGAGTATGCAACAATGCATCTATTTACAGCTGCCCATAGCAACGATGATCGTAAAGAAGATCGTAAGGCGGGGAGGGGCAGGTAGGGTTAAGAGGGAGAGGGTGGTGATGGGCGGGTAGGGGCGGGAAGGTTGAGAAATGCGGCATGGGGCAGGGTTGGTCACAGTGGGTCAGGGCAGGGCAAGGAAGGGTAGGGCAGAGATACACCAAACCTAGAATTCATTCCTGTCTCCATCAATAGGTGATTATAATTAATAAATACCCCGACAACGCAGGGTACTTCAGCTAGTAAAATAAGATCTGTCGTAATAGTTTTCCTCTTTGAACTTTTCTGTACGTCTGATACGAATAATAATGCCAAGCGTGGCTCTTGCATTATTCAAAGGCAGTGACCGAATATAATAGTAATAATAATAATAATAATAATAATAGTAATAACAATAACAACAACAACAACCACGACAAATTCGACCTGACGTACGTCTCTTGTACGAGAATACACCGTATTACATGTAGTACCATCCACAAACGGTTCTAGAAAACAACGGTAGATGCGCGTCGTTGCGTACGGCGCTTCAGCAGTTAGGTTCTCACCTGAAGTCGGGGCTCCGTGAGAAGCAATGCCCACTTTTAAAACAATGATTTATAAATTGCGGAATATTCGCTCCAGTGCGGTCCGGAAAGTATGACATGCTGTTAATAATTCTGAATTTGAATACTCTGAATGAAATTTTTGTTACTTATCGACATTAGTAAAGTAATTTCCATTCAGTGGTAGGGTCCTGATAATTTTGTCCATATAGTCATGGTATAATGGCCTAAACGGAGTTATATCACTTGTGATGCAAAACAGTAAACATAACCTTGACAAGAAAATATGAAATGCAGTTAACACCACTGCATTTGCATAATTTTTTACATAAATACTAGATTAAATGGACATTTTTTACAAAAATTCTAAATTAACCGAAAGTGTAAACTTTGGAAACAATATAAGAACAGTTCAAACAAATTGGAAATAAAATCCTCGACCACTTTCCAAGTTACATAATTTTTCTTACTCATCAGTCATCATCATCATCATTATCATCATCATCAAAGTTGTCATTTCCACTCAGTGGCCCCTACGTCTTCACGATCGACAGAAGAAGACCCTTAAAGTAGTAGTGATAAACGGGTGATATTAAGGAGAAAAGGTCTTCCATATATATCTTTTTCTTTTGTAACGGGCTGTGGCTCTCCTTACAGGTTTATCTGAGCAGATAGTGTTAGCGAGAGAAACTGGGCGTCCCTCTTTATATCCTCAGTTAAAGGGCAACTTTCTAAATGGCATGTAGTCCGATTTTTTTAAGAGTTGTGAATGGTTCATTCTTTTGGTATCGATTGAATATTCACAGCGAACTGAAAAACAAACCAATTACATATAAAATGGAACAACACCCTACAACACCACTTCGTCAAGAGATAGATGCTTCCGCTGACAGCGTAAACTTGTGTTCTTATCTACATTGTTGCTAAGTAATGTACAACTACATGATTTGTACTGTTAATAGAATGTCATTTGCTGAACACGGTTATCAACCTAATTAAAGTGCAGTGGTTCCAAAACCGCAAATACTTTTTCACATTTTTTGTAGCTTTTCCAATTTTTAAAAATTCAGAGGGATCAACGAAAATTAGACCTGCGCCATTTTTAAGTGCCCTTTGCTCTAAAAAATAACTATCGGCCTAAATGTAATCTATCGATGTTACTAATACAGGTGGTTCCCACTATTAATTAAAGACAATCAAAATTTTCTTTTATATCTGTGAGCTTTTTAAAAAAATTTTGTTTGTTTTATTTCTAAGCGCTTGTGAACCTGAAAGTGTGACTGCACCAGTCCATGAAACTTTATGTTTTGTATATAACAATGATTAATATTAATAAACTTACAATTATAAAAGGAAATTGTTTGATTGCCTTTAATTAATGGCAGGGAATACCTATAATAGTCCTTTTCCTCTATCTGAGGTCAAATTTAAAGAAAATACTAGAAGCTATTTTTTTAAATTGGAAATGTTGAGGCTTCATGTAAAGTACCCCCAATAATCAAACAATCTTCATATTCTCAGGGCAACAAGTTCGGCCAAATCGATCGGTGAATATCACTTTTGGAGAAATTCGTCTGAACGGTTTAGGTGCAAAACCCACAAAACGTAGATTCTGACTATACAACGTAGAAGGGGAAGTTATTTACTGCATTGCGTAGAAGCAAGTTTTATCCAATTTCTCGATATCAGTGACTCATAATATGAGTTTGTCTGACAAAAAATCGCCACTTTCTGTTCCAGTATTACAATAGTTTCTCTTCGCTAGGTAAGTATATAGTAGGCGAAGAAGTAAAAGGAACTGTAGATTCCAGAGGGATGAAAGATTCGTGGATCGTTGACAAGATGATTCTCCAGGACGCAAGAAAATGGCCGGCGAAGTGGCACGTCGACTAGATCAACTACAAAAATGCATACGACTCTGTCACAGAATAATGAAGTCTTCGTGGTCCTAAGACAAAAGATTTTGAAGTTTCTGTAAGTATGTACGCGCCTCTTTAACACCCGCATTGACGCTGAGGGACATCTCGGAATCAACAGGGTTAGTAGAGGGATGCAGGAAAGAGATTAGCTCTCTCCGTTGCTCTTTGTAGTACCATTGATACTTCTCTCAACCGTCTGGGAAAACCCGACTGGTTATTAAACTTTCATGACAAGTTCAAGTTAGGTAACTTTTTCCACCTTCTCCATCTGGTTTCCCCAAACTTTCCTGAAACGGAGCTGGAGTCACCGCCAAACACAGAACACGTGTTTAGTAATGACATCGCAGTGAAGTTCAGCGTAGACCAATGCACTATTCTCAGAATCCATCAGGATAAAATCACCAACACTTCGAACACTGAACTCTCACGCATTAAGATAAGAGACACGTCCATGGAGATCTAAAAATAGTTGGGCTTTTACCAGACCGCTGACATCTGCCCCAGGCAAGTCGTCCTTCGCCTCATCAGAATGCAAGTGCCCTATTCGAAAGCTTCTCCGAACAAATAAATGGTGAAAATCTCATTCAGGATCTCAACACCAGGGCCAAACGGTGATCAGCACACTACTATACTAAAAGACTGATGGCAAGCAAATTCTGGATCGCCTAAACAGAAAACTGATGACCGTTCCTCCCGCTCTCCAGCCAAACAGCGATGTCGACAGGCTACCTCTCCTGCAGGTCAGGAGACCGTAGACTTCAGAATGTAAACGAGACAGTTCAAATAGATAAGCAAACGCTGGCACAATACATCCGAAATACAACGGAGACGTGATACATCGAAGTACTTATGCACGGTATCCTTGAGCTGGAAAGCACTTGCTTCGACAAAAAGGGAAACAACAGGAACGCCGAACATGATGGCATGGAGAGCCACTACACGGACAATATTGCCGAAACATCGAAGGAAATGTGGGCGGTACTCCCACCTACGGGCTGGCTGCGACATGGCTTTGTTCAGAAAGAGACCGAAAGTCAGGTCCAAGCAGGTCCAGAAGAGGGCCTAAGAGCTAAGACCACTAAAGCCGAAGTAGATAGGAGTATTGAGGATGGTAAATGCAGACCTGTGTGAATCAGAGTCTGCAGCAAGACTGCATTAACTGATTACTAAGCTGCAGATTTTTGCCTATTTGCCGATTTTCATCCTTCAATCAAAAATGCAGTATTTTAGGTTACTTATTTATTTTGAGGGATTAGTAGCATTATATTTTAATACACCTAATGCTTCAAAATGAATAAGTAACCTAAAATACTGCATTTTTTATTGAAGGATAAAAATCGGCAAATAGGCAAAAATTCGCAGCTTACTGATTACAAAACCGCCATGACAGAGTTGCCACCATCCTACACTGAAATCTATGCACAATGTACGGTTTACAATCAATTGATCAATGGTGGAAGTAGAAAATTGACAAGGTGTTCGGAAACCCCCAAACGAAAATATTCTGCAACTTCAAGATTATTCTGCAATTATTTTTGTAAAAACAGTGCAATTAGAACTTGGTAAACGCCATTCTTCAGCGCGCAAGGACAGCTGACCTTGCGGACTTCGTATTCGTGAGTTAACGCACCTTGTCGGAAAACGAGAAATTTCGCCGATCTTATTGCACTGTTTTTGCAAAAAATGCTTTTTGAATATTAACAATATTTACATCATTGCATTTCATTTTTAAAGAACTTTAGAATGCTCGAGAAAAAATATATTCTTCCATTTAAAAAAAACAAAGTTGTGTCAATATCTCAAAAATTACAAGCTGTACTAACAAGAAAACGAAATGTTATTTAACCCATCATCTGCAACAACATGGCGCAAATAGCATCTCGATACCTCAAACCGTTTTCAAGATATTTGATGTGGCCAACTTAGGTGGTCCACCCTGTGGGTAATACATATATTAGGGTGGATCGGAATTTTGTTTTTCGACCTCTGGATGCTTCAATTGAAGTTTTTTAATAAGAAAATATGTTCTGTGAAAGATCACGATTTTTATCATAATTCTAGAGGGCGCAACGATCGCTCAAACATGGTATTTTTTGGACTTTTGTGACATTTGGTCTTGTAGAACACAATAGATGCATAGGAAAAGTCTTAATATTTTTTGTTTTTCCCACATTGATATCGAACAACCCTTGTACAAATATATATTTTTTGGATTCCCTCCACTTGAATTTTATGCCAAAAATCTTTAAAATAAATATCACTATGTAAATTAAATGAATATCACTATTATTATAAAAAAAGAAGACTGTTCTCGAGTTCATTATGAATTTTAATGTCTTTAGTATGTCTCTTGCAAATTGTACATCTCCACACATTCTTCCCACCCACACTAATATTAATCTCATAGTTGTTATCACACGTTCATTTTTTCTGTGTTCTTCAAGAAATTGTGTAGCTGCCTCTTCACTAAACCAAACTTCAGGCAAATGTTCTAAATTAAAATGAGGCAGAATTGAACCACAAATATATTCAACCAACGGAATGCTACCCATTCATTCTACGGAATGCCCTCGATCGCGGTTTCCTGTCACTCGCCCTCCGTTTTAGTTCTCCCGTCGCGGCAACGGCAGACCACTGTGACGTATTGAAGCAAATGAAACAGATAACTGCGTTGAAGATAAAAATATTTACATTTGTTTACAAAGTAACATTAGAAGTAAAGAAATATATACAAATACTGATTAAACCCCGGCATTATAGATTTGTTCCACTATTCGCGCCGAATATTCCTCAATTATCTGACAATTAGGGTTGCCCGATTCGGATGCCAGAGGATGAAATTATGTAATGACCCGTTTAAAGAATGGGAATTGGCGAAAGAAAGGAAATGAGACATAAAAAGAACAAATAACTAGAATATGATTTGCTCAAATTAAAAGTTGTAATGAATAAGGTGTCCAATTGTTTTACAATTAAAAGGAGGACAAAAAAATTAAGAAAAAGTTACGTTTATAGATGAAACATTTTATTAATTTAAACAAAATACGCTAATTGTGCTTACATCGCTTTTAATTATTTCATTAAGCAAGTATCTTTCCATTGAATGAATATTCTTTGCGAATATATCATTTTCTAACAATATATTGGAAATTTCGGAGCAAGAAATATCCTTCATATTGGAGTGCTGAAGCTAGAGTGTCAACATTCGTGATATCTCACTTGATTAACTATATTATCTCATTAGTTTTAAATATTGAAAAGGAGAACAGGTAGGAGGACACTTTTCAAGGAAGGACAGAACCTACTAAAGAAGGACTGTCCTCCCTAAAGGAGGACGATTGGTCACCCTTAGTAATGAAGCCATTGGCTGAAGATTGTCTTAAAAATATGCTTCCGACATCGATTAGCAGGTGACTATATTCTTGGCAAAAATAGAGAGAAGTCAAGGATTAATATAACTATTCCACTTGTGAAATTAAAACTAATAGTGTTTTACTATACATATAAAATGCTCCAATCAGGGTGGTGTATCTCAAAAAATTATCGCTTTTTTCTATCGCTTTTTCTATCCTTTTTTTCTTACTGCCCCTCCCTGCTGGCCAAATAAGCTGCAACTCTCCTGCCTTAGGAGGCGGTGTGTATTGACTGCTGTGTTGACGTGCAATAAAAGGCGTATGTATTACAACATGATCTCTTTGATTTTAACATGCTATCAGTAATTTTCAATATTTCGCGCATTTTGGAACTCTGTTGGACGTAATTTAATTCTTGGAAATCCTATTAAATACCACTAGGAAATTCTCAGATAAATCCGAGATCGACATATCGATACCAACTTATCGACAATTTCCCAAGCATTCGTGTTATCACCTATGATAAAATCTTAAAATAATAACATGGAAAAATTCTACTAAAGCATTGGTCAGTGTGAATCAAAATTCATTAATTATTATTTTTTCTTCATTGAAGTAACCAGTTAAAATGGATTACATTTTCGCAAGCTTCAATGTAAAACTAAAATATAAAAAACGAGATTTCTGAAACATATATGTAAGTGATTTCTAAATATTTCCTAATTTATTGTTACATTTACATTCACCTGTTAAATCCATTTATGTATTTAGCAAGGATGAAAAGGAACTATTGACAACAATGTTTTGATTAGAAATGAGACGAAAGATTATTATTCTAATTACCTTCAAGCTATGAACATAGAAACAGTATTTAGTGAGTTTCGTGTGTTAATCTCCAAATCTACACCAATCAGAACTTCGTGTGCGCGACTCCGAAACAGAACCGTTGCCTTGTTTCCGCTGACCAGCCCGTGTCCTTGACAGTATGCCTAGCAACCAATCGATTGTCGCATTGTATTCAACACGATGGCGGGCAGTCTCTAGTAATCGAAAACATGTATCATTGATTTGCCAGACAAGAATCGGAAATTCCTGTAAATTCATGGTTCACATGCAAATATTAATTAATTGCCATCATTTAAAGGGAATGTTTAAATCACGCTCGGTAATGGGTTTGCTGAAATAGCGTTTGCAAAGCGATTCTTTGTTGTTTTTTTTACATTTGGAAGTTTCGTTCGTGATGCAAGTAGAAGAGTATATGGTCCGATTAAAATAAGTTGGTGACAGTTGCGAATGGAAGGGAGCGACGTTGACAGTTTGCGTACCACTGAGCACGTGCGCACGGGACACGAAAATAAACACTTGAAATAAATACTTATTAAAGTAACCAAATCATATACTCATATTGTACGAAGCACCAGCTACAGAAGCACAACTGTCAATCACCAACTTATTTTAATCGGACCATAGGATGGTGCATATTGTATTTGTGTAATCAATAAGTACTCAGGGCCTCCGTGGTATCTCGTCGACCACAGAATAACGAAATCTTTGAAGTTTACAGACAGGGTATTTGGTGAGTATGCTAAATTTTTGATTTAAAATGCATGTTTTTGACAATATTGTAATAATAATTCAATTATTTTCTACAGTAAAACAGTAATATTAGATTAATAGTTCATAGAAATGAAGAGCTCTGTTCAGAGATATTTAATGTTGGTGCCAGTGCAAGCTGTTTTTTATTCGAAACATTTTGGCTCCCTAAGCGTTTGACATCTAGAGGTTGAAACTTGAAAGCTACAAATTATTAATCGTTGTCGAGAAAAGATTTGGAGTAGGAGAAACTCTAGATTAGTAAAATTTCTGACTTAATATTATTTCGAAACAAAAACTCTGATCTGTTAAGACAGTGTGAAATTATTTGGTACTGTACGTTTTCTTATTCGTTAAAATTCACAAATATTGTAATATTTTGTGGTAGATGTCTAATGCTTGAGTGTTTTAAAACTCGGATTCATTGCCGTCCTCGACATATACTGTATTGTTAAGCATTTTCAAATGTACACAACAGGGGTGTCCAACAAGTCTTTTTCACTTCCATGTTCGACACCATGAAATCAGGAGGGAAAAATGCATAAGCGGTCTAAGCACCAGCTTATTATCCGATTTAAATAAAGTGACTCCTCAAGGTTGGAAGATAGGAGGTGGGACACTGTCATCCAATTCATCGATTGATTTGTGACTTCGGACGCGTCAACGACTAAGGTCATTAGTGCCGTAAGTTTAGTACATGAGTTTTTCTCGGGTGGTGACGGTGATCTTCCCCACTGGATGGTGAGATCCTGCGTCAACCACGTCAGCTAGCGAGGTTTCCCCTAACCAGGTATCTCCGAGAGCTTCAATACCAAACATTTAAGTCGCAACGAAGCTCCCGATTGAATGACGGGTCCCCCCTCTCCTTCCAGCTCCGACCTTCAGGAGTGAATATATTTTATCGCACAATAGGTCCTCCACTTGATATGGGGCCCTAAGCGACGAGGCCCCAGGCCTTCGGCTTCCGCGATTTACATTAAACAACCTTGAATCTGTGCAAGGAATAATTTCCAAAGCATTTTATGCCAAAATACATTCTGGGAACTAAAGCCTCACACTCGCACATCACCTTTCTTTAGCTAGTACCCTGTTACTAATGCAAGCATAAGCTGGATAAAGCGCGAAATTATTTGGTCATTGTCATTATTTCAGCTCTATTCTAACCGTCTGTAATGTAATGTGCGCAGTAACATTCGCGGACTTAAGCTTTAACGTATGCTATATTTTGTTATATATGATAGTAAATATGGATATCATGATTGGATATAATTTTTGTGATCACCATCATTTTTTATGATGCTATTTATGAAGAATAGGGTTAATTAAAAGTTCATGTTATGATGCAAGGTCAGAAGCGACAGTATTCGGTCCATGGATAAAGAGTAAATAATTGATGGAAGCAATGTTCTCAGAATATTCAGCGTTGCAAAGCTTTAACGAGTCGACCACAGAACTGTACGGATCTCTATTAAAATAAAATAAAATAATAATAATAATAATAATATAAATAAAACAATAATTAATAATAGAAATAAAATAATAATAATAATAATAATAAATAATAGAAATAAAAAAATAACACAAAAATATAGTGTTTCGAGACAAGATAGTCATGAGTGAGAACTGTGTTTATCTGTGAATTTTGTGTAATTATTTTCATGTTCAGTGATAGAGGCATTTGATTCTTCTAGTATATATGTAAGTAACCGCCGCATTTGGCGGTATAAATATAGTTAAATCGTAACTTCTGAGTAAAAGGGAACCATAGCTCCAGTTTTGTGTGCATGAAACACCTCATCCCACGAAAACGTTTATTGATGCCTTCACAAGCAAAGAACAGGCTGTAGTGATTAATATGCAGGAAAGATCGCGTATCAAGTTTATGTAAATTATAATGTTCTTTTCTACAGAAAACAAAACCTGTTTCATATACAAATAAGGGGGATCTAAAGCAGATCAGTACGTCTGCAAAGCCGAAGAACAAATGAAATGAATACCATTGAATGCAAAGACGATACTGATCATAAAACATTTAGAAAACGTTAATAGGCGGAAATTAGTTATGCGCATACCTTCACGCATTATTTCTAAATTTGCCATTTTCGTAAATTCAGACAGTTCAATGAAAATGATACAAGCGTTGTTCTTTTGAGGGTTCCATGTTCTATACGTGGAAAATAATTTGAAGAAAAAATCTTGAGCGGTTTTTGAGAAAATGTTTTTTATAAATTGCACACATTTCAAGAACAAATTACGCAAAACCCACTCCCTGTGTAAAGAAATTGTGCATGACCTTTTTTAAAGTTATCTTTTTAGAACTGATCTTGTTTAAGGCTAAAATTTCTATCCATAATTTTAGAGTTTTGAATGTTTAAAGTTTGCAATTTTCGAAAACAGAGTATGTTTGCTGGAAATGAGACTAGCACATTTTTTACCGTCCTTTGATACATACGAGGAAAAAATTAAAGAAGAAATCTCAAGCAGTTTTTGAGAAAAAAGTTTAAAAAATTGCCTATATTTCACGCAAAATTACGCGAAAAATACTCATATCTTCAAAAAATTATACATGACCATATTTCAAGTTTTTTTTACTTTCTCGCCTTAAGAATACTTCGTAAGAAGAGAAAGTTATGTAATCGTGCGGCGGAAAACGGAGAAATTCCGCCAGAAAACGCTTATAGCTGGGGTCTGGTAACGAAAAAGTGGATAAATTCTATTGCTAAATTTAGAAAAAAATCCTTTTAACTCGTGGTGCAACCAAAATCCATGATTTGTTGCTTCTTGATACTAAAAAATCGATTGACGGAAAAACGTCCGTCC
Organism: Acheta domesticus; assembly: GCA_031308135.1. Classification (NCBI taxonomy): domain Eukaryota; kingdom Metazoa; phylum Arthropoda; class Insecta; order Orthoptera; family Gryllidae; genus Acheta; species Acheta domesticus. Next base: position 98,234,546 of record JAHLJT010008446.1, on the reverse strand, counting down.
ATCTATCGGTCTGTGGTCAGCGCTAGCGCCTAAACCGTTCAGCCGATTTTCTTCAAAATTGATATTCCCCAATCGATTTGGCTGATCTCGAAGCTCCTGGAATTTGAAACCGATATTTTAACTTTGGAAGATACTTTACATGAATCCGTTGGACATTTTCAAAGATTTTAAAAAAATGGCTCCAAATTTTTTGATTAAATTTTGTTGTCGAATAGTGCAAAGGATGTTTAAGAGAATGATGCAGGTATCAATTGCAATTGCAAAAAAAATTTCAAAACTGCAAAATTTAAGATAGAGCTTTTTGCCTCATACAATATCGGTTGTACAAAATCAGCACTTTAAATAAGGTCATATACATTTTTTTGAAGAAACGAGTAGTTTTTGCGTAAAATGCGTTTGAAATTTACCACACTTTTGTTTCTCAAAAAACCGCTCCAAATATTTACTTTAAATTTTCTTCACTTACGTAATAAGGGACAGTAAAATATGGCGCTAATCCTATTTCCGGGTTTTGCTCGGTTTTTGGAAAATTTCAAAAAAGTATTTTTAAAACTACAAAATTATAGATCGAGATTTTGGCCTCAAACAAAGTCTGTTGCACAAAATTAGTTCTATAAAAAATGTCATGAACAATTTTCTGAAAAAAAAGTTTTTGCGTAATTGGCGCTTGAAATTTGCGAACAAAAGGTTTCTCAAAAAACCGCTGCAAATTGTTTCTTTAAATTTTCTACACGTGTGTAATAAGGGACGGTAAATAAATAAACTAGTGTTGCTGTAGAATGGCACAGACTTTCTCGCAGAACTTAGTTTTCTAATCTCTATAGTTTGAACTAGTTTTTCTGTTATGAATGATGATCTTCACAGATACCTTCTTTGGATGCCCAAAGAACATTTTGTTTCACATTCTCTGGATTTTTCGGTTTTCTAATGCTAATCCTGGTCGGGGAATTTTATTTGTCAAAATTCACTGTGGTCACTGGAAATAATTGAGAATTCTAGAAACATGATTGAAAACCATGTGAAGCTATTCGAATCACAAGTATTGATAATTACGATAAATGAACTGGAAATGTCTGCCTGTAATTTTCCAATTTTTAACTTTCTAACAGTCATTCACATCTCTTCTTGGTACCATTATATTAATTGTTTCCCTGTCATGCATTGATTATTTTATGGGTCGATGCGATAGATTTTATGGCTCTGTTGGAGCCATATGGTGCTAGTGTGGCGTAGTGGTATAACTTCCGGCTCGTTAACTTTGAGGATCAGATTTCGGGTGCCGGAACGGAAAAACTTTGCTGGTAGAAAACGCTTTTGCTGGTTTATGTAGTAGTGGAATGGCATTTAGGACCATGTAGAAGCAGTGCGAGAAAGTATGTGCTTTGGAAGCACCGCTAGTTTTAAGAAAAGATTTCTTCAGGGAAAAATCTTTATCATATTGTAGTTGCAGGAAGACGCCGAAAAAATTGAACTTTTGCAATTTTTAAAAATTTGGGATATCAACGAGCACGAGACCTACACAGTTCTCTTAAGCGTCGATTAATATATCCGAGGATGATGTTTAATAAAAAAATGCAGTCATTTTTGAGAATATATTGAAAAGTTAAGACTTCATGTAAGGACTCCCAAAATCAAAATATCCGTTTCAAACTCAGAGGTCCTTGCATTCATTTAAACCAATGGAGGAATATCAATTTTGAAGACTTTTAGTTAACGACTCACAACACACGGATTCTGACTACACATAATTAATAAGGAGGAAATAATTTACTACATACAGGAACAAGATATATCCAAGTTTTCGTTTGCCACGGCCCTGCAATAAGTGTTTCTGTCGAAAATTCGTTTTACTCCGCAGGATCACAATACTTTTTTTAAAAAAATTCTTTAAGTTGCTTTTTGACAACATTGGTCATTAGCGACCTCGGTATAGATTTACAATTACATTACCTAATTACATTTCATATCAATTAAAATAATAATTACATTAGTACAAGATACAAACATTTACATTATAACACAGGATAATAATTACAATATTACATTTGGATTAGTACATTTACATGGTTACATTAGTACATTTACAAAGTTATATTAGGACATTACATTATTATGTATCATTAATACTTTTAATTACTCATCCAACAATATACATCAATATGTTTACATTTTCATTATTTTTCCTTTTTCATCTTACATGGAATTATATTTATTTATTAATTTTAAGAATAATATTGTTTGTCGAGAGCCAGCTTTGGTATTTAGACATTCACTAATGCTCTTGAGCAGTTTAAATTGATTTCTTTCAGTTTCTAATTCTTGGCAATCTACAAAAAGGTGTTTGACTGTCAAAGCTTCGCAACACTTTTCAACATACGTTTCTCTGTTGTTGTTTTTTTTTGTAATTAAGTGAATATGGACTACAATACTTTTCTCTTCTTACGAAGAGCAAGAAAATAAAAAAAGTTGACATTTTATAAACAAATAAAATGTGAACAACTGAATTGTAAACAGATCTATAAACTGTTATTTTTTCAATAATAAAAGTTTAAATGTCTCAAAACTGAAATTTTGTAAAGAAATTTCTAAAGTCTTTAACAAGTTTCTAATGTCTTTACAGTTGAAGCAACAATAGATAAATATTTTTAAAAGTCCGCATCTCGCTTACAATTTATTTGAAAATGAACGAATACCTTAATTAATTATAAACCTCAATGACAATTGTCAATATTAAATCAAAAGAAAATTAAGAATAATTAAAATGATAAATGACTAAAGTAACTAAGAATAACTAACGCAATCAGTACGAAAGAGAAGCTCAATGTAACTTAATAGTTGGGTTTAATTAAAAGGAAATTAGATGGAAAAGGTTCTATGAAAAAGTATTTGTGTACGTTTTTGGAAATTAACATTGATTTCTTATCACACGAATATCTGTATTTGTTGTTTATGACAAGTACGAATGCGCTTCGTATACAGGCTTTGAATTGTTTTGTCTCTGAGAGTAGGAAGGGGGATATTCATGGGGAATGGTGTAATCATGGAATGAGCGGATCCAGGAAGTATTTTATTGGAAAGGGTGATCAATTTTAGTTCGCACTCTTCCCCCTAAATTTGTTCAAGAAAAATGAATATGAATGATTTTTTTAGAATGTGAATTTCTTCTTGTAAATGCCACTGTTTGGGCATAATGGGAAAATTCTTTTGTGTAATGTAATGCTATCAACATATGATAATTGTTTTTAAAGTCATTGAGGAAAACTAGAAACAAATGTTGGGTGTTTTTAGGCGGGAATGGTATCCAGGGCCACCCTCATGGATCTGCGTACAAGTGTATGTGATGATATTTGACAGCTGGTTACTACTGGAAGTCTTAACCAAACTATAGTGTTTTGTATACCTATGAATCGCTGCCACGCATAGAATCTTGAAGATAGTCTGATGCTAAAATGTCGGTTTCTTTCCCTTCAGGTATCGAAATCCTATTTTTCCTATCAGGAAACTGCCTTGAGTTTATCAGCCATTTCCAATTCATGGAATATGTGGGATTTTGCTCATTGGTCTTCATGGAGTATGTGGGATTGTTTCGAGCCAATGAAAATGCTAGACACAGTTTGTTGTAAATATTTTTAGTCTAGTAAGAACGAAGCCATCAGAATAATTGATTTCAACATTTGTTTTTGTGATAAAAGATAAATGAGCGTTAAAATGGATGACGCTTCATTAGAATTGTCAACATTTATTCATTATAGAGGCCTTCAGAACTCGGTGTATAATGGGAAGGGGTAGCGAGAACACCGACGAAAGTTGAATGGCGCAAGGCACGAATCAAGAAAGCTACTTTTTCCGTGGATCAGAAACCGCTCCAGCTGATGATCTGTCACGAGTCACTTTATTTAAACTGGAAAATACTTCTTGCTTCACCCATCGATATTGCGATATAAGACAGGTACATTGGAGAGAACCTCTTGGACTTTGGATTTCTTGCTCTATCCAAGCATTAAGATACTTGAAGTTTCAAAGAACAAATCTTTTACTCTCTGAAGGTGCAAAGAACAAATCTTTTTTGCATACTCTGTGTGAATTATTTTGCTACAAAATCTGTTGAATATCATTATGAAAATGTTGAAATAATTGTAAGTAAATATACAAAGAACACTCAACTTAATTGTCGTAGTATTTTGAAGTGAATTTGATATGCAGTTATTAGATGCGAACTCTTTGTATATAAAGTTGGTCGTCCATAAAATAGCATGTTTGCGTGACATTTATACTGCGATTTTTCTAGGAAGAGCTCTCAAGATAACTCAAATCCCATCTTCGCGATGGAATATGTCACGGCATTTCGCGTCTTTCTCGGTCTTGCCGGTAGAAGTCGCATGATCGTAAGCACTGCTTCATACGGTCGCGATCGTGCGAAATCTAGCGGAACAACTGTGAATGATACGAAATGCCGTGACATATTCCATCGCGAAGATGGGATTTGAGTTATCTTGAGAGCTCTTCCTACAAAAATCGCAGTATAATTATAAGAGATTTCTGTTATTACTTTTCAGATATTTAATTATTCATACCTCACTTAGTTCGTTTCAGTTATTTCTGATCGTAAAATTTGACAATATTAATATTTCAGTTTGTTTTTAAAACGTACAAATCTAAATGATCAATTCGAGATACGGGAAAGCAATTAAAAGATAAACATTATAGTTTTGATCCACTATTCGCGCTGAATACTCCTCAATTATCTGACAATCAGGGTTGGCAGATTGGGGTGCCAGAGGATGAAATTATGGTATAATATGATACGATGGAAATGTTCTAAATGATGGTGTAATTATGAATGTATATGCTTTCACACTATAATAAACGGAAAAAATGATATTCTCTAGTCTCTGTATTGTGATCAAAACAATTGGTTATAGCGTGTCCTTGAAAGATTTTGATATATTGCAAGATGTGTACTCACCTTTCGATTTCCCCAACTAGATACTTTTGCTTTGTTGTTTCAAGTTGTTCTCTGTTTTCTATGAATGAGATTCAAAGTCGTTTAATAGTGTGTTGCAAAAAACACGTATTTAACATGAAACGTGAGAATAGTGAAACTCTTGACAGGAAAATAAAGACTCGTGGTGAATCTACCGAAAAAATTAAAAACGGATCCATATTTGATTTCTAATTTTATTACATGATAACGTTTATGAGAATAGATATGAGGGTTTAATTATACTGTGAAGATCATGTCATCCACTACACAACAATCTTAAAGTCTTACTTTGTTCCAGCGTTGCCAGATGATTAAATGTGTTTCCCAGTACAAACTTTCAAAAATCATCATACTTACACTACCCTGGTACCAATTACAATTGATTCTGATATTGTTCATATCATAATTGTATTATGTTTTAACGCGCATAGAAAGTTTGAAAATTTAACTCAACATTGGGATATTTTATATCAATAAACTAAATGGACGCATGGCGGAAAGAAAATAGAATTTCTATCATAAATGGCAGACTAAGACGTATCCTTTTTTCCTATAGCGAGTGCTGGAAAGATACCATCGTATGTCACTCTTAATATTTTTACGGCAGTGTTTTCACAAATATCAGTTATTTGTAATATAGGTGTTCAAGTTAAATTATTTAATAAAAAATATTATAGGAATCTTAAATCGTTCATCATAAATTACGTAGACTTAAAATCCTGGTATTTGAGCGTACCGAGATGTCTTCATCCTGATACATGGTATCTTCATTAAAATCATGGTAAAAATACCAGGATCCTGATGTCTGGCAACACTGCTTTGTTCATTTTGTGAGTTTATTTGGCAACACTGAGTCACAGTTGTGAGAGAGGTGAGTAATAAATTATCTAAACGTTAGAGGTCTACAAGTAAAACTAAGGACGAGTCTTCATATTTAATAAAAAATCAGAAATATCTTGCTAATAAATATTGTTCAAAAATTATTTAAAAAATTATGGTACAATATAGTATCATGGCACAGTTATGTTAAGAGGTTTAATTGATGATACGGTTCCGTACTTATAGTATGATCTGGCAACACTGCTGACAATTTTCGTAGACTGGCTACGTTACTCTCGAATGTCTTTGATGGCATGGCGCTGAACCGCAGTAGCACAAACACCGATTACAAATCTCTTCACATGCTGCAATTCTGCGTATATTCCCTTATCGAAACAGAACGTAACATGAACGGTGTTCACTCACGTATATATGGCCCCGATAGAGAGGGTCTACAATAGCTAGTGATATAATTAAAAAATTAGTGTCATTTTTAAAATAAGAAATAACTCTATAAAAGTAAATATCAAACCTTTTTAATATTATGCCCATACTTGTGTCATAATGACAATTAAGACGAGAATATCTGTATTCCACAGCACTAGAGAAAGAAACGAGAAGGGAGCTCGATGCAATGAATATATTTGGAAGAAAATGTAGATTACAATCACGCAAGGGGAACGACCGCTTTTATTGCTTCATGGCACCGTTCGGTGGTTGCGGCTTCTTGGAAGTTGGCCAAACATTCCTCTTGCAATACAAATCGTTTTGGGTTCACTTTGCTCATTACTACGCAATAAATAAGTAAAATAAATATATACATGCATAATCTTCAATGACTTTTTTGTTTTGCTGAATGTATTTAGTTAAAGAAGCCTCATTCTGACGCATTATAGATTCACATTGCGTAGCGTAGGTAATCTGAGATTTTTTTGACAATATCCGAAGGACGAATGGCATTTATTATTAGTGCGAGTACTTCTTAAATCGGTGCATTTGAAACTCGAAGCTTGAAAGTTGCACACCAAAATGGCAAAAAGATAAGTATTATGCCTTTCAACTATCAGTAGTCTATTAATGAAGTAGATTTATTTGATTGTTTAGTAACGGAAATTACGTCATGATTACAGTGATCAATGTCAATAAATATTTGCCCACAAAGTTTGGGATTGATTTAAATTTATGTAAATTCTTACTTTCTCCTCCCAACTAATTTCATATTCTTCTCGATTTTTTATACTGTCTATTGGATTTTTACTATAAACTTTAAACCCCAAAATTATTTTAAGACAGTAGAATTTTTATACACAAATTAACACACTGAACACATACTTCTTTGTTGAATACATAACATTTTTCGTTTTATTTTACGTTTCGACATTTCATTTCCACGTCTTCTTCACATTCTAGTTTCCAATTTGAGATAACATGTACTTTTAGATGTGTTATTGTGCACATTCACATATTATTACGTAAAAATTTTCGTAAGGAGAATGAACAATTTTTACATAATTATAATATAATATGTTAATTATGTCAATGTTGATAACATCACATCTAAAAATATGTTATCTCAACTTGGGATCTAGAACCTGAAGAAGATAATGGAATGAAATGTCGAAACGCAAAATAAAACGAAAAATGTTATGTATTCAACAATGAAATAAATGTGAAATGTATTAATTTGTGTATACAAATTTTGTCTTGTCTCAAGATAATTTTGGGATTTAAAGTTTATAATTTCAAAATCTACACTCACGTGACCAAAAACGTTCGAATTCCATTGGTTTAGGCATATGTGAAGTATTCGCCATGTTTACTTGCCTGTTCATTTTCTGATGAGTTCAAGTTCAGATGAGTCTGGTGAGTTTAATTGTTTGCTTGATTAATTATATTGTAACTTAGAAACATGTGTCGTGACAGATTTGTGAAAGGACAAATGGAAACTCCCCCGAGTGATTCACTGGTGTATACGGGAAATGGTGTATACGGAATTCACTGGTGTATACGTGACTTTTTCAAGACTACCGAACCCAGAGGTGACATGGATAAAAAAGGTAAATATACAATTACTTCTCAGTTCAATCATACATGTCATAGACAAATAATTCTAAAATAGTAAATGATTCATTAATCGCACTATTAATAGTGTCTAAAATCACAGCAAAATTTTGTAAAATGTTTTGACAACAAAATGGAATTTTTAGGTTAACTCTGATAAGCATTTGTTACGACAGTGGATTTTTTCAAGTAACTTTATAAAGTTAAAGTTATAAAATTTCAATTTGATAATGTTCGAATCGTTAGTTGAATCTGAAGGCCGCATGTATCCAGTAAATTGAAACATTCAATAATTGCTACGACATCAGGAAACTTTATTAGAATAATAGTTCCTTCCACTTGTATAAAAGCATTCAACAAATGGAAGAAACGCTACTCAATAAGGACTGCCTTCTCATTCCATGAAAATTGAGTTATCACATGTTTCTGTTCAATCCTTTATTTTCAATATTTTTAACTTTCATGGAAATTTGTTGGAATAGTGAAACTTTGTTTTAGCCGCAATTTGCCTAGTTACTGATTCAGGTACAGATTATTGTATACTCAAAAGTATATAGTTTATAACGGTGTTGGTCAATTGCAAGTCTCAGCTTTGAAAACATTGTTATTTGATCAAAATTGCAACCTTTTGTAACTGACACCAAAAACTTAAGTTTTAATGTATAATAATGGTGTCACGCGTAATTATCAATGTTTATCTTTTTTGTAAATTGTTTAGGTATTAATTTCTTCTGTTTTCAATTTTTTTAAATTTTTGTAAATTATGGGTTTGGTTGTAAATTATTTTTGGGTATGTAAATTATGGTTGGGCATTGTTTAATTTTTAAAATTCAGTATAAATATTCTTAACAAATTTGATACAATCCAGCCGTTTATCTTGTTTTCCTATTCCTTGAAAAACATTGGTCTCGAAAATGTTATCTGCGTCGCAAATCCACTCTTTTATAGTGAAGACACTTCGATGTTATTTATTACTATCACTAAAACAGTTTTATAATCACTCATGACTGTTAACGTCACGAGTCAAAATTGCAAAAGAAAGAAAAAAGCAACAGAGAAAGTTCTAAATAGGAGATTTTTCACCGCGAAATATGCTCATAAAGGGACCACTAGGCAAAAATCTCATGGATAATCTGGAAATCTCATGGATAATTTGTTAGCAAACTTGACGCTTGGCCCTACGAACTCCTGCATGAGTGAGCCCGTAGATATATGCTAACTGGCAACAACGCATTGCCGCTGATGCAATTTTGTACTCTACGTGATATTTCAAGTAATGTAATGATGTCATTTGGGCAACAATAGGTATATTTAAGAGAATTGCGTATCGGCATTTGTCCGTCTATTGTTGTGTCTTCTCCAATAACAAATTAGTCAATGTAAAAGATTGTTATAGATCCTAAGATTTCTAGCATGACTGGACAAAACGTCAATAGAGAATTTCGAAAAAAAATACAAATGTTTTGAAAGCTGGTAAGTGTAATTGATTCACAAGGTCATTCCTACTTCATGTATTATACAGTATTAACAAACCACAACGGAATCAAGTCACATCAGCAAGTCACATACATATGAGATAAAATATGCGTTCAGGTTTTACTGAAAATTCTGTTACTGGGAAACATTTACACTGAAAACATCAGCGTAAGAGAAGGTGCTTCGTGTAATTTATCCTTTACTAAAAGGTCAGTAATAAAAACTTGCATGGGATACTTTTAATGTAATATAAAATTGTGAAACTTCATTCCTTTGTGTACGGAGAGCTCTGTAATGGTGCTTTTCTCTTAGTTTTTACTTTCCCGTATACGTACGTATACACGGAGTGATATACGTAGTATAGGGAAAGTTATGTAATGCTGCGCGAAAAAATGGCCAATTTTCGGCGGAAAAAAAATTAATTGCCGGGCCGTGAAAACGAATAAGTGGATAAAACCAGTTGCTAAATTAAGAAAAAAAATCCTCTATCTCGTGGTGTGGTCAAAATCCATGATTTGTTGCTTCTTTATACTTAAAAATCGATTGACGGCATTCCGTCCGTCTGTCCGTCTGTCCGTCTGTGGTCAACGCTAGCGCCTAAACCGTTCGGTCGATTTTCTTCAAAATTGATATTCCCCAGCCGATCTGATTCTAGTCGAAGCTTTGTGATTTTGAAAAAGATTCTTTAAAATTTGGGGGTACTTTATATGAAGCCCCCCGGGGATTTTCAACATTTTCTCAAAAACGGCTCCAAATTTTTTCTTTAAATTTCTTGTATGAATAGAGGAAAATACACTTTTTAATATGGCATAGGTCCGATTTTCACGTACAGCTCTGAATTTTCGAAAATTGTGAAAGTTTGAATTTTTTTCGGCGTCTTTCTCCAACTACAAAATTGAAGATGGAGATTTTTTCTTCAAATAAAATTTGTTCTGCATATTGAGTTCTTTAATAAAGGTCATGTAAATGTTTTTCACAATTTTGGTAGTTTTCGTGCAATATTGCGTGCAATATGTGCAATTTTAAAAATTACAAAAACAAAATTTTCTCAAAAATGGCTCCAAATTTTTTCTTTAAACTTTTGCTAGGGATAGTGATAAATGTACTCTATCAATGACATAAAAGCCATTTTGGTCTATCGGTTGGTTTTTTTTCAAAAATTACAAAAATGTAAATTTTTTTACTTGTCTCTCACGTCGTTAATATTTACATTATCGGCGATTTTTTTACATTATTATATTTACGAGTATATATGCTTTAAATAATGTCAAGTAAAGTTTCTCGAAAACACTACCGTTTTCTGTGAAAAGTAGCTCAAATTTCGGCATTTTCAGAAATGTTCAAACGTCATTTTCTCGTATATGGCTGCAATTTTTTTCTTGAAACTTTTGTAACGGATAGTGCTAATTACACTCATTAGTATAGAATGAAGTTTATTTTGAGTTTTTTTTTAGTTTTTTTCAAAATTATATAAATGTAAGTTTTTTGAAAGATCTCTCACATCTTTAATATGCACATTATCCGCAATTTGTAAAGATGATTATATTTGTGAGTGTAAGTGCTTCAAATAACGTCAAATAAAGTATTTTGAAAACTCAAAAATTTTCTGTGAAAATGAGCTTCAAATTTCGCATTTTTCGTAGTGCTAAAACGCCATTTTCTCTTAAACGGCACATAATTTTTAAAAGAAAATTGCCATTTACGGCTAGGTTTTTGTGTTCTATAATATTCTAAAATTAATGTTTCTGTTCTACCAATAGGAAACCGAAAAATTCAGAAAATGACAAAAAAATGTACTTTTGGCGATGATAGATGGTAGCTGGCAAGAAAGAGTATGTGGCAATTGCGAATAGCTAGCGAAGACCCAGGAAAATAGAAAACTAATACGGGAAAGTCTGTGCCATTCTGTAGCACCACTAGTTAAAGAAAGGTGTTGTGAGGTATCAGTACAGTGGGACGTCGATTATCCGAACGTCAATGATCGGAAACGTCAAATACCCGAACTCATATTTTCTCTGAATAATTATTTTTGAAACAGGTAGGTACCGTATACTTTACGTATTCATTTTCTTTTATAGTACTGAATATTGAGAATGATCCCCGATATGATTGACAGTGATAAAATATTAACAAGATACTGTACTTTAGTCAATCATCTGACTTCAGTGAACATTGACAAATCCTACAATAAATGCTTAAGAATTCGGAATATTTATTTTTAGCAGAAAAACGCGTTTCTTCACCGTTAAGAGCAAGTAGGCGTTAAGGGGCTAATGGTACATTTCAAACAACCGATCGAAAATGCTTAACAGTTGTTACTCACTCGGAATGTTCAACCCGCAGCATTTTAGTACAACGGTAGCCTAGTACATAGACATTATGTTTGATTATCCAAATTATCGAATATCCGAACTATGCCTGCTTCCAATTAGTTCGGATAATCGACGTCCCACTGTATATATTTAATCTGAAGATCTTTTCGTTCGCGTAGCGATCATCATCAGAGTTAATCTGAAAATTACAAAAATTATATGATAATAGAACCGAATATATGAAATATAAAATGAAGTATAAATTGAAATTTTACAAATTATTTACAAAATGTTATGTAACATAGAATGCCAGAATAGTACTACATGGTCGTATTACATAACTTTTGTAAATAATTTGTACAATTTCAATTTATACTTCATTTCATATTTCATGTGTTTCGTTCTATTATCGTGTAACGCCTATAATTTTCAGATTAGCTCGATCAAATAATCTTCAGATTATATACCTGACATACTTTTGATATGAAATTACTTTGAAATTACTATTGATACCTGACATACTTTTTTTAGTAATTTGAAGGTATCTATCTCACCAGCGATCCTATTAATAATTTCTCTCATCTTTTACGTTATACTGAGAAAATAGTAAAAAAAATACCTTTATTACGTACGGAACTCATTTTTTTAATTTTCAACGCCTATTTTATTAAATATTTTCAAAATACATTAATAAATATTTAATTGAAGGAAAATAACCTTCTTACGCCTGTGAAGCTCCAGAATGTGATATTTTCTCTTAACAATTATTTCAAATAATTGTCCATTTTATAAATAAATGTTCTTCCTCCAAATAAAAGAGAATAAAATTTCAGAAAATATTGGTGTTTTTTCCATAATTCCATAATAAAAGCAGTTTTAAAATTGCATTATCAACGATCTTTCGCTTTCTTCTTTAGGTGATCTACAAGTTTTAATGAATACTTGTAGCTATTTGTGTAGCCCGGATTGCCACAAAACATGTGGTGTGACTAAATGCTTGTGGCATAATAATAGGTCCATGGTCAGTGCAGAAATACTGACATAAATTAAGCAAAGATGCATGGTCATGTTACCATTGGGCTCTGAAAAAACTCGTTCACTACGGGATTGTTAACTTTATAAGCAATTTTTACAACACTGGGATAATGACTTCGGATAGAGATTTTAAATACAAAACATGTCCAAAACGACTAAAAGTGTACTTGATTCCCTTGTGTACTGGTTGGCTCGAGGTACGAATTTATGGACATAAATGTACCTTTAAAATGTAAATAACACTATACTTCTTTATTTTTAATTCAGTAAATTGCTAATTATCCGGGCCGGTGGTCCAGGGGCTTAGAACAGGTGCACCCAATTATGTGCACATTAGGTCTATGAAAACGAATCCTAATCCCGTAAGGCATGGATATTTCAGTTGTGTTTCTGGCATGGGGGCGTACCCTTTCGCTCGAGTGTGACCTCTAAACTTTAATATTTTCCTAAGCCCTTACCCTGATCGGTGACTAGTGTGCTACGGAAGATTATGTGCGCGCTGAGAAAATGGCTCCCTGAATTCCTAAAAATATACAACCACCGAGATAGAACTTAGGTCAACCTCGCCATGAGGTTCGGGAAATTAAGTGATATCTCCATTTGGTAGATTGACTCAGGGCAATGTCATTTGGTAAATCGTCTCAGGGAACGGTAGGTTACAGCGGAGGATCCGATAGATATTTCAGGCGGAGGGGAGTCGGGCGTACCATTAGAACGGGAATGCTTCAACACAGTAAATTGCTATTTTTACATGTAAAGAAGTTATTCTAAATAATTTATTGTTTTGTATTGTATTGTTTGTATTGTATTGTATTGTGTTGTTTTGTATGTATTGTTTTGTATATATATAACGGGATGTTGGTACGTATATAAGGGCAAAACTCCACCACCGATGGACCGATCTCCATGAAAGTTGGCACTTCTACGTGTTTTTTCACAGAGAAGGTTTATGTGTTGTTAATTCTGTTGTAACTCCACTACATGGCGCTACATATTCACGTCAAATGCAACCTGCAACACGCTCGGCAGCATTTTGAATCTATATCGTTAAATAACTCCTAAACGAGGCGTTCTAGGGCCTTAAAAACTAAAATATTGAGGCCGCAGGCCGTGAAACGTTTATCACACCGTAATCTATAGACTGAACTCTTCCTGAACATTCTATTACATTTTTGCTGGTTCGGCGCTTCCCGATATTACCTCATCTGCTTAGAGACGTGCAGAATCTGCAAGTAAATGTGAATGAGAGGGACAGAGTGCGGCAGAGACAGAGACGGACTGTGACATAGGGAGGGGGGAGGGGGAGACAGTGAGAAAGGGTGATGGGAGGGGAAAGAGGGAGATGAAGGGTAGAACAACGTCTGCCTGGTTTTCCTAGTATACTTTAAAATCTGATATTAGTGAATAATGTAAACGAGCAGTACAGTTGTTGGTTTTTATCGCATGTAAATAATTTATACGTATTGCATATGAATGTACAGAACAATTTCATATTAAATTGATACTGAACCGGGTGATGAATTTAGATTCTGACATCGAAATATCACGAGAAATACTCACTGTGCGACAAAAAGTGTCTAAAAAGAAAATACTAATTTTTACAGGGATATACATGTTGTGCATCCAGACCGCCTTTGTCCCCAATTATTGAAAAATAAATGTTTTCAAATGAAGGTATAAAGTTAATGCATTTTTTGCAATAATTGCCTGAGAAAAATTGTTCTGCTATCTACTGCACTGTCATGAGAGACTTTATCAAATGATTTGCAAGCGGCGGTTAGAGCAAACGTTAAAATCCATTTAAAGGCGTCTCGTTGGGACGCCTCTTTCCGTTGTAAAACCACAATGAACTGCCAACAGGACGAAGCACGCAGATGTCTCCATGACAACTGCGCCACAACAAAGAAAAATTCACACATCTGGTGGACAATCTATGTCTGCGTGGCATGCTGGATAACATGACATCACGCAAGGTGCGGAGCTCCCAACCTAACCCCAGTACTTTTTGATAGAAAGGATGTATGTAGATATCTCAGTGAGGAATGTAGAGCTAATGTTCGCGAATCAGAACATGCGAGCTCGCCCGTTCTTGTTTCCCCTAACATGAAAATAAACTTCATCTCGGAAATTCCGTAGATGGTAAAGAAAACACGAAAATAAGGTCGAAATTTCTGCTACATTGTATTTTTCAGTGTAGATAATACATTAATTGTAAAATGAAATTGAAAACAACGTTAAATGGATTATCTACATTTTCTCTAAATGATTTCAATTCAATAGTGAGATTACGTTATTATTGGTGAATACAGTTTATTTGTATAATTGTTTTCAGAACGCGATATGGTGTCCACTGTGATTTTGTTGGACAATTCTCGTTTCAAATATTATGGAATAACAATAGTAATAATAACATCGTTATTATTGTTATTGTTGCAAAATAAAATGTTATTGTTTGAAAACATTTCTTAGTTGTTTTGCCATATAATTGGTCGTAATTGGCATTTTGTCAAAATGCCAATTACGGCATTGGCATTTGGTAATAGGCATTTTGTAAACAATGCTAATTTTTTCATGAATATCATTAAAAAAAGACGAAACTTTAAAATATTAAAATTTCATTTAAATGAAATATGTGTTGGCATTGCTCAAGAAGTTCGCAATTACTATCATCTTTTAGTTTCTCGCCTTCTACGGACTTACACAGTAAAGATAAAATATTGTACTGAAAAGTGGCAATTTTTCGATAGACAAACTCTTATTATGAGTCCCCGACACCGAAAAGTGGATGATTCTTGTTCCTAAAGGTAGTAAATTACTTCCGCCAATACGTTGTGTAGTCAGCATCCACCTTTTGTGGGTCCTTGATACCGAAAAATAGGTTTATGGAAAACATCTGTTTCCATCAATGTCTATGTCTCCGTCTACATGGTTGAGTCTGTATCACTGTGTCTGCCTGTCTCTCGTTCTGTATCTGGGTATACGTCTGTGTGTGCCTCTGCCTCTGTCTGTCTGACCGTCCCTGTTTCTGTGCCTCTGTCGATCAATCCGTGTCTTTCAGCCTGACCGTCTGTGGACAAATCTAGCGCCTAAATCGATCATAGGATTTTCTTCAAAATTGATATTCCCCAATTGATGGGACCGAACACGAGGCACTGCGAATTTGAAACAGCTATTTTGATTTTTTGAGGTACTGTACATGAAG
Source organism: Acheta domesticus (assembly GCA_031308135.1). NCBI lineage: Eukaryota > Metazoa > Arthropoda > Insecta > Orthoptera > Gryllidae > Acheta > Acheta domesticus. The sequence continues at coordinate 98,218,657 of JAHLJT010008446.1, read as the reverse complement.
CGTCGACAGTATTTTCAAAACGTTCTCAACAATGGCTCCAATTTTTTAAATTAATTAATTTATTTTTTAGGTTATAGCAAAGTACGCTTATAAACATAGCAGATCCGATAATTGTTAAGCTCTCTGAATTTTGTATTTTGTATTATTTTTTTTTCGACGAAGTTTGATATGCGGCATGAGTGATTGTTTTTTGGTTATGCTCATCTTCTATGTTATTAATTCCCAATGCGCGCATAAATTGAAAGAAAACTATGCTGCTTTCGGCCTCTTGTGAGGTGTCTATGGTTTTGTCAGATCCGCAGGAACATGGGAAGAATCCAAAAACCATGAAGCAGTTTTGATCTTGGCTGAAAAATGGAAATATTTTATTGTGTTATTCCGCCAATTCTCATAATGCGCGTACCGACTGAATTCACTTACTCAGTGCGTCACTGCTTATGACACACCTGGCGTCATGTGACAGCAAGGCTACAAGGATGAGGCCGCTTGCTATTAAACATTTGTTATTCACGTGTTGTTTTAAGAAACAGCAGCTTTTGGATATTCTTGGCCGGTAAAGAACTGTTGTACGTTTGCATCCGCATATACTGGTCTACTATGTTATAGGCATATTCGCAAATATTATTTTTGTTTAAATATTTAATTTAGTGTAGTATTCTACCAGAGTATTTTATTTGCTATTTTTGAACAGTGCGCATGCTTTTTGGAAAACTATTATGCGTGGTTTTCTTCAGGAGAATTTTTGCTGCTGCAGGCTACTAGTAGCTTGCTACACTAGTAGCTTTCTAAAAATACGTGGATTCGAATCCCAGCGTGAGCAAAAGTTTGCTGGTTAGAAACGTTTTCTTGGGTTCAAGTAGTATTTTAATATTGTGTAACCGTTACAAATAATATGAGAAATACATGCTGATTTAACACCGCTAGTTTCAGGAAGGGAATGTATTTTGAAATTGAATGAAACTTATCTTGAACTTTATAGTTGTAAACTGTATGTAAAACTAGGAAACAGATGGAATTGGAGATACGTCGGTTTGGGAATAAGCTCTTCAGTCATGAATCACAATGTGTAGTAATAAATTGGATAGTCTCATCATTGGCTACGTTCAGGAAATAGCAATTCGTGTTTTGAGTCTGTGAGAAGATGAAAAAGATAGAGCGCATTGTATTATAAGGAGCAGGAAGGTTGCTTCTGACTAAAAAAGGATGAGATTAAATAAACTTCGTAGAATTATATTATACGATATGTCCACAACTTACAAAAAGCTGTTAGAGAAGAAGCTGTGTGAGCCAGAGTTGAAGGTAACATTAATATTAGTATGTCATTACTCGTTAGTTACCTTCGACAGGAAAACAACACTCTTTAATGGTACATCCATGTGCACCGATAGGGGAGGACGAGATAGCTGTGAAAATTTTAAATCGGTTCTGCAAATACACACAAGAGAGTGTAGAGTATTGATGTAGCAAACCTAGATAGTCATGGCACTGGAAAAATTATAACATTTTTAGCACTTGAGAATACAAATTAGTATTCCGTTTACTGTTTACTGATTGGTTTAATAATTCGGTTTATTAATTACTTTGCCGTACGCGTTCGGCAAAGAAGCATTTTGCAGGACGTTTACCGCAATGTAAATAAAACACTGGGTGTAACATATCAAGCTGGGGTGACATGGACGAACACGACCGCCGTCTCGCATGTTGTGAATGACTAAATACAATACTTCCCGTAAGTTCTAAGTTTTCATAAGTTCGCACGAAATAAATTATGTACGGAGCTCATACGCAGGTACCTTGGAATACTGATTTCAAAATGCCAAATTCGACATCCTATGGTCGCCTCGCCAGCATTTCATTCGTAAGCCCGACTCATTTTCTGTACTAGTTACATAGCAATAATTACGAGAGTCTTTGGAGATACAAAACTGAATTCTCATGAAGGCTAAAAACCGAAGAAGAAAATGTAGAAAAGGGGGATGAGATTTAAAAAACAGACGGAGGGGAGAAAGGAAAGAAGAACGACTCGTTTTCTATTCTGGTTAAACTAGAAAGATCGGAGCCTGTGGAAATGCAAAACTGCAATCTCATGAAGACGAACAGCAGAAGGAGAAGAATTCGAAGAAAAAAGAATGCGGAGAATGGAGAGGAAATGAAAGAAAAGCAAGAGGCGTTTTCTGTACTAGTGACGTAAAAACTATAACGATATAAATAGCCTATGGAAATACAAAACTGCAATCTCATGGAGACAGCAGCCGAAGACGAAGAAGAATTAGACGAAAACAGAATGTGGAGGAGCGAGAGGATATGGACGAGGAGGGGAGAAGGGAAAGAAGAAGAAACAGAAGAAAGAAGAATGTGAAGAAGGAGAGAGAGAGAAGATGGAAGAGGAGGGGAGACGGGCAAGGAGCGCCGTGCGAGGTGCCGTTCGCCGCCGCTAAGGGCCGGGCGGTCGCCGCGTGGGTGGAGGCCGATGAACCGCGGCGCGGCCGAGCGACGGACCGGCCGCTCGGGGTGCGGGTGGGCGCGCGGGCGGGGCGGGGGCGGGGCGGGGGCGGGGCGCGAGCCGCGAATAAGAGGCGCTCTTGAACCCTGGCCGAGGTCTCCGCTCGCCTGACGGCCGCGCGGCACGCGAGCCGGCGAGCGGCCCTGAGTTCGAGAGCCCCCCCTCCCCCGCCTCCTTCTCCTTCTCCCACCGCCTTGAGCGCCAGGCGCTCTCCTTCTCGCTCCCGCCCCCGCCCTCGCTTGCGTTTTTCTCCTGCTCGCCCCGCCCCGCCCCGCCCCGCCCCGCCCCGCCCCGCCCCGCCCCGCCCCGCCCCGCCCCCTCGCGCGTTGCGCCCAGCTGGTGGCCGCACGCTCGCGTCAAGCGCGGAGGGTTGCCCCGCGGCGCAACGGCACGAAGGGGCGGCTGGCGAGTCTGAGAGGGCAGCTTAAGAAGCAAATGAACGTGCTGAATGAATGCTATGAAAAAATGTAAATAAAGTATGAATGTTCAGTAAATGGGAAAAGGACGATTGAAGTTGCCAAAAAGAATATTCCCACAATCTTTAGTACCAAGAAAAATGTTTCACTTCAAACTTAGATGCGCTAACGAGCCTATCGTTTAATTTTTACCAATAGATTTAAGCTAGAGTTAAGTTAGTTGGAACTACTACGTTTGAAATAAAGCCCTCTGGCAGCTTAATCCGCGAGGCAGTAGCGTTAAGAATTTTAGGTCCCGTACAGGCAGATACAATCAAACCTCCACAGAGTTACTGCGAAGCGAAATTGTAAAGAAATTAGTGCAGCTACAACAGCACATACTTGTTTTCCCTGCAACGAATTCGTGTAACTCGTATTACAATATTGCAAATGTATCCTACTAACACGTCAGCCATCTCGTGAAGGAATCTCCTCAGCGGGCGAAGTGCGAGAGATTAGAATTTGCAATTTTCGAAAATTCATTGGTTTTAATGATAATCGGATTGAAATCATATTTGCTCTAGTCTAGACATTGCTCTAGTCTAGAAAGGAATTTTAAAGATAATATTTGTTCGTGATATTGCCTGCAATATATCTCCAGCCTATAAATTACAAGTCAGCGTCTCTAACCCCCAGACGCCGACGGCAAGCCCTTATAAAGCCAGGAGTAGTGCTATTCTAAAAGGTTAGTTCGCTATGACATTACACTACATTTTCACCCAAATCACAAAAACTTCTCATATTAAAAAATATATACATGAAAACAGGGACCCACAAAACTAGTTTTTCTGTGGAAATTTGGGACATCTCGCTGCAGAATTACAATTCTTACTCAATACTGCGTGCGTTATAAATGAACGCACCTGACATATGTGCCTCTTGCCTCTGACCTACGATTGCTTCGAGACTTACTCCGCCAGCATGGAGCTACTCTGATCGAAAGGACAATACTTGAAATGACTGGGAGATCGTGAATGAACCTGGTTCAGTCAAAGTTACTAACATACAAACCTATCACAAGACAAAGCAATTTTCAAATTTTGTGAAGACGTTTCTCTAAGTATTGACTTTCTCCAGGACACGTATATGCTTTTGTTCTCCATGTTCTTGAAGGTGATTCCATGATCTCTGAGTGAATTCACCTCGTTGAGGGTTTTTTTCCGGGGGTAGTTGCCAGACCTAACGAATTGACACATCTATCTCTATGTATATCGACACGCAGGATCCGAATCTGAAGACAGAATTGCGCCACCGCCCTCCATATTTTTTAAATCGCGAATAACTACCGTGAAATTGTATTTTTTTTCGGGAGACTTTGTCTCCCGATGTTCAAAAATGTAATAGAAAGTTAAAAAGGACCCCATTTTGTAGAATACTGCTTAAAAAAATCGAGTTCACTTGTCCCCTCATGTTCCTTTTCGTTTCCCCGATATGCCTCTTCACCTATCCCTACAAAACATGTCTCCCATCGCTAACAAAATCCTATTTCAAGCGTCTTGGACATTCGTTTTCGAGCTCCGCGAGAACATGTGTTGCAGTAATCTATTTTATATTTCACAATCCGCAAACATTAATTATTATTTTCTTGAAACTAGGAAATTGGCTTACGGCAAACTGTCCGTGTGTCCCGGGTGTCAGGCTGTCCGTCTGCCAGTCTGTCAGTACGCCCGGCTGTCAGTCCGTGGTCAACACGAGAGCTTAAACCGTTCATACGATATTTTCCAAAATTGACATTCCCTTCTCGATCTGGCCGTACTCGAGACCCTGGGAATTTGAAACATATTTTGATTTTCGAGGTACTTTACATAAAGATTCAGCATTTTGCAAAAATTTCACAAAAATTGCTCGAAATATTTCAATAAAATTTCTTTCTCGGACAGCGCAAGGTAAACTTAACCAATTTAACAACCAACATAATTTTGTGCGCACAGGGCTCGCCAATTTCGTCGCGTCTGCAATAGCAGTCATTGTTGGGGCTGTCTGGTAGCATGTTTTTGCAACTTATGGTGCGAATCCATTGTTATGTTGCTACTAGATTTTTTCTTAATAAAATATGTACTTCAAAGATAAATCTTTAATTATGTAAAATTTTTCGAAAATATTAGTGGCTTATGAGTCACTTTGCAGCATAAAATACAGGCAATTTAAAAAATATACCTGATATAATACCTGAAAGTACATGCTGTTGAAGTACCATCAGTTTTAGTCTTAAAACTGTTGGTTGCAGGACGGGGAAGTAATTACCTATCTAGCAGAAGCACATATACAGGGTTTTGTGTCGATTGTTTTTTTATAAATTGCCAATACCCGTCATCTATCCTTAGTGTATTATAAATAGAAAGGGTAGGTCAACTATTCATATTTTTTTATCTCCTTTCATTTAGAATTGGAATTAACTTTTTTCTATTCAATGAATCAATAAACTATTTCCTGAATTCAGAATATTTATTGATTAGATTACTACGAGTTGGAGCGTCGAGACTCGAAATTAAAACGCCCAAGCTACATTATTACTACTTTATTCATTACATTCCACATTTCATTTTCTACATATCTACATTAACAGGCACAGAACTGTCCACTGATTTCAGTTTGAATGTTCTTACAAAACAATGTATATCACAATATTCAGTTCTTCCCGGTGGAAGACTTGCACCACACGCGTCATGTCGCCAGTACGATGGTTATCACAAGGCCGTGTCCCTGACACGCATGGAAGTAGCGAGAAAAGAACTCGCAGATAGATAAAGATTTTTCTTGCATATATCATAGTAGTAAAAAACAAAGGCTCAAAATGTAATGGTTTCTTTCGGCTGAGTACTTTGTACAATGCAAGTGCAAATATCTGCTAGTGAATATTCCAAACTTTGATTTTTACCGCCTTTTCTACATTATTGTTATACAGTTATTATTAAATATTTATACTATTATATCACTATTTGGTACAACAATCCTTTATGCTATATTTATAAATGAAACTGTGGAAAGTATGCAATGCTGTACGTCCTTTTCGGGCATAATCACCGTCTTAAATTCACATTCTTATTCTTCAGTTCTTCTCGTTCTTATTCTAAATTCTTATTAATTTATAATTTATTTAATTATTTATGCACAGTCAAAAATGATTAAAAACTGTATATAACGTGTGGGGAAGAAGTATGATGTATGCATGTTTTGTTGAGCTCTGTGAATTCTGCCCACAAAATCCAGTCTTTGAGAAAATAAAAAATAAAGACTGAACACCTGTATCTTAGTATCAAAACAACACTGCGGACAGGCAATGTTGGTAGAAAGGTACTAATTGTGGCGCGGTGTATTGTTGAGAGAGCAAAGAGCTTGTCTGGTGAACGGAATTCATCAACGCTCCCGCTTTAGAGTTAAGAACGAAAATCATCCATAGGGTACGTACACTAATTTGCATAACAGAATTTGAAATATCCCGAACATTTTACCGCTTAGGTAGCTGCTTTCAAATTGGATCGGTTATATCCAAAAGACTACATCTTCATCAGCTATTCGGAGCACGCAAGTTGTTGTATATCGCCACACCTTACTCGAAGAAAAAAAAAATCACAATTACAAAGAATCATATATCCACTAACAGTAGATCATCCACATATCCACTAACAGTGGATGTATTGCGTTTTCACATTAACAAACCTAAAACCATATTTTGAATCAGATGGTGAACTTTAATCAATTTAGCAAAGATTAGAGATGTAGCCTTTTAAAATAACCGATTCAATTGCCACCTTACAAAGTAATCCTGTGCAGTGTTCCATCCAACTCAGTAAATTAAATCTTTACTTCCCTTATTTTGAGTTGCGTAAATTATACCTTTTTATTGCACAATTACGCGAAAATTACCAATATTTTAAAAACATACGTGAAATTATTTAAAGACGTAATATTAATGCATTAAGCTTCCGTAAAGGTATAGAACAGGTTCGAAAATATTATACTTTTGCAATTTTAAAAAAGGTTTTAAAGTATATCGAACTTATGAACACATTAAGTGCACTTTTCCCTATTTGAAGTTGAATTCAAAGAAAAAATTGGGAACATTTTTTAGAAAACAATTTTCATTGGGGCTTTATGAAAAGTACTCCCCAAAATTAAAAGATCCACTTCAAATCCGTAGGGCCATGAATAATGACAGATCGATTAGGGAAAATCCGGAATATGGTTTATGCGCTAGTGTGGTTCACTGAGGGATAAACAGACATATTTTTAAAAACGATCGTTTATCGGTAACAGGGATTACTCAAAAGCATATTTCCGTCAAAATCTTGATGTTAATTTGTTGCATATTACATAACTTTCTTCTCTATCCCGGAAAGCAGGAAGAACAAACGGAGCATTAGAAAGTTTATCTTATTCACATTGATGTATTTTAATCTTTAAAACATGTCAACAATCCGCGGACCATCCGAGGGATTTCCGCAGACTTGTCCAGGAAAGCATTCAAGTTATTGTGTTACATCCCAGAAAGATATGTTTTCTATAAGATAAAAACACCATATACGTAGAAAATAGCTGTGGAATTTCTATACGTAATTAGATATTTACTTCGTTCAGAGGCGTAGCTACGTTCTTCGGGATTCCGATGCAGAAAATCCAAATGTGAAACAGGTTTTTAAAGCAAATTTATAAAGGAACACAGAATATTATAAATTAGATTTACCGATACATAAACTACGTTGCAAAATATATTCGTAATATTTGGTTTTACAAATTTGAAGAATAACTATCAATCAATCAAAATCAAACAATAGATATGAGTAATTTGATTAATGTTTTTATTTGTTCAAAATGTTAGTCATCCAATTATCGTCACAATTAATGCACGGAAGAGACAATTAATGCACTGCCGCTCCGTGTTCATGGGAATGAAAGAGGAAAGAATACATTCGAGAGAAGTCATAGTATGAGCAACTTGATATTCTCCATTAACATAGTTTTATGAAGAGAAGAAAATGATACAAAAGGAAAATAATTTAAAATAAAAAACATGCACTTCAGTGGTTTATGAATCGTAAAATCTCCAATACAGTTCAAGAGAACTCTGAAAAATGCTTTTCACTTAACTTCAAATGTGCCAAATAAAACCTCGAAATGAGGATAATCTTAGGGACATAAATTCGGAAACTTTCCCGACTAAGCAGAAGAAATACACTGTTGTAAAAATCCTAGCCTTTTGATGGTCACTTTTAATTCAATCTTGGATGTATAAAATGCGAACACGGCATTACCGTCTGAGACATCAGTGAATATTTAATATGTACTTGTGTCTGCTATTGATGAGTGTCATTGTAGCTATATAGTGCACAGACGACCATGAAATCATTTCATTATTATACCATCAACATCACCATCCCCATGGACTCCTATTTTGAAAATTAATTCGTGAATGTTCGCAAACTTCGATATATAGATCTGGCAAAAAATGAGAACGTATGTATGTATCATTTATGTGAAACACAAGTTCATTAATTCGTTCTGTGCTGTTGCTCGTTTTATTCGCGTAGTTTGAGAACGAAAATTGTGCAAATTTATTTGCAAAATACAGGCTGTGGTCCGGCGAATTACTCGGCAAACTGAAAAGTGAGTTAATGCACAAAGACGCTCACACACACACACACACACACACACACACACACACACATCCCTCCCCACGCAACCACTCTCCTGCCAGTAAGGTATAGTCTTTGTTGCATTTCTTAGAAATTTTCTCTCATGCGATTCCAGAAATAATAAGGAATAACATTAAATATTCGGTTGACATGTAATTTTTCAAAGATTTTTTTTTTACTCCGGGATGCTTTAAAGAATTGAAAAGGAATCCTATCTTTTTGGGGGTTCTCATTCGGGGCCTTGGACCTCAGGGGCCCAGCACCGGTTGCAGCAGCCTTGCAACGCCCCTCACTTCAACCATTGATGTTACGTTCACAAACTGAGAATTACTAAACGATAATAACAGACAGTCACCTCACATGAGTGGATTCAAAGCTGAATGCATCAAGACTAGAGGAGAACCGCTAATAAGTTCTAATAAATTACGAGTGGAACCTCCATTATCCTGACTTCGATTAACTGGGAATCCAATTCTCTAAGATGTTTCATAACTAAATTAATGAAATTAATTGAAAAAATGTTACAACTATCTCAGGACGATATTATTAATTTAATCTTTTGTTTCGATGAATGATGTATTGATGACGAAAATGAGAAGACGAGCACTAAATTAAACAAAAAATTACCGATTACTTTTTCATATAAAATTGTAATATAAACTAAATTTGTGCGAATTTCTGCCTACGTAGTATATTGTAGCATTGTAAATCTTTTCAATTCAATTATTTTTTTAAATATCCAGGGTTTTTGGCTTTTTCGAGATATCCTTACCTATCACTGTCCCAAATATTGCACATTCTATTTTATATAATAAAACTACATCAGAAAAAATATGTTGAGAATTCATCCTAGTGTCAGAGAAACTGAAATGGTTGTTAAATTATGAGGTATAACTCTATCGGGATGTGTAATGTTAAGGATTGTAAAATAGGAAGCAGCAGGTGAAATAGAAGAAACTCCAGTCAAATAGTTGCAAAATCCAAACAATTTACCAATTTTTGAGAGAAGCTTACAGTTCTGCTCCTTACTTTACCAACACGGGCATTGCAGGAAATGTATGTTTGTATTTTTATCGAAAATGAAAATGTGGCTAATATCATTCTACACTTCTGTATTGCTAATTTCCAATGCGCGCAGAAATTGAAAGAAAATTAGTCTCCAGCTATTTGAGAGGTGTCAGTGGTTTTGTTAGATAAACAGGAACTCAGGTAAAATACAAGAACTTTTTTACTATTTTCCAATACGCCCAGACATTGAAAGATAACTATACCGTTTTCGGCCTTTTGAGAGGTGTCTATGCTTTTGTTACATACCTAGAAACTGGGGAAAAATTTTTTTAAAATGTTTAACAGCAAAAATTATGAAACTGCTTCGATTACAACGGAAAAGTGCTAATATTTGATTATGTTATTCCGCCTATTTTCATTCTGCGCGTACCGGCTGAATTCTCGTACTCAATGCGTTACTACGATGCACCTGGTGTTGTGCGACAGCAAGGCTCCCAAGGGAGGCCGCCCGCTATTAAACATTTGCATTGTAAAATCTGCATCATTCATTGACAGTACTTGACTCGTGTAAGCAATTAAACATGTTCGTTTAACATATCAGTGCTCAAATGGTCCTGGATCAAAATTGCTATTATTACATTTTGCTCCGCTGTCAAAAAATAAAAGTTGAACGTAATTATAACTATTATTTCTTCAATCGTAAAGACGTCTAAGTGAATAATGTTGTTACTTTCCCTTGTTATAGCTGATTTCAAATGTGTTTCAAATGTTTAAAAATCACGAAGCGACTGAGTGACAACTTTTATTTAGTTTATCTTAGAAAATAAAATAGTACAAATGTGTAATACAAAAATGTAATTATTATACAAGAAGTTATTTACGTCATAGCGCAATATAATTGAAAAAGTACAAATTTGATGAAAGTTGAAGTTTGTGTATTTTTCTCCGGCGGTGACTTAAAATGCTGCAATATTAATTTAGACTGAGTTGGGGCTTTCGGCGAGAGAGTTGCGTGCTTGATCGCTACTAATGTTGCAACTACGAGGAGTATCAAATAATAAATCGTCAATTTAAAATATTCGTTCATATTTGCACATCATTGATATGCATTAAATTTTAGGCGGCGCAAAGGCTGCTAATTGCGTTATTTGAATTATATTTAACTATACGTTTTTAATAATTCAAATTGTTCAAATAATGATAAGCTTTTATGTCATACTAAAGTTTCTTTTGATCTAGAAATCGCTTATGTTTTTTATAAAATAGATAACGTAACTGTCGACTAATTCTGAAATCTAAAGAAGCGCCCCTTTTTGAAAACCGCTCTCAGAAAACATCCACACATCTAGAAGACCTCCTTACACCAAAATAAAAAATATTGTAGGAACTAAAAACGAACATACCTCTACATGTCCACAGTGGCTCGAATGCGCGAAGCCAAGTTGAAGCCTAACTCTCCTTCCGGTGCGCACCGTTGGCCAGTTCCTCTAAGGCGGCCTGCGAACTCGCGAAGTCCGAGGGCCGTTGGTGCCGATGGTCGCTGGCGCCCTCCGCCGTTCCCAGCGCGCGCTCTTCGACACTGCTACGGGCGCCGGCCGCGCTTTGCCGCCGTCACAAATCGAATGGCGAAGAGCATGCGCACTGCGACGTGGAATCGATTCCAACTACAAACGACAGCCCACTCGCGCCAAAGTAGTTACGAATACCGTGGCTCACTTTTGCAAGAATATTTTTTTTCTAGCCTGTAGGAAATGTCGGTATTGTTTTTGTGACTAGTGAACTCACTAAATACAACGCAGATCACCAAAGCAAAATCATCATGAATAAAATTAGGTGTGATTTACTATGTATCACGCCCTGATACATAGCACCAAATATGTACTTACCATTTCTCAGGCACGTATCTTTTTTGTGATAAGATTGTTTTCAAATAGCGAATGTACGAATTATCTCTTACTCGTTGTCTTAGGTATTCGTACCAATTACGGATAATATTTGAATAATACGCAGACGTCCAATTCAACACATGGCATTTATTCATCTGGTTAGGAACTCCAGAAAAAAGTGAAAGTCCTTGTACATAGTTACTCCCAATGATGGATACATTCGTTTCTACAACACAAAAACCATACCACAATGTATACAAGACATTCAATAAACTAATCTATAACAATTCCCCCCTTTCGTGTGACACGGGAGTACCCTGTGAACACGAAATTTCTAATCACGTTATTCCCATAGACATCATATGTTTAATTAACGTACTCTTATCCACATCCTTCGTCAACATATCAGCGTCTAAGTTTTGTGATTTGCAATAAACCAACTCTGTTTCTTGAGATTCTATATCCTCTCTTATAAAATTAATTTTTCGCATCATATGTTTATTTCTCGCTGTTATCTTAAATTCTTTGCTCCAATCAATAATTGACTTGCTGTCAGTGTATACTATAGTCGGCTTTTTGATAATCTTATCGAAACCAATTTCTCTAATTAGCTCCTTTAACCACCTTCCTTCACAAACAGATTCACATAATGCTATAAATTCTGCTTCTATCGATGAGAGCGCTACCAATTTTTCTTTCTTGCTTTTCCAACTTATCAGATTGTTTCCGATTTTAACATTATACCCTGCGAAAGACCTGCTGTCTTTGGTCACACACCAACTTGCGTCTGTGAATATTCTTAAATAACCATTGTCCTTATTAATCCTCAGTTTGACATTTTTCGTACCTTGTAGATATCTAAAAACGCGCTTAAGTGCTTGGAAGTGATTGATTCGTGGGTCGGTTGAAAATTGAGAAAGTTTACTATATGTGAATGCAAGATCCGGTCTGGTCGCAGTGACCAAGTACCCTATATTGCCTAACATTTCTTGATAAATTTTCGGGTTGGTCTTTTCTATATTTTCAAAATCATAGAGATTCACACTTGCAACTCCTGGAGTGCCCACAGGATGACAATCAATCATTTTGAATTTATTTAACACTTCCTTTACGAAATCTTCTTGATCGAGTGTAAAACCCTCCTCGTCTTTTATTATTCGAATCCCTAGAAATGTCACTTTATCCTGATCACTTATTTCTTTAATGGTGATATAATGTTTCAACTGATTAATTAATTCGTTGACCAGATTCACATTCTTGCCAATAATTAAACAGTCGTCGACGTAAAAGGTAATTATCAAAAAATCTTCATCTCTTCCCCTTTTAAAAACACATGGATCGCACTTACACGGCATCATACCGCAATCTTTCAATATATTACACAACTTAATATACCAGCATCTGCCTGCCTCCGGGAGCCCATACAAACTTTTCTTCAATTTTAGTACTTTATTTTTCGCATTCTGTAATCCTTGTGGTAATTGCATATATACATCTCTTTCCAACGTTCCGTTGAGGTACGCCGTTTCGACATCTACGTATTTTATTACAAAGTTATTAGTAGCCGCAATAGATAAAAGTACTCTCAGCGTTTCATATTTCATGACTGGACTGTAAGCACTTTCATAGTCAACACCACATTCTTGATTTGATCCATCAACTACTAAACGCGCTTTGTATTTAATATTCTCTTGGTCGATTTTTTTCTTGAAAATCCATTTGCTTCTCAATATCTTCATGTTTCCTATTTGATCACGATCTACTAAATCCCACGTTTCGTAGCGTTGTAAACATTCGAGTTCCTTTTCGATTGCTCTCTTCCAATTAGAATTGTCCATGCAATTCATAGCTTCATAGAACGTTTTAGGTAAATTTTCCTTCAATTCACCACCAGCAATTCTGGCAGCCGCTTGATACCTGATGACGGGAGTTCTCAACCTGGAAGACCTTCGTAATTCATTAGTATTCACTTCATTTCGTAAATTTTGAATTTCAGGTTCAACTGTCAAATGATTGTACAATTGTTCTCTTTCGCCTATTTCATTTCCAACGGAATTTATAGATGTTTTTCCAATTTCCACGTGTACAAAAGCATCGCTATTGGAATCAACTTCATCTTCATTTATTTGATAACTTGTTATGCGATCATAATCGAATTCACGCAATTTATCTTTATTTATCCGTTGCATGTCTTTACTACCCATAACATGTTCCAAGAAGTGAACATCTCTCGTTTCAATAATACAACTTTGCTTTGGGTCGAAAATCCTATAGGCTCTTCTGTTTTTTGCGTATCCCACGAAGATACCGGGCTTACTTCTTGGACTCAGTTTATTTTTTCCAACATCAACGTTTCCGTAAAAAGCCTTTGCACCAAATATTCGCAAATGTTGTACGTTTGGTTTTCGTTCTGACCAAATTTCCATTGGAACTTTCTCTTTGTCTTGTGAATTCGGCGTAATATTACGAACGTATACTGCTGTTTGTGCCGCTTCTCCCAAAAATTAGCTGGTAGCCCCGAATCGATCAAAATCGTTCTGGTCATATCTAAAATAGTGCGATTTGCTCTTTCAGCAATCCCGTTGCTTTGAGGACTGTAGGGTGTTGTTCTTTCGTGCTTTATACCCTTTTTTGCGTAGAAATCAATTAATTCCGATCCTGTGAATTCGCCCCCGTTGTCAGATCTTATGTTTTTCACTTTGAGACCTGTTTCAGTTTCCCTTCTTGTCACAAATCCTTTAATTTTTTCAGTACAATCAGATTTATGCTTCAATAATTCAATAAAATATCGTCTGCTGTACTCATCCACAATAGTCAAAATATATCTGTTCCCTCCAATTGTCTTAACAGGCATTGGGCCAAGCAAGTCTACATGCAATCTCTCTAATATTTGTTTCGTGGTTTCCCCATGAATACTCTTATGTGAAGCGCGAGTAAATTTACCAAGTATACAAGCTTCACAATCATCTTTTTCGACATCAAAGTCACTCAAGCCCCTAACCATTTGTTTCTTCCATAATTCTTCCAGATAACTGCGATTCATATGGCAAAACCGCCTGTGCCACAGATTTACGACATTTTCACATTTGAAACATAATACATCAGCAGATTTCGAACCATTATCTCCTATGTTATTTTCATTAATGTTATTTCCAGTTTCTACAGTCATCTCAAATATAAAATTGTTCCCATCAAACGTTCCATTCGCTACGAGATCATTGTAAGTATCATATATTCTCACACCCTTATTGTCAAGTACGATTTTCTTGTTTCTTTTTACCATACTTGCCGCCGACAGTAGATTAGTATTCAAATGTGGAACATGCAAAACCCTTTCCATGACGATTTCAGATATATTCCCCAATTCATTATCACAATATCCCTTAACTTTTCCAACAAAATCTGAATATATTTTTCTCCCAGATTCTGCCGTTTCAATTTCGATCTTCGCACGTATCGGATCCCGAAGTAAATCAATTTCTGACGTCATGTGTGTCGTGCAACCCGAATCAAGATACCACACTTTCTTTCGTCTATCATCATCTTCAATTCTTGTTTCATTGGCCACTAACACCCGTTCTTTTTCCCAATACCTTTTAGAATTCAATTTTCGAGATTTTAAATCATTACAGTTATCGACATCTGTAAGTTTTTTATCTGTCTTATTAAATTCGTTTTTTGAATCATTCTTGCGGTAAGTAACATTGTCTCTATTTCCCTTTTTATGCCAGCAGTTTCGAGCTATATGACCTAATTTGCCGCAGAAGTAGCACGCCAACTTTTTCGTTTCCCTAACTTTATAGGCGTTATTTTCTTTTTCGCTATTAAATAAGTTTTGCCTCCTTTCGAAACGCAGAAGATTCTCGCGCATGTGTTCATACGTGAGATGTTGATTCGCCAATAATGCCGTTGCTACCTCATTATAATTTCTTGGTAACCCATTAAGAACATATTGAATCAATTCTTCTTCTTCTATTTTAGCACCCAATTCATGTAATTCACATATTATACCTCTCGCTCTTGTTAAAAAATCGTCTATTGACTCTTTGTTCATTAGTTCCAATTTAGCTAATTTAATTTTTAAATTAACTAATCTGTTTTTATTAATTCCTTCATGACGACGTTTTAACAAATCCCACAGTTCTTTTGCATTATTGACTCCTCTACTAGCCAAAATTTGTTCATTAGAGAGAGTCAAAATTATAATGCCCATTACTTCATCATTTTTCTTCGACCAAGTTTCCCAATTTTTAACACTTTCTTCGTTACCTTCAACCTTTCGTGGTTCGTCTCGAACTATTACTTCATCGAACAGATGTCTAGACTTAATTAAAGCACTGACCTTTATTTTCCACAAGTCGTAGTTTTGATCCGTCAGCAACTCGATCCTTGCAAACGATGAAGCCATTACATCAGTCATGATTCTTGCGATGATTTTGTCAAACGAAGAGGCAACCACGCTCTGCTACCAGATTCTTACTCGTTGTCTTAGGTATTCGTACCAATTACGGATAATATTTGAATAATACGCAGACGTCCAATTCAACACATGGCATTTATTCATCTGGTTAGGAACTCCAGAAAAAAGTGAAAGTCCTTGTACATAGTTACTCCCAATGATGGATACATTCGTTTCTACAACACAAAAACCATACCACAATGTATACAAGACATTCAATAAACTAATCTATAACATTATCCCCCAAAATAAGGAGTTCCTAGACAACAATGAAAAATCATCAGAAAACAAAATATGTGAAACTTACTAAGTATCACGCCCTGGTTCCAAATATGACCGTAGATTTTCTCTGTCATGGAAAGTTTCTGAGATAGGATGTTTTTATATGGTGACTGCGAATCCCCAACGTCAAAGCCGGTCCTTCAGGAGCTGCTGGTGCTGAGGATGAAATGAGCTCTGGTTGTTGTTGTTGTTGTTTTAATTGCAGAATGTTTCTGAGATACAACGCTCAGCCATACGGCTTTTCAGTTGTTAGGAGCGAGCATTTTCAGGCGTAAAATATACGAAGGGGGTAGCTAAAATGGGGAACCTTGGGGAACTCCTGCTAAGCTTCTTTGCGGTGTTGAGTGGGTCAAGCCCACTTGCACAATGAATGTGCGACCTGTGATGGAATTTGCTATGGTATTGATTAAGTATTTCGGTATACCTCGTTTCCTGAGTTTGTACATTATCTCTTCGTACCAGACCCTGTCGAACGCTTGGGCGACATCCAGGAAGACTGCTATTAAACGATGGCCAGCATGAAATGCTTCATGGATATTTTCGGTTAGACGTAGTAATTGGTGACTTGTGGAATGACTTTGGGAGAAACCAAATTGAAAGAGAGGAATAATATTATTTTGATCTATAACTTTACGGAGTCGTGTGAGAGATATTTCAAAAATAATACATTTCTGTAATTTTTGAAAAAACAAAAAAATACCTCAAAATGAACTCAGCGTCATATTAAAGAGTGCAATTAGCACTATCCGTTCGAAAATTTTGAAGAAAAAATTTGGAGCCATTTATGAGAAAATGGCGTTTGAGCGATTCTGAAAATGTGGAATTTCGAGCTTGTTTTCACAGAAAACAGTTGAGTTTTAGAGAAACTTTACTTGACGTTATTTAAAGCACATGTTCTCATAAATATAATAATGTGAACAAATCGCCGCTAATGTAAATATTAATGACGTGAGAGACAAGTAAAAAAAAGACATTTTTGTAATTCTTGAAACACAAAAAATAGAGCAATATGGCGTTTATGTCATCTCATAGAGTACATTAGACACTATTCTTACCAAATGTTTAAAGAAAACGTTTGAAGCTGTTTTTGAGAAAATGTTTTTTGTATACGTTTTTTAAATTGCACACATTGCACGCAATATTGCACGAAAACTACTAAAATTTTCAAAGAAATGTTCGTGACCTTAATGAAAGAACTCACTTAGGAGAACAAAATTTTTTGGAGGAAAAGTTTATTATCAATTTTGTAGTTGTAGGAAAATGCCAAACAAATTCAAACTTTTGCAATTTTCGAAAATTCAGAGTTAACTGTGAAAATCGGACGTATGCCACCTTAATAAGTGTATTTTACTCTATTTTTACAAGAAATTTAAAGAAAACATTTGGAGCCGTCTTTGAGAAAATTTTGCTAAATTGTTGCACGCTAAATTGTAGGTCCATAATACCAGAAAATTGTAATACGGCAAAACGACCGAATTTTTGTCTTGCTGTTAACAAAAGCTAGTAGATAAACCGTCGTCAGGATTTGCACCAAAATTGTTATTCTCTAAGTTATATGGATGATGTCACAGCCCCTTGAATTTGTTCACATATATTTATTTATTTAGGGGAGACATTACATGAAGCTTCAACGACATTTTTACAATTTCTCGAAAATGGATCCATTTTTTAAAATTTTCTCTCGAATATAAAGTGCACTTAAAAAATTGACGTAGGTACGATTTTCGATGATGTCTCTGAATGTTGGAAAATTGCAAATTTCAACTTTCTTTTTGAATCGATGGGAAGGTTCGTGTGCCAAATCTACCGATTAGAGTGGTGATTAAGTTGAGTGTTTGCAAAACTATAAGTGAGTTCAAATCCCAGTATGGGTGAATATTTTTTTGCCGCTTGGAAACACTTGCGATTTCAAATCGAATTATAATACAATACAAGCATATTACAAGTAGTATTTACGTCTTCTTCTTCTTCTCTAGCTCTACAGCCCTTTGTGGGCCTCGGCTTCACGTACAACAGCATTCCAGCTTTTTCGGTCTTCTGCCATCTTCCAGTTCTTTACTTTCATGATGTTAAGGTCTTTTAGCACAGCATCCTTCCATCTTTTTTTGGGACGGCCTCTCCTCTGTTTTGAGAAGAGATTACCTTCTAATATCTTTTTAGGCATTCTTGATTGTTCCATTCTTTCTATATGTCCTAATCATCTAATCCCTTGTGCTTTGTATAATTTGACAATGTCTTTTTCATCCAATATTAAATTGATCTCATCATTGCGTCTATATCTACATATCTCTTGATCTTTGATAGGTCCATATATTTTCCGTATTTTTTTGCGTTCAAATCGCCTTAACTCATTTGTATCATTTGTTGTTAATGTCCAGGCCTCTGCCCCATATGTTACCACAGGACGTATTAAGGTTTTATACATTTTCATTTTAGTGTTACGTCTTATTAATTTATTTCTTAGTATTTGCATATTTATATAATATGCTTTATTCCCTGCCTTTATTCGTTCTTTGATGCTCTCCCTCATGGCATTCTGATTACTAATAAGGGCTCCTAAATACTTGAAGTTAGTAATTCCTTCAAAGGTTTTATTCAATGTTTTAATATTTCAGTATTTACGTAACCGTTACAAATAATGAGGGAGGGATGTGCATTAAGTAGCCCCACTAATATTTAAATCTCGTGGCTCAGAGCGAAGCCTTTCACCAAGGAGGTCCGGGTTCGACTCCCGTCGATTCTCGGACCATCTCATGTGAAAATTGTTCCAAAAAAAACAGTTCGGCTGCTTCACAAAGGTTAGTCCAACTCTTCTGAAGTGTCCTAAACCCTTCTCATTTCCTAATTACTTCCCAATTCTGGCCGCTGGGTAGTGACACAAGGGCGCGCGCGGTGTAAGAGGAACACACGCGGAGATGCTACCTGGCGGTCCTCGTGACAACTGCAACACATACGTATAACGCCCTCTGGAATACAGTGGGCGCTGATAAAAAGTGATGGGGGATTACTCCGCGCTCAACGCTGCGTAAAAGACGCAACAAATTCAACAACAAAAATTAAAAATAAAATTAATTTTCAAGTATCAGATCTTTAATAATTTCTTGGAGAGTTTTTGTATTAAATGTTTGTATTTTTCACTCTCTCCTTTTAATTTTATAATTTAATGTGCACAGGAATGTTTCAAATAATGAGTTTCTCGTAGTCTCAAAAATTTTCGCGTGTATAATACCTTCTTTCTTTGCATTCGAAATAACCGATATATTTCCAAGTAGAAATCGTGGCGTTATTGGATCGTGATTTCTTAATTGGAAACCGGTTTTCAAATTGCTATTGACGAGTTTTTTTTTCTTTGTTTTTGTTTTTTTCTTCGAAGAGAAATTTTCATTAACAGCTCTTGAATTTCTACAATTGCAATCTTCGAAAATTGTAAATTCCACTCTCCAGTGCTTCGTTTACTGAAGGGCGTATTTCACAAGACGACTCGACTAGAGAATTAATACGATAAGGTGTAATATTATATGACGGATTCGTTTCCAATAATACGAGCCAGTACGGTCTGTTGTAGCACCACTGTACTTCCTGTGTGTACTTCCTGTTGGTTGCGATGCGTTTATTTGTTCACACTTTTGGAGCTGATATTACAATAATTAGTTCTGTTACATTTGGTGTGGAAATTACTTCAGCTCTTGTGTTGAAGCAATGGGTGCTGGCATTGTTATTGCATTTGTAACATTACTTCACTTGTCGCTATTGGCGAACCCCGCGAATCTGCAAACAACTCTTCTGATTCTGTTTTGTATTTCCACAGATCTGTTGAAACGTCCCCCGAGGAGTACACTACCTTTGAAAATTTTATTACATTTTCTGATATTATGAATTTACTTTCAATTCGTTATTCGGGACAAAGACTGTAGCAGGATAAGGGGGTAAAAATACCCCCAAGCTTAATTCAATTTTGAATGGAGGGCATGTTTAGTGTTATTTTGAAAAATTGAAATAGGATTTGAGTTAAAATCATTTGAAATAATGTTTAATTTTTTATAACGTTTAATCTTTTTACATCAAAACAAGTCCCAAAAACATGATAATATTAATTGTTTTTAATTTTTTTACTTTTGAAAATTTGAATTTGGCGCGAAAAACAATACGCAATATTTTTTATGGTAAAATGATATGATTATCATCCTGAAAATTATTTTTCCGTAGAATAGTGATTACCTAATTATGAGTTATGTGTGTATAAATGACGAAAAAAGTTATTAACCTTTTTCAATATAACGCACTAAGAAGAAAAATCTGAAAAAAATCAGTAGTAAATAACATATACCAATTTGTATGAGTTTTTTTGCAGTCTTTTTTTTAAGCTCTCCAAGATACGTATAGGTGTCAACTATGTCTCTTAATGTTTTCAGAATTTTATCTCTGAGTAATGATATAAAAACATCAAAAACCGAAAATTCGTATTTTTCTGGTATCTTAAAAAATAATAAGGCTTTCGTTTTTGAATTTTGGGAAAATGACTTTAAAAATAGTATTAAACATACTCTTTATTCAAAACTGAATTAAGCTTGGGGGCATTTTTACCCCCCTTATCCTGCTTTAGCCTTTATTCATATGGGAGCGCCTTCGCTATCTGCGGCATAGCACCGACTTTGTCTGGGGGTCGGCTTTGTCCTTGACACTATTGATTAATTATCTTAGATATGTAATTGGCTGTACGGTTTTCAAAGTATCATCGGTTCTATTTCTCTACATTCTCCTGTTTTCCATTCTTTCCAACATGTTTTCAGTAACCTAAACACTCATTCCTTTTCTTTTTAATTCATAAATTTTATTTATTGAAGTTAACCCAGTTATTAACATTTTACCCCTAAATACAAATATATTTACAAGTATCGATGGCATAATGGCGTTTATGATTTTTAATGCTTTACTTATTCACCACGATTCTTTGCCTTGTCCGCTCTTCACACCAAGTGGGAGAGGCAGAGCTAGTGTCACTGTAATATACTGCTATCTGTAGGAATTGTCACAAAGCTTACTGCGGCGGGAAAAGAAATCATATGCCGAGTCGTGCTGCTCTTGGTAATGCATGTTTTTGTCACCAGTCAAAACAGCCGTGGCTTCTTTCGGATAGCGTATCGGGCCGGAACAGGGTGAGGTGAGCGTCAGATAAGAGCTGACTTTTGTTTCTGTGACTTTCGCATTCAAACCGCATGAGGCCAAGTACGAGGCTCACAGGGCAGAGCAAGAGAGACACCCCGTGTGTTTCTGCAATTCTGCCCAGCATGTTTAGGAAGGGAAAATTGTAATATTGAATAAATGGAGGAAAGTTATGACTGCTTTATCGATTTATTAACCCCTACGTAAAAATAATTATTATTTAATGAAAACCGGCTCAGAGCAAAAGATATCTTGTGAAACATCCCCAAGTTCTTATTATTTATTAATTATTTATTATTATTATTATTATTATTATTATTATTATTATTATTATTATTATTATTATTACTCCTCTATATCACGACTAAAGATGTTATGTGTCGGCTGAATATAAAATCTACTCCAGGT
Source organism: Acheta domesticus (assembly GCA_031308135.1). Taxonomy (NCBI): domain Eukaryota; kingdom Metazoa; phylum Arthropoda; class Insecta; order Orthoptera; family Gryllidae; genus Acheta; species Acheta domesticus. The sequence goes on along the minus strand of JAHLJT010008446.1, from coordinate 98,196,860 downwards.
TGCAACCAGCTACCTAAGGAGCAGATCTAGGGACTGTCGGTGCTTCTACAATGCTTTGCGCAAAATGTGGGCTGTTCCAAATAAAGCGATTTCTTGCACTTCCCATTCTTTTGAATTTCCTGGGAGTTTAGACAAGTTTTTACACAAATTTTGCGGAACAAATCCCAGAGCTCCGATTACTATCGGGACGACCTGTGCTTTTACGCCCTTCATTCAGCTGATCTCGATTTCCAAACTCTTGTATTTAAGACATTTCTCTGCCTCCTTGGTTACGACGTTTTGATCGCAAGGTATAGCAACATCGACAAGTAAACACGATTTTTCTCCAGATCCCGGATAACTATATCCGGTCTGTTTGCCGCTATCGTGCGATCAGTTTGAATTTGTTGGTCGTACAATATCGTACACAATCCAACAGACGTCACCGGTTTGGTGAGTGTTCATACCACTTGGGACATGTGTTTGGAACTTCGAGGGCGGTACAGATCTGCCAGTGGAGGTAGCTACACACCCTGTCGTATTTTCAAGTATTTGGTCTTTGCAAGGATTGTACAAGCTGAGACAATGTGATCAATGGTTTCTACGTGTTCCTGGCAAATGCGGCATTTGTCATCTTGGGAAATTTTGAGAACCGCTTTATCATAATGTCGTGTTCTCAAGGCCTGATCTTGGGCAGCTATTAAAAGTGCTTCCGAATCTGGCTTCATTCTTCCCCTTTCAAGCCACATAAATGATTGATCTTTATTGATCTGTGCTCTGTCCATTCGTTTCAAATATTGTCCATGGGGTGGTTTGTCTCTCCATGATTTCTTTAACTTTTTTGTGTCTCACATGTCATGTTAAGTAGCACCAGAAGTTCAGTGTCTCTGTCGTTCTGCGTGTCTTGCAGAGTCTTGTTCGCAATGCTTCTTGCTACACTAACAATGCCTCTGTTTCCCATTCTTCGGTCAGATTTCATGACCTGCCTCATTAGAGGGTCATATTGATGGCCGACTACGATTATTATTATTATTATTATTATTATTATTATTATTATTATTATTATCATCATCATTATCATCATCATCCTTGATCAGCAGTTTTTGCCTTACAAAGGTTTTTAACAATGTTTACGTCAGTAACATTTTCATAACTTTTCGAAAGGTGGGATCTCTTATTCACACCTTGTAAATTTAACACAATGAATATCTACAACAATGAATATATACAGCAAAAGAGTTTATATTCTGACTTAATGTGAGAAAAAACGGTTGATAGTAATAATTAGTCTGATGTGATTGCAAATTATGGAGGGTGAAGGAGATCTTTGCTATGTCGAGTCTTAATTCCGGGAAAAGGATTTGAAGTTTGTAACTATTCTTCGAAGGTTTGAAACCTTACCCTTACACTTTGTAGTACATCCAGTACACTACCATACATGTCGGGAGGCAGTGGCGTAACGTTCAGGTCCGCAATGCGGGCGAGCCCAGGTAAAAGAGGGCCTATTTTTAAGGGATATTTGAATTATTTAAGATAACACTACTTGTGTTTGCAACACTCGTTTATAAAGAGGGTCCGGATAAACGTTTTGCGGGCGGGCCCGCACTTATTTCGTTACGCTACTGTCGGGAGTTTAGAGCTTGTTCCAGAGGGGGCGGTGTCGGTTGTGGGGAGATACCTGATTGGGGAAATTCCCAGAGGAATATACAATAACATTTATTTATATTATGTGTACAGTTATGTAGGTCAGCGTCGGATCACGTCATACCGCTGGAAGAACATCGCAACTTCCATGTACACTCATGGGACTAATTACCATAACAGACGCAACCGGAAAAACGAAAAAATCAGTCAATCTGCTCTAGATAGATATGGTTCAGGCAAGGAATGCACTGATATATAATAGTAATAACTAGGGCTCGGATATGTAAGTTTTTGCCTAAGTTGTTCTTTGCTTACAAATTGAAAAGTTATTGTTTATTTATCCGAATTATGATGGCGGAGCCTGGTACTTCAATTCTCTGTACCTGCAAAAATGATTGACGCTTGATTTCTTAAAAATGTACACGCTTGAAATTTTAAAAAATAGTGTAGATTCTTTCATTTTCTTGCCTTTACTTCGTAAGAGGAAAAAGTATTTTCATCGTGCGCCGGAAAACGGTGAATTTTCGACAGAAAAACTCATTGCCGAGCCCTGGAATCGAAAAACTGGAAAAATCTTGTTCGACTCACGTAACTACAGCACCTCTTGCAATTTGTGAACAGGTGAAGTTATTTCAATACAGTTTTCAGAGACGTGATGAGGAAATGATGCTAGTTTATACATATATTCATTTCCATTTTATCACTTGTATTGCACAAGATATTGAGGTAACTTTGTTGTTGTTGTTTGTTTATTTTTTTTTTTCAAATGGAACTAGGCTATACATATTTTTTAGTCATCATGACGAGCGTAAAAAAGACGAATCCAATGATATACATATTGTCAAAAGTTAGATAAGCATTTTTTTTTATTAATTTTGATTTTTTGCGACTGGCTGTTTAAGGGATATTGTAACCTTCCGAGCGGTACGTGACCTCGGGTGGTGCACCGCTACATTCAAAATATCCGTTAAATATGAATCGCCAAAAAATCAAAATTACTCAAAAAAATGTTTAACATGACTATGTATATCATTAGACTCGTCTTTTTACGCTCGTCATGATAGATTAAAATAGTATATTTCATTTGAAAAAAAAACAAACAAAAAGTTACCTGAATATCTTGAAAAATACAAGTGATAAAATGGAAACGAATATTACATCACTTAGCCCTATTCCCTCATGCACTTCAGTGAAAACAGCATTGCAATAACTTCAACCGTTCAAAAATTACAGGAGGTTCTAAAGTTACGTGACTCAGCCTGTATAGTAAATGTCAGAATTCACGTTTTGTGGGTCCTTGATACCGAAAAATCTATTGACAGCGAAATGACTGAAATGTCCGTCCGTGGTCAACATTATGCACCTAAACCGTTCAGCCGATTTTCCTCAAAATTGATATTCCCCGATAGATCTGACTAATCTCATGGCCCCTTGAATTTGAAACCGATATTTTATTTTGGGGGTACTTTACATGAAACCCCTAGGACATTTTCAAAATTTTCAAAAAAATGGCGCCAACAATTTTGACTAAATTGTTGGATAGTCTGAAGGTCATTTAAAAGAAAGACGCAGGTCTCATGTTGGTTGAAAACTGTAATTTTTCGAAACTTGAAAAAATTCAAAATTTTTTTGGCGTCTTCCTACAACTACAATTATGAAGATACAATTTTTTCTTACTACTACAATTGTGAAAATATTTTTTTTCTCATTGATCATCTCATTTCATTTCTCATTTTCTCATTCATCTCATTTTTCAAAACTACATCTTCAAATAAGGTCATGCTTCAATTTTTTGAAAATAGAGTAGTTTTTCTATAATTTCGTGACAAACATAATAGTCCGCTGCAAATTTACTGCCCTTCAGACAGCCGAATGCATCGTAATTTATAATTTGCAATTTTGTATAATATTTCTTTGTTCAAATTATTTCTTGCATTCGACCTTTTGTTATATATTTACACATTAATCTTTTAGAAATTATTTATTTTGAAATACAAATTGCTAACTCTTTAAAGGAGCATCATCAGTGCAGAGATGCACTGCAGTGTGCAATGCACATGCAGTGCAGAGATGCAACAATGGAATTCCGTTTCGCGGTCGCGAATTTTGGTCACGGTTGTGACTTGATCTAGCTGTATGCAAAGGAGTAATAATTGTCTTTATGTTAATATTTGCATGAAAATATTTAGTTTTCGCACCAAATGCTGTATCATTTGTAATGAGTAGAGTACTTTTTCCATGGTTTTAGAATACTCTTCTCTAATCATGGCCTTATGAAATGTATTCCTATATTGTCGTGGGTATTAGGCTTCTTTTTCCAAAACAAGTTTACAAAACTTTTGTATTATATTTTTCTGCAGTTGTAGAATTCACATGGTTTTGACAACACTGCGATGGAACCATTCGCTTCTTGGTTGAATTGGACGTTTTCAAATAAAAAAGATGTTAGTAGCGCAGAAAGTGCAATATTTCAATACTACGGAGCTGTTTCCAATAACGAGGGAAAGCATTTGCTGTTGTATCACCGCTAGGTTTTTACTTTCTCACCCTTACCACGGATAACTCAAGGGACGCTTAAAATAATGTCTCAATCTCATTTTTAATGAACCCTCAGAATTTTCGAAAATTGCACATGTAGAAACAACGCGAGAAAGTATGTGCTATTATAGCCCGGTTCTACCTTCTTGTTTTTCTTTCATTCTTCGGCGTTCACGTCTACAATATAAGAGTTTTTCCTTAATGAATTATGACCTTTAAAGACAGATCTTAAGATAAGATCGTGTCCCAATTTTCGAAAGTACGGGTAGTAATCGTGTAATTTTAAGTCGAATGTAGCATTTTTTTCTCAGAAAGGCTTCAAATATCTTCTTTGTGATTGATTATTAGTGATTCCGAGCGCGTCAACTACAGAGGTCATTAGTCCCGTACGTGCAGTGCACGTTTTTTTATCTGGAGTTGGCGGTGATCTTCCCCCGCTGGAAAGCGAGAACCGTCCTACTGACGACTAGCAGGGTTTTCCCATCCAAGTATCTTCCACCAGCGTGGCACCACCCCAGGACAAACCCGTAAGTCCCCGACCGGCCTCCTGGCATGTGTGGTAGTGTAGTGCATGTTAGTGTGTGTGTGTGTGTGTGTGTAAAGAGTGACGATAGGACAAGACAGAGGAAGAAAAGATCGCGCTTGGTCCGTGGCCCGTTTGTTAAGGTACTGCTCCGGCATTCACCTAGTGTTGATCGGAGAAACCACGAAAAACTACCGCTCAGAGCAGCGGGACGCTAGAATTCTCTTCTAGACAGCGACTGAATTCGACCTAGCTGACAAATTGTGTTGAAAATCTTGCCGCCGTCGCACTCGAACCCAGGACCTTCCTGTCAGAGGCAATGCAGTGACATCAGTTGATGCACTAAGCCACCTCTCCCGGTTTTCTCTTTGTATCTATCATAAGACGGTTAAAAAGCGTTCCTAGTCTCATTTCCGGCGAACTCTGTATTTCCGAAAATTGTAAAGTTAACCTCTCTAAATTGCAAAATTATTAACATAATCTGTTGTAAAAAATCAGATCTTTAATAGTAGTTTATGCAATTAGTTTATAATGTTAAGCTTTATTGCATGAGTACTACATGTTTTGAAAACGAGCGAAGTTAGGAGCGAGTTTTCAAATTCGTACGAATGTAAAAGCATTATACATTTGTAAGAGAATCAAACTTAGTTTTGCGAAACAACTTGCCTGTGATGTCTCGGGGACTTGACATCCGTGCGAAAAAACAGTGGTCGGCTGTTGCGTTTACCTCTATCTCCCCCGATTCTCTCGCTGCGATTGGTTGAATGTGACATGACGCAATAATTCCTGCCGCCAAATCTAATACGTCATCATTTGTGCCGTAAAAACGCCCGATTATGAACGATTTCTTGCAACAGAAAAGGTCGTTTATAATGCTGGAATAAAAAAAAATATTTACGTACAATTTTCTGAAAAAGCTAGTAGTTTTCGAGTAATTTGTGCTTGAAATTATGCATTTAAAAAAAGACGGTAATAAATTACTTCCTATGACACGCTGTGTAGGCAGAAACCATGTTTTGTGGATCTTTGGTACCGAAAAATCGATTGACAGCAAAACGCTTGTCTGTCCGTCCATCCGTCTGCGTCTGTCCGTTTGATCGTGATGAACGCTAGCACCAAAACCGTTCAGCAGATTTTCTCCAAAATTGATATTCCCGCCTTTGATTTAAAGTAATCGATGCTCTCTGAGTGCAAAACTAATATTTTGATTTTGGGGGGTACTTTACATGAAGCCTCAACAACTTTTTCAAATTTTCTCAAGAAGTCTCCAAATTTTTCGATTAAACTGTCTTCTCCGATAGCGTAAAAGACGCTTAAAACATCGGCACAGGCCTCAATCTCCTTGATATCTCCCATTTTTCGAAATTTGCAAATATGAAAAAAATGATTCGGCCTTCGTACAACTAAAATATTCCAAATATAGATTTTTTTCCTTAATTAAATCTGATCTTTTAGAGCAGATATTGTAATAAGGTTATGTACAATATTTTTCGAAAATATGCCGTATGTAGTTTTCGCGTAGTTTTATATGAAATACAGCCAATATTTAAACACCTTTTTGTCAAAAATTGCTCCATTTTCTTTCTTTACGTTTTCTCCTCGTGAGTATCCAAACACGGTATAAAAATTGAAGCTAGGCCCATTTTCGGCCAACTCTATTTGTGATAACTGCAAAGAGTTAACATTGCAATCGTGCAATAAAGAGTTTTTTTAATTAAATGAAATTTTCTAAAAAAATCAGATCTTTAGAGAAGGTCATATACATTTTTGAAAAACTGAGTAATTGCTGCTTGAAGTAAATCCAAATTATAACTAGTGATGCTACAATAGCACATACTTTCTCGATTTATTGGAAAGAGCTCCGTAATATTCAATAATGCAGTTTTCGAAAAAAAACGAGCAATATCCGAAAATGGGACATGCACCATATTTCTTACCGACCCTTATTACATAACTGGAGAACATTTAAAGAAAAAATTTGGAACAGTTTTTGCAAATTTGGAGAAATGTTTTTCTGTAAATTTCAAGCGCGAATTACGCAAAAACTACTTGTTTTTTCAAAACATTGTACATGACCTTTTTTAATGAGCTAGTTTTGTTCAACACGTTGTTAGAGGCAAAAGTTTCTATCTTCAATTTTGTAGTTTGTTGTTGTTGTTATTATTATTATTATTATTCGTATTATTATTTTGCAATTTTCCAAAAAATCAGGAATTTCAACGAAAATTCGACCTACACAATTCACTTAAACGCCCTTCGCACCATTCAGTAACAAATATTAATGAAATAAATAGGAGCCTTTTTAATTTTGAAAATGTCCCAGGGTCTACATGTAAAGCACCCCCTAAAATTAAAATATCGGTTTCAAATTCTAGAGGCCACAATATCAGCCGGAACAATAGGGGAATATCGATTTTAGAGAAAATCGGCAGAACGGTTTAGGCGCTAGCGTTTGCCACAGACGGACGGACAGCCGGACGTTTTGCCGTCAATCGATTTTTCGGTATCAAGGAGCTATATAACATGGGTTCTGGCTTCACCACGTTATTTAGCAACTGGATTTATCCACTTTTTCGTTCCCAGGGTCCACCAGTACGAGTTTTCTGGCGAAAATTCGCATTTTCTAGCGCACGATCACATAACTCTTTTCGTAAGAAGTTCCTTCTTAAGGGCGAGAAAGTAAAAAGAAACATTTTTTAAAACACCGCTCCATTTTTCTTCATTTTTTCTAGGAATATAACAAGGGGCGCTTAAAAGAATGACGCATTTTCTTTGAACTGTGGATTTTCGAAAATTGGAAATTTAGAAATAATGCGAGAAAGTATGTGTTGTAACTCCACCAGTTAATGTGTTGGTCCCATAGTTGTGATTGGATATAATAATATTTTGTTTTGTATATTTTGTACTAATTCTGCAACCTTTTATCAGGTAGTTCAATAAGACGTCTATCACAATCTGAACCCTTCGACTGAAGTATTTTTACTTTCTCCTGCTTAAGAAGGAACTTCTTAAGAAGAGAAAGTTATGTAATGCTGTTCGTAAAAACGGGGAATTTTCGGCAGAAATCTCTTGGCCCTAGTAAAGAGAAAGTGGATAAATAAAGTTGCTACATTTAGAAAAAAACCCTCTTAACACGTGGTGTAGCTAGAATCCATGTTTATAGCTCCTTGATACCGAAAACTCGATTGACGGCGAAACGTTTGTCCGTCCGTCCATCTGTAAACAACTAGCGAGTAAACCGTTCAGCCCATTTTCTCCAAAATTGATATTCTCGATCGATCTGGCTGATGTCGTGGCCCCTTGAATTTGAAACCGATATTTTAATTTTGGGGGGTACTTTGCATGAAGCCCCTAGGACATTTTCAAAATTTTCAAAAAATAGCGCCAACAATTTTAATTAAATATTGTTGTTGGATAATCTGAAGGACGTTTAAGAAAATGGCGCAGGTCTTATGTTGGTTAAAAGCTCCTGAGTTTTCGAAAATTGAAAAAATTCAAACTTTTTTCGGCGTCTTCCTACAACTATAATTATGGAGATATATATTTTTCCTTAATGAAATGTGTTCATCAAAAACATCTTCAAATAAGATCAGGTCTGATTTTTCAAAAACATGCATTTTTTTGCAAAATTTTGTGTCAAACATAGGCAATTTTATTTTCTTTAAAACATTTTTCTTAAAAACCGTACATTTTTTTATTAAATTGGACCTTAAATAGCATAAGGGAAGCTTAAGAGAATGGTACAGGTCTCATATTCGTTGAAATGCCTGATTTTGCAAACATTAAATCGACCTCTTCCTACAACTACAGTTGTGAAGATACAGTTTTTTTCTTAATGAAATGTGATCATCAAAAGCATCTTCAAATAAGGTCATGTTGAATTTTCCGAAAATATGAGTATTTGTGGAGTAATTGGGAGTCAAAATTAGTCGCTCGCTCTAAAAATCCTTTGCTTCCTGATCGTCATTTCAGAGATACTTTGAATAAGGTGGATGCTACATATGTTAGAATGTGTATATTATTTCATTTTTCGTTGTTCGTTTATACGTTTCAAAATTGTTTTTTTAGAAATTATTTAAAACCTATTTGAAATAAATATGAAACAAAGATTGCTAACTTTCAGTCGCACGCTCCGAAATAACAGTTGGATCCTTCGTAAGTTACTCGTACAATTTGTATAATATTTCTTATTTCGTTTTATAATTATTATTTATTATATTTATATTATGTTTCTGTTATTTCATTTTAAATTGCGTCCTTTAATTGGGTTAAATGTGAAAACGAATAGATGAGCTGTCTTTTTTTATTGTTGTAACGCCGCACTGATAAACAGAAGGCGACAATGACAGCTATGTTTTGTTCGCGGTAATATAAATGAATACTTTTATATACGTGTAGAATATTACAATACCATAGTGTTTAATAATAACTATTATATGTTACGACTATATTCGTGAATACCTTAGACAATGAATTCAATGCCGAAATGACAAATGACAAATGAATTCAATGTTTATTTTCTCGCGCTTTTTCATTTAAAGTTTTGAATAAAAAATCTATTGCTTGAAACTTTTAAATTTTCCCACCAAATGTTCTACGATTTTAAATGAGTTTTACAAAAAATGAAACTGAGATGTGTTAATACGAAGAGAAATTGTGGTATAAATGTGGTTACATAACCATTACTAATGGCGAGAAAGGACGTGCTGTTTCAGTACCACTAATTTAATGTTTGTCATAAAGCGAGTGAGTACTGATTTACGTTTTTCGAATACTGTACAGTTATATTGACAGAACGCAGCGCAATTGGAATGAAAATTTTCAAGGCTAGCGTCAGTTTCAAAACAATTGAAACAAATAAGTTGTAGCAAAATATGGCATATGAGTTGGTATACTCCTATTCAAAACAAAGGGTATTTCTAATTTATAATTTTGTTTTGTTTTCAAAACAAGATGGTATTACGAAAAATATAGAAGGGCATACGGCGAATAACGCAAAGAACGAACTCGTTTGGTTATTTGCTCTAATCGGTGTAATGACGTTAATAACTTTTCTTTAATTGTTCAGCCCAAAGACCTTACTTGTGCGTATTAAACAAAAGAAGAATAACATTAGATATACAATTTTAAATGCAGGTCGCAGGTCATTCAGGTATTGCTTGTGCCTTTGGAGATAAAGTTGACATATTTGTTTCTATTTAATTTATTTTAGTTGGGAGAGGAAATATGGGTTTTAGGAAAATATTTTTGTTAGGTTACTGCGGCGCGTGTGAATTTATTTTTGATACGTGGATATATGGATGTACCAAGAGTTTAGTAAATAAATTTGAAGGTTGGTAGAAGAATGTATTTTGGTGTTGTAGGAGAGTATACATTGTTTGGATTCCTAGATCTATATGTTATTGGGAATTCCCCACACACTAGGGAGCATTAGTAATTTTACTTTCTCGCCATTCTACGGAAGTATTAAACAGAAAGTATTGTGATCGACCGGCGGAAATCGGCGATTTTTCCACAGAAAAACTCTTATTGTCGCGCACGAAATAGTAGACAAATCCCTTTCTTACGTGAAGTAAATTACTTCCTCTTAAACGTAGGCGAAATCTATGTTTTGGGGCCCTTCATACCGAAAAATTCATTGACGGCAAAATGTCCGTCCATCTGTGTGTGAGTCTGTATTACGTACAATATGTACAAATTGGTTTACGGCAAAATGTCTATCCGTCTCTGTGGTTAACACTAGCACCTAAATCATTCAGACGATTTTATCCCCAACTGTCATTTTCCGATCGCTCCGAGCGAATTCGAGGCCCTGCGAATTTGAAACGTAAATTTTGATTGTTGGGGGAGGGGGTACCTTACATAAAGCTTAAATATGTATATATTTTTTTTCAAAAATGTTTCGAAATTATTTGATTGTACTCTTACCTCATAGCGTAAGTAATACTTTAAATAATGCCACAGGTCTCATTTTCGTTGAAATCTTTAAAATCTTGAAATTTCTTTAAATTTTCGAAAATTACAAAAATCTTTTACAAATTTTCGAAAAAGTGAGTATTTTTCACGTAATTTTACGTAAAATAGGCGATTTTTTAAACAATTCTTTTCTCAAAAATGGCTCCAAATTTGATCTTCAATTTTTTCCTTCGTATATATAGGACAGTTCAGAGACTAGTGCTTGTCCCATTTCGGCGAGCTCTGTCATTTCGAAAACTGCAATAACTTCATTTGGCGAAAATTCAATGATGATAGATATTTTTTCCTACAGAAATCTGTTCTAAAAAAGTGAATCTTTAAATTAGGTAATGTACATTTTGTTGACAAAAAAATCGTGTAATTTCAGCTTTAAGTTATTGCAATTTATTTTTAAAAGATCTAAAAACGGCACCAAATGTTTCTTTAATTTTTTCGATTGATAGAGGAAAGACGTTAAAAAAATTGCCCAGGACTCATTTTCTCTGAACTCTGTGAATTTTCGAATATTGCAAAAGTTAGAAATAATGCGAGAAGAAGTAGATGCTCCTGTAACACCACTAGTTTCTAAGTACCTTATTTTGGAACCATTGGAGAATTTTCAGATTAGTTTCAGATGTAATGCCTTTCACTGCATGTGTGGTGTGCTACCATTAGTGCTTAGAGGCAATTACAATGCTTCCAGTACAGGATGCAAATGAACTGAGTTCGCAGGGAAGCTAAGTTCCCTGGAGGAGCGTGATGGTGAGCGAAGTTTCAAGTACAGAGATCAAGTCCGATGAAGTATGAAAATAAGTTTTATAAAAAATAGAGCTGCAAAGCAGCGAGACGTTGCTACAACAGTGTCTCTGGGTTGTCTATTCCGTTATCAGCGCTAGAAGAAACTTTTATGGAAAACGGAAATTCATGGGGCCATTACGCCATTCCCGCCTGAACTGTACATGTATTCTTCAGCTGTCGCCGTTTCTCGCTGCCTAATCTCCATTTCTTTCGATCTTCCCAAGCATCACCTTATAAATCTCTCGCCGCCATCATTGATCTTATGTCTTCCTCCCGCTTCCTTCGTGGCCTTCCTCTATATCTTCTTTCTTCAGGATGGTATTCCCACATCATCTTTGGCAGTCGCTCACTGTCCAACCTTCTTAAATGCCCATACCATAGCAAAACCTTTGTTTCTATCTGTTCTGAGGTTGATTTTCCAGGTTTCATTATTTCTTTTAGTCTTTGATTTTTCATTCTTTCCTTTCTTGTAACCTGACAACACCGCCTCCAGTATTCCATTTCTGTTCCTTGAATCCTACTTCTATCCTTGGCATTAATAGTCCATAACTCAGCTCCATATGTGAATACTTTCAACAATTGTTTTATACAATGTAATTTTTGTGTTTCTTTTTATGTTTGAATTCCATATCAATGGATGTAAAGATCTTATTACTTGCCTACCTCTGTTCGTTTTGTTTAAAACATCTTTGCTATCACGACCATCACTTGTTAAGGTTACACCCAGATAGTTGAATTCCTTTACACATTTAATGACGCCCCTATGGGTTAACAGATCCTGGCCATTTCCTCCCACTACCATATATTTTGTTTTAGATGTATTAATTTCAAGACCCCACTTTTCATATTCTTCAATTAATTTTCGAGTCATGTAGTGGATATCATCCTCGTCACTGGCTAGGACCACTTGGTCGTCTGCATACATCAATGTATATAGGAAATCTCCACCAATAGGTATTCCCATGCCCTTACATTTTCTTTTCCAGATGTGAAGAACTCGTTTATTGTACATTTTAAATAGAGTTGGGGAAATACAACAACCTTGCCTTAGGCCTTTATTTATTTTAAAAGCTGATGAACTATTTGCATCAACTTTTACGCAGCTTTGACAATTTGCATATAGACACTTTATAGCATTTATATATATACTCTATTTATATTCTCATCTACCATAGTATCCCATAGTTTGGCTAAGGGTACCGAGTCAAATGCTTTTCTCACATCCACAAATACTGTATGAACCTCTCTGCCTACACTCATTCGTTTTTCAATAATTTGTTTTAGACAGAATATGTTATCAATGCAAGATTTTCCTGCGCAAAAACCGCTCTGTTCCTCCATTTCCTCCATCTCTATTTCCAATCTTTCCCTTAATATCCGGCCGTACAGTCTCCCAATTGTGCTGGTAACACTAATGCCCCTATAATTTTCACATTCATTCTTGTTGCCTTTTTTATAAATAGATGAAATGTGTGCCATTTTCCATTCTTCGGGAACTAAATCTCCTTCCAAGCATTTATTTAAGATCTGTGCCATGACATCTATGGCACTTGAAGGGGCAGTTTTAATTAATTCAATTGGGATACCTCCAGGTCCCGGAGCTCTACCACTTTTCATTGCCATGAGGGCCTTACTGACTTCCATTGTTGCTATTTGTGGAACATTTTCCTCAGTTTCATGAGTTTCATATGAAATGTTCATATACTCTGTTCTATTCTCAGTTAGTAAATGTTCGTAGTAGCTTTTCCATTTTTTCAGGCCTATTGGATCCACTTTCCAATGCTCTTTTTTATTCTTCCGGACTGTATTGACAAATTTCCATGCTTCTCTTGACCTTGTACTCCCCATTAGTTTACTTACTTCTGTACATCTATTTCTCCAGTATTCATTTTTTATTCTAGACATTTCTTTTTTTTAACCATTTCCTCGAGTTCTTCATTCTACCATTCACATCTTTTCTGTACCTTTCCCTTGATGCCGATAGTTAATTCTGCAGAATTCTTTAAAATGTTTTTAAGATTTTGGTACATTAGGTTGGCATTTTCCATTGGCATGGTACGAATACCTTGAGCTACATATAATTGGTATTTAAACCTTGTTGAAGCATTCTGAAGCTTACATACATTAAAAACATTCTGTTTGGGAATACTATTTTCTTGTCTACGATCATCATCTACATAATTTACGTACTTAAAAAGGACCGAGGATCTTAATAGATAATGATCTGAGCCAGAATCTGCTCCTCTATACACCCTTGTATCTAGAATTTTAGCTTTCGTTTGCTGTTTTACCACCACGTAATCTATAATGATAAATTTCTTCTCGGTTGAAACCATGTTTTTTTGTGTATATCTTGATGTTGAAAGAATCCATTTGTTATACGGAGAGAGAACTGATTACAAATTTCAATTAGGCGTTCTCCGTTATCATTAAGAGTATCCTCCCCATAAGGCCCCACAATCTTATCACCTACTTTTTTGCCAATTCGTGCATTTAAGTCGCCCGTCATAAAAATTTCTTTCCGGTCACTAATTTCACTTAATGCCGTTGTCAATTCCTGTATAAAATCATCTTTAAGTTGCACATTAGCATCATCAGTTGGGGCGTACACTCCTACAATTACCACACGTAGACTATATAATTTCATTTCCACTTTTACTATTCTGGGAGAAATAGCTTCCCAATTTGTAATATATTTTTTATACTTGTTATGGACTGCGATAGAAACCCCACATTTTGCTCTCTGATTTTTATCTACCCCACTGTAGAAATGGATATATTGTTCTTGGATTTCACTTCCCTGTCCTTTCTTTTTTGTTTCAGTGAGTACTGCCACATCTAGATGTAATCTGCTTAACTCCTTGAAAACTTGTAAGCATTTAGTGTTAATGCCTTGTACGTTCCATGTTCTAAATTGCATTGTCCTTTTTCGATTGCCTTGTCGTCGTTTATATTTCAGGTCCGGCTTTGTTCCTTGATTAGGCTTTTTAGCATTGGTATGTTTTTCTGAGAGACGAGGAGCTGTCCCGACTCTCAACCCCCGCCCTGGAGGACCGGATTTGTAATTGAGGTATCCTTCCTCTAGGAAAGCTGGTTTCACTACACCTCCGGAGGCCCCCCACCCCCCTTGGTTTTCTGTCAGGGTTTTCCTTCCCTTAGCCCAAATGCTCCCGTTTTAAGGCGCCGGAGACCCGCCCTTGCCCTTCTCTCATTGGCTACTCTCAGAGTTTTACCTCAGAGAGTACTGTATATGTCTTGGACGTAATAAACAAACATTACTGTCCGAGTACTTTTGCCTTTTCGAGGTCACTTTCTCATAAGTTCGATACATCCCCGCTTCGACAATCTGTCTCCTCATTAGCGCTGACAGCGGTTTTGAACCCCTCTCGTAAATATACTTAAGGCTAAATGTACCGAAAAAAAACTTGTAGGAAAATTCAATAGATCGCAGCACTATCAGAAGGAATTTACTTTACCGCGTTTATCTCTGCTTGTTTCCGGTAGTGAAATGATAACGGAAGATCTTAAAAGTAAAATATATCTCAAATACGATGTGAGGGGATGGAATATGGGTGATATTTACACAATTAGTTCAATTTTCTTTTTTGAAATCAGTTCGAAATCGGAATCGGTATTTTGCGTGATACCTCAGACATTCTTATGATGGTATTCGAAGGAAGACGGAATATCTGAATGAGATAATAGTTTTATAATACCCACAAGGGGCGGATGTCCCGGCGGCGCGAAAGGGGGAGTGGGGTGATGTGTTTTTCGAAATTTGACTTTCCGACGCTCCTATTTATCCGATTTGCATAAGATTGGCGCGTTGGATTCTGGAAGCTTGTCGCCATCGCGCTATAAGCCCACATTTTTAAATTGTTCCCGGAAGTACGAGAAAAAAATTAAAATTCGAGTTTCTGCTAGTGATTTTTGGAAAAACGGCTTCGTAGCGTAAATTCTATTATAAAAGGAGTCAAATGCCGTTTACAGATCGAAAATCGGACCATTTTGTTCAGACGTTATCGGTAAAGTCAATTTCATTAATTTTGGTGCCGCCACGTGGTGGCGACAAATTGAACTAGTGTCGGTACATTTAGCCTTAAGATAATGATAACCCTTCAGAGCTCCCGTTCGGGACGCCACCCCAGTTCAGATAATGTAAAGAAACGATATTTCTCTCGCGTACATGTATGAGGAAATATCCATTGCTTCTCTTACGCAATGTTTTAGGTACTCTTGTATGCAAGTGCATTAACCATTACACAGAATGCGTGGAACAAAAGCATGTCATCAACAAATATTACTAAAACAAAGCACTGATTTCTGAGATATGCAATATAAGAAAAAGTATAATCAGAGGCACACCCAAGATTTTGTGTGCGCGTCCTTGTTTGCGTGCGCGCGCGTGCGTGCGTGCGTGCGTGCGTGTATGTGTCTACTGGAATAGATGTTTTCTCGTAAAGAATTTTTATTTATGTGAATATAAAATGTCTTTTTATTCGCTGACTTATAGTTTAACATTTATAATGTAAACTATAATGGATTCTGGAAGCTTGTCGCCATCGCGCTATAAGCCCACATTTTTTAAATTGTTCCCGGAAGTACGAGAAAAAAAATTAAAATTCGAGTTTCTGCTAGTGATTTTGGAAAAACGGCTTCGTAGCGTAAATTCTATTATAAAAAGGAGTCAAATGCCGTTTACAGATCGAAAATCGAAGTTGAAATTGTTATAATGTACACAATTGATATCTTGAATAACTTTGATTAGTATAAAAAATTAGTGAAAGTTATATTTTTAATATGTATCATAGGCTTCGGGGGCCCCGTCCTGAGAGCGACACTGAGTTAACGTACAGTAAGTAATCTTCGCGACCGGCAGTGAAATTGAGTCTTTGTGCCTTAACTGTCCAAAAAGTCAAACATTTGTGGAGTAGGACCCCTCCTCAAAGAGATTAATATTGAGGCATGTTAAGCATGACACTTGATAAATAATATTCTTTTTTGATAATGAAGGTAAGTTATTAAAAATTGTGAGGGTTCAACGTTTAATTCGATGTTTAAAAATGTGTTATTTTATATACGCAAAATCAACAGTGTCGACAATCTATTACATATGTACACGATATTTTGTACAATTGAAACTACATGAATAAAGGGTGCTGAAAATGCAATCTTTATGAACCGAAATACATAGTATATGTATATTTATTGTATTTGATAAATTATCATCGTTATGATCCTTGTAGTTTATGGTTTGTTGACTTGCGTTTATTCCTGCTGCAAAAATTTCAAAATAACCGCCAAGGGGCAATGGCGTTCCGTTTCAGCGTAAACACGTTTTCACTGCAACCTGGACATTTTCAAAATTTTCAAAAAATGGCGCCAACAATTTTCACTAAATTGTTGGATAGTCTGAAGATCATTTAAGGGAATGGTGCAGGTCTCATGTTGGTTGAAAACTCTGATTTTTCGAAACTTGAAAAAATTCAAAATTTTTTCGGCGTCTTCCTACAACTACAAATATGAAGATAATTTTTTTTCTGAATGAAATATGACCATAAAAAAACAGATCTTCAAATAAGTTCATGTTCAATTTTTCAAAACATATATATTTTTTGCGAAATTTTCTGTCAAACACAAGGTATATTTTATTTCCTTTAAACCATTTTTTCTTAAAAACCGCACATTTTTTATTAAATTGGAACCCTAGATAGCATAAAG
Source organism: Acheta domesticus (assembly GCA_031308135.1). Classification (NCBI taxonomy): domain Eukaryota; kingdom Metazoa; phylum Arthropoda; class Insecta; order Orthoptera; family Gryllidae; genus Acheta; species Acheta domesticus. The sequence continues at coordinate 98,179,702 of JAHLJT010008446.1, read as the reverse complement.
GAAGCTTAAGAGAACGGTGCAAGTTTCATGTTCGTTCAAATGCCTGATTTTGCAAAAAAATTTTAAAAAATCTAAAAATGTTCGGCCTCTTTCTAGAACTACAATTGGGAAGATACAGTTGTTTTTCTTAATGAAATGTGCTTATCAAAAACAGATTTTCAAATAAGGTCATGTTGAATTTTTTGAAAAATATGAGTCGTTTTTCTATAATTTCCTGACAATCATAATAGTCTGTTCGGAATGGACTGCTCTTCGTTTTCGGCGTTTTCTTACTACTACAATTGTGAAAATATTTTTTTCTCATTGAAATGTATTTATCAAAACTACATCTTCAAATAAGGTCAATCTTCATTTTTTGAAAATACGAGTAGTTTTTCTATAATTCCCTGACACACATAATAGCCCGCTGCAAATTTACTGCCCATCAGACAACCTAATGCGTCGTAATTTAGAATTTGCAATTTTGTATATAATTTCTTTGTTCAAATTATTTCTTGCATTCGACCTTTTGTTATATAATTACACATTAATCTTTTAGAAATTATTTATTTTGAAATATTTGAAATAAAAATTGCTAGCTCTTTAAAGGAGTATCATCAGTGCAGAGAGTGCAACAATGGAATTCCGTTGACACGTGAAAGAAGTAACTTGTAAATACGACCATGCCAGGGGTCGGACATATTTGATAAATAATATTTAATTTTTTGATAATGAAGTTAATTATTAAAAGTTGTGAGGGTTCAATTTTTAATTCGATATTTAAAAATGTGTTATTTAATATGCGCAAAATCAACAGTGTCGACTATCTATTTCGTATGTACACGATATTTTGTACAATTGAAACTACATGAATAATGGGTGCTGAAAATCCAAATCTTTATGAACCGAAATATAGTATATGTATATTTATTTTATTTGATAAATTATCATTGTTATGATCCTTATAGTTTATGGTTTGTTGACTTGCGTTTATTCCTGCTGCAAGCATTTCAAAATAACCGCCAAGCGGCAATGGCGTTCCGTTTCAGCGTAAACACGTTTTCACTGCAACCAAGAACCGGATTAAAAGAAATCTAGCCTCGTGCAAGGTATAAGGAAACTAATGCGTTGTGGATTAGTTTGCAAGAAATGAAAGTATGCACTATTTTCTTATATCTACTACATTGTATCGTCTATTCTTTATCGTGTAGTAATTTTATCACAAAATAAATCAATAATAGGTGAATGTACTATATGCAGCAATCACTTCCTGACTCCGTTGCGTATTGAACTCTCGAGAAGGTATCTTCGAAACGAAAAGGAGATGCTCTACAGGAGGCAATGGCTACCACGCTCGGATTTCTCCTGCATTTCCGGGGATTCATTTAGTTTGGGATAAATAATTCTACATATCATTGGATATTTTTTACACCTTCACATATTTCTATGAATTCATGGTTTTTGAAGTAATAATAATAATAATAATAATAATAATAATAATAATATATTATCATTTTGTTTTCTCAGTCTGTACCTGGTAATTAAACATCTTAGGTCTATTTTCATTGTAATTTTTTGATTGAGGAAAAATTAAAAGTGTATTATCTTCACAACTCCACTAGGATGTTAAACTGCTACTCAAATTGCATATACTACTACTAGAGGCAGCGTAGTGTGAAAATCAGTGGGTTTCGTGAAATCCCAATTTGTGCGTATTAGTTAATGTGACCAATCGTCCTCCTTTAGGGAGGACAGTCCTCTTTGGTATGTTTTGCCCTTCCTCGAAAAGTGTCCTCATTCCCGTCCTCATTTTCGATATTTTAAAATTAATCTCTCCCCCATACGTCATAGAATACAGTTTTCTTCTTATAGTCTCTTTCCCATACGTCATATACAGTTTTTACAGTTTTTTGGCCAAATAAATAAAAATAAATAAGTCTCTTAATATCTGAATTCAAAGATGCCGCACCAAACTATTACGCTTCACGTGACGGTACAGTTCGGAAAAGATGCGATTAGTATTGATAGGATATTAGTATTGACGGGGGCGTATTCCCCCGTCTTCATAGTTTCGGCTTCATTATTTCAGATTTTTGGAGAAAAGAGAAATCAAGATTGAATGCTAATACTCTAGCTGCAGCACTTACCCTAAAATTTAATATGAATTATGCCTACTTCTTGCTCCGAAATTTCCAGTACATATATTGTTAGAAAATGATTCATCGACAAAAAATATTCATTCAATAGAAAAATACTCGTTTAATTAAATACTTAAAATGGATGAAAGCACAATTAGTGTTTTTGTTTGAATTAATAAAATGTTTAATTTGGTTACGTTGCACTTTTTTCTCAAATTTTTTCGTCTTTTTCATTGCAAAAAAATTGGTCACCTCAGTAATAGTACATTTTGTAGATACTATAATGGAATAACATTTTGAATTTATTTTAGTGACACCGGAATTGGGAGGGGTTATTCCTAATGAGAAATGAAGTTCAATAGGAATATTTTCTACGAAGTGAATATTTTCCTACGTTTCTGAATTATGAAACGAAAGGGTTTAACTTTTTTTAACTTATATTATACAGCCACTATAATTGGGCCGTGTTTTCGACGAAATACTAGTTAATAATATTTACAGGTACATTGAAGTCAGAACTCGAATAAATTGTTACTAACTCATTGCTCTAAAAAAATTGCCATAAATAATCTGTACGAAACATAATTCGGAACAAAAACGAGGTTGTGTTGGAAGAAATGTGTTTTGACAATTGTCAAATTTAAAGATAATCAGATCATGAATAAATTATTGAGAAATTCCTATTTCCATTCGTGAATTCATCATTTTGATCTATGATCATTGGGTTCGCGCAAGCAACTGTACGCCACGTGCAACACGATGTAATACATTATAATATGCATTTACGTTATCAGGAGCACTGGCGAATCCAGGGGGGGCATGCCCCACGCCCCAATAGGCGTAGAGTTTTCGTTTATCTTTCTTTATTTGATTGATTTATTGTATTGATGTATTGTTCGAATTATGTAATTATTTAAACAATAATATTGAGTAGTATCATAACTACAGTATATAAATAAAATACAATATAATAACAAATATGTTGATTATTGAATAAAAATCTAGGAAAGCCCCTCCGCCCAAATGATCGGCTGGATCCGCCCCTGGAGGTACAATTATTACAGTAATTTGTAAAAGTAGTTTATCCTTATCCACTAAAAAAAGTAGTTTATTCACTAAAATAAAATTTGCTTAACTCCCAGGTACTTCAAAAGACTGGGAAGTGCAAGGAATTGATTTATTTGGAACAGCCCACATTTTGCGCAAAGAATTGTAGAGGTATCTACAGTCCCTAGATCTGCTCCTTAGGTAGCTGGTTGCAACCTGAGTAGATTTTATTTTGAACCGACTCATAACATCTTTAGTCGTGATGTAGTGGAATAATAATAATAATAATAATAATAATAATAATAATAATAATAATAATAACCCAAGACGATAAATGCCGCATATGCCAAGAACACGTAGAATCCATTGATCACATTGTCTCAGCTTGTCCAGTCCTAGCAAAGACCGAATACATGAAAAGACACGACAGGGTATGTAGATCCAGTGGCAGATTTGTACCGCCCTCGAAGTTCCAAACACATGCCCCAAATGCTAACGAACACTCACCAAAACCGGTGACGTCTGTTGGATTGTGTACGATATTGTACGACCAACAAATTCAAACTGATCGCACGATAGCGGCAAACAAACCGGATATAGTTGCGATCAAAACGTCGTAACCAAGGAGGCAGAGAAACGTCTTAAATTCAAGAGTTTGGAAATCGAGACGAGCCGAATGTGGGGCGTAAAAGCTCAGGTCGTACCGATAGTTATTGGAGCTCTGGGATTTGTTCCGCAAAATTTGTGTAAGAACTTGTCTAAACTCCCAGGTAATTCAAAAGACTGGGAAATGCAAGAAATCGCTTTGTTTGGAAACAGCCCCATATTTTGCGCAAAGCATTGTAGAGGCACCGACAGTCCCTAGATCTGCTTCTTAGGTAGCTGGTTGCAAACCTGGAGTAGATTTTATATTCAGCCCACTTATAACATCTTTAGTCGTGATGTAGTGAAATAATAATAATAATAATAATAATAATAATAATAATAATAATAATACTTATTATTATTATTAAAACATCTTAGGTTGTTAATTTTCTTTATGTATGAAGATTGCTAAGTATACATATCAATATCGATTATCCTTAACGTCAATAGAGTTTTTTTTTATTTCATTGTGTCTGAGATTGTCTTTATCTCGAGCTCAAACTACTATATTGGAATCTTGGTGACGCATTCACTCGGCATTCTGAAATTATTCTCCATTGTTCTAACAAAATCAATAGTGCTGAGTAACAATTTCAATACTATAGAAATATAGCATTCCACGTGACAAACTGATCAAATGCCAATTAAAGTGAGATTCACTGCTATAAGCTATTTTTTGTATTGCCTGATGCAAAATATCTTGTTGCCATAAGCAAGACTTTGCGCTTTGAATGAATTAATTGAAAATAAATAATGAAAAAATAATACAAATACTATGGCAGTTATTTCTTCGGTTACGTGCAATTTTTCTTTGGATTCATGTTAATTTACTACGTTCATTCGAGCTTTTGTCGGGTTTCCTTCGCCTTTTTCTCTCTCTTACACGCGTCCTTTGAGGCTGATATCTTTCTTTGCAGTCCCCCTCCACTCACCTCCAAACCCCCCCACTCCAAACGCTCTCTGTCCCTCTCGCTGCAGTGCGCGCTCTCTCTCGTCACTGAAACATCTCAACAAATGGATATTTAAATAATACGAAATTTTTTGTACATCTGAAAATATATTTGAAATCGTGAATTGGTAGATGGTACAGTGTCGACCTATCATCGTGTTAAAGTCCATACATTAGCGGCAATATCAAAATTTCGTTTCGTACACCACCACGTTTTCACTGCATGGTCGGTCGCCGCCTGGTTGGTGAGCGAGAAGATGCGCAGACGCGAGATATCTGAACGTTCTCCGCCGTCGGTCCCCATTCGTGTGCAAGACGTGAGACAGTTTAAATACGTTGCTTGGGTTCATTGCAATATCAACACCAACCGAAAGCAGCAACTGAAAGGAAGATATGATTACGATGATAATGCGTAGTCTAATTTGCACATTGTCTTCCTCTAGATACATAGTGGTTTTAACTCACATTCAGTGATTTTTTTTTATTTTATTTTTTATCACTAGTCGGACACCCTAGAGCCTTGTGATCAAGGCCCTCAGCAGTGCGAGTCCCCAGATCGCAAATGTAAAGGATGGAGATAAAAGGTTTGCATATTCGTTCCCAGTTCTCATGGAACGTATAAATGAATATGAATTTCCGTCTACAGAATTTTCATTGTCCTATTCTTATATAAAAATATGGGGCCTGCAGTTCAATTTTGTGGAGGGGTTCTCAAGAGCATTTGAAGGTATTCGGAAATTTGTCCCTATTCTTTTAGTAAAGCAACAAAATGTTAGGATTATTCTGCATGATTGTTTTTATGTTATGTCTGCTCGTTAAGTAGATCCAAACTGCGCTACACAGTGCTCATGGGCGAGGCTTTTTTTTTTGGTGCAGGGTCAAGAATTTGTTTTGCATGACCTGAAGTATCCATTTAAGCTGGTAGATTTTCCATTGTTGCAAGATGTCTTCGGTTCCTACCTTTTTTTTTAAGTACTTCGTGTAAGTCATGACGTTATGTCTGAATTATCGACGAAGACTGAACCGGATTTGATATGAGCAAGCGCAAGAGTAATGGCCGCGATGTCTTTGGGGGATGAGTTACAGTAATAGTGAAAGTGAAATTTCTATCCCTAGAATTCGCGAATGGGCTTCATTCCTACCGTGTTTGTGATGAATTCTTTGTGCATATGTGGCGAGATTAAACGCTAACTGTATGCACATTTGAGAATTACTTGTTTATGATGATTGGTTCGAAATATGAATGCCCTGAATTTAAAAATTACCCCTCGAAATAATTTTCAAATGTTGATAAATACAGTTTATGATATAAATCATACAGTAAAATAGCATGAAGGCCTCATATTTTTTAAAGAATAGTGTTGAAACGAAATTTGCTTGAATTATTGTCAAATGTAGGGATTTTTACCGTTAAGTTTTAATTCTATAGGGTGAAACTCGCATTCACAAAGAGTGAATTATATTGAAATGCATATTAGTGCCCAAGGTAATTTAATTTTATCACCTTTGTATACTAATGCGATTTTCATCTTATAATACTCATCATTCGTTTTAAATCCGATGTGAGAGGTATGTGATATGTTTAATGACCCGGTTCCAGATTCACAGGTTGAGTCATCATCGAACGTCGCACCTCGCGGTCAAGTTGTACATTTTAATGTCTTTTAACATGAAATGTACAATTGTATGCGAGGAGGTAAAGTTCGTTGCCTCATTGGTGCGAATAGCCGACAATGACATCCATTAATTTGTCCTCGCAAACTAGTACTCAGAGCGCAGTTAGACTGTGCCTCTAATAAAGTTGTACGAGTGGGAAGAGAGGAATACCGTAAGATGCGGGGGTGGTCATTTTTATATTGATCGTAAGGCTGGATTTAACGAAGCTTATCTGCCAATGCCTTAATTATTTTGGATCATCTAAATTGAATATTATTTTTTCAAATTGTAGTTAATATTGCTTTTAGTTTATTGGACACAATTGTTAGTTTACAAATAATTCTGCCCCACGACGTCCTCCACTTGAAAGAAGTATTTCTGTCTTCCTTCTCGCAGATCTCTAATGATATCTGCTTTAACGTGTAATGACGTCTACGGCCTCGACTTTTAAGTTAAACTGTAAATGATTAATGCTTCGTCACGCGTGTGAGTGCGTGCATTCGTGGCGGCCGTGCAGCAGGCCGGAGATGAGCGTGTGCCTGAGGGGGAGGGGAAGGGGAGGGGCGTGGAGAGGTCAGGACCAGGAAGGGAGGGGGGTGCGGCGCGAAGCGGCCGGGGCTGCGCGAAGCTGTACGATGCTAGCGGTGTGGTGCGGGCTCGGTAGGATTCGGTACGGATGCTGTTGAGAAATAATGGCGTCACTCTGTACTCCGTTGACAGGATATTTCGCATGTGGTGATTGATAACCATGGATCCATCGTCGAAATCGCAGTACGCTTTTCCTTTATTCTAATTAATGTTAGCATTATGGATCGTATATTTGTTTGAGGTCAAGTAAACTCGAGGTTTGTACAAACATGATGAGTGTTGGGTTGTGCGCCTCTCATGGGACGTAAAATTCGGTAGGTTGAAGGACATTAGTTTCTTCCGACCTCCTATCAAACGTAATTGTGCAATTGTATGATAAATTATAGGTTGACATTGAAGACGTTTTGATAGTGATGCGCCTGTCAAAGTGTTACCGTGATACTTGAAAACAGTTTGTGATGTAGGATACTTTTTACCATTTTATTTATTTTGTTGGCGTAACGGAACATATATTAATTGATCGACACACGCATTCCTTGCTGTTTATTAAAATATAATTTTATATTAGTTTTATCCATAGCTCAGTATTACGTCATTTTTTTGGCAATTTTCGGAATAGGCCTAGTAATGATTTAATTAGATATATCGTCCTAATAGTGTGATATAAAGTCGTGTGTGAGTGGTGCAAGTGCAGTATAATATTTCGGAGGTAAACAAGAAATTTTGATTTTTGTGGAATAGGTTGCTGTGTAGGAGACATTAATGAAGAGCTGAGTAACCCGTCGTAGTATCGGCAAAACCTGCTCTTAAGCAGCGGTAATGTAACTAAAGCGCTACACTTTTGGTCTCCTCCGAAAAAGCCTATAAAGCCGACGTTTTGGCAACTTGCCCACTTGTTCTAGAGAGAAAATAGAAGTCTAGGAAATAGAAGTATAGAAATTCCATGCAAAAAGTGCTTTTGTTTCCGTTCACAGAAAAACGCATTTGTCAGAAATGAACGCTATTGCATGAAACCATACTAATTGTCGCCCCTGTTAAGAAAGAAAGAAAATAAAAATAAAAAAAACAAAAACAAAAATAAAACTAATTGCATCCTCGTTTTGCGGTAACGGGTCTTGATGTAGAGGGAGCTCATCAGTGAACATTCAAGGTCAGAAGGGTAATGATCGGCCCACATCATTATTAAGTTATGATTGTGTAGCTTTTTCAGGCTACATCAATAATTAGACATATCCACATTATTAATAGTGAAAGCGTTATTGATGAGTGTGTGTGTATGTGTGTGTGTGTGTGTGTGTGATTTTTATTTTTTCATGATGTAATTTAGTTTGAAATGGTTTTTTCCTCGTCAATTTGAAGATTCATTTTCTTGTCTTGGCTATTGCCCTATATCTCGATTAAAAATAATGTGTAAAGTAATTTTTTTGCAGTTCATCGTAAATGTGATACGCGTTAGTTTCGTGATAAAATATCCACGAATGTAAATATCAACAGTATTGTGTCATACATTTTGTGCGTAATATGCTTGTTTTGGACTTCGATGAAGTTTTGCTTGTAACCGTTTTTAAATCTGTGTTCTAAGAGGACTTTCCAAGGTTTCTATTGAAAACGTTGGATTATAATATGTTACTATTATAATGTTGGCTGCGACATTATGTGTGAATGTGATAACACGAAGGGCGGCATGCTAACTTAACTCTGTGACACTGATTAGTGTAGTTTATGTTGAATGAATTCACTATGAGCCACATTTCAATGTTAGTGAATAGTTCGATAGGATATCACGCTTGATTAAAAAAATGAATCAAAATATGTAATTTAGTACTGTCTTGTTTAGAAAGGACTCGTTAAAAAAATGACTACGCGTAATGTAAGACTGACGCACAGTTTGGTAAAATTTAATTTGTGAGAACACTGGAGAATAGATATGCCCGGTATCTAATTTGCGGAAGATAACGGTAATAGGTGTAGAAATTATTGTATCATCGCGTATAATATATTGTGCGCATGCGCATTAAATCAGCGTGAATGAACTTATCGATCCGTCCTGATATGTCACCGACGTAAAGCAGGGAGCAAGACTTTGTTGATAAGGCGTATTTGTAAAAATAGATCGACACAATTGAAACACGATCTAGCACGCAAATTTAATTTTTAATACTTTGGAAACGAATTTGAAAGAACGCGAACGAAAAGAAATGTTCAGGAAATATTATAGGTATCGGTATTGAAGGGAATTAATAATTGTGTAAAACTACTACTCGCAGTCGTCACTAGAAATTGCATAAAATTGTCTTCAGGATTAACAAATTGTGCGAAACCAGAGAGGCTTCTACAATATTGCAATGATAGTCTTAAATTCATGGAGTGAAGTTCATGGAGGTGTTTGATCAATACAATGTAAAGTTTACTCTGGCGTTTTAGGAACGCATTATTTAAATTATAGGAACACGTTTATTTAGAAAATAGTTTCTCGAAATGTTGTATGTACCTATGGTAAAGGTATTTTCCTGGAAGGTCGCGTGTCGCAGTCGCAGGCTTTTCCAAGTTGGGTTTCGCCACAACTCACTGCAGCTTTCACTTCCTCTGCTCGGTGAAAGTGTTCTGTTTGGATCTGCGAGAGGAAGATTCGGGATCGCAGCCAGGACGCTAGACTTCCAAATTTCGTGCTACGCAGTAGTAAAAATGAAGAAAGAAAGAAAGAAAGAAAGAAAGAAAGAAAGAAATAGTTACGTATGCAACTCTATAATGTTTGCTTATTTTGCAAGGATAATCCAAACAAACTTCTTTCCTTTCCAAATTATTTAATTAAAATCTGAATAATCGATTTCGTTAATGCATTTTTGCTTTGTGTTTCTGACTTACTAATGATTTATTCTCTTTCTTGCTGGTGATTTTGTGCTTGAAACAGCAAAGCAGGAACAAGCTGGGAGATAAGCTATGCTTGGTTTTCCTACCACTTCGAGATTAGAAAATGTGAAACATTCATATGCTGAATAAGCCGGAATATTTGTACGAAAAAGTTTGTTTCCTTGTATTTGTTCCTTAGAGCATGAAAAATAATGGTTTATAAACTCTATTTGAAGACTGGGTAAACATAGTTCAGATTTCACATCTTATTCTGTCGCGAGCGAACATTATCGAAGTTATTATTAACATTGTCTGTGATAGTAAAATATTTGGTATTATTTTTGTTATTGTATTTTCCAAAATCGTGAATTTTCGCGAATATGTAAACGTGGTCATCAGAAGCGTATCTAGGTATTCAAGCGCCCATGGCAAGCACAGAATTTGCGCCCCCTGTCGGGATACTTAAAATTAGGGGTGTTGTTATTTGTTTTAACGGTTATACTATAAATAGCGCCCCTGTGTGTGGCGCCCATGGCACGTGCCATGTCTGCCATACCGTAGATACGCCACTGGTGGTCATCATTTTAAGGAAATATCCACGAAAAACCTCTTTTACAAGATTTTAGAAGCAAGCGAAGTTAAAACCAAGGATCGGATTCTGATGATATGTCATCTTTTCATTGGTGCATTATAGACGTAGCTAACGTTTAAATGTGAGTTTATCACATGTGATAGAAATGTATAGTTATTGGGTCATTTTTTGCCATTTTTCAATTTTTAGGTGATTTTTCTGGACCTTTACGTCATCTTTGTCATTTATAAGCATTTGTTTCTTTTTTTTTGTTAGTGAATGTTTTATGAACTTACAATGACACACAAACAAATTTTTATTGTATCATCATTTTATGACGAAATTCACTATTGCAGTGGATTCTGTTTTTCGAACTCTCAAAATTGCCCGGATCATCGGGAATTTCCGCGAGCTTTCAAAATTGGCGGTTGGAAGATCGGAGCTAAGGATTAAATTTCCTCCTAAAATAAAGACTTTACTTTAAATATTTTATATAAATACATTTTATTTAATATTGTAAAATTCATTGAATAAATAAACATATTGATTAAATTTTTTTAGTATATTTAAAAAAATAGGTAATTTCCTCTCATTTTTAAGTCAGGTCATTTCCAAAGAATGTTTAGGTCATCAGAATCCGAGCCCTGGTTATAACTAATTACAATTAGTTCATATATAGCTTAAATTCGTTTAGGTTATGTTAAAATTTGAGAATGAAATATTCACCCATTATTTTCAAAAATTGAAATATTTTTCTTGAAGAAATTATTTGACTCGTGCTGCCATTTGATGTGAGCCTTGCGAAATCCTCCTAGAAACGAGTGACGAATGAGCAACAATGAGATGACGGTATCATCACACTATTGTTGAGTGAGTCATGCATTGTATATATACCGTACAGTATATTCGTCCAGAGAAGTAACGCACTTCTGTGTAAAATTTTGTGAAAGAAGCCGGATATCCTTGTTGGTGTCCGTAGATGCCATATGATCCCACTGTAGTTTTGGGGGAGAAGATACTTAATTAATACCGTATTAAATTAGCCGCTTACAGAATTGATGACTATACAACTGCAAATAGTTACAGAAATCCAAAGAGACAATATTTGAAGTAATTCGATCATTTGTTTTGAAATTGAAACATTTTACAAGGGGAAAATGGGGACTGAAATTTCCTCTAAATGTTTTGAAAACTGTCGCCGTTTTCATTGAATCATCAAAGACAGATGTTTTGTTATTGTTATTTAATACGCATTCTGGAATAAAATGACATACGTTAATAATCTGAGCATGTTAGCCTCATTTACAAGTGCATGTAACAAGTGGCATTGTAATATTTGTAAATTTATACTTTTTTTTTCTAACATGTTAATGTAATTTGTAATATGTAGAACATGACAGCCTTTTATGTTGAGAATCTTATACATAATTTAGTGAAAGGCATCGTTATTTTGATTTAAATTGTTTCGCGAAAATTGTATTGAGTGGATTTTATATGAATAAAATGACGCTTGTGTAGTATTTTGCGGGCAGCATGTTGCTCGCAGGGCGACTTGGTCTGTTGCTTATCCCCGACTTCATCTCGGTTGCATAGAATCGTGGCTGGTGGGAGCGGTGGGGATGCCGCACGATCAAGTTGAGAGGGCGATCGATAAACAGGTTCGTACGGAGCGGGCGCGGTGGGGAGGTTCGTGTTTAGACAGTTCGTGTGAATGAGCCATGGAGATTCCCAAGGGGGGAAAGGCAAGCGACCGAACGGTAGTAAATACATTTCTGAATGGGGAGGGACGAGTGCTAGGAAAATGCGCCCTTCTCATATGTTGGTAGTGTCGTGCACCACATCCGTAGGTACACTTCTCGCCACTTCCTTTCGAGCGTTGGTATACGGAACAAGCGCTGATGGTTTAATGGGGAAAAGCATTACTTGTCTAAGCATTGAAGTCCAAATCCTAGTTCGGGTTAATGTTCTTGCGTGTTGGAAACACATTTATGATTCAGATAGTATCGTAATATTTCGTAACTGTTACAAATAATATGAAAAGTATGTGCCATTTGAGCACAACTTAGTTTTTTTTCTTATTTACCCTCAGTTCGCTGACGTTACTATAAACGCAAGTTGTTTACATGAGGTAACAACTTACAAGGACGAAAATCCATTGTATTGCCAATGGAACCGGTTTATTGTCTAAAAAAATTAAGCTTTTCTAGTAATGCTGAATTTTAATTTCTTTCCGAAGTTACTTATTCAAGACGTTAATCATTTTTCGCTGCTTTATATTTCTCTGTAACAGAAGTAACATAAATGTATTTTAAATACAATTACACGAGCGTAATTATTTTCAGATTTCATGTGTTTTAACAAACCACTTTCTAAAAATCCAGGCTTTATGAATTCTCAAACGTTTTACAAAGAACGTAAATGCGTTTTCATGTAACATCTGGTGACGAGGAAGCACGTACTGTGCGCGTTAATCTGACACTCCAGTACAACGATTTTTTTTTTTTTTTTGGTATTAATAAATTAGTTCTTACGTAAACAAGCAAGCGAATCAGTATTTTTGTGAATTTTCTCTTTATACGCATGGTGAAACGTTGAGCATAAAAGATTGAGGCAGATTCGAATTCGTAAAGTTGAAGAGATGCATTGCCTACTTACGTGCTATGTTACTTTGATGACTCGGAAGGAAAAGGAAATTCGGATATGCTGGGAACGAAGAATCACCTATAAAAAATTCATATCTGAACGATGCTTGTGAAGCGCGGTGTATTTCCAGTTTTGGAATGCGGATTCCTCGTCCCCTAAGCTTATTGAAATTAAATCACGCAAGCTTTATTGTGCTGTTAGAAAGAAACATATGATAGGGTGAGGGGGGGGAAGAGACTTCCATTTTCATGAAAACAGTTTTCTTACCGGAGGGACATACAGGATATTAATTGTCGGGAAGTAATAAATGAATGAATACAAATGAATATGAATGAATGAGCCGTTATTGAAATGATAATGAATTGATTTTTACTTTCTCGCACACTGCTATGCATTGGAGAGAAAAAAAAATTTATGCTGCGGGGAATAAATCTATGATTTTTCCACACTCTATAGGTAGAAAATAACATCTTCATACACGTGTAGTCAGAATACATGTTTTGTGAGATCTTGGTACAGAAGAATTGACTGACAGTAAAACGTCTTTCTGTCCGTTCATACGTCCGTTCGTCCCTTTATCTATCCGTCTGTGGGCCGCCTATACCGTTCATGTGATTTTCTCCGAAATTAATATTCCGGTATCGATCTGAACGAACTCAAGGCCGTGCGAGTTCGAAACGGATATTTTGATTTTTTGATGACATTACACGAAGCGTCAACATTTTCGAAATTTCCTAAACAAAAAGACTCCACATTTTTTCTGAAAGTTTTGTCTTTGGATAATGTGAAAAACTCAAAAAATGGTGTGGGTCTCATTTTAGTTTAAATCTGTTTTTGTTTTTGAAAATTGTGAAGTTTTTTTGGCTTGTTTCTATAACTACATTATTCAAGATATTTTTTCGTATTGAAATTTCTTTTCAGACATCTTGTTAAAAACAAAAAAGAGATTTATAAATACGGGAGTGAAATCTGGAGTGATGAAATTAGTTCTTTAAAAAAGTATCATGTAAAATGTTTCGAAAATATGACTAGTTTTCACATGTCATTTTGCGTGAAATTACGCAATTTTTAAACAATTATTTTCTCAAAATTTAAACGCTTATTTTCTCGAAAGCGGCTCCACATAGTGGCTAAAATTTCTAACGTATCAAAGGGCGATATAAATCGTGGCGCTGGTTCCATTTTGGCGAAAACTATTTTCGAAAAGTGCAAAAAATTAACATTGCAAAACAACAAATTTGAAGATAGATATTTATGTGTTAAATGAAGTTTGTTTTAAGTTTAATTATTTATTGCTATTTAGAAAACGTCATGTAAAGTTTTTTGAAAAAACGAGTAGTTTTCGTGTAATTTCTACTGGACGTTAATACAATTTACATTAAAAAAATATTTTCTCAAAAACTGCTCCAATTTTTTTCTAATTGTTTTCTCGTATGTAGCAACGAACAGTAACGAAAATTGCGTCGACCCCATTTTCGGCGAACACTATTTTCAAAAATTGCAAAAGTACGATATTGGTGATAGATTTCTTGTTAAATGAAATCTGATCAAAAAAAAAAAAAAAACAGTTCTTCAAAAAAGTTGTGTACATTTTTTTAAAAAAATATTAGTAGTTTAGCGTAATTTTTCAAATTCGAATTTCCACCCTTCTTACTTATAATCATTCAGGAGTTGTGATATTGCTTTAGAATGCGAACGCTGCGCCACGATATTCTGAAAATGACAATCATTCTCATTGTAGGGCGGTGTTTTTGGGTAAATGGAACGTAATTTTGGATTGTCGAATGTGTTGAGATACTGTTTAAAATGAACTGATTTTTCGCGTCTAATGCGCTGCGATTGGTAATGAGTTGACAAGTGGTGTCTGAGATGTGTTGAATGGATCAAAATTGCGGTAACTTCATTTTACGTAATCGTTACTAACGTAAGAAAGTAGGTGGTTATGGATCACTAGTTACTTTCTCGTATGCTATTAGGTATTATGTACTACTACTACTACTACTACTACTACTACTACTTCTATTACTACTACTACTACTTCTATACTACTACTACTATTACTTCCATCACCACCACCATTACCACCACCATCATTAAAACCACCACCTCCACCAACACCACCAACATTACTACTACTACTACTACTACTACTACTACTACTACTACTACTACTACTACTACTACTACTACTACTACTACTACTACTACTACTACTACCACCACGACCACTACCACTACCACTACCACTACTACCACCACAACCACCACCACCATTAAAACCACTACTACTACCACCAACACTACTACTACTACCACCACCAACAACATTACCAACACGACCACTACTACTACTACTACTACTACTACTACTACTACTACTACTACTACTACTACACAACCACTACCACCACCAACACTACCACCACCACTACTACCACCACCACTACTACCACCACCACCACCACCACCATCACCACCACCACCACCACCACCACCACCACCACTACTACCACCACCACTACCAACATAACTACTAACACGACCACTACTACTACCACCGCCACCACTACCCCCCACCACTACCCCCACCACTACCCCCTACCACTACCCCCCACCACTACCCCCCACCACTACCCCCCACCACTACCCCCCACCACTACCCCCCACCACTACCCCCCACCACTACCCCCACCACCCCTACCCCCACCACCCCTCGACTTTCTGTTAAAAAAGTAATAAACTACTGGATTCTCCTAATCATTCTCTACATTTGTGTATAATCAGACAAATTAAATTGCGTAGGTGTATGCCCGAACATTAGGTAACTTTCATAAACAGTGATAAAATACGTTGAGTTGTCTGATTTTTCGCATTGCAACTGATTTTAAGGTATTATTTGACATCAAATTAATTCTGTTTCTTTACGCTAGAAGATTAGTTCAAGTAATCAGAAGATGGTGAGATATTTATGGGGGACAAAGATACACGAAGTATACACCATAAATTTAGTTAATGTTATTTTAATCATCATTCTGTCAATTTGCCAAATTGGAAGTGGAGTGAATTACCAAATTGTTGGTGGGATTCTAATTATTGCGTAACTCGATTGCCCAGAATATTGTTTTAGCGTACTTTTGTATTATACCTAGAATATTGAACACTACGTGCGGATAGCAATGTACTCGCCACATTGGTGGCTTCTTCAGGATTACGTGAAGCATAGTCGTGGAATGGGCGTGGATTTTATTCATATGAAGTTCATCTCTTATTTTTATACTATCTCATGAGAATACTAGTGATACAACAGCACATATTTTCTCGCATTATTTGCAACGGCTAGGCATTATTATAATTCTGCATGAATCTGCAAAAGTGTTTCCAGCCAACAAAAAATTTTCTCCGCGCTGATATTCGAACTCAGGTTCTTTGAATTAGCACATCATTCACATTACCTCCAGCCTCATACTTAAACTCTACCTTCCCGACACTTCAAAAAACTAGTTCTACAACAGCACATATTTCCTCAGATTATTTGTATCGGCTACGCAATATTATAATACTTCATGAACCAGCAAAAGTGTTTCCAACCAGCAAACATTTTTCTCCACACAGGGATTCTAACTTCAGATCTAAGAGACAATACGCCAAGCACGTTACCGCCAACATCACCACTCCCACGGCTATACTCAGTTTCAACAATTTTTTCTTTATCAAGGATCTACAAAATGTTACATCTGACCACATAGCGTTGTAGAGGAAGTGATTTATTACAATTTGGAAATACATTGATCTACTTTTTAAGGAATTCGAGTTTTCTGTCGAAAAATTGTCGATTTTTGCATTTACAATACTTTCTCTTTACTACATAAGTCCGTAACAAAGCAAACTTAGTTTATACGTTCTGGTTGTGAACCAATCTGACTCTTTTTTTTTTTTTCGAACTTGAGAAAAAATATCTGAACTTAATGTCTTTGTTTTTATTACTGATCTGGACCAAACGTTATTTTGTTGTTGGAATGAAAAGGTTCTCGAAGTTGGCCGATAGTTGAAGATCAGCAATATTATAAATATTATGTTGACCCAATGTCTGGAAAAAAAATCCCGTGAAAACAAACACGTATTCGTTTTCCGAGTGCTCCTTTTGTGTTTATTAGTTTTAAAATGTTGATGATTAAAAAAAGGCGAACCCTTACCCATTTTTTTGTGAAAGCCCTATTCCTTAGATTTCAGGTAGTTTTGCTGAATAATATGTACAAATAATTTGCTGCGCAATTGAGTAGTTGTCTACGCCCTCCGTCGCTTCTGACGATTTAGAAATCATTGACTTGCCCATGTACTTAGCCAGAACAGGATTCTCTGACACAAAGCACGGAGAGCGATATCTCGGAGCATTTTGTCAAGGAATTCTGTTCTCTACAGATTATCTACCCAATTATATCACTTTCACACAGTAGCGCAACTAAGATTTTTCAGCGGAGGGGTGTAGTGCTATCTGACTTTATACACACACACACAAGAGAATTTCATTTGTGTTAAATTTAAGATGTATTTTTATCTGTTGCTTTATAAGTTCTTATATTATAACAGTATTCATTTGAGATGTTGAATGACTTTCGTTAGTATAGAAAACTAGTAAAAATTAAATGTTTCAATGTTTCATCGGGTTCGTGGGGGGGGTGAAGCTCCATACGCCCAACATAGCAATAATGTCCAAAAGGCAGCGTACATTCCATTTATATTTATCAAAATTCTATTGTACGTTCAATACATTTATCATTCAAGATCGTAATAATTTTCAAGAACTGAGGCATTATTATGAAAGAAGAAGAATGTAATCGTTCACTTGAGAGGGAAGATTCAACGTGATTCCTCACCATGGGCAAAAAAAACAATATTGATACACATTTAAACAGCAGATTTCATGACACGTAAAATTAATTTATACTCTGGAGATAAAGAGATCCAAGGAAGAGGGGTTCCGTCGATTTTATTTTAATTTTTGCTGCACACAACCCGAATACGGTGGTCCGCGTCATCCACATTTTCTTTTCTTAATTAGCGAACTTCTAGGTATGAAAAAGCGTTGAAAAATTGCATTCGTGACCGGAATTGTGTTATTTCCTATTAAGCTCTTAAATTAATTGTGGTACAACGCAAATTTTCTCGCAAGATTTTGCCGGCTCCGCAATGTTATACCAGAAGAATCTCCAAAAGTGTTTCCAACCAGCAAATTTCTTCTTGCCAAGACTCGAACTCGGGTGCATGGACTCATGGCGCCATGAGCTTTACCGTGACACCACACATTTGCTCGGCCGTACTCAGTTTTGCTGATGCACAGAAAAATAATGATCTCTGTCGTTATTTCTAAAACGCAAGTTTCGAAAATTTAATGTGTTCAGCAAAGATTAGATCTGCGTCATTTTTAAGACTCCTATGCTCTGTTCATGGAAAAAAAAATTAGAGCGTTTATGAGAAAATGTTTTTTTTTGATAAATTCTATTAACTTCAAGCAGAAATAACGCGAAAACTACTCGTTTTTTTCTCAAAAAATGTGTATAACCTTTTTTAAAGACTCATCGTTTTAGAACACATTTTGTTTAAGACACAAATCTCTGTCTTCAAATTTGCAGTTTTGGAAAGTTACCTTTTTGAAATTTTCGAAAATACAGTGTTGCCGAAAATAGGAACAACAACATTTTTAATTTTTTGATACAAATGAGAAAATTCAAAGAAAAAAAATTGAGTCTTTTTGAGAACTCAATTGTTTAAAAATTGCCTACATTTCATGCAAAATTACGCTAATATATTCATATTTTCCAAAAAGTGTACACCTTATTTCAAGATTTGTCTTTAAGCAACAGATTTTATTAAGGAAAAATCATCTTAAATAATGAATTTGTAGGAAGACTTCAAAAAATGTGAACTTGTGC
Source organism: Acheta domesticus (assembly GCA_031308135.1). Lineage (NCBI taxonomy): Eukaryota > Metazoa > Arthropoda > Insecta > Orthoptera > Gryllidae > Acheta > Acheta domesticus. The sequence continues at coordinate 98,160,706 of JAHLJT010008446.1, read as the reverse complement.
AATTTTCGGAAAAATTAGGGATATCAACGAAAATGAGACCTGCTCCGTTTCTTTACGCAATGTTTACACTATCCGAGAACAAAGTTTAATAAAAAAATTGGTGCCGTTTTTTGAGAAACGTAGTAAGGGGTAGAAAGTAGAAACGTAGTAAGGGAAGAAAGTAGAAACGAAAGGGGATATACCACCAAAACCACCGTGATATTGTATTTTTTGTTTTCGGGGCTTGTCAGCCCCAAGGACTTGACTCATGTTTCTCTATGTATGTCGACGCGGTGAATCCGAAGCCAGAAATGCACCATCACCCTCAAGTTTTTTTTAATCTCGAAAAACGCATGCGAATACCAGATTTTCTTGCCTTGTAGCATTATCCTCTACAAAAGCCAAAAGTTGTTAGACCCAAGACGACGCATGTTTCTCTATGTATGTCGACGCGCTGAATCCGAATCCGAAGCGAGAATTGCGCTACCACCTTCCAGTTTTTTTAATCGTGAAAAACCACCGCGAAATTTACAAAAACTGGAGGGTGACGGCGCAGTTTTGGCTTCAGATTCGGATTCAGCGCGTCGACATACGTAGAGAAACATGTATCGAGTCTTCGGATCTGACGACTTTTTTTTTTTTTTTTGCTCTATAATTATTTTCAAAATTATTTTATGTGTGAGAAAACTGAAATAAACATTAGGTATAAAGAATTATTGTAGCAGTGGAACTGCAATTTCAATATTGTTAATCGATTTTTGCACAGGGAGTTCCGTAGCTTGAATTTTGCTTTTAAGGGACTTTCAACATCACATAGGAATTATGATTTTCATCAGAGAAGAAAGAAAAATAAAGGACTTTTAAAAATAAGCAAATTATACTTTTGACGTACTGCCGCGAGAGAGCAGTATGAAAGTATCCGCATTTTCTGTTCACTTTTGGCGAATTAGTCGGTATCCATTGTGTGTTAGTCCTGTTATCATGTTTTAGCACTGAATTGATAATTACATTGCAAACGCATTGGAGTTGTTTGAAACTGTCACACCTGCATTGCAACTTGCTGCATGACATTGCCCAGTTTCCTTGCTAAGTGGATTATAAAGTGGTGCATCGCGAGCCATATAGTCTTGGTCAAGATATTCAATGCCATTCAAAAGTAGTGACTCTACAACAGAACGTAATTTCTCGTATTGTTTATAATGAATACACAATATTGTAGTATTGTAATTTCAGACATCACTTGAAAAACTCCTAATCAAACGAGGCGCGAGAGTTTCGAAAGACAAAAATCTTCAATTTTTTTAATTCAGAATTTTAAATTAAAATGGCTTTCTGCTAATGAATTTAGAGCTCTTATTCCTTATCATAACGAACGAGGAAGAATTGGTTCGCTTCCGCGAGAACATGAACGACTACATCATCGAATCGAGCCAACGCGAACGGAACGCGAACGGTCTTATTAAATGTTATACCCTCAAACTTTGAAGGCACAGTGACGCCTTGCTATGCGTGGGCAACGACTACGTGGGTAGCGAGGGCAGCGACAACGTGGGCAGCGAGGGTCCGGCCGTCAGCCTACATAAAACAACTTCTGATTAACATAGTACATCTTTGTGTTTGATAGATTGATTAGTTATTCCGGACGCGTCAGGTATCAGTCTCGGGCTAAGGCCATTAATCCCATAAGTGTAGTATATGTTTATCGAGGACGTTGGCGGTTACCTTGCCCCGCTGGATGTGAGATCCGGCGCCGACTTATCCAATCAGGTATCTTTTACCAGCGGGGCACCGCCCCAGCTGGGACAATCTCTAAGCTTCGGCAGGTCTCCCGGCATGTGTGATAGTGTAGAACGTGCAAGAGTGTGTAAGTAAGGACTGAAGATTGGAGAAGGGAGAGAAAGGAAAGATCGCGCGTAGTCCGTGTCCCGTTTGTCAGGAAACTGCTCCGGCATTCGCGTGGTGTTGATCGGGGAAGCCACGGAAAACTACCGATTAAAGCAGCCCACCGCTAGAATTCTCCTCCAGACAGCGTCTGAATTCGACCTGTGTAGCTAGAGTCGAAAATCCTGCCACCATCGGGTCTCAAACCGTGACCTCCCGGTCAGAGGCATTGCGGTGACACCAATTAATGCCCTGCGTAACGCATTTTATGGCGAAGCTCTTTTTTTTACGACCACTTTTCACATTTTGACCTTTTGCTAGGCGTGTTGTTGGGTGACCTGTCGAGGCTCCGACCTTCGGCTTACGCGATTAATATAAAACATCCTTGGGTCTGTGCAACGCATACTTTCCGATTGTCATTCGTAACTGTCATCACAGAATGCCGTTGACATTCGAACCCGCCACTCTTTCTTCGCTTTCGTTCACCGATCTCGCGACGTCGGAGGCGACACGTTACGATAAGGGATGAGACCCTAATTCTGTCTTAAATGTGCTCTATTCTTATAAAAAGTTTAAAAACAGTTCAAACATATTTGCTCTAGCTGTGATTTTATGTGCATACTGTGCCTCCTCTGGTTGAAGTTATTGAAAACCGTGTCATTGTCTTGTACCATCTAAAGGACATGAGTAGTGGTAACTATGGAAGAGTCATTGTTTTCACGTAAAACTCTACTCATGATTCTTTTTATTTTAAATTTTGCGTCCATCCGCTGAACTCACCGACACCTAGTGAATGGGACGTCTGATATAGCGAGCATCAGGATGATGATGTAAAATAATTATAAAGCTATGACCTTGAGTAAATGGCGTCAGTGCATGAGAATGGTTTCGCCATCTTTCCTTGTCAGGGGCGAACCATTCAGTGTTCAAACCACCCAAGGAAGAGTTTAGAAGGCCTCTAAGGATATTATCGCAAGCATTAACTACTAACTACGTTTTAACTATTCGAAGGCAGTACAAATCAAAAACAAGAGTCAACATTTTACGGTATGCTCAGTGCCAACCATGTTATTAGTGTTTGTTGAAAAGATACTTTCAACTACTTTTAATAGTGTCTCCCTCGGTGACTCGTTGGTTAGCGTGCTCGCTTTCCACGGCGCAACCCCGGGTTCGATTCCCGGCCGAGGCAAATTATACCGTGCGCTTTCCTTACAAATATCCCAGTATAGATACTGGGTACACTAGAGTGCTGTGTGACGATGAGAAAGCCCACTCTAAGATTATGAAAACCGGTATATACGGTGACGGGATGTCTTCGTGCTAACCACGCGAATCCCCTTATCCCACGGCGGAGAGGCCGGGACACCGCTGGTCGGCTAAGGCCCGTAGTGGGCTGTCGAGCCAAACAACAGGAACTTTTAACAGTGCTCTGTAACTGTAATTGTTACTTTTTTATGATGTACTAGAGAAAACCCGTCAAAAAATGATGGTACGAAAGCACACTTTAATTTCTTAATGCCAAATGTAATCTGTATTTTCATTTCAAACTTTTCTTTATTAACAGTAATGGGTTCCAACCGAGATCTACTAGGGGACCGCGAAGTGATTTTAGGGAGATCATGAAGGGGTCACCAGGTTACATTTTGGGCTATTTGCTATTGTTGCCTGTAGTTGTCACGTTCCATGGAATCGAATTCATGCCGAATTCCTAGGAATTGAATTTAGTACCTCTGGTTTTGTTACAGTCGTTTAGACACCCTGTGTTCTCGAAATCCAACAGCTTTTGTATCGAAAATTAGGTCCACTATGTTCATAGAATTCACATGTACTAATGCGTAGCCTGCCCGTTCTACCAATCCTCTGGCGGAACAAAGAGCTCGGTCTTATCTCTTCAGGCTTATCCTTCCTAGTCGGTCGTTTTTCTTTATATCATTTCCCCATTCGTTTTTACAAAATGTATATTGTGCTATGACTATGTTCTTCGTAATAAACCGTATTGTTGTTTATTTTACCAATTAATAGTGGTATTGGCACATACGCCGCCAAATTATTTCAAATTTGGCGCCGTAATTCGAATACAATCATTTATAACCATTGTTTGGGGCGAATTAACAACAAAGGGCATACATTTCGAACGTGCCGCGCTGGAGATGGAAAAATGTTTCCTCAAAAACCGCTGACTACCTTACAAAGAGAACGAAATTAATTGTATAAAACGCTTTGAACGGACTTTGAACTGCTTTCAAAGATGGCTGTGAGAAGGCGCCACATCCCAGGCGCCGTAGGCCAACGAACGTAGACAACGCTGCACATCGTCACAATTTCGGAGACTCGACTCAACAAGTGGATTTAGTTGAACCTAACAGTGCTTGAACTCGTATGCCTGTATTCTAATTACCATCGTTGTACAACCCTGGCGCGCGTGGCGGCCAGGAATATTTAACCCTGCCTGCGTAGGTCTCGAGTTCCAAAGCGTGCGATATCCCGGGCGAGCGCGCGGCGCGGACTTTTGCGCTAACATCCAAGGGCGATTGTAGACCCTCAAGTCATTCAAACTGCAAAACAATCGCGCACCGCGAAAAGTACCGAATGATACCATCAAATGTCGTGTGCATATCTCATTTCATAGCAACCTGGTCGGCTTTTCATTTTTTAATGTTTATGAAGACGTTCTCCTTGTCATCGTATCCTTAAACCATACATAATGATAGGTCAAAAAACAAGTTTCTATCTTCCATCACTTGGTCAAACATTACGATTCAATCTCTGGAAGGCAGGAAATTGTATTATAGAATTCAGTTTAATGTGTTCGATGCGAATGAAGGAGCAACGAAGTTTGCTACGTTCAGGGAGCAAAGACACTTTGTTTCTCATTAAAAATTGTTCCCAAAAATGAAGCTTTTTATCTGAACCTATATTAATTTTTTGGAATAAAAACTAGCTGAATTATTGTATAACTAAAATATTAACACTTTGTAAATTTTAATCATATCTGTGAATTAAAATCGGCCGTAATCGATATTTCAAGCTAAATGCCATAAAAGAATTAAATGTTTGTAACGTACAGTGATAGCAGTGATCGAAAAAAGTTTTAATATTGAAACGCCCCTCAGTTTTCATGGTAAAATTAGTTATGGCGAGATAATGTATTTATGAAATTTGAAGATGTTTACTCTATACATCCTTTCTGCCAAAAAGATTTTCATATGATGAATGCAATGATAATTTGATCTCCATTGATTTATTGGGATGTGACGAATTCAAGATGGAGTGGACACTATTAATTAAACTGAAGAGAAACACTGTATATTCCAAACAAACGAAGAGTGGTGTAACAAAAAAATGTATAGTTTCGTTGCACAACTTTTTACACAGCTTTTTAATTTTTTTATTGCTATTGGAGTCGTTCTATTCGAAAAATCGTTAAGTTACGGAGCCAGGATGTGGTGGAAAATGTATTTAAAGTCTGCGTTTCGTTGTACTTCGAGTACAAACTCAACGTATGGTTGTTCCACGCGTACTAACAACCACGCGCCCTCATACTTACTGTAGATTTTTTTGATTTGTACGTGTTCATTGCCCAATTTTTTCTTGTTGTATTTTGTAAAAAGTTAAACAAGAATTATGCCAATATTATTTTCAAATTTTTATCTGAGCGAGTTCATATAGAAAGTTTAATTTTTTTAAAAATAATTACAATTTTTTAATAAAATATTTATTTTTTAGAAAGTAATTTATAGAGGAATAAAGTACACATATCAAAATATTAAACGAAACAAACCAGGAATTTTTATGTTTAGGACATTCGGAGCATCAATCAACCATATTTTTCGAAGTACACATAAGTTCCAAAATTTAATATAGGCATACCTACACAAATAATCAATTTTCAGGTAAATAAAAAAACACGTGCTTCATTTTTGATGTCAAGAATGAATGCCATACATTCATGTCATTCATTAAAAAAATGAGATACATGAAAAAAAGTTAATTCTTGGGCGATTTGACGTGGAATGGATCGTATTTCAAATCGTTTTGCCGTCACCCACAAGAACATAGATGATCCACAAGTCACCCACGATGTCTCCCACAAGAACATGTATGACAGTGTCGTACATTCTGGGGGCAGAGTGAACATCTGAAATAGTAATAACCCTTGAAACACTAATCAGGCGGACGATCATTCTTTTTTTACTTTCTTGCCTTACGAATACTTTGTAAGAAGAGAAAGTTATGTAATCGTGCGGCGGAAAACGGCGAATTTTCGCCAGAAAAACGCTTATAGCTGGGGTCTGGTAACGAAAAAGTTGATAAATTCTATTGCTAAATTTAGAACAAAATCCTATAACTCGTGATGTAGCTCTCCAATTTTTCGAAAATTGCAAAAAACAATTTCAAAACTGCAAAATTGACGACTATGATTTTTGCCTCAGACAAAGTCGGTTGTACAAAATTAGCACTTTAAATAAGGTCATGCACACTTTTTTTGAAGAAACGATTAGCTTTTGCGTAAATTGCGTTTGAAATTTACCAAAATTTTGTTTCTCAAACACCGCTCCAAATTGTTTCTTTAAATTTTCTTCACTTACATAATAAGGAACGGTAAAAAATATGACCCTAATCCTATTTTCGGATGACGTTTGGTTTTTGGAAACTTTCAAAAATATATTTTTAAAGCTACAAAATTGTAGATAGAGCTTTTGGCCTAAGACAAAGTCTGTTGTACAAAATTAGTTCTATAAAAAATGTCATTTACAATTTTCTGAAAAAAAAAGTCTTTTCTGGGTAATTGGCGCTTGAAATTTCCGAAAAACTTTTTTCTCAAAAACCGCTGCAAATTTTGTCTTTAAATTTTCTCCACGTGTGTCATAAGGGACGGCAAATAAATAAATAAACTAGTGGTGCTAGAGAATGGCAGAACTTAGTTTTCTAAACTCTATAGTTTGAACTAGTTTGTCTGTTATGAATGATCTTTTCAGATACCTTCTTTGGGCGCTCTAAGGACATTTTGTTTCACATTCTCTGGATTTTTTTGGCTTCCTAATGGTAGAAATGAAACCACCATACATTTATTACTATTATATCAGTGTAAACGCCACGCGAAGGTGGTCGCAGTCGTTAAATAGCGAGCATTGGCACAGCTCTTCCGAGGGAAGCATCGCTGGTTAGGTTCCTGGTCGAGGAATATTACTTGTCAGAATTCTCTGTTGTCACATGAAATAATTGACAATAGAAACATGATGGAAAAAGATTGTGAAGCCATTCGAATCACAAATATTGATAATTACGATAAATAAACTGGAATTGTCTGTATGTAACTTCCGAATTTTTAAAACATTTTAACAATCTTTCGCATCTCTTCTTGGTACCATCGTATTAATTATTTTCCTATCATGCATTTACCATTTTATGGCTCGATTCATTTTATGGCTCTGTTCGACCCATACGGTGCTAGTGTGACGTAGTGGTATAAGTGCCGGCTCGTTAACTTTCTTCCAAAATAATTATTTTCTAAATTCATTTTTTCGTTGTTTTTTTTTTAAATTCTGGCCCTCAAGAAAAAGTGCGCAGATAAATTTCTTTCCCCACACGTCATATACAGTTTTTACTGTTTTTTTGACAAATAAATAAATAAATAAAAACTTTGAGGATCACGTTTCGGGTCTCGGAACGGAAAAAATTTACTGGTAGAAAACACTTTTCCTGATTTATGTATAGGACCATTTAGGACCATGTAGAAGCAGTGCGAGAAATTATGTGCTTTGGAAACACCACTAGTTTTAGTTCTTCAGAACATGGATCAAAGACTGACCGAGCACAATTCGTTTGTGCATGGGTAGGCAGTACGCGCCCTCATACTTGAAACTGATTTTTTAGAACTATATGTGTGGAGTGCCCACTTTTTTCTTTTATTTTACAGAAAATTGAACAAGGAATACGCCTATATATTTTTCAAATTTTTATCTCATCGAGTTAATATAGAAATTCTAATTTAAGAAAAAACATTTTTTTAATGAAAAAAAAAATTTTGAAAAATTTATTTACAAAGGAAGAAAATACACATTTTGAAGTATTAAATGAAACAAACCAAGAATTTGTATATTAAATACATTCGGAGCAACAATTGATAATATTTTGTGAAGTACCCGTAAATTCCAAAATTGAATGCAGGCGTAACTACATTTTTAAAGAATCAATTTTCAGGCAAATAAAAAGACGTGTGTCTCTTTTTTTGATGTCCAGATTTAAGAAAAAAATGTCGTACATTAAAGAAAAGGTCGTGTCAACTCTTGTGCGATTTGACGTGGAATGGCTCTATTGCTTTATTATTTTGCTTTTTCAACAATTACAATTTTTTGTACTTGCCTCGCGTCGTTAATATTTACATTAGCGGCAATTTGTTCACATTATTTGATTTATGAGTATATGTGCTTTCAATAATGTCATATAAAGTTTCTCGAAAACTTAACAGTTTTCTGTGAAAATGAACGCAAAATTCCGCATTTTCAGAAACGCTTAAGCGCCATTTTCCCTAAAGTGGCTCCAAAATGTGTCTTCAGACTTGTCCACCAGATAGCGTTAATAGCACTGTTTAATAAGACCAAAAACTAATTTTGCTGTATTATTATTACTATTATTATTATTATTATTATTATTATTATTTAATTACACACATGTAATTTTTCTAATACCTTTCACGCCGTCAATATTCACATTTTCAGCAATTGGTAAACACTGTTGTATTTGTGAATGAAAATGCTTCAAATTGCTTCAAACGAAGTTTTTCGAAAACTCAAAAGATTCCTGTGAAAAAAAAATCAAATTTCGCATTTACAGTAACGCTTAAACATCATTTTCGTAAACATGGCTCTAAATTTTTCAATGAAAATTGCCATTTATGACAAGGTTTAACTCTTCTTTAATATTCTTAAAGTAATATTTCTGTTCTACTATTAGGAAACCGAAAAATTGAGAAAATGTCGAAGAAATGTACTTTGGGCGGCGATAGATGGTAGCTGGCACGAGTATGCGGCAAGTCTGAATAGTTAGTGCAGACTAAAGAAAATAGAAAACTAATACGAGAAAGTCTGTGCATTCTGTAGCACCACTAGTTTTATTAGTTGTCGTTTGTAGTCCTGAGAAGGTTGTAAGCGTAACACAATGAAACGTAGACTGTAAATTGTGACTGTCACATTCTGCCTTCGAATTCCTCGTCCTTCAATGCAACATCGATAACACGTGAATATTCACAATCTTTTCAAACCACTGTGTCGCTTGGCCGAACACATTCAGCATGTGCGTATAGTACATTTTGCCTATTCGTAGTAGCGATTAGTTAGTTGTGAAGTGGAAAGTACGATTCATTGTGTTGCCTCATTAGATATAAAGGGTAATGATGATTCCTTCTCATCAGACCTTGTACGTAGCATTGCCTTGCGCTGAGCACAGGAACGTGGTGAACGTTGCAGTGATCCTACTGGCTGGCGAGGAAGGAAGCTTTCCTTTGACGTCACACATGCTTTTGACGTGACTTAATGGTATTTTACGTCAGATGTCCACATTTACGCACATAGGCGTAACTTGGGGCGGGGCGGGGTGAAGTGAAAAAGTGTGAAAAAAAGAGTTGTACGATGAAGGCTAATTCGAAAGAGATCTACAGGCAAAGGTGACTCAGAGCATCAGCTGATGTCAGTGTAGTGAGTCTGACAGAGAAGTCGTGGGGTTCAAGTCCCGACGATGGCGTGATTTTCGACACTAGTTGGACAGCCAGACGGGAGCTTTAGAGCTTGTTCCGGTTGGGGCAATGCCACGGTAGAGGGAAATACGTGGTTGGGGAAAATCCTCACCACCCGGCTTAGACCGGCGCCAAATCTCGCCATCCAGCGCGGAACCTCCCGCGTAACAAAAATCACACTTAGCAGGGGACGCGCCTGAAATCAGTCAATCGAGATTCCATTCCATTCCTCGAAATGTTCTTCCGGAATAATCCTTCCTTTGAAAAAACGTTGATTTTGAAAAAAACTAAAGGTAATAATGAAAATAGGATACATGCTACAGTATTAAAATGCCTGTATTTGATAAAAAAAATTAAAGTAAAAATGGTAGCCTTTTTGAGAAAATCTTGTTTACGTAAAAATGTCACGATTTTACTCGAAATTACTCGAAAACTACTCATATTATAAAAAACCTGTACAGGACATTATTTAATTATCTAATTTAGAAGAACAGATTTCATTTAGAAAGGAATATCTAATATTTAACAGGACGTTGAAAAAAATTAACTTCCGCAAGTTTTGAAGTCAGTAGTTTTACTGAAAATGGGGCTTGTGCCATTTTTATAACGGTTTTTGCTCTTTTGGAAAGAAAAAATATAAAGAAAAAATTGAAGCCATTAACTTTAGAAAATTTCGAAAATGTCGCAGGGGCTTCATATAATGTACCCTCAAAATTAAAATATCCATTCTCCTCCTTACCTCTCAAAATTCGGAGGGCCACAACGCCAGGTCAATCTGACAATATCAGTTTTGTTGAAATCATTTTTTGCTGTTTAAGTTTTTGATGGGTAGTTGATATATTGAAATATTATATACAATGAAATATTTCGTTGTATGCTAATATTGTAATGTAAATAAATAGAACTAATATTCCTCTTAAGAATATTATGAATAGGATATAAGAGAATCGGAATGAGTATGAAATAGATCCTGTGATCAGATAGATTGTTAATGTTTGAATAATAATGAGTAAGGTAATAGCTAAGAGATTAATTATTGTGAGGAAGAAAATGCTGATTATTAATATGAATATAGATATAATAACAAATAACAGGGAATAGTTTAAATAAAAAAGTTAATTTTATTAGTCTTTCTCTGAAGGTTTAAAAGGTGTTCTTAATTTTAGTTTACAAGATCAATGTTTTATTTTAAACCATTAAAACTTTAATGGATTGGATTTTTTGTTTAGTCAGTGGTGATGTTTTGTTATGAACATTCACGCATTTGGGATTGGTCGAACTCACACGTAATGGCCTGTTTTACCCATTTGTAAAATAAATACTGATCTTTCATTTCCTTTCGTAATATTTTCAAATAGAAAGTAAAACAGCGTACTGCTCCGGTGTCCCTCCAGGTCTTTTCCCACTGTTCCAAGCAACAAGCACGTTATTTCTCGCGCACATTCTTATTCTCCTTCCCAATGTCTTGGATTTGTATTAGAAGCCACCTATAAGTTATGTCATTTTTACTGCATTTTTTGCTGCTGTCTTTTTTACATTTTTAATGTAAAAATCTGCAACTAAAATGTTTGCGACTCGTTTTTGATGTTTTGAACGTTACCGTGTAAAATTTGAAAACGATTCGAAGTGTTCATTTCGCGGATGCCCTTCCTTATAATTATTGGGTGTTCACTATGAATCTCCATATCTCGGTCATTTGTGAAGCATCTTTATGAATTTTTTACTAGTAAAAATTGTAGTATCTTTACTAATTTTTAATTCTTCCGTTGACCAAAAAATGACGTTCACTTGTCTTGTGCGCCAACGATGTGTGGAAAAATTGCTGGTATATCAATATTTTTATTTTGGAACGGTTAAAATATACATTCTACGACCAAACTATTCAGGGACCTATGCTGCTGCAGTACTAGTCCTCTAGAACCTGTTATACTTCAACTCGCTATTCCCATCTATGAAGGGTATCACCAGTGTCCTTGTAATGCCATTTCGGACATTGTAAATTGATCAATAATAAATTGTTAATTACGGACACTCATTGCTTTTTCAAACTCCCCTTTCAATTGTAGAAATTTGTTTATGTTCCGTCTAGGTTTTTCTGACCTATCAGTTCACCCATGAATTAACTTGAACGTTCATTTGATGAAATTTAATGCAGATTTAATACGGATATGTTTTCAAGATCCTCGCCAAATTGGTTAATAAGTATTCAACTCGACCTGTAAGTATGATAATGACGTCTGCGACTGATATAGCCTAATATTCAATTAATTGATTTCAATGATTATGCAATGATCGGTATTCATCATGTGCATGATCACGCATTTTTAGAGTGTATGAACAATGAGAAAGGGCAATCCTCGTGTCATCATCCACTTCACACTAGAAATATGTTTTTTACTCATTGATTTTACTGAACAATAGTGAATTAATCCACATTAAACAAAGCAACGTCTAGAGCCCCCCCCCCCAATAATTTGTTAAACAAACTTTTAACATGTTCATAAATATATAACATTTTGGCATTAAATTTTCAAATTGGAAAAGCTATAATTTATTTTTATATTAATTTTGAATGCGTATGTTCTGTAATTCAGTGTTACGAGGCCCTTTAGTTTTGGCATGTTTAGGGCCCTTGAATACAATCCGGTTCCGATACTGGAAATATATCTACTGTGATTTGCGAATCAGTTGTTTCTGTGAAGCAAGGCTCTCTTAATTTAGGAATGAATGTGATTTTAGATTATTTTTTATTCACACACATACACGACGCCCTGCCATCATTCATTAATTTTTCAACAGCTTGTCAATATTTACCATTCATATGCAGTATTCAATAGTTGTAATACTCGGTCGGAAACTATTAGAAACTTCGCTTCAAAGCACATACGTGAAAAAAGTAAAGTATTTTCTGCTGCGTAATTGTTTTTACAATACATGGGAATTCAATAACTGGCACGTCATAAAACATTAAGTTGAATATACAAATGTAAATAATTCATAATTTTGTTTATTATGTAATTTTTTAAATGTATATTTTATTTGTTAATTACTTCTGGGTGTATCCAACACCCAGGAGCTATTGTGGTTTTCGTAGTTTCCCAGTAGTTCCGATTAGGTACGAAGAATTTAGGAACTGAAAGGGCAGAGTAAATATTGTAACTACACTCCTTGTCAACTGTCTCATATAGTTTAGTTACTAGTAATTTAGTGGCATTGCAGCTCTTGTACTGCCATTTTTATTGACGTAATTATTGATGATTTCCTTCCGAAGACTGAAAAAATGCTTTTTGAACCCTAAGCCGTACATAACATACTCCTAATGTAAATTGTATTAAGTAAACGTTAACTACATTTTTGATGTAATGCAGGTTTTAAGGATGAGGACAGTCCAAAAATAAACGTAAAATTTTATTACTTAGATGTGACTAGCGGAACCCGGCAGACGTGCTGCCCTTAATCTCTCTCTCTCCTTCCTTCTGTCTTTCTCTCTCCGTCTCTCTCTCTCTCTCTCTCTCCCCCTCTCTGTCCCTGTCTCAGTCTGATTGTCTCTGTCGTTCACATTTAGTTGCAGAGTCTGCAGGTCTCTGAGCAGGTGGAGTAATATCGAGAAGCGCCGGACCAGCAAAAATGTAATAAAATGTTCAAAAAGATTTCATCCATGTAGATAACGGTGTGAGAAACGTTTCTTTGAGACCTTTGGCCTCAAAAGTTTAATTTTTAACGACACTGAACGCTTCGTTTAGGAGTTATTTAACGATATAGATTCAGAAATGCTGCTGAGTGTTGCGGATTGCATTTAACATAAATATTTAGTTTTGTTGTGTAGCGCCAAGTAGTGGAGTTACAACAAAATTAACAGCACGTGGGCGAAAAAACACGGAGTCAACCGCTCTTAAAAATACCAACATCCATGTGTGTGTGTGTGTGTGTGGGTGTGTTAATTTTACGTTGAACGTGTGTGTGTTTCAAAATAAAATGAATAATTTATTGAAGTAAAATTCTGTGGCAATTATCGCCGTTCTTTTCATTAAAATGTACCTATGTGTGCTTATGTGGTACGCACGTTTATGCCAGATTCTTTTTTATTTTTAATATCGAATTTTCTTAGCCCCTCATGGAAGATATGGCGTTTTACCAATGCAAATGAAGCTTAATACGTATAACCTTCAGTATCTAGTGATTTCATTTGAAATTCAGACAGAGATGAAGTCTCCCAGGGAGAAAGGATTCAATCAATAGTGGGTTCTTTGCCTGCGCGTACCCCGACGCAGCGGTGGCGGCTCCGCTTTCAACGTAGGTCTGTGGTGGGGACAAAGGATGCAAACCGGACCGTTCCGTGCAGCGTGCACAGACTGCTGGGAAGCGCGTTCGTAATGCAGGAGAGGTGTTTTCGGCGTTGTGGGCACCATTGCCAAGTTTTCGGGAGACGGGATACATCTCAGTTTTGGGGGCGGATTGTACGAATACTTAAAAAATAACTGCGGTGGATCAACACAGGGTTGTTGGATCAACATATAGCCACTGCAATCACGTTGTGCCATAAAATGACCTTATGTGCAGGAAGGTTGGTGTTTCCCTGTTAACAATACCCGTTTCCTTTCTTACTTCACCTACCATGATTACTATCTTCCACGCAAATTTATACATGTGACCTTTTAATTGAGAAGAAAATTCAATGCAGAGCAATGAAATGTCCCAGTTTTATCTTTATTCGCTACGAGTTTTCATGGGAGGTAGAAGAGGGATATAGTAGTAAGCTTCGTAATGCAGCGGAAACGAGCGGTTATTGTAGTTGGTCATGCTTTTGCTGCGAATTATAGTGAGAGATTGGGGACAATTTGTTACAAAAATTAAAAGCGTGGAAAGAAATAATAATGAAATGTAATGAGATTGTTTTTTATACATCATTGTGAACATAACGTTTTTCTTCAATAATATTTTAAAGTTAATGTAGAAGTCATTACAATTGTTGGAAGTCGCCATTTGAAATGGGGTCATTGCAAAATTTATTTCGAATACTGAACTTAATTTATGTAGTTTTATTTTCTTATTTACTGTTGGTTTTTTTCTGTAGACACCAACAATATTTTGAAAGTTGGGTGCTTAGTTTTGAAAACAGAATCCAAAACCATTATTTAATAATATTGGATAAAAGTGCTTTCTGTATTTGACAAAGACCAGAGAGGTGTATTTCATACTGAATAGTCAACCTACAAAAAATTAACCAGTTTTGAATACCAGATAGACTACTAGTAGAAAACAAAGATTAAAGTAATCCCATTTCTTTTATAGTAAATTAATTCTTACTGAATGTTCATGATATAATTTTATAGTGTGGATCTTTTTTTTTATAATGGGTTTATGAGTCAACAATAAATTCTTTCTGAAAGTGAAGTGACATCAGATTTAGATTTGTTATTAATATGTTTATTACCATGTTTTAACATTTCTTTTTGGTGGAGAATAGAAGGCAATGAATAGGGAAAGCAGAAATTATATTTTATTTCCGAATTAAGAATTTTTTTAAACAATTCCCAATGAATTTTGAGTAAAACAACATATTTATTTTCATTGCAAATGCTACTAAGAAATAGGTTAATTACAATATTTGACTGTATTTTACAGTTGCATATTTGAGGAAGTACAGTATTTACAAATAATGCTTTTGTGTTTTTTGTGGAAGTACAAAGTTGTTAAGTCTGATGTACTTTTATTTTGGAGGAATAAATCCTGCATGTCCCATCATTTGATTGAAATTTGTTTTGAAAGACATGTGAATAAATATTTTCTTATATTTAGGAAAACAGTTGAGAAGTGTAGTAGGACTTCCCAGAACCAAGTCCCAGAAGAAATATTTTTTTGTTTCATAACATAAGTTACATGTCAGTTTTTTCATTAGGAGCACTGCTTGGAAAATTTCTATTGATGTTAGTGTTATTTAGTTTATTTTTTCTTCTTGTAGCCCTCCTGGAGATTTGGAAGAAGGTGAAATTGAAGATGGAGAATTGCCTGATGAAGAAGGAGATGGAGACACAACAAATCCTCCAAAGGCGAAGCTTGAACAACCTTCAATTTCACCTATTTCCTCTCATCGCCCCAGTCTGAAGTCTGACAAGCAAGTAGAAAGAATTGACAAAATCAGTGAACCAGTGGGTCGCATGAGCAGGAGAAAAAGCACTTCAGCTTAACGCAGACAGAAATAATGAACAAGAAGAAGAGTGGGCATGTGTGGTAGAAAAGAAACTAAAGGCTGCTATGGGCAAAGATATTACTGAAACTGTTAACGGCAATCCAAATGCTAGTACATCAGAGAAACTAGTTTCCACCGATGATGATAAGAGAAACAGACGAAAGAAGCGCAAAAAGAAACACAAAGATGATGACGATGATGATCGAAAGGAAGCAAAGGTTTGTTTTTTTTATAATTTTTTGAAAATTTAATGGAAATTTTACTTAATTATTAACATTATTACAATTATTAACAAAAATAGCTGAAATAAACATTTGTTAAAAGTTATGTTAAATATTTAGTGTTATTTAATCATTATTATTGATCGTTATTAATTTTGTGGTCACAGGGTGAAAGTTCTTAAGTTCATAGCATTACTTAAAAATTTTATCTTGTAGCCATAGAATTTTTAATTCTGTATAGTTAAAACATTGCATGTATTTGTATGCTTAAATGCATCTTTATAGATTCAATTGCTTTTATTTGTTTTTAAAGAAACGAAAGAAAAGTCATCACTGGGAAGGTGATGGACCTGATGCCGGAACAAAAGAGAAGCGTCATGAAAATGAAGATGGAGAAGAAGATGACGATGAAATGTTATTTGTCAGAGGAGCATCTCCAATCATGAGAGAAAATTTTGGAGGAACTGAAGAGAGTCCAAAAACTAAATATCCTGAAAAGGGATTCCCATTCAATCAGCAAGGTAAGATGTACTTAAGGAAAAGATCTGCACAATTAATTTTATCGAATCAGATTATTACATTTTTACATTAAAGTGTCTTTGTATTCATTGATTTTCTTAGTGTACATAAATGTGTTTCTCATTTTCTCATGAATGTTTAAATTAATACAGGTGGTTTTGATGAATCATATGACTCTTATAATGAAGAAGAGTCAGATTTTGATGCCAGAGAGGACTTTGGAAGACATAATCCACCATTAAGTGATGACGATGCCCCTAAGAGAGGACTGGGCAGAGGAGCAAAACGAAGACAAAGAACAGTTGGCAGAGTAATACCTCCTAATAAGCGACAAACAAGAAAAGATACAAAAAGTAAGAGGGGTGGAATAAAAAGACAACAATCTGCAAGAAATAATTCTGAGCGGGAACCTAATGTCTGTATGTTTTACATGCAGGGAAAATGCCAGAAGGTTGGTTTAGTTTTAATTGATATTTCTTCTTTATTTACATATTTATTGATACTTGTTTTGTCGTTTCATTTTATCTCTTACCTGTTTATTATGGAACTAAATGTTTGTGGTTCTGTCTTTTAGGGGGATGATTGCCCTTATTCTCATAATGCTTGCCCTCCTCGAAAGATGGAACTGTGCAAATTTTATTTGATGGATTGTTGTGCAAAGAAAGACAAATGTTTATATATGCATCATGATTTTCCTTGCAAATTTTTCCATACTGGATTGAAATGTTTTTCTGGACCAAGATGCAAATTTAGCCACGGACATTTATCTGATCAAATGAGGAGTATCTTATTGAAAGTGAGTATATTTTCCTACCATTATTTTCTTTGTAAAAAAAATATAAAGTAAAAAAATAAAGTCATTGCATGTTTTATGCAATATTCCATTTAGAACTTTATGTAAATGTTCATTATTCTCCATATGAGTAGTATAAAATGAAGAAAATGCCTTTCTTGGTATAGTTGCAGACTGCAATAAATTAAATAACTAGTAATTTGTAGTATGTTGATCCATCAGATTAAGTTAAGGGGGTACAGTTTTTGTATAGAATTATTTTTAAATTACACATGCAGTCCAACATCTAAGTCTTGGATTGAAACAAAGTGGGTGACGACCAACTGAGGGAGATGGAAAATTTTGTCGAAGTCGTATGTTCCTCATGAGGAACGCCAGAAGATGACAGTGTTGTCAATCATTTTTAGGGTACCGAAGGAAACCGTCATATTGAGCAGCGATTGTCCAACCGTTCATCTGTCCCCTCGCAAGAGCATAGAAGCAAGGTCTGTAGATGTTTTTGTGCTGGTAACCACCATCTAGAGACCTTTTACATGGAGGTCATATTTATTTAAAAAGGTGGATTTAAAAATGAAAACTTGCGAGTAATGAAAAGTCATGTAAAATGATTTTGTGCATATTTTACTTAGGCTAGTTATATAAAATCTTAATACATAAATTTTAAGTATGGTCTCTGCAAGTATGTTTTTGTGTGAATGGAATAATTTGAAAAATTCTTTTGTTTTTATAAATAAAAAGACATAGAGTCCCTTTCAGTTATTAAACAATTTACTTTTTTTTTATATAAATTTGAATTTTGAGAGTTAAATTTTGCACTTTCAGTTTAGAAAATCATATTAAATGTAATTGTTTTCAATTGAAACTTTTCAGTGATTAAGGTTGAACAACAATAAATGAAAATTGTATTATGCATTTTATAAATTTGGTTTCATGTTATTTAGATTCAGAATCTTCATAAGTATATAATTTTCTGAACTGATGTAAATATCTCAATTACTATTTTTATGAAATATTTTCATGTTATTTCAAATTTTTCATTTTCTTCTTCTTCAATATTTATCTGAAAAAGGTACAAAAATATTCACTTTGTTGTTTTTGTTACTTACTTTAACACTTTTTGTTATTCACTTTGTGGTTTCATGTTATTTAGATTCAGAATCTTCATAAGTATATAATTTTCTGAACTGATGTAAATATCTCAATTACTATTTTTATGAATATTTTCATGTTATTTCAAATTTTTCATTTTCTTCTTCTTCAATATTTATCTGAAAAAGGTACAAAAATATTCACTTTGTTTTTCACATTGCAAATCTGTGTTGCAAAATAAAATTATTTTAGTGAATATGCAATACCAGATAGTCCTAATTTGCTTTAAAATGTGCATGCACTAATTATAAAACAAAAAAATTGAAACTTGCAGTGGTCATTAGTTATCTTTATATAATCCAGCCCCAGGTTGGACTGTTACAAATATCATTTTTTTCTTATTCCCCATACTTTTTTATCCTTTTGATCATAATCATTCTATCTATTTACCAGCCTCCTTTTTCTGACCATCTTGTTTATTTTAGGAATAATATAAGTAGAAAATAGATCTATAATTTTTACAATAGATATCTCTAGTCATATAACATGGTATAAGCACTTATGTATGAATATGTGTGTGTGTTTGTGTGTGTGTGTGTGTGTGTGTGTGTGTGTATGTGTGTGGATGTATGCATGTTTTAGTGTATAAAACTTATTGTTTACACAAACATACCAACACACACACACACAGTCATACCTATATACCTGAACACATACATACTTTATACATACTTTATACATACATTCACACATTTACCACACACATACATACACCACACACATACATACACCACACACACACACATACACCACACACACACACATACACCACACACACACACACACATACACCACACACACACACACATACACCACACACACACACACATACACCACACACACACACACATACACCACACACACACACACACACATACACCACACACACACACATACACCACACACACACACACACACATACACCACACACACACACACACACACACATACACCACACACACACACACACATACACCACACACACACATACACCACACACACACACATACACCACACACACACACACACACACACACACACACACATATGCATATGTACATACATACACACACCATTTTTTATGTTAAGAGAATGCATTTTTCTGGCAAGCATATGTAATGTAATTTTTTATGAATTTGAAAGAAGGCTGGAATTGAGGAGATTTTAACTGTTTATTTTCAAAAATCGTTTATTAATGTTTTAAAAGATTTTACATTATTTTAATTCTTCAGTATCCTGCTATCACGTTGTGGTAGAGTTTGCATTAAATAATTTAATAACCTTTATTATTTGTTTTGAGAGAATTATTAACAATTCTGCTTTAAATTGAATTGATATGCTTGCTATTGTAGTTGTGTAAATGATTTTTGATCTTGCAGAAAGTTCGTCACTGTTGTAACTCATGACTAGATCCATTTTTGTGAGTTCATTCATAAAAATTGTTGCTCTTTGAAATATGTAACACATAAGCCTCTTTGGAATTTGTGTAAAGTTATAAGTATTACTGGTAGATCATATTATTGTGGCTCTTTTTATGAGGTAAACGTGAAGAAATCTGTCAAAAGAAAGTAATCTTGTGAAAATAGATTATAGTTGCTAATAAACTTCTCAGCTTCAAAGAAAATTATTTATTCTTCAGCATCAAGGAAAACTATTAAACCATCATTATCTTATTTTCTGATGCCTTTTGCTTACAACATTCTCTGGGAGCTAGTCAATCAACTCTGCAAACTAGGAGCTGCTGTGAAAATCCAAATAATAGTGGACAATCTAGAAGTTCAGTTGTGTTGTGAGAAGTATTGTATGAGGCATAAGAATTTTTACATGAAGTCTGTTTATGAACAATAAATGAAATGAATTTTACTTGAGCAGTAAATTAATTGGCAAAGTTTCTTCATACTTTCATGTTCTGGAATACTTGATATACATCAATTGAAGCATCTAATAAAATGTATAATAGCACATCAGTGAAAAGCATCTTGAAAATACATGCAGAAAATTACAATTGCTTTGCTTTGTCAATTTTCAGCTGTCAATTTAAAAACAGTCTGGCCTCATTATAATTAATGGACATTTTAAGTGAAGAATGAAGTTACCTATTTTATTCCAATGAATACCTGTTCATAAAAATCCTTTTAATTGTCATTAAATTTCAAGAACATAAACATCCATTTTCTTTCCTTTCTCTTTCTTTTCCCTTTTTTGTTTTTTATTTGGCTTTGCTTCTCTTTTTAAATTTTCTGTTCTTGTTCTATCTTTTATTTTCTCTGGTGGTCTGTTGTATCTTTTTTTATATTTTTTTATTCCATTGTCTTTCGTTGTATCTAATTATCTACATGGGTAATTTTATTTTCATTATATATATTCAATATCCTGCCCCTTCCTTGAACTTGTTCTAACCTCACTGTAATGTTTTTTACTGTGGCAGGTTATTTCTTAATTTTTTAAAAACTTTTCTCAATTCACTTCCTCTTTTTCATTAATTTTCTTTCATTGAACATCTCCCTTGTTATTTCCTTGATTAAATCTTTTCCCATTGTTCTTTTGTTTTCATCAAGACTGTGAATTTAATCCTTTTATTATGCCAAGTGACTTGAAGATCTTCAGATGCAGATTTTGGGCTCATTATTGAATTAAGAATTACTAAAACTATAGTTTCATGAAGAGTATTATCATCTTGAAACTTCATAACGTGTGAAGTAGTAGACGGAAGATCATATTGTTGCAAAACTGGAAAAAAGGATATTTTTGCTTATGACTATTCTCAAGAAAATATTCTTTCTGTACTTCGATCATCAATGAATTTCAACAATAGCCATAGTTTAAACCTGACTGTAGAATGATTCTATACAAGTTATAACCAAACAGGTGTATTGATTTAACAGAAGAAGAAAGAAAATATTTACATTAGTACATCAGAGAAAAGTCATTATGCAGCATGCTTTCTTGTAAGTAAATAAAGAATGGAACATTGTTGTGAGATTCAATAAAAGTCATTAATAATGTTGTGAATTTTCATATCATCAAGATTTTCTTACATCTTCATATTTATCTGAAAAGGAGTCAGAAAGGAATGTGCATACATTGAATGTCATTGAGAAATGGTGAAAATTAGTGGGATCAGTGCTTAAGAAATAGTGAAAATCATTTGGATATGAAACTGTGAGATTATTCATAGTTATGCCTTTGTACTGCAAAGAGTTACAGAAGACAACATAATTTTGTGTATATAGATTTACAAGCAATTTAAAATGTCTGTTTTCATTGAAATAGCTTGATATAAATGCATGAAGAAATAATTTGCTAAGAAATATTACGCAGCTTTAATATACATTGTTAATTGTTGAGACTTCTGAAGAATGTATTTTAAGAAAATATATGAATAGTAAGTATGACAGGAAAAAATTATTCCCAAGAGAAGCCATTAAGCAAAATTGTCATTGAGGTCCTGTGATTAAAAAATAATATACATATCATATTCTAATAGCAATTTTTAACTGTGAATATTTTAGTAGTGCTGGCAGTTTGAAAGATTTATATGTGGCATTGAGATCGTAAATTATTGAACATGATTGTGGAGTTTGGGCTATCAAGTGTTACCTATTATGACAGAAGCACTTTGGGTCCCTTGTCAAGATGATTTTACCACTGAAAGAGTTTTGACAGTGAGATTGAATAATCTCAGAATCTGATCAAATGATCTTATGCAGTGTTTAGTGAAGTGTAGTGAAGTGAACTTTTCCAATTGTTTTCTCTTCTTTTCCTATTTTGTTTTATGTTTTGCAATTGTGCCAACAAAAATGTGAAACTTGTACTCGATATGATGTATTTGTATAGTGAAGATCATGTTTGAGAAGTTTCTTATGAAGTATATTTAAATGTGTTTTTTTTTTTCTCTCCATTCTTTTCTTTCTTCAAAGTGTTGTGGAGTGATGGAGTTGTTTTATGAAGCAGTACTTTTATGTAGAAAATGTGTGCCTTTTTAATAAATTTATCTGACTTCAAAAGTGAAATTATGTTACTTTCATGAAATCGAGATTAAGAATTTTTCATGTATGGAAGCTGTGGGTATTTCGACTAGAATTATTTATAAAATATGGACAACTCTAATAAATGGGTCTTAATAATCATGTCAAATTAAAAATGTCCCAAGTTTTCTTCAAATTTTAAGTGGGCCATTGCAAGAACATAGAGGAATTATCTATTGAGAATAAACAATGAATCATATTTGGCCTTGTTTGATCATCTGTGCAAGACACATGAAGACTATAGACACTAAGACATTAATCTGCAAATTCAAATTTTTAAGAATGTGTACTTAACAGGGAAATTTTGAGGTTAGTGTACATAAGTATATTAAGGTGCATTGTGTTGAAACGTGAAGGGATGTGATCTGATTTAAAAAGTTAAGTTTTAGTGTGGTAAGTGAAGCGAAGTGAATTAAAGTTAAGCAAAGGTGAAGTGAAGTGTTGTGAAGTGAAGTGACTCACGTGATTTTCAGAAATTAAATGATCTGAAGCTTTGATGAAAAATATGGAGGTAAATTGAGCCAAAGAATAATGGGTGTGATGCTCTGTGAACTGATAAATGTTGAGTAATGTGTTCTAACATGATGTGATGATGTGAATCTTTGGGTAGAAGTTATCAAAATTGCAAAATAAGATTCAAATTAACTTACTCACTTGTATACAGTGTGTCCCGGTAGTGTTTATTAAGTAATGAGTATGTGTTCATTGCAAAAGAAGAAGGAATGTGGAAGAGTCTGCTGTGGCAGTGTTCTATCTGGTAAAATTATGGAAAGTCCTCATGTATGAAGTGTTCAAGTTTCAATGAATAGCCACTGTTTGCAGGTTTATTTGTTTCTGGTGACCCTTTTTTTTTTTTTAATGCAGTTGTGTTGTGATATTGAATGTTGTTACATATGTATATATGTATATAAAAAAAGTGTATATGAATGGAAATATGAATTTATTATGAAAGTTAATTTTAATTTCTTAAAGACATATTTTGGTGGTAGTAAGGGAGTAATATTGGAAGATTTAGATAGCAAGTTACACAGTGATGTAAGTAATTGCTGAAGAGTGGTTTTGTCATGAGAAACAACAGTTATGTGTACTTATCTGCATGTCAAGGCAGTTATGCAAGTCATACAGGCTGAAATGCATTTTGGCAATTTTTAATTCATTACAAACAAGAAAAGATCTTTGATAAAAATAAATGACAGAGAAATGATACAGAAAATAATAATCAGGACTGCAAACAAAATTTCCAGGCATTTTGTATTTCAACAGTTAATAACAGTTTGCCTGGGGAAAAAAAAAGACACCATTTCCATTTCCAAAGATTCTGGAATTCTAAAAATTGGCCATCCTCAGTTCCAGTGTGATTCTATCTGTTAAGTTCTGTGGTAGCTGTCAGATACAAAGGCAATAAAGAATGAAGATTATCAAAACTTCTGGCATAGTGCAGTTAAGGATGTAACACCACTTGGAAAGTTAATGCTTCATCTGTCTTGCTTGATGTCTCAGCATCTGGAGACTGCTCCAAAAGACCTGCTGGGTGATTTTCCAAGACTGAGTCGGGAGGGTGCAGCAGCCATGGTGTTCAACAAGAAAAATCGCAGTGGCAAAGGAAAGAAAATTCCATCACTCTTTGATATTGAAGTTCCTATTCCTGCACAATTGTTAGCCGAACAGAAAGAATCTTCAAAGGACCAGTCTCCAAGAAGAACCCCAATGCCTGAATCTGATAATGAAGGTTAGAAATGATCACCCTATCAATAGAGACTTAATTAAGTCATGAGATATTAGCATTGTCCCCCTATTTGCAAGGGTGAACATTTGAAACTTTCTGAACAAATTAAAAATGCCCTGAAATGTTTGAAGTGTACTGGTTGAGAAGATACCTGGGTAATATATATTTCTGTCATTCATAAATAATAAAGTGAAATGCCATTGTAATCAGTTTAAAATATTCCTTTTATTTATTACACTGACAATGAAATGAAGAAAATTGAGCGTTGAAATTAATTACTTTGAAACTCCTTAGTGTTGGATATTTCGCAATGTTATATAAGATCATGGCTTTTTACACATTTAATTAGAAATCAGTCATTTACTTGAAATTTGTTTCCTTTTCAATTTTGAAATGCATCATCCCATAGTGTTATGAAATAGAAATGCAAAATAACAAATTGTTTAAGATAGGAAAGATATTATTAAAGGAGAAATGAAATTTGTTATAATTTTGTTTACATAACTAACTTTCATTATAGACCAAGATGGCACTACTACCCCGATGCCACAATCTCCTGTTAATGATGGTAAAGCTAAGGGCAAAAGTCAACGATGGGGTGATGATGCGCATGGTTCTCATTCAAGAGATTCAAAGGATGAAGAGGGAAGGGAATTAGGGAGTGATGATGAAAAGAAACCATTGATGCCCAAATTTTATCAAGAAACTGATGGGGATGGAAATAAGAATTTGGATAAAGAACGTGGGAAGTTAAACCTTCATCGTTTTGCTGGGTAATTGTTTTTTCTTTCTCTTATCGTTTCACATTTCATCATTTGAAGTTTCTTATCTATGGGAACTGACTTACTCAGGTATTCACCAAACCCAGCAGATGAAAAGAAAGGATCTTCAGAACCATGCACTTCTGACAAGAATCAGAATGAAGAGAAAGAAAACAGAAGAAAATCTGATGACAAGAAATCCCAAAATGATTCTGGGAATGGTATGTAATATCATTTTTGTATGTTGTTTTCTTGAAAATATTAATTTATTTCTTCCTCATTCATTGCATCTAACACGCATGTGACATTAATCCTTATGACATTATCCTTAGTTGTATGGAGCCATATAAAATATTCATTTACAGAATTGTGTTAACTTTCTCTCCCTCTCCCTCTTTCTCCCTTTCTCACCCTTTCCTTGTAACAACTTGTGCAACTCTCCACCTCGGATGAACATTTCATTTCTGTCCCCTACCCCTGATTTAAATAAAAGTAACTTCATCGAAAATTGCGAAAAATTTTATATATTCTAAAATGATATAGTTTTTCAAATTTAAACTCTAAATACTTTTTTGATTAATTTTAACATTCATCTATAGTTTTGAAGATAAAATGTATCTGTCGGGGCTGTTAATTCCTTAAGGTTGTTTGAAGATTTGTCTCGGTAGCTCATTTGGTTCAAGCAGCTGAGCATATACCAGCCGATCCAGGTTCAATTTCCAGCTGTGCCATACAATTATTTGAACAGTCAAAACATAATTTATAACATAATAATAATTATCATAGGTGATACCATGAGTGCTTTGGAAATTGTTGATAAATCCCCGACTCGCGAAGCAAGGAGGGATTTATCTGAGAATTTCCAAAGCACAAGTGGTATTTAATAGGACTATTCCATGATGAAATTATGTCCAACAGAGTTCCAAAATGCACCAATTAATGAAAATAACTAAAATCAAAGAGGTTATATATCATACATATAGGGTTTATTGGACATCGACGTAGAGATCGATGTATACTGCCTCCTAAGGGAGATGAGTCACAGTTTATGATTGGTTGGCCAGTAGGGAAAAGTGGTAAGAAAAATCAGATAGAAAAATTGATAAACTTTTTGAGATACTCTTCCCTGATTGGGCATTTTGAATGTATAGTTAAATACTATTGATTTTAATTTCACGAGTGGAATAGTTGCAAAAATGTGATGAAAATATTAGTTTCCCATTACCCCCTCCCCCCTCCTCTTGTCTTTGCTCATTCATCACACTTGCCTCTAAATCATTTCCCAAACTGAGGACAGCTTAAATAAAAACAATTCAAAGTTCTTTACAGAACACTGATGGAAAAACATTGATAGAAAAATTATTGAGCTAATTCACTGCCAAGAAAATTCAATATGAGTTGAATCAATGTCTGTTTTCTTCCTTTTCTGTTTGTTTCCCCAACTGTGTCATGCTCTCTGAATTTTACTGAAAAACAACGAATTGTTATAGGAAGTTAAATTTAATGCTTTGTTTTTTACTAAATATTTATTTATAGAGCCACATATTAAATTCTCTTATTACACTTGTACACCACAATGCATAAATTTGCTCTTCCTAATATTGTTTAGGGGGGAGGGGTTTAATAAATTCACTGCCTTGTCCTAACATAAAAATTGCTCCAGAGAATTAAGCTGAAAGCGCTAGAGCAGCTGCTTTATAATCTTGCTAAATGCTATGAATAAAGCTCTTTTAAATATCCTAAGTTTTTGGTCGCCCTTCATTTCTAAACTGTGTGTATAGTTTAATACATTTATGGGAAATTTTAAAGTCCTTTTTTTTTCATAGTTAACCTTTAAATTACAGCTGACAGTGGTGCAGAAAGTAATGATGCTACAAATATTCCACTTCATTTGCCTAAAAAGCAAAGAGAACTATTCTTGAGAATTCAACAGCAGCAAAGAGAAGCTGATAGTAGTCAGGTATGTACATTTTGGTGATGGAATAATTATTTTGATGTTGCTTTCATATAAGTATTATTAGTAGATGTGCAAAAATAGATCATGAGTATTTACACATTCTTCAGTAATGAGAGTCCAATTACACATTAGGGAAGACAGTAGGCTGATGGAAGCAGCTTGCAGAATGTTAACTATTTGTGAGATTCCAAAAATGTAATTTACTTTGTCTGTTGTTTGTTATGATTGGCTATTTACAAAAAATGTTTCACATAAAAACAACAACCAATGGTCCATGTTTTTCCATATAAAAAATTCTGTATTATGTTTGTGAAAATTGAATGCTAGTAATATTTTCCTATCTGTAATGTAAAAAACGATTGTCATTGTGTTTCCATTGTGATCTAGAAAGATAAACTTCTTTTCCAAAGCAGTAAAAATGATAATAATTATCATAATGATGATGTTAGTGACGAAATTATATATACCTCTTAGACAAAGTGCTGGGAAGAATATACAGCAGTTTTATTAGTTCATGGATCTTATTCGTAATCCATGGTACTGACGGAACAAAAACCAGATAAACAATCAGTACTTTTTACCAAGCATGCAGTCTTCATATGAAATATATCTTAACCCTGCATTTGTCTGGTGTCAATACGTACATAATGCCTGTGGTTTAGTGCAGTTTACATTACCCTATGCCTGCAATTTTCTGAAATTATAAAAACTTATTGTGTTAGTTCATCAAATTCATAAATAGCAAAAAAGACGTATTTTAAATGAGTTTATTGAAATAATTGATATATTAAATATTAAATCATTATGTAAATCCCCTAAAGGGTAGAGGATCATAAGTTATGATGGGCATTGAGATCAAAGGAAACCTTTTCTAGAGCCTAAAGTGATATTTTGTAGAATAGGAAGCACAAAAGTTGGATAATATTCTTCATTCATATACTGCTTCATTACTTATTTCATTCTTGCAGATTGATCTGACCATCCATGATTTACTTTCAGACTTTATGCTTTTCTGTCTACACAACTATTGTAATTGTAAGGGAATGAAAATTGTCTGTAGGGATTGGATTGGCATGCATTTGACATATAGCTTTTATTTTGTAATTGTTTTTTGTGTGCCACACTGATCATGATGTTATTTGGTATTAATACTTTTAGTCATTCAGCCTTTATTGTTTGCTTGCTTCTCTTTTCATTCATTTTTTAGCTCCTTTAATAAAGAATTACAATTTAATTGCTCTAAGTAAAATTTTACGTAGATTAAAAAAAGTCATGTGCTGTTGTAGAACCACTAGTTTGTATTTGCTAGATAATTGAGTTCATGCCTGCCAATTTTATGAAGTCAAAATGCTTTGAGACACCAATTGATTGCTAATTCTGGTGATGTAAAAAATTTGTTAACATTGTAGACTGTCATTGAAATTTATGAACAAAATATTTTAAAATGACATCAATGATAAATTTCATAAGAATGTTAAATATTCAGTTTTGCAGACAGGATTCCACCTGCACCCAAATTGTTCTTATCACAGTCAGTCCTTGCAGACTTGTGAAGAAAACAGAAATGTGCTCAAGACGTTTTAAGGAGATTAAAAAGAAAACACTTGCAGCTAAACCATTCAGCCGATTTTCTCCAAAATTGATATTCCGTATCGATCTAGCTGGTGTCATGCCCCCTTGAATTTAAAACTGATAATTTAATTTAGGAGGTACTGTACATGAAGCCCCTGGGACATTTTCCAAAATTTAAAAAAATTGTTCCGTTGTTTTCCGTTAAATTTTCTTGAATAGAATGAAGGATGTTTAAGAGAATGGTGTAGGTCTCATGTTCGTTGAAAACTCAGATTTTTTTGAAAATTTCCGAAGTTCAAAATTTTTTTCGGCGTCTTCTTACATCTAAAGTATTAAAGATAAAAAGAAATTCCCTTAATGAAATCTGTTTCTTAAAGATTGATTTTGAAATAAGGTCATGTACAATTTTTCGAAAATTTCAGTACCTAATTTTTGCGTAATTTTGCGCGAAAATACGTGCTGTTTTAGCTCCACTAGTACTATACCTATTGCATTTACATGTGAATCATTTCATCTGAAAAGGAAAAAAAAAAAAAAAAAAACTCGCCGTATTCTCCCCAGAGGATGAACAAATGCTTGCAATGCCGTTTTTCTAAGAAACGCTTTGTTTCTGCACAGCATTTTCTTAACGATTTCTCGTCTTCTATAACGTCCAAAAGGATGTGCTTATAGTGAGTCGCAGCTCTGAGGATGGTTCTAAATATTGACGAAGAAAAAAAATCACCTTTTTTCGAATACAAAGCAAAGAAACAAAGTTGTGAATTGACGGAATTGGGATGCAAAGGATGTCGCCGAATAAGGGGGTGAAAAGTGCCCCTAACCAAATCGATAATCGCGACATTCGTATGAAAGATAATACAAAATGTAGCAGATTCCCAAATAACGAGCCTCCTAGGGCAATCTGTGCCAAAGATGAAATGAGGAACGTGTTGTAGTTGTTGTAGTTTATTCAGGTTGTATATACAGATACAGATGCAAAAATACATATATATGCATAAGGTTTACAATACATATACTCCGCACCTCGCTGAGGCCAAAGCCTGTGCGCGAACCCGAAAAACACATTATGTAGATAATATCACTAAAGGTAGTACACTTATAAAGTAATAAAATATAAATTGAAAAGAAGAAGGTAACAATTTTTATAGAGACAACATACATTAGAACTAATTACATAAAGGAAAAGAAAGAAACTTTCTAGTACTATACACGATGAAATACAAAAAAGACAAATTAAAAAATCTAACATATTTTCTATTACAATACATATATAAAAGCCAACACATAATTTACAATAGGTATAATATTACTTCGAAGAAGGATTTCGAAGTAAACCGGGGATTACTCAATTATGGTCTTCAGAACAGTCTTAGATGAGTTTATCAACCAGTATTTTATCATAATTTTAGTTGATATTCTATTCACATTCAAAATTTTCAGATTATGTGGGAGCAAATTGTAAACTTTATAACTGATATAATCAAAATTTCTTCTACCAATATCTTTTTTAACGTCTGGAGGTTGCAAATATAATTTCTTTTATTGGCCTTTACTTTTACATCATAGATATTTTGTATATAAGAGTAATTTTCCAAGACTGACTTCAACAGAAAATATTTCCTAATATCAATTATCTTATTTTCTCTATATAGGATTTCTGAAGAGTATCTTCTACTCTTTCCAAATATCAGTTTAATGATTCGTTTTTGAATATCACTCAAAGGTTTCAAGGAATTAGCATAAGCTCCTCCCCATGCAATTATACCATACGTAGCGATAGACCAATAAAATGCATAAAATATCATTAGAAGTTGTTTTGTATTAAAAATTTTAGTAATTTTATAAAAAATATAAATGAGATATCTTAACCTATTTGCAATCTTTGATATATGGTGTCCCCATTTTAAATTGTAATCTATAAGAATACCCAGATATTTCGTATGATATTCTCTTTTTATCTCTGGACAAGTACAGTTTTGTCTATTGCAAGAATTTATATGTATTCTCAAAGCACACCAATCCAGAACACTGTCCATATAGCTGCCATAAGTAGAGTATACTGTCTTTGTTATATTAAGGCTAAGATGGTTTGCACATAACCAATTAGCTAACTGATTTAAATTGACTTCAGCTCTTTGAAGAACATCAGTCCATGATTTGTCTTTGACAATAACACAAGTATCGTCAACAAAAGATATCAAATTTCCTTTTGGCAAGGTTAGAAACATGTCATTTATGTACAGAATAAAGAATAGTGGTCCCAATATTGTTCCTTGTGGAACTCCACAAGTGACCACCCGTTCTCTACTAATAACATTGTTTATTTTCACTACTTGTTTCCGATTAGTCAAGTAACTTTTAATCAGATCATAAGTAATTCCACAAAAGCCATATCTACAGAGCTTCACCAATAGCAATTCATGGTTAACGGTATCAAATGCCTTAGCCAAATCCAGATAAATAGATATGCAGGGCACACCGCCATCTATTGAAGTACAGATCTGACTAGTTACATACTTAATAGCATCATCAGTATTTCTACCCTTTTGAAAACCAAATTGGAATTGATTTATAATATTATGTTTATTTAAGTAGTTTTCAAATCTAACTTTCAATAATTTTTCAAATATTTTCGCAAAATTTGAAATTAGTGAGATAGGTCGGTAATTAGTGGTTCTATCTTTATCACCTGATTTGTAGATTGGAATAATCTCACCTTTTTTAAAGTGTTCAGGAAATACACCTGTCTCAATGCTTTTATTAAATATATAAGTTAATGGTTTTAATATATGTTCCGAAACATGTTTAACAACTGAAATTGAGATTTGATCGACACCCGCAGACTTTTTATTGTTCATGGCATTTACAATATTCAATATTTCTTGCTCCGTAGCAGGATTAAGAAAAATAGAATGTGTAAGGGATTGAACGGAATTCAATGTGGTCTCAGTTGGTATCACATTCAGATTTTTAGCCATATCGGGACCAACTTCAACAAAAAAGTCATTAAATTTGTTTGCTATGTCCATATCATTTTCAATGAAAATACCATTAACATCATCAAACAATTTTTGAATTGGTGTATTATCATTTTTCTTTTTATCAAGGGTTTCATTTATGAAATTCCATAAATGTTTCACATTGCTGGATATTTCTTTCAGAATACCATTATAATAAGAGTCTTTAGCAATTTTAATTAATACGTCTAATCTTTTTTTGTAATTAAGATACCTATCTTTAATAGCATTATCATGCGGATATGATCTTGTTTGTTTATATAAGTGATTTTTAATTTTGCAAGATTTAATCAATGCTTTTGTAATCCATGGTTTCCTCGGTTTAGTTTTGGAATTCAATTTAAATGTTACTTTAGATTTATTGATGGCATCTTGTAAAATTTGAATGAAATTAAAAACAGCTTTATTTACATTTTCTTCTGTATAAACACAATTCCAATTCGTATTTTTTATGATGTTCAGAAGTTTTCTGAAATTAATTTTAGATTTTAGTATATGGCCTTTATTAATATCATGTAATTTTTTGTCTGCACTAACTAATAGTATCGTTGCTTGATGGTCTGTCACATTAAGGTCACAAACAAACGGTTTAACCTTTATACTTGTATCAATTTTACCAAAAATATGATCAATACAAGTACTCGAGTCTCTGACGACCCTTGTTGGAATATTTATATAAGAGATATAACCAGTCTCATAGAAATTACTCACATATTCAGTAACTACATTATCATGTTTTAATAAGTCTAAATTCATATCACCAATAATAAGATGATTTTTAAGGTTTTTTTTGTTTTATTTTTTCCCCAGCTTATATTGCATGTATCAGGCTGGAAAAAAATCGGAGAGACGGAGAAAAGTAGTTGCATTTAAAGATATTTTTGACAACCAATTTTGGTGCCAAATTTAAATAGGAAAAATTACAATTTGTTTAAATTGATTTTTGACATAACGTTGGAGCACTGTCTTAGTTTTCCCCTCTAGAATGTGTCTCATAATATTCTATAACATATATTTTTTCAAATTTTTTAACAATGTGGACGAAAGTGAAAAATAATTAAAACCAATTTTACCAGTTTAAAAATTTGAAATTCGCGACATATGGTTGGAAAAAAAAATTTACCGTCAGAATTCCGGAGCATTCGGTGTCAGAAATGACTCTAATGCCGGTCTACCCGAGTGCTTGGAGTCTTGAAAATGCTAATAAAGCTGCGATGATGTACAGGCTGCGACGGAATAGAATTAAAAACACTTTCGTAGGGAATCTGTGCTTCGGAAGTCAAAATTATGCAGGATTATTTATTGCAAATACATTTGGAAAACACTGCTGTTTTTACCGCCTGAAATTACTTCTGTACATCGAGAGAAATGTAATACAATGTAACTAAACATGTTTAGTATGTTATCGTATAGTAAATCCAATTATTGGTGTGGTAAGATTATCTTACAACATAATTTAGTTTAGTTATGTAAATCAGACCACAGAAAATCGTAAATGAATGAACAAAGAGAATTGTCAGTGTTACTATACTTGCTTCGTAGATAAAAATAATTTGGTGAGATCTGCGTTTCATGTCATCACACTTACTAAACACTGCTTAGTAAGCGTGCATTCTCAGAAATTGACAAATTCGAATGGTTACAGAGCCCATATGAACTATGAGAAATCAGTTGCATATAGTATTATAAGTGTATATCTGCAATATATAGTATGCGCTGTACAAACGACGTGTATTTTATTGATTTTAAATAATTATATGTTGTATTCTAAACTAATGGTAGAAATACCGTCCGTGGCCAAACGTCCGCGTAGCCAACGTCCGAAACTGTTTTGGTTGGATAGAGTCTGTCAGGTAACCGAGGTTATTGTACGATTTTCACTTTCCCGTATACGTACGTATAAACGAAGTATATTCGTGGTATAGGGAAAGTTATGTAATGCTGCGCGAAAAAAACGGCGGATTTTCGGCAGAAAATGTTTATTACAGGGCCCTGCTAACGAAAAAGTGGATAAATCCAGTTACTAAATTTAGAAAATAAATTTTCTAATACGTGGTGCAGCCAAAATCCACGTTTTATAACTCCTTGATACGGAAAAATCGATTGAACGTATGTCCATCTGTGAACAACGCTAGCGACTAAACCGTTCAGCCGATTTTCTCCAAAATTGGTATTCCCCCGGACGATCTGACTGATTTCGAACCCCTTGAATTTGAAGCCGATATTGTAATTATGTACATTACACGGGGGAGCCGCGGTGGCTCAGTGGCAGGGCACTTGCCTCCTGGTCTGAAGGACCCAGGTTTAAATCCCGGCGTAGGCTGGGGTTTATATCTGGTGCTTTCCCTTCAGGGCGGCTCTGGGATCGACCTCCTTTCCAAGTGAGTACCAGGATCTTTCCTAGGGGTAAAGGCGGCCGGAGCGTTGTGCTCGCCACACAACCTCCTCCTTGTGCTGACGGCGACGAAAAGCTGGATCTTCACCTCCGCTTACGGCCACATCAGCCTGTGTGCAATGCACAGGGGATACTTTACCTTTTACCTTTACATAAAGCCCCTGGGACATTTTCAAAATAATAATTTTGAAATAATGGCGCCAACAATTTTTAACAATTTTGTTGTTGGATAGTCTGAAGGTCATTCAAGAAAATGGCATAGGTCTCATGTTGGTTGAAAACTCTGATTTTTCGAAAATTGAAAAAATTCAAATTTTTTTCGGCGTCCTCCTACAATTACAATTATGAAGATACAATTTTTTCTTAATGAAATGTGTTCATAAGAAACATCTTCAAATAAGGTTATGTTCAATTTTTTTTAAATGTGAGAATTTTTTTGCGAAATTTTGTGCCAAACATACGCAATTTTATAATTTTCTTTAAGCCTTTTCTCTTAAAAACATCATAATACTTTTTTTATTAAATTGGGACCCTATATAGCATAAAGGAAGCTTAAGAGGATGGTGTATGTCTCATGTTCGTTAAAATGCCTGATTTTACAAAAAATTTAAAAACAAAATCTGCCTCTTCCTACAACTACAATTGTGAATATACAATGTTTTTTCTTAATGAAATGTGGTCATCAAAACAGATCTTCAAATAAGGTCATGTTGTTTTTTTGAAAATATGAGTAGCTTTTCTATAATTTCGTGACAAACGAAATAGCCCGCTCAGAATTGGCTGCGCTTTGTTTTTGTCGTCTCTTACAACTACAATTGTGAAAATACAATTTTTTTCAATAAAATGTATTTATCAAAAATACATCTTCAAATAAGTTCATGCTTGATTTTTTGAAAATATGAGTAGTTTTTCTATAATTTCGTGACAAACATAATAGCCCGCTGCAAATTTACTGCGCTTCAGACAGTTGGATGTTTCGTATATTAGAATTTGTATATTCTTTGTTTCTTACATTTGACCTTTTGTTATACATGTACACGTTATTCTTTTAGAAATTATTTAAAACGTATTTAAAATACACGAAATAAAAATTGCTAGCTCTTAAGGAAATATTGACACTGCAGGGAATGCAACAATGGAATTCTGTTTCGAGCTCGCGAATTTCTGTTAATTACGTCATTGTTGTGACTTGATACAGCTGTATGAATAGGAGTTATAATTGTAAAATTTATGTTGACATTTGCATGAAAATATTTAGTTTTCGCACCAAATGCTCTACCATTTGTAATGAGTGCAGTATTTTGTGCATGGTTTTAGAATACTTTTCTCTAATCATGGCCCTATGACATACATTTCTATATTTTCCGGGGTATTGGGCTTCTTTTCCAATAAAAGTTTACAAAACTTTTGTATTATATTTTTGTGCAGTTGTAGAAAAAAATGTTGTTCATATTTCACGTGTGAAGTTTCCATTTCTCTCACGGTCTCGATTGAGATTTTTTTGCCTCGACCTCGGTCTCGGCAAAGAATCTCAATCTCGACCGTCAAACAAACGGAAACTTTCCACACTTAATATGAATATAACTATTTTACTATATGTGTTTTGTACTAGGGGGTATGATGATTACTTAAACAAAAATGTTAACTGTTGCTAACTCTTTTTGTTTAATGCATATTCTTAGTTTTAAGCTCATATATTGGCTATTTTACGTGCATATATTGCCAATTTTAAGTGCATAGTTGCATGCATATTTTTAACTTTTTTAGTGCATGTAGTTCCGGGGTCTAGTTAAATACCATATAATATCATCTAATCCTTAATGAAATTTACTGCGTGTTGAATTAAAGAAAAATGATGTCGGAACTGTTATCTTACGAGAAAGGCAATTCACCGTGAGCAGCCGGAATTTTTGTAATTATTTTGGAGTCAAATGCATATATTCTAATTACTTCATTAACATTATTAGCCAAGCGAATTCACATATTTTTGACAACACTGCGATGAAAACGGTGAGTTGCTTGCTTCTTAGTTGAATTGAACGTTTTCAAATAATAGCTAAGATGTTAGTAGTGCAGAAAATGCAATATTTCAATATGATGTAGTTGTTTCCAATAACGCAGGGAAGTATGTGCTGTTCTTTCTTTCTACCCCTTCAGTGATAGTTTCTTTCTATGGCTTCAGCCACATGGCTGAAGAGATAGGAATAAAGTACAGCAATGCGGTTTTCGGCGATGATCAACTGTTTTTGAACATGCCAAAAAATCGTTCACTGGCCAGGACAAAACGTAGTTCATGAAAAAGTATAAATTTATAACCTTTTTTAAAAAGAAGATAACCAGTTTTTTAATGTATTTACTGGAGATGGAGTTCAAACAGGCAAGTACCGTTTTTGCCTCTTGATGAGCATATGATGGAAAATCGAAAATTTCAAATTGAATTTTCTGTGTGTACAGAAATGGAAATATTGGGTATTCGTTGAATGCAGAAAATTATGCTCTACATCAGGTAAAATAAAACATTTTGAATCACATCTTGATTTTGTAATTGCGTGTACTTAAATGCAATAATCGCATTCACGTCCAATGTAACAATTATTTAATAAATAAAACAAAAAAAGACAAAGAATTTGCCTTTCAAACATATTATTATTATTTCTGACAGCACTGCGGAAGCAACAGTTTTTGCTGAATTTGATACTGCCCCAGGCAGACGATACCGCACTAGGCTCCGGACTTCCCGTATTCCTGCCTCTTTTCAAAAATGATTATAAAAGGAAGAATTGAAAAATAATAAACACAAAATAAAGTAATAAGAAATAAACTTGCAGTGATATTCAGATATTGAAAAATTAAAAATAAATAAAAAATAAAACACTTTCGATGGGAATCTATGCAGTTTTAGACCGTTGATTTCTTCCATGCCGCTGGGCCTAATTTAGTGTTATGTCACTCACTAAAATACTGAAATACTGAGGATGATGAGTATTGGGTACTCATTTGGTGCATAATTTAAATTTCTTTAGTTCTTGCAATGGTAAACATTTTGTTAGGGAAGCATCATTTTGGGGCTATAAGCACACAACTTGGGAAAAGTCTGACTTACTATTGTTGTTGTTGCCTTTTCAGCTCATATTGAAGAGCTGTGTAAATCTAGAAAGTTCTTATCTGGTATCAAATGAAGTGATTCCGAACGATTTCCTGCTTTTCATAATTTATTTCTAGAAATTTAGTAATAGAATCTAATTTTACTGTTGTTGCTGTTGTTGTTGCTGTTGTTGTTGTTGTTGTTGTTGTTGTTGTTGTTGTTGTTGTTGTTGAAGACTCAAATCTGGACTTCAAAGTCAGATTTTAAATGTGCATTTTTTTCAAAATGCGAGTAGTTTTGCATAATTTTGTGTTGACTCATGGTAATTAAAGAAAATATTTAAATGAGATTTGCTCCAACTTTTTTCCTGAATAGAGCAAAGTGCTCTTATAAAAATTGGTAGAGATCTGATTTTCATTCAAGCCTCTGAAATTTTGACAGTAACAAACATTGAACTTTTTCTGCTTCTTCTCATATTTCAAACCAGCCATACACCTTAAATTTTGAATGTAGAGATTTCTTTTGCAAAGAAAACTTTTTAGCTTGCTTTAGCTTTAACTTTCTCTTCATGCATTGGCTCCTCCCAGGAAAAAAAAAAAGACAGATGAAGGAAATATTAGGCCATCAAGGTTATCACTTGAGGGAGAGATGGTCTACTCGATGAAAGTAAGATCATAGAGGAAGGATTGTTTACCTATGGGAGTATAAACAGCGTTCGCTTCGTTCGATCATATGCATTGATAGTGATATCATCAGTTATATGAAATAACTTTACAAAATTATGATCAAGGAACTTTTGCATTCCCAAGCAAAACATCTAAAACATAAAATTATTGAGCTCCAAATATTGATGTTAAAAGAACTTTGACTTTCATGATATGATGTTTTGAAAAACATCGATATCGAAGTTTATCGATGTCTATCAATGTCACATCCTTAGTCAGGAGACCATTCGGGAGCTGAAAGCTCACCTTGGCCAGAGTAGTGTGTCACTGGAGGGTGGGGGCGATACCTGGTGGGGAATCCCTTGCAAGCCGATATGTTGGTTAGCACTGAATCTCATCATCGACAGGGAGAGGAACGTCACCACCTCCCAGGATAAAACATTTACGCACTTACGGGACTAATGACCACAATAGTTGCTGAGCTCAGAGACAAACACGCAACCACAAAATCTTTTGTTCAATATTAGATCTTTAAATAATTTCATTAACAGTTTTTCTTAAATTTTAGTATTTCAGCATCCCTGAATTTTCACTGAAGTTAAAAATATAAGTAAATAAAATTTTCTCAATAACAGCCCTGAGTTTTCTTTAAACTTTATGTGAGAATGGAGCTCACTTTTGTCTGTTCAGTCACATGCGTGATTTTTTTTGACATTCATTTATGTCAAACCAGGTTGGAAGATGTGGTAGGGAGTGACCCTTAAAATGATTCACCTTCATTTCATACACTTTGGCCAACTTGTCCTGGAATTGTTTTACTCCGAATTAGTTTTGTCATTCTGCCAACTGGAAAATGTTTTCCATGATATCAGTGTATTTGTGCAGCTAGAATGCAAGAAAAATATAGTTTAAAACTTCCGTTTTAAGAAATATTTTTTGCTTGCATGATTCTGTTATTAAAATTTGGCCTATTACAAGTCAAATTAAAAGTGTAATGAAAGTCAAAAACTCTTTGAAATCCAGTATTTATAGCCTGTCTGTTTCCATCCATTTAATGACTTAATTTGCACATTACCTAAATGTTCTCATATGCTTTTCAACATTATGTGCCTAAATTCTTAAAATATTCTGTGTTAGTAAACAATTTGGTTTAGTGAACAAGTGAAATTGGAACAATTTAATCACTCTTGAACAGTATCCCTCATCTCTGACTGCATGCTTGAAACTGACATTTTGAATCCTTAACAGTTGGTGCTCCAGCCCACATGGTTGGTGGAAGTAATTTCACAGAGCAATGCATTCTTTGGCAGTGCTAAACAGTTTTTCAATCTGACAAAAAAATCTGTGTTTGGTCTGTTGGCCTGAACAGACCAAGCACTGAAATTAACGCTAAATGTACCGACACTAGTTCAATTTGTCGCCACCACGTGGCAGCACCAAGTTTAGTGAATTTTACTTTACCGATTACGTCTGAACAAATGGTCCGATTTTCGATCTGTAAACGGCATTTGACTCCTGTTTATAATAGAATTTACGCTACGAAGCCCTTTTTCCAAAAAAAACTAGCAGAAACTCGATTTTTTAAAAATTTTTCTCGTACTTCCGGGAACAATTTCAAAAATGTGGGCTTATAGCGCGATGGCGACACGCTTCCAGAATCCAACGCCGTGTCAAACATGCAAATCGGATAAATAGGAGCGACGGTAAGTGAAATTTCGAAAAACACCTCACCCCACTCCCCCTTCCCTTTCCCCTTCCACGCCGCCGGGACATCCGCCCCTTGTGGGCCGGGCGGCGCGGCGAAGCCGGCACGGGCGAGCCGGCGCGGCGACGGGCTCTTGGCTGAACTTTCGGGGGCAGCAAGCCAGACACCCTGTCACTTCCTTGATGCTTCCGTCACTTCGCATCCCAAGATATTTTTTAACCCAAATATGAAACTAGTGATGCTGTAATAGGGGCAAACGGTCTCGTATCATCTTTAATAGTAGTATAAAACTATTATCTTATTCACATATTCCATCTTCCTTCGAATACCATCATAAGAATGTCTGAGGTATCACTCAAAACACCGATCCCACTTTGGTGCTGATTAAAAAAAAATGAACTAATTGCGTAAATATCACCCATATTCCATCTCCTCACATCGTATTTTAGATATATTTTACTTCTACGATCTTCCATTACCATTTCACTACCGGAAAGAACAAGCAGAGATAACGCAAGAGCTCTTTTATCCTACGACTCGATTTATCATTTCAAAACGGCGTTTGTCACCTTGATAGAATTCACCTGGTTAATTCCCTCTTCCAAGTAAAACAGCCGAATCGAATTTTTAAAACGTTTCGTACTTTAGGACAAATTGCACATACTTTCTCATTGTAAAGTATTCTAATTTCTTTGGTCTGGGTCAGTTTTACCATCTTTCCCCATCTTCTGACATCTTGCTGACATCTATCGCCGCCCAAAATACATTTTTTGAACTTTTCTCATTTTTCAGCTTCTTAATGGTAGATACGAAATATTACTTTTAGGATATTAAAGAAGAGTAAAACTTCGTCCTATATAGGAATTTTCATTGATAAATTTGGAACCGCTCTTAAGAAAATGGCGTTTAAGCGTAAATGCGAAAATGGAAGCATCGGAATTTTCACAAGAATCTTTCGAGTTTTCGAACAACTTCATTTGGTGACATTTAAAGCACTTCTACTCACAAATGTAATAATGTATAAAATTTCTGGAAATGTGAACATTAATGGCGTGAGAGACACTTAAAAAATACATTTACCTCGAAATAGATTTTCCGCAGCATTACATAACTTTGTGTAACTAACACGAGAAAGTAACTAGTGGTGCTACAGAATGGCACAGATTTTCCCGTATTAGTTTTCAATTTCCTATAGTCTCAGCCAGCTATTCGGACTTTGTCGTAGTAAATTTACTATTTTGTTGGCATGGGCTAGATTTATGGCCTTGCCCCATCTTGCCACCAGCCATTTAAAGCACCCAACGTATTTTTAGGTTTTTTCAATTTTTCGGTTTCCTAATGGTAGATTGAAAATATTGCTTTTAGAATATTAAAGAAGACTGAAATCTTGTCCTTTACAACAATTTTCATTCATAAACTTGAAAACCGTTTTTAAGAAAAGGGTGTTTAAGCATCTGTGTCAATGCGAAATATGAAGCCCTTTTTCACAGGAATCTTTGAGTTTTTTTTTTTAATTTATTTTAAGATATTTTAAGCTCTTCCATTCACAAATGCAATAATGTTTATGAATCGCTGCAAATGTGCATACAAGGCATGCGAAATATTTAAAAAATACATTTGTGTAAATTTTGAAGAAAAACAACAACAAAATAATACAACAAAACCTTTTTTGTTTCCTTAGACAGTGCATTTCGCACTATAAGTACAAAAACTTTGAACGAAAAATTTGGAACCTTTTCAGAAAAAAATGCCGTTTGAGCGTTCTGAAAATGCGAAATTTCGAGTTCATTTCAAAAAAATTTTTAGTTTTCGAAAAACTTTAAATGATATAATTTAAAGCACGTGTGCTCATAAATCTAATAATGTGAACAAATCGCCGATAATGTAAATATAAACGACGTGACAGGCTATTCAAAAGTTTCATTTGTGTTATTTTTCGCAAAAACAAAGAATAGAGCAAAATAGCGTTTATGTCATCTCTTAAAGTACATTTCGCAATATCCCTACCAATAGTTTAAAGGGAAAAAATGGAGCCGATTTTGAAAAAACCTTGCTTTGTTTATCGTTTAAAGTTGCATATATTGCACACAAGATTGCGCCAAAACTACAAAAATTGTTTTAAAAAAATTCATGACCTTAATGAAAGAACTAATTATGTACAAAAAATTTCTTAGAAAGGAAAAGTCTCTATCGTCAATATTGTAATTGTAGGAAACGCCGAAAAAATTCAATCTTTTGCAATTTTCGAAAATTCAGTTATCAGTGAAATCGGACCTAAGCCATGTGTATTTTATTCCATTTTTACGAGAAATATAAAGAAAAAATTTGGAGCCATATTTGAGCAATTACTTAAAATATCCGGGGGGATTCGTGTAATGCACCTCCAAAAAGTAATGCACGTTTTTGAAAATTGCAGAGCTTCGACTGACAGTAGATCGACAGCAGTTTTTTTTTTTCCAGTTTGGAAAAATTTGTACGCAGTGTAAACGCTAATGTTGTTCACATACACCAGAGAGACTGACGGACGTTTTTCCGTCAATCAATTTTTCGGTATTAAGGACCCACAAAACATGGATTCTGGCTACACCACGAGTTACAGGAAGTAATTTGCTATACAACAACAGGATTATCCACATTTTCATTACCAGGACTCGGCTTTGAGAGTTTTCCTGCGCACGATATAACTTTCTCTTCGTATGAAGATTGAGAAGAGAGATAAAGTAAAAATAAATGTTCACAATTTGAAATTCCATTAATAAAATATTAATTATATCGAATTTAAAAGTAACTACTTTTTCTGCCTACTGTTTTTTTTTATTTCTCTCTATCAGCAATGAAAACAAAGAGATGCACGTAGAAAACTCAGAGACGAACAGAAAATCTTTGAAGCACTCTGTTCGAAATCTTTATGTGCAGCACATAGGAATGTCAGCAATTCTGAATTAGTATTAGACAAAATACGCTCATTGCTAAAATATAAACACACATTTAAATAAAAACTATTTTTCAAAATTAATTAAATATATTTTCGGAAATAATTTCAAGAAAATTTGGTAGATTTGTGAAAATATCTTAATAATTAATAAATAATAAATATACTGTTAAGCAGATATTAAATGATCAGCAAAATATGTAAAATACGTAATACAGTATAAAATTTGTAACGAAAAATTTAAATATTTTGTTAGGATTGCAACAGTTCGCCAAGATTCCAAAATGAGAACAGTAGACAAAACATATGTAATCACATTACATCCGGACTTTAGCCATGAGATCGTCAAGCAGTACCGCGAAACAGAATTTTGACGTTACTGAAGATCATTTTTTTACATGACTAGAGAAGTCTATTTATCCGATTTCACTGTATGATATGCCGTTAGATTCAGGGTGCATCTCTCCAGCGCGCTATTTTACCACTTTTTCAAATATGTCCGCAAGTATAAAAACATTTTAAAAATTCGATTCGGCTGTTTTTCTTGGAAGAGGGAATTAACCAGGTGAATTCTATCAAGGTGACAAACGCCGTTTTGAAATGATCAATCGAATCGTAGGATAAAAGAGCTCTTGCGTTATCTCTGCTT
Organism: Acheta domesticus; assembly: GCA_031308135.1. Taxonomy (NCBI): domain Eukaryota; kingdom Metazoa; phylum Arthropoda; class Insecta; order Orthoptera; family Gryllidae; genus Acheta; species Acheta domesticus. The sequence continues at coordinate 98,117,747 of JAHLJT010008446.1, read as the reverse complement.
GTTCTTTCCGGTAGTGAAATGGTAATGGACAATCTTAGAAGTAAAATATATCTAAAATACGATGTGAGGAGATGGAATATGGGTGATATTTACGCAGTTAGTTCATTTTTACTTTCCCGTATACGTACGTATACGCGGAGTGATATACGTAGTATAGGGAAAGTTATGTAATGCTGCGCGAAAAAATGGCCAGTTTTCGGCGGAAAAAAATTAATTGCCGGGCCGTGAAAACGAATAAGTGGATAAAACCAGTTGCTAAATTAAGAAAAAAAATCCTCTATCTCGTGGTGTGGTCAAAATCCATGATTTGTTGCTTCTTTATACTTAAAAATCGATTGACGGCATTCCGTCCGTCTGTCCGTCTGTGGTCAACGCTAGCGTCTAAACCGTTCGGTCGATTTTCTTCAAAATTGATATTCCCCAGTCGATCTGATTCTAGTCGAAGCTTTGTGATTTTGAAAAGATTCTTTAAAATTTGGGGGTACTTTATATGAAGCCCCCCCGGGGATTTTCAACATTTTCTCAAAAACGGCTCCAAATTTTTTCTTTAAATTTCTTGTATGAATAGAGGAAAATACACTTTTTAACATGGCATAGGTCCGATTGTCACGTACAGCTCTGAATTTTCGAAAATTGTGAAAGTTTGAATTTTTTTCGGCGTCTTTCTCCAACTACAAAATTGAAGATAGATTTTTTCTTCAAATAAAATTTGTTTGCATATTGAGTTCTTTAATAAAGGTCATGTAAATGTTTTTCACAATTTTGGTAGTTTTCGTGCAATATTGCGTGCAATATGTGCAATTTTAAAAAATTACAAAAACAAAATTTTCTCAAAAACGGCTCCAAATTTTTTCTTTAAACTTTTGGTAGGGATAGTGGTAAATGTACTCTATCAATGACATAAAAGCCATTTTGGTCTATCGGTTGGTTTTTTCAAAAATTACCAAAATGTAAATTTTTTTACTTGTCTCTCACGTCGTTAATATTTACATTATCGGCGATTTTTTTACATTATTATATTTACGAGTATATATGCTTTAAATAATGTCAAGTAAAGTTTCTCGAAAACACTACCGTTTTCTGTGAAAAGTAGCTCAAATTTCGGCATTTTCAGAAATGCTCAAACGTCATTTTCTCGTATATGGCTGCAATTTTTTTCTTGAAACTTTTGTAACGGATAGTGCTAATTACACTCATTAGTATAGCGTGAAGTTTATTTTGAGTTTTTTGTTTTTTTCAAAAATTATATAAATGTAAATTTTTTGAAAGATCTCTCACATCTTTAATATGCACATTATCCGCAATTTGTAAAGATGATTATATTTGTGAGTGTAAGTGCTTCAAATAACTTCAAATAAATATTTTGAAAACTCAAAAATGTTCTGTGAAAATGAGCTTCAAATTTCGCATTTTTAGTAGTGCTAAAACGCCATTTTCTCTTAAACGGCACATAATTTTTAAAAGAAAATTGCCATTTACGGCTAGGTTTTTGTGTTCTTTAATATTCTAAAATTAATGTTTCTGTTCTACCAATAGGAAACCGAAAAAATTAAGAAAATGACAAAAAAATGTACTTTTGGCGATGATAGATGGTAGCTGGCAAGAAAGAGTATGTGGCAATTCCGAATAGCTAGCGAAGACCCAGGAAAATAGAAAACTAATACGGGAAAGTCTGTGCCATTCTGTTTCTGTTTTTTGACAAATAAATAAATAAAATAAAATACGGTCATACTTAATTTTTTCAAAATACGAGTAGTTTTTCTTTAATTTTGTGACAAACGTAATAGGCCGCTGTAAATTTACTGCGCTTCGGACAGCTGGATGCGTCGTAAATTAGAATGTGCAATTTTGTATATTATTTCTTTCTTCGTTTTTTACATTCGAACTTTGTTATAGACTTACGCATTAATATTTTAGAAATTGTTTATTTTGAAATATTTGAAATAAGTAAAAAGAATTAATAGCTCTCAGAATAGCGACAATGCAGGGTCTGCAACAATGGAATTCACTTTGCGCTCGCGAATATCTGTGAATTAGTGTCATTGTTGTGACCTAATGGAGCTGTATGAAAAGGAATTATAATTGTCTAGTTTATGTTGATATTTGCAGGCAAATATTTAGTTTTGCACCAAATGCTGTACCATTTGTAGTGAGTAGAGAATTTGTTGCATCGTGCCCGTTTCGAGCCCGTCGCCGCGCCGGCTCGCCCGTGCCGGCTTCGCCGCGCCGCCCGGCCCACAAGGGGCGGATGTCCCGGCGGCGTGGAAGGGGAAAGGGAAGGGGGAGTGGGGTGAGGTGTTTTTCGAAATTTCACTTACCGTCGCTCCTATTTATCCGATTTGCATGTTTGACACGGCGTTGGATTCTGGAAGCGTGTCGCCATCGCGCTATAAGCCCACATTTTTGAAATTGTTACCGGAAGTACGAGAAAAATTTTAAAAATCGAGTTTCTGCTAGTTTTTTTGAAAAAAGGGCTTCGTAGCGTAAATTCTATTATAAACAGGAGTCAAATGCCGTTTACAGATCGAAAATCGGATCATTTGTTCAGACGTTATCGGTAAAGTAAATTCCTGCTGATGGTGCTGCGATCTATTGAATTTTCCTACAAGTTTTTTTCGGTACATTTAGCCTTAATGGTGCAGGTGCCATTTTCCTTACATCTTTAATGTCCAAAAATGTAACATTGTAATTTTTTCAAACAATTTTGGCATTAATATTTATGCTGAAGGTGTAATTTATAATTAATGTCACTAATTTGTGTACACAACTTCAAGTGATTTCTTATGAAGTTTCTGAAAATCTTATAAGTTTTTGAGAATTAATATTTGAATCTTTATATTACCCAAGGAGAGTAAACTATTGGCAGACATGCTGATGGGCTAGTAGTTGCTTAATGGCTTCCTATTTGGTGGGTGAGAATTCGATTCCCAATAGTTTCAGCAGATATTTCTTTCTTAACATTTCCTCTCAAATAGAACAAAGTAAGCTTATAAATACAGTCCAATTTTCATGAAAACCTCTGAACTTTCCAACATTAAAAACTTTGATCTCTTTCTTTTGCTGAAGGGAGTTTCTCACGAGATGGCTGAAGAATTAGAACACAAGTTGCAATATAATATGGACCAATTACAAATTGTACATGAATGTATATGCTGTTGCAGTACCACTACTTGTTATTGTTGTTATTATTGTTATTATTATTTATTTATTTATTTGTTGTATTACTTTCCTTGAGAATTTTCCTCCAAATCCTGTCTACTGCTGAAAACAGTAGAAAAAGAAAGTCTTTGAATACTAAGTTGTTAATTTATCTGCATTTGAAGAGGGCTTAAAATTAATTTTGATTAGTTAATTGATACTGACTAAAAAAATGAAATAATAATTAATTTATTTCATCTAGTGTATGAAACAAGAAGTTGATAGTTCAAGTGTGTGTGTAACAAATTTTTACTATAGATGCCAATTCTTATTTGTTTTAGGATAAGGCTGGTGATCATGATGAAGAGGTGGTTGTTGTCAAAGAAGAAAATTGGTATTCAAGTGATGACGAAGAAGATAGTTTAACAAATGTGTTGAAAAATTTATCAAAACAGGTATATTTTCCTAAGTTACAAATGTTTTAACTGATGGCAATTTTTATTTTTCAGGTTTTCACAGATTTTTTAAATGTTACAGGATCAGCAACTGGTAACTGCTAATCCATTAGATCCATCTTCATGCTCATCCCCTGAAATAAAATCTGAGCCAAATCCAGCTACTCTTCCTCCCTCTATCTTGCCTCTGAAAATCCCAGATTTGTCAAGGATTAAGATTGATGAATCATTCACTAAATTATTGTCCAGCATTTGTGGTAAAACAGTTGCCTGCAAGTTCAGGCACTGCAAATACAACCACCACTGTTACAACCACTACAACTCCTGTGGCTGCTACAGCTACAACTGATGACAGCAATGCAACTCCAGTAACAACACCAACTGAACTGTAAGTACAGATTTTGAAATAGTTTTGTTCTTTGCAATGATCTTCCCCAAAATTATTTAGTTATAATTTGTTTGTCTACTGATGTAAAATAATAAAGTTATTTATGAAGATTGGTACATTAGCAGTAAAGTCACTGTAAAAATCTCCTTTTCTGTGGAGTTGAATTTCAGTATTGTCTATCCAACTTCTGAGATTTGTATAAAATTAATCCAGTACTAATTGCTATTAAAAGTATAAGTTTTTGTGTTTACACTTCATTTGGATTGATTAGTGTATCAACTGCCAAGTTCATTAGTCCGTAAGTGTAGTTCATGTTTATTGTGGAGGTGGTGTGATCTTCCCTAGCTGGATAGTGAGATCTGGCACTGACATACATAGGTAGGTTTTTTCCCAACCAGGTATTTCCCACCAGCGGGGAACCGCCCAAGCCAGTACAAGCACTAAGCTCCCTACTTGTCTCCCAATATTTGTGGTATTGTAGTGCGATAGGACAAGGAAGGGAAAGAAAAGGTCGTGCACAGTCCATTGGTTCATGGTCCATTTGTTAGGGTACTGCTCCGGCATTCACCTGGTGTTGATTGGAGAAACAACGGAAATTACCGATCAGTGCAATGGGACACTAGAATTCTCCTACAGATAGTGCTTAAACTCAACCTAAATAGTGTTGATAATCCTGCCTCAATTGGGACCTTAGGACCACCCGGTCAGAGGCACTGCAGTTGCATCAATTGGTTCTCTGAGCCACCTAAGCCAGTTTTTGATTTTGATATGATGATGACTGGAAGTACTATTAGAAAAATATCTCATAGTAGTGAATTTCATGAATTGATATAGCAGTTTTACTTTGCCTCATTAAATAACATATGTTTTCAGTGTATTAGATTCAAGTGAAAATTGTAAATATTTACAGTAAAGATGAAACAAAATGCTTTGAAATCAATATATTACAAGTTTTGGAAGGTCTCTGAGTCTTTGTTAAAAAAAGATAATGAACAAGTTACTATATGTAAGAAGCTTAGGATGTGTACTTCTTCATGTATTTCAATTCACAGCTTTGAAGACATTTTTTAGAGATAGATTTGAATTTAATATTTCTCATTAGCTAGTATGAGGGCATGTTTAGACACTTAAAGCAATTTCTGAATTTCCAAATCATAAGAATTAAAATTTCCATTTCAAATTTGTGATGAAATATTAAAATAAATTAGAAATGCAATTATTGGAATGTGGTTGCATTTGTTTCCATATCAATCTAATGTATTATTTGTAAATGTACACAGAGTCAATGTATTTTATTAAATTCGGCTTAAGTAAGAAGATTGTATTTCTTCTCTGAACTGGAATTACCTAATTTTTGTGTGATCCAGGAGAATATTAGATATTAAGTTGAGACCTGGGTCACTGGATTATGTAAGTTTTTTTCTTATATTTGAAAACAATGCTCAGGAATTCTTCATTGCATTGTAGAATTTTTACCATTCCAGTTTTAATTAGTTCAGTTTTTAATGCTCTTATGCATACAAACATACAGATTTTAATCTGATAAAATAATGAAACAACAAACGCAGAGAATAAATAGTACAAAGAAAATGTTCTAACATTTACAAGGGAAGAGGATGAAATGGTTTTAACCAAGGTTGAGACTAAAATGCAAATACTTATGGAAATCCTCTCTTTTTGTCAAATAAGTTATTCTGATTTGTGAATGAATACATTTTAACTTGATACTGTTTTTCTTCCTTGCTCCTTATTATTTCCCCCTCTTTTTTTCCGAATTCTACTAGGCCTGTACTCTGTACTATTCTTTTAATCTTTGAAGAAAAATTCAGTGACATTCTTTTCTTTCACAAAGGTCTGTTCCTCAACCATCAAGTACAAGTGTTGCACGAGATCCTCGCTTATCACGTGATCCTCGTAGTAGAAGCCAACCTTCTGGATCTGTAGCATCTAGTGCTGCAGGAGTATTTGCTGCAGCATTAGAAACTGTTACTACAACATCTTCTACTACATCATCTACACTCTCGACTTCAGAATCATCAAGGAGGACAGATCCACGCAGAAATCATGATCCACGTTCTGCAAAATCAAGCCATAAAAGTGACTCTCAAGACCATAAACATGGTGGCAGTGTTAGTAGCAGACGTAGCAGTGGTAGTAGCCACTCGGCTCCTTTCCCAAGCATTTATAGCAATGCAATAATGAGTGATAAGACTTCCACACAAAGTAGTGGACTTAGCTTGAATTTGGGAGGAGCTAATACTGGGGATGTTGATTTAAGAAATTTTTTGCCGAGAACTCTAGAAACAGGTGATGTAGACCTTCGTAGTAGAAGTGATACTGATTTACGGACGGGACAGCCTCCCACGTCTCTAGTATTCGGTGACACAGATCTTCGTGTTAGATCTCATGACCTTATGAATGTGGGTCAGGTGGACAGCAGCAGAAATAGCAGTGATGTAGATTTACGAATGTTGGAGCTTCCCTTTAAACCTGTACCAATGCATACACCTGCAACAGAAATAGAAGCTTCTTTGACATCACATCCTCCGATTCCTTACAAAGTGGTAGTTGTAACTATTCCTAGACCAGATTATACAAGTTTGAAGCTTAATACTTCTGATCCTCAGGTATGATTATTTTTATTATTATTACAATATTATTATGACATTTTCTTTAAAACTAAAGGACTTCCTTAACCAGAATAACAATACATAAGTTTTTAATATTAAATAATGAATGAATTTTTTAATGTGAAGGTAATTTAGTTGCAAATAAATTGGTAATTTCTGTTCAATTAATTATTTTGAAATGTTTACTAATATTTGTCCTTATTCCAAGAGTTTAATTGAAGAGTTTAGTTGAATTAATGATATTTCTTTTAGGTTCAGAGTGATCCTCGCTTGAGGAAGATCTTCAAATTGCAGTCACCAGGGGCTGAAAATCCAGGGAGGAGTTCATTAGGCAGTTCTGCTGTGAGTGTGTCTCGCAATGATCCTCGAAGGCAGTCGAGCAGAAGTAGCAGTAGTAGTAGCAGCAGCAGCAGCAGCACAAGTGCACATACAAGCGGGCACTCTGGTGCACACTCCAGCGGACATTCCAGTGGACATTCAAGTTCACACTCTAGTGCTCATCCTAGTATGCATACCAGTGCTCACTCCAGTCTTCACCCTGGAATACCCACTGGCACACTTTCTGGGGTCCATACTAGTGCTCACCCTGGGCCTCATACCTCTGGCCTCCATCCTAGTGCACACAGTAGTACAAACATTGGAAGTGGTACTGTGCCAGCAAGTACAGAACATCTTGAAAAATTGCCGGAGACTTATTTAGGACCTCAGTCAACAAATGTGATCTCTCCGTCAACAAATGAAATGATGAATGTTGGTTCTTTATTAATGTCAAATCCAGGAATGCGTCCACCTCTTGCTCCACAAACATCAAGTCCTCTTTTACCTAATCCACCTGCAAGGATTGGTCGTGATCCTCGTTGTGCTCCAGGACTTTTGGGAGCTGCTCCTTTGCCACCAAATTATCGTCCAAACACTCCTATGTTTGAAGAACAAGTTGATATGTCAAGTGGAATGGATGGTGATCCTCGTGTAATGTTCAGCAGGGGTTCAGTCAATGGTGCAAGATGGGATCAACAATCACAACCTCCCCCTCATATGCCTAGAAACAATTGGAGGAATAACCGCAGAAATCCACAATCTAGATATGTTGAACAGGATTATAATCCAAGGTCATATACTCCTCCTACGTAGAAACTTCATTTCTGTGAGGAAATAAACCTGTTGTAATCAGGGCCTACTAGACAACCATATAATTTGAAATGTGAAGGGGTGTTTGAAAAGTTTAGCTTTTTTAGTCTGGCATAGGGGTTATATTTTATTTGTTACAAAAAAGATTTATTATGCCACTTAAGACATGGATGTATTACCTGCCATGTAAAAATTCAAATATCCTTCTGAATTGTATTTGGGAAAGAGTTGATAATTAGAAGCATAAATCTGTATCACAGAACTTTCTAGTATTCCTTATAAACATATTGCTCACTACCTTTCTACTTGTTCAGAGCAGAGTGCAAAAATTAGATATTTATTTGTACCATCTACGCATCTAATCATACTCCAGGATCTAATCATACACAGGAAGAACCTACATCAATTTCAAAAATTAGAAATATTACATTGATAGCTGTTATATTGTCAGTTCTCTTAATTTGCACTGCTAAAGAAGAATTGTTTTGAAAGTATTGGAACTATTAAGTAATTTACTTTCCTCAAAAAGAGGACTTCTTAAAATATACAATGAATGTTCACAGCTTTATTAAGGCTCTGTCACTTCTATTAATTATGCATTGTTATTTACAATTGATTGGGTTGTTAAATAAGAAAGAAGATAATTTGAAATCATATTAAATATGATTGTATTGAAAAAATTTTCTTCTTTTTTAACTTTGATGAATGCAAATTATGTTGTTTATGATCATGTTGATTTATACATATCATTTTGCGTGTAACTTTGCCCTCAGCATTTTAGTTATTATTTATATAATTAGCACTCGTTTCTACCACATTTATATGCATGTACAGCAGAGAAGAATGTTCCAAGAATTGGGGCTGTGCCTTGATACTTTTAAAAAATGTTGTATTATGAATTATATGGTATTTTATTTGAACAGTTAATGCAAAATTGGTTAGATAGAATGAAGGCCTTATTCGGTAAAACTCAAGAAATTCACTTTTTTAACATAATCTTTATTATAATTTCTGGTTTTCTCAGTCACCACTTAATTGGAGGCTGAATGTGAGATGATGAGTTGGAAATATGAAGAAAAAATTATTCACTAATAATAGATATACTTCTTCATAGTGATGCAGCGATCTGAAAGTATATTTATTGTGCAGATGTATCTATAATTATATATATCTTTATTTAATTTATTGAAATGAGCATATTTCTTCTGTTAAAATGTTTTTGTAATTATGTTGACATAGAATTCTGTATTTGTTACTTGTTATTAATAATTGTTTCCCTTTCTCATGCTTTGGAGATACTTTTCAAACACTCCTTACTAGAGAAAATATGCTGTTGTCTTAAATATTGTACACTGTTAAATTGCTATGACTCATTTGAATGTGTGGATGTCAGGTATATGTATGATAGATCCAGCTATGATTCAAGAGTTTGTTTTGAAGTTGAATTTGTTCCTTGTACCTTTCGTGATCTTTGTTGGAAAGTCTGATGTTGGGATTTGTGTCCCCTTGCATTTTGTACTGTTGTGTATGTTAGATAATGTTCCCTTGTATATATATTGTATCAACTATCGCTAGAAACAGAACAGTGAGACAGTGAAACTAATTTTGATTTATTTATGGACATTCCCGTTGATAGAGGTATGCGTTATTGAACTGGTCCAATACAGGTAGATTTGGAAGTGCAATATTTTATATTTGAGCCTCATTGATTCTTAGTATTACTTTAACTTTTTACTTTTCTGTCATGGAAACATTTCACATCAAAGTACTCACTCAACACAGTAAATTGAATATCTAAGATTATACACTTCATCAAAAACATTTTCTATTACTAAAATATACCTGAAACTGTTCATGTCCTCTATTTTATTTTTTTTAGAGAAACAACAGTGTTGCTGTTCATATTATGTTCTTTACTTCCATACACTATAAAGAAGAAACAAAAAATTGTGTGCAAATGAAAGTGTTATTTGTGTAGTTATTGCTGGGATGACGTGAACATTTGTTGTATCAAAATTTTAGAGATGCTGAACAAAGGTTTTGCAAACATAATGATTTCAAAATTGCAAAATAAAGTTTCGCTGTTAATGTATGTATGTACATGGTATGAAAGGTATGTGAGGTGTCTATAAGTCAATTGTTTGACTTATTTTCACATCTTGTTATTTATAAAAAGTAATAGACTGATGACAAGTCTGGATAAGGAGGATAAAAAGACCCTTATAATTATTTCAATTTTTTATGTGCATTAATATTTTGTTATATACACATTAATTTTTGTTTCATGAAATGAGTGATGTACTTGTTAGTAACCTTTGTATTGTAACATTTTAATTGTAAAAAATTTGTTGACTGTTGGTGGGACAAAATATTGATTATTGTTCTTCGCCAATATAGCTGATATTCTGAACAGATATTAATTTATTTTTTTTTCATTCCATTAATAATAATTATAACAATAATAACAATAATAATAATATAGTTGTGTGTATATATATATATCTAGTGTTTTTTATTGAGATTTGGTGAATTATGTTTTTATGAATATTACATTTTCAATGTCTTTCTAATGCTTTGTGGCCATTAAGATGTGTAATGGAGCAGTAATGATTTATTTACATGAAAATTGAACCCATTTATTTATTTTTTTACACCTTTCTTTCCAAGTATAAAAGTAATGTAAGAGATACTTTTTTTTATTTTAAATTATCAAATGGTATGGGAGTTCATACCCTTGCTGTAAGTTAATAGATATCTGAATAAGAATGTGAGTAGAATTTGATAATAATTTATTTAATATATGGTGGTTGTTTCCTCCAGAGTAAATACAAGGCTTTGGGCCATTGCTTTTGAATACATCAAGGAAAAATTTTGTGTCTTGGATGGAATTAAGTTTAATTGCTTTGAGCTTTTTATATTTGGAGTGGACTTCAAAATACTGCTTTCCATCTCGAATTAGGTTCAACCTATCCTGTTTGAAGAACTTCATCTTTGATGGGAACAACTTCAAACACATTAAAAATTTATGAATGTTTGTTGTATGTTGAAACTTGTCTGACAATTTATACATCTATGTTTTGTTAATATTCATTCTCTAAATTCAAAATCTTAAGTGTCTTTAAAATTTTAAGTAGGTTGAAACTGTAGGTAGCAAACATTTGTGTTTCAGTCAACTTTTATGTTATGAAAATATTTATTTGCAGTTATTGATTTTTATAAATAATTTATTATCAAAATCTTTGCTTAGATGCTTTTTTTTAACTTTCTAACAGCTTGGGTGTGAAAACTGTTCTATGTAAATATGAATTTTTGTTTCTCCATTTAACAAAAGCATTCTGTAGCTTTGTTCTAAAAGAAAGATTTTAAAAAATATTGAAGATAATCTTATATTTGTTGTCGAAAGTTAGAAAAGAATAAAACTGTTTGGCTTTTCTTGACTGATAAAATAAATTTGTTGATGTGGAAGATTGAAATAGCATCGTAACTACATAAGGAAAATCATATAGAGAGTAGGTAAACAGAAATTACTTCTCGGAACCTAGCTACTGAATTTTGTGGAGTAACAAATCCCATTATTTTCATTATGTAAGTGTATGCCAAGGTATTCCCTGCAATTGTTCTTTGCAGGATGAGAGATGATCATTTGTAAATGTTAAAAAACGCGCGATTGTGAAGTAATTTTAAGGATGACTGAATAATAGACTTTAGAATGCATTCTAATAAATGTATTTGTTCATTGTCTGATTGGATTATTCTTGGTTTTACTGGGAGCTACTGTAGTACTTTTACCCTACGATCATTGTCAATAGCAGTGGCATAGTGTGACAAAATCTAATGGGTAGACAGCCACATCAAAGGCAGAAATTATTTTGTGTGATAATTTGCAAACTTTTATCCACATAGATGTTACTTAGGGGGGCTATCCACCAGTATTTTCAGCTTGCTGATTTCCTACAATTTTGTAAAATGTATAAATGCATACCAATGAAAAATGTTACAGATATTTCAAAATGTTTGTATTACTTGAATTACAGTAATTACAAACAAGGGGAAATCATAAAACAAAATTTACAAAATCAGGAATAATACAAAAGATGACCCCTTTTCATTCTATAAAATGTTTTCAAGCGTCATATGTCATTACCAAAAGAGGTAGTGACATATGAGAAATAACTTTTTAGGGTTAGGATCCTTGAGATGTGATGGTTCAAATGGTAATGTTTCGCACAGGACAGGATACAGCGCTCATTACATCCCGAGAGATAGTCTCGATGTGTGGAGTGCTGAAATGCTAGCGGAGATAAGTTGCTACTGGCCCTTGAGGGTATTCTATAGGAAAGGGCACACATACTTGTAGAAATTGCAATATAATAATAATTATTATTTTTGATGATCTAAAACATCGCCAAAAATTATCAATAAAATGCTATTAAAATGCCCTAAAAGCAAAGAAAAATGACGTAAAAAATGTTATAAGAAACAGTTCCGATTAACAATTTAAGCTGTTAGATACGTTTCTGATGTAATTAGGGCTGTTTCTATTCGTTCCAGAGAACTCTGCTTTCAAACGTTTGGTTTGGACTTCTTTACTAGGAAATCTGTCTTTAGTAATCCGGAAATCGGCTGAACCGCCAATGGCGCTGAAAGGCGTCAGAGGAACCTTGGATTACATTCTCACAGTGGATGAAATTACAATTGATCAAAGAAATCGAATAAGTACCAGGAATTGATACTCATGAATTCTGTGGAGAACATGGGTTGAATCTCGTAAATATTCTTTCGGGCAAGTTCCATTAAAATCGATGAAGTCAGCAAAAAATGCGTTAATAATGACGGAAAAGGTAAAAATTACTTATTAGTCGAAATCGGCGAAAAATGACGTATAGAAATTGGTAATTTCCTTTTGTCATAACATAAAAAATGAATTTCTATACGAAATGGCATTTTTCTAAAGGGAAAAGAAAAAAGACATTAAAATCGGCGCCCTGGTTATCACTAGAGACCGGATTTTTATGTAATTACATATTTTTTTTGTCTTTCTACTTACCGTTCTCAAAATTTTAATCTTGACGAATTGTGGCCGTCCTAACACTATCAGATTTTTTTGCTACATATTTTTACGTATTTCGCTATTTTGTCAACATATTTTTTATTTTATCAATTTTCTTCCATATTTTTATGAAAAGTATTTTCAAAAAATTCAGCACTTTTTCCTACATTTTTACTGCGTGCTACTGCATACTCGCAGTACGCTTCGTGAAGACGCGGTCGAATATTCTCACAGTCCGACGTGCCAGCTTCAGTTATCTCAGTGGCGGGAAGTGCGCGTCAGCGACAGATAATTCTCACCTTTAGGTGTGAGAAGTACTATTGACGCCGCGTTTGGTGACCTTTAACCTCAATTTCCAAGAAACTTTGGAGATCGCCGTCGTGTAACACTTCGATGAGAATATTCTATGCCGCAGTGATGGTTTGCTAGTCGTAGATTTGTAGTCGCCAGTTTGTACGGTGGCTTCTATTGTGTCTAGTCTGGCTGGTAAAGTACATTTCTAGATACTAATTTGTGAAGGTTCTACAACTGATGGGAAAGTTGTATGGTGCAGGTGGGCATCAACTTGTCTATTCCAAATGATTTTTAAAATGTTTGCATTGTTTTTAAAATTTGTATAGGAATTGTTTTATAAATGTAAGTTCGTATTATGTAAAGGAATTTTATAATTAGAGTATTTTAACCCTTTCACTGCTAATGACGCACCCGTGCGTCAAGCATTGCCGTGCCCGCAGTGCTAACGCCGCACCGGTGCATCAGAGTTCGCCGTGCCACCACTGCTAACGATGCACCGGTGCGTCGCGCTGCTCTCGGGTTCTCGTGTCCGTTGTTAGTTCGCGTTCAAAATAAGGCAATTGCCACAACGTGGGTCCTGTTCTGGACACTTTGAAGTTTATTTTGGGGCCTACTAGACAGCGTTTCATATCTTTTGTTGCGAGATTTTTCAAGTGTTGTGGAAGCATGGGTTGCTTGCACCGCGGGCCGTCTTGGGGCCCGCCCGCAGCTCCAGCCGAGAGCGCGCAGGTGAAAGGGTTAATATTACATATTATGCCCGATTTTACATATTTATTACATATTCTTACTGTTTTCATTACATATTTATGTACTTATTTTGACGTTTCATTCTACATATTTTTCCGGTCTCTCACCACCAAGTCGAACCGACAATGTCGCAGATAGGTGCCACAGGGACCTGTGATTATATGTTCACAATGGCCAACATAATTTCTGAGCGAACAGGCCACTCAGGAATTCTGTGGAGAACATTTGTTGCATCTCGTAAATATTATTTGAAACAAGTGCCATTAAAATGACATTAAAATCTAAGAAATCAGAGAAAAATGCTTTAAAAATGGCTTGGTCGAAATCGACGAAAAATGCAACAAAAAAGCTTATAAAATGCGTCATTTCCTTTTGATTATAACAAAATTAATGATACGAAAATGTATTGTTTTAAAGTGAAAAGAAAAATAATACATTTCATGAAAATCCGACCCCTAAATTATTAGGGGTCGGATTTTCATGAAATGTTGGCGGTACGTGGATCACGCGACTACTGACAACATGACTGACGCCCAGTTCCCGCGCAAAGAGCAAAAACAAAAGAAAACATGAGAGTGTACATCCAGTGCTGCCACTCGACCAAACGAAACAGCTTATTTACAGTGAACACCCACATCTTAAATTGTTACTTCAACACTTCCCCTACAATTTAAGATTACAGATCTCTCTTATTAACAAACAAAAAACTGAATGACTATTAAAACGATACGGTTCAAACAAGAACAAAAGAATGAATTTATCTTTGATACATTCCAAGGAGAGATCTCAAGTAACAAAACTGAACTCGTGAAATCAGTTTTGTACAAATATCAGCTGCTTGCTCTTTGCTGCACACATGCATTACACCCAAGTGACCATTTACAACTTGATCTCGCAAGTAATGATAGCGCACGTCAATGTGCTTGGTTTTCTTATGAAACTCTGTTTTTTTAGATAGTTTCATTGCACTCGCACTATCGACAGGTAACGTTGGCAATGACTGTAGAGACATAATGTCCTTAAACAGTCTTCTCAGTCAAACTGCTTCTTTTGCTGCTTCGCACGCAGCCACATATTCAGCCTCTGTTGTCGAGAGACTGATGCATTGTTGCCTATTACTCGACCACGTAATAGTCTGACCATTCCACTGAACACACTGACCATTCCACTAACTGATTTACGCGTTTGAGGGTCTCTCGCATAGTCACAATCACTATACACGTACAGGACTTGCGGCTTCTCTGCTGCTGCACTCGCAGGATAGTGAATTCCCATTGCCGATGTCCCTCTGATGTACCGCATGATCCTCTTGACCAAGGCCCAATGCCTCATCTCTGGCTTCTCCAAGAACTGCGATGCGTAGCTCACTGCAAAAGCGATGTCCGGTCTTGTGGCCACTGCAAGGTACATCAGGCAACCAATGGCTTCACGATAAGGAACAGATTTCAGTGTCTTATCTCCAGAATTTTGAAGATACTGATCAATAGGCGTTGACACAGGAGTAGCTTCACTCATGTTGAAACGTTGAAGTACCGACTCAGCGCAACCCTATTGATGAATCACGATTGATCCATATTTGTCTTGAGAAATCTGCAGGTTCAAGAAGCAACCAAACTTCTCAGTGGCGATTTTAAAACGTGACTGCAACTGCTTCAAGAACTCCACGTCACTCTGCCTTGTCGATGCCACCAACCCATCGTCAACATACAAAACTACCAGAAGTTTGTACCCGTTGACATTCCTTACGAATAAGCAGGGATCAGCAGCACTCTCAGATAGACCAAGAGCTGTCTCAGCTTCCTTGAAACGCTGGTTCCAGCAGCGAGGTGACTGCTTGAGTCTATACAAGCTCCGTTTTAGCTTGCACACTCGATCAATGCCATCAGAGAAACCCTCAGGTTGAGTCATGTAGATGTCCTCAGATAGATGACCATTCAGGAATGCCGTTTTCACATCTAAGTGGGCGAGGTGTAACTTCTCGCTAGCTGAGACACTTAACACAGACCGAAGCGTATCAAAACGCACCACTGGGCTAAAAGTTTCTTCAAAATACACTCCAGGCTTCTGGTTAAAACCGCACACAACCAGTCGCTTTGTATCTGCTAACTTCACAAGGATTTCTCTTTTTCTTGAACACCCAACGATTCGTGATAGCTCTACGATTAGGAGGTAGCTTTACCAGTGTGTAAGTACAGTTCTCCAGCAATGATTGAACCTCTTCCTTCATTGCACCTTTCCAGCAGTGGCGTAGCGTGACTCGCACGATTGGGGATGCTCAACAATAACACACAAAATGGCACTATCAACTACTTCGTCTCACAGGCGAACGCAATTCTTGGCAGATACACTGGAACTACTTCCACGATCTCGATTGCTTACGACTGTGTAGACGCTTCCCACAAAATCCTCACAGCAGTCAGGACTACCGATTTCTTGAAAGCAAATTAGACAATGGCTCAGCTTTAATTCTTATACGCGAATGGCAATGAGACCACTCGTTAATTTATACATTGCAGACTAAAATATCTATTTGAACGATAATTCAGTTTCTTGGATATTAAGTAAGAAATAGTAGACGGGCACTATTTCTACAATTTGTGCCCATGACCAAGCGGGGACTCCCGAGAGAGAGAGAGAGAGAGAGAGAGAGAGAGAGAGAGAGAGAATTTACTGACCACCTGAAGTGTGCTGCGCTCTCGTGCACAAACGAGCAGCTACTTTCCGCAGTAGATGCTAGCGTAAAGCAGTCGAGTTTCTCTGGTCCAGGGGTGACGAGGGGAGAGGGGAACCTCGTGATCTGCGCATGCGTCATTGCTCGTCGCAATCTGGCGGCAGACGCTAGAAGCATTTTAGCTTCCAAGCAATCACAGGCCAGCTTCAACAACTCGCCGAATTCAATCATAGGAAATCAAATTAAAATTAATACAAAACGTGTTTCGCCCAACGGACCACTTGTAAGATTATGAATACAGTATTTAGGGTGCTTTATTAATATTATATACGGGGATGCTCAGCATCTCAGCGTCCCCTGACGCTACGCCACTGCTTTCCAGAACTCCTTGTCAGATGCCATCGCTTCCTTGTAACTTCTCGGCTCAAGCTCAGCTACATTCATCTCGACATAGTGTGACGGTCGACGTAAAGTCGGCCTATCTCGCAGACTCCGACGCTCCACAGCAGCAGGCTCAGGGTTAACAAACTGCTCTTCTTCAGACTGAATATCATCAGCTTCTGGCTCGGACTCTATTTGCTCCAGGACACTAGCTCGCCCTTCTTCGAGATCATCTGGCGCATCGCTCAACTGTTGCAACCGCAAGACGAGCCCCTCGAATGTCGCAATGTGACGGATTATGTCGTCACCCGCATCATGCTAAACCCGAAAAACTTAGACTGAACAGCATGTGCAGCTTGCTTCGTTTGTTGCTCAAAAACTGAGTGTAGTTTCACTCACATTTCTCTCGCGGTCTCGTAAGCCACCAGCAAAGCAACCACTTTCGAATCCAAAATCTTCACTAAAATTTGAGCAACCGCGCGATCTGCTTTGTCCCATTTTTTAAAAGCTTCTGCATATCTTCCACGTTCCGTGACACCTGCACTTTCCAAAACGGGCTGGGGTTTCTCCAACACACATATGCTCATGCAACTGCACGCAATAAATTCCTCGATGTGAATTTCCACATAGCCCAATTGTCATTCCCTGTCAACTTCTCAATTCCGTGAAGAACCTCCATGGCGATCACCGGCAAAAAAGTCAGTCCACTCAACAATTCTTTTTTACCCACGCCGAAACGCAATTACATGAGAACAAAGCGACGCGATTATTATGGCCGACCACGTGTCGAAAAGTTCACTCGATCGAAACAATCCATCCGCATCAGTAGTTTTACACAGACCCAACTATAATATCTCAGTTTCTCGAGCACATTGTATATCCATTAATATGCAGAGGATAATTGCAAAAACTTCGAACAAAGCGAAAAACGGTTATACTTGTGGGAACCACGCTCTGCTACCATGTTGGCGGTACGTGGATCACGCGACTATACTGCGATTTTTCTAAGAGCAACCCTCAGGGCCACTCAAATCCCATCTTCGCGATGGAATATGTCACGGCATTTCGCGTCTTTCTCAGTCGTTCTGCTAGATTTCGCACTATCGCGACCGTATGAAGCAGTGCTTGTGATCATGCGACTTCTACCGGCAAGACCGAGAAAAGACGCAAATGCCGTGACATATTCCATGGCGAAGATGGGATTTGAGTGGCTTTGAGGGTCGCTCTTAGAAAAATCGCAGTATACTGACATGACTGAAGCCCAGTTCCCGCGCAAAGAGCAAAAACAAAAGAAAACATGAGTGTACATCCAGTGCTGCCACTCGACCAAACACAAAACAGTTTATTTACAGTGAACACACACATCTTAAATTGTTACTTCAATAATAATAATAACAATAACTAAGGGGCGGATTTTCATAAAATGTCATTTTTTATTTTCACTTAATCCATGCCATTTAGGATAGAAATTCATTTTATGTAATGACAAAACGAAGTGACTCATTTTTATATGTAATTTTATTTTGCATTTTTCGTCGATTTCGTCATATAAATCATTTTTTACCTTTTACGTAATTTTTAATGCATACTTTCTCTGATTTTATCGATTTTAATAGTATTTGAATGGTTCTTGTTTCAAACAATATTTACGAGATGCAACAAATGTTCACCACAGAATTCCTGAGTAGCCTAATCTATTTCTTCTCTCATATATTTTAATGTCAGCCGTTGTGAGTACTATGTACCTAAGGTTCCTTTGACGTTTATCGGCGCTATTGTCAGTTCGGCCGATTCCGCTGTTAATAGGCAGAGATTTCCTTTTAAAGAATAGTCCAAGCCAAAACTTTGCAAGTTGATTTCACTTGAACAGAAGGATGAAGTCTCGTTTACATTAGAAACGTATCTAACATATTGAATTGTTCATCTGAAGTGGTTTTGATCAAATTGTTTACGTAATTTTTCTTTGTTTTTAGGGCATTTTAAGAGCATTTTATAGATCATTTTTGACAATGATTTAGGTCATCAAAATCCACCCCCTAATAATAACACATTTCTTCTGCATGGATGATCTTTGTGTTTGTTAAGAATGAAACAATTCTCTCCCAAATGCTGTCTGTCAATGATTTTAGTGATGACATCTGCATGAAATTTGGTCTTGACAAATGTGCAAAATTCAATTTAAAGAGGGACAAAGTGACGTCTGAGACCATTGAAGTTGATCTGAACACTGTGATTCAAGATTTTGAGCCTGGTAAAACTTACAAATATCCGGGCATTTACATATGTGAAAACATCTTAAACGACACAATGAAACAGAATTCGCAGGGAGCATTACAGAAGAGTGAGACTAGTTCTGCGATCAGCTTTGAACCCCAGGAATAAAATATTTGCAATAGGTAGTTTGGCGCTGCCTGAAGCCAAGAACAGTTTTGGACTAGTGGACTGGACTGAGCAAGAAATTCGAATTATGGATCGAAAAAACAAGAAAACTGCTTACAATCCGTCGTGTCGCCCAACCTCGAGCTGATGTACTTGTCCCACGTAAGAAAGGGGCCTAACACAAATTGAAGCCTCTTGGCACAATGCAATAGTAGGGATGGGAATGAATGTCGTCAGTCATGAAGATGACCCATTAATGAGGCTGATCATTGAATGTTGTTGAGGTCCGGTATAATCACCTATAATTGTTGAATCACTACCACACCACGTCTATTCGTCATCCGATCAGTCTAGAACCACACATCACACACAGGCAGTCCTCAAGCTATAGCGCGTTCACAAAACCTGAATATTGTCCTTCCCCAACAAATCTGACAAAAGAATGGGAAACAGGCATTGATGATGATGATAACAATAATAATAACTATAACAACAACTCCACCTAGGGAGTACACGAACTTGCAGTTGGTGGTGGTGCTTGAGTAGCCCCATGTGCCTGAGAGCTGTCAGTGGTAGCCTAGCTACTGGTAGGGCCTCCCTTGCTGAATAGGTTGAAGGTGAGGGATCCGACGAAGTACTCCATTTTGAGGAGAGTGGGAAGTAAGTAGAGAGAGAACGGTCATGAACCTTTGGACTTCCTGTTATCGGCCCATGGAAGGTACAGGAGAGAAACTGGGTTGGCACACCAGGCCACTGATTAGAGTGGAGGCCCGAACCTTGCATTAGCCAGCGAAAAGGAGGCTGCCTTCAGCAGTCAAGGAAAATCCTGTAGGGTTTAGTAATGCCGACTGGCGATCGGAGGGACCCCTTGCTGGGCCCTGCTGGGGGATGTTCCGAGGCCACTGTGGGTCGCAGTAACGAATGGCAGGAATGGCTGTGAACTCGAACTTACTACCTGCGAATCTTCACTCAAAACCAATGAGCAAAATGGATAGAACAAGCAATGTAATGAATCTTAACGTGCCTTGTTCTACCAGTGTCCCATACCTGCTCAGAAACCGAGCTAATGTCACCTTGTCGACATCTGGCCATCCCACGGATGTTAGTCCCAGGGACCCAGAGCCGGCAGCAGCTTGAAGTCATCGTCAGAGATGGACCCGGGATGAATTGAAGGAGGTGATGTGGTGCTTTTACTTTCCAAATCGAAAAATGGGGCTCAGAAGTAGAAGTTTTAAGATATGGAGAGAGCGGAACCCAGATATGAGACCTGCTCTAGACTCAAAGAAGCTTGCCAGTCAACGACGATACTCAGCATTGGAAAATTCACAGCAGAACAACTTGCTGACATTCAGAGAAATGCGGAGTATGTTCTTCGATCGAACTACTCACATGACGAACATTTAGAACCATCTAATATCCCTGAAAACGATGGTCCTCTTGAAGGTTCATCTCTTATTTCTTTATTTGGTCAAAAAACAGTAAAAACTGTATATGACGTGTGGGGAAAAGAGATAAAATAGCAACATTTGAAAAACTAGAAACAAGAATTTAGAAAATAATTATTTTAGAAAAATAAAAATTTGAAAAATGTTTGTTCCCGAATTATAAAAAATCATTTTCAACGGTAAATGAACTGCTGATTTGATTTTTCTGCATTGCTAACAAAATAGTAATGAACATCAGTTCTACTCCTACCATTACGAGAAAAAAGAGTGCTCAATTAAACGTGCGCACAGTGAAGCTACATTTACGCCCAGAAGCAAAACAAGGGGCCATCTCAGCATTTGCTCAATGGATCAGGGAAACTGGACAAACCCTGATCGAGATGAGGGTCATTGATCCGGAAGCTGAAGTACATTACTTGTTACAGGCGTATTAAATATTTATAAACATTATTTTTGTTTTTGACGATCAGTATAGTCTCTAATTGTATAGAAACAGTAGTTACTTTTAACTTAAATTTGTTGTACCGACTTTAATTGTTTAATGTCATCTGGCAATGCGTTGTAAAGTAATGTACATGTATTGTATGTTGATTTCTTGTACTGAGCTGTTGATACTGACACTTGATGCATGTGATTTCTACGGCGTGTGTTGTAATTGTAAATATCAATATTGTATGAAAATATGTTCACTCCGTTAAGTTGGTCATTTTTGACAAATATTACAGATTCGAAATAAATAGACAAGGCAATGGTAAGATTCGAAGCTCTATGAAAAGAGGCTTGCAGGGATCGCGTGGAAGGCATTTTTTCATTATTCGAATAATTTTCTTTTACAATCTGAAAGTCTGAGTACTACAGGATGAGCTTCCCCAGAATATTATGCCATATCTCAGGCGGTAATGTACATTTGCAAAATAAACGTAACGAGCTGCATGAAGGCTGACAGAATTTGAAAGAATTCTGAATGCGTAACATAATGAAGTTAATTAGTTTTTAATTTCTGTTATATGTACATTCCATTTGAGGTTTGATTCAATTGAGAGATCTAAAAATGTTGTTACCTCAACATCAGCTAATTGCATAATGTTCATTTTCAATGGAACATGCGATTGCCGATTTGAAATGCAAAAATGCATTGAAACAGTTTTTCTTTCGTTAACAATTAATTTGTTATTTATTAAACCAATTTGAAACTTATGAAATCGTACTATTTACTGCTTCTTTTTTGCAATGAACATGCGTGTCATCGGCAAACAGAACCGTTCTTCCATTTTTAATAGACGAGGGCATATCGTTTACTTATAACAGAAAGAGGATAGACCCTAAGATCGAACCCTTGCGGACCCCATGCTCAATTGGCAAAGAATTGGAAACATAAGTATGTAATGTCCTTCGTGCCAGTATGGTATTTCTACTCTTTGAGTCCGATGTTTAAGGTAAGTTATCCAATCTAGGGCAATACCACGAATTCCATACGAAGGTAATTTTGAGAGCAAGATCTTATGGTCAATAACGTAAAATAGTTTAGACAAATGGTAGAAAATAGGGGAAAGTTTTGGTGTAGTTTTGATTTTTGTGTCCTATATGTTTTTTAGGGTCGCTGAACACGAATATCATGTTTGTCAACAAAAATTTTACCCGGAAACACGTTTTTTCAAAGATCCGACATTTTTCAAAGATTTCAACATAGCTCGAAAACCATCCACTTTTCGTAAATAAAGGTCCTACATGAAATTAAAGAAGATAAATTGCCTACGTTTTATGTCTTAAGGACTTTTTTCTTCAACGTACCATTTCGCCGCTAGAGCAATGTGAATTTTGGTCTTTTTATGAAGAAATTGTGAAATGGGATTCATCCCATTTTATTGCAAGTAGCTCAGAAACTAAGGATTTTTCGTTAAATATTGACTTTGTATGAAATGAAAGATTATACAATTTTCTACATTTTAAGACTTAGAGGTTTTTTTGTCTGATAAACAGTTGCGCCGCTACTGCGCGTCGAACCCAAAGGCAAAAAATACTTGGATATTACTGTGAGAATGGCACCTCACTTACCCTCGCTCACTAACTCTCTCACTCCTTTATGTAATTGTAATTAGTTGTAAGCGATATAGTTGCCTGCTACTAAATATGATGGCTGTTGAATCACTCCAACCGAAAAAAGCAAAGTTGCTAATTAACAAGGTAAAACGAAAATTAAATATTTTCGAACCCGATGCACCTCACCTTCATCTACTTATCTTTTTGTTTGACGGCCCTAGCTTTTCATCGTCATCTGTTACATAGAAATAGAGAAATGGAATTTTATTACTCTCGGCATTGTGTATTGTACTATTTTTCAAGGTTTGGTATAACTATTACCTTGTGGAATGTCCTGTTCCACTTCCACTGTTTCGTCAGTTTCATAGGTTGGAAAATCTAGCTTAATCTCATTCTCCAATTCTAATTCATCCTCTAGGTCATCTTCAGAAACCACTGTCATATTATCACAACTCTTCTCGCAATTGAGGCACAAGTTAGAGCATTTAAGCTCTGCCTTCTGGCAGCCACAATGTTTTTGGCAGTTCTTAGTGCATTTGCATGAATTAAGTTTCAATAAAGCTGAAGGTTCGGAAGGTTCAATGCCTAGCCATTGCTGGCCCTGATGGTAATTTCTTAAAGTGTGTTGTTGTGCTGTGCCTGCAGATGGTGGTAGTGCAGCAATGTTGTGCTTGTACTTGAAGGCAGATTTAATGTAAAAAAATATATCTCAATTAGTTCAATGATGGCACTTTTTTCCCACTACAGCCGTATAATGAAACAAGAAAACGATCACGAGCATCAGAAACCATTTCCAGAGTCGCGTTGGAGGTTTTGAATATTTTTATTGTGTTAACAAGATTAGGGTTCTTGGTCAGAGTCTGAAGAAATTTCCCTTGCTGGAATAACGCCGAGGTAGTATCGCAACCACTCATTGCACGTAAAAATTGGTTCACTTACAGCATCAATTGGAGAAAACATAGGTGTAGAAACTTTGTCTTGTCGTGATTTCAAAAACAACACGTTTTCATGCTTGCTGAGGCCTATCAAATGACCAATAGATCCACATCCCACCAACTACAGTCTCATTAGTTGCAGTAAGGACAAAGCTGTGTTGACTTTCCGGGTGTCTGCGTCTACCTTCGTTTGCTTGCATGGAATTCCAGCTGAAGAAAACAATCAGCACTCCTATTAATCGACTTTTGTAGTGATGATTAGCAAGAAAATTTTCTTTTGACGTCGTTGGCATCATTGTTTCGTCAAACAGAATGTCAGCTGAAGTACGTTTTCTAGATATTTTAATTCGCTCTGCACTTTTTGTACCCCTTTCTCGCCCTCAGGGTAACCACAAAAAACAACCACGGCTTACAATTGATACTTTGATTTTCACATAATTAATGTAATTATCACAAACACAATAAAATGATTAATTCATACTCCAAGGAAGCCTATGCAATAAAAATCCCCCGTCAATGACGTATTCAACTTGGCCTCAATTGAACTTGGATTCTGTGGTTTGAATGCTTCAAAGAGAGTTGACGTTCCTTTCTTAAACCATTGCCGAATAATAAGTAATATGGGCTTAAATCGTAGCTCAAACACTCTTCAAGCTGGTCATCCGTATTCTTAGCACTGGTAATTCTTTGGAACAAGCAGTTGGATTGACAGGAATCAACTCGTTGTCTATTCGTATCGCACTGGTCATTGCAGCAAGAGGATGAACCCTATAACTCCGCTTGAATTTTACAGTTGCGAAGTCACCACTAATAATTCTGTTGATGCCCTTATTGTACAAATCCAAGCCTTATGACTATTAATTCTATCTTCGGCAAACAACACAAGTGCTGAGTGAAATAGGGGTTTGTGGGTAGGTCAGGGCTTTGTGGAAAGGGGAAATGCTGCAGTAACCATTTACACATTTTGGCTCCATCCTTGTCTCGTTTCTACTCTGGAGCCCCTCAGACCTCAGACTGTGCTGTTCAGAAGAGTGAAATGTAACAACAGAATAATGTTCAATCTGTTCACAGACATGTTGTACAGACGTCATTCCCATTGTCCATCTTGCCAATACACTTTCCCCCACCCCACGACCATGTGTAAGTCCTACATGATGTTTCATGTGCTTCATAAGAAATTGTTCAATGGTCATGTCAGTCCATGTACCACATGTTAAGAAATAATACAATACACAATGCCGAGAGTAATAAAATTCCATTTCTCTATTTCTATGTAACAGATGACGATGAAAAGCTAGGGCCATCAAACAAAAGATAAGTAGATGAAGGTGAGGTGCATCGGGTTCGAAAATATTTAATTTTCGTTTTTACCTTGTTAATTAGCATTGCTTTTTTCGGTTGGAGTGATTCAACAGCCATCATATTTAGTAGCAGGCTAGGCTACTAAGCAGGCAGTAAGCATCATATTGCTTACAACTAATTACAATTACATAAAGGAGTGAGAGAGTTAGTGAGCGAGGGTAAGTGAGGTGCCAATTCTCACAGTAATATCCAAGTACTTTTTTCCTTTGGGTTCGACGCGCGGTAGTGGCGCAACTGTTTATCAGACAAAAAACCTCTAAGTCTTAAAATGTAGAAAATTGTATAATCTTTCATTTCATACAAAGTCAATATTTACGAAAAATCCTTAGTTTCTGAGCTACATTGCAATAAAATGGGATGAATCCCATTTTCACAATTTTCTTCATAAAAAGACCAAAATTCACGTTGCTCTAGCGGCGAAATGGTACGTTGGAGAAAAAGTCCTTAAGACATAAAACGCAGGCAATTTTATCTTCTTTAATTTCATGTATAACCTTTATTTACGAAAAGTGGATGGTTTCGAGCTATGTTGAAAACATTGAAAAATGTCGGATTTTTAACATGTTTTTGGCCCAAAAAACGTTTTTCCGGGCAACATTTTTGTTGACAACATGATATTCGTATTCAGCCACCCCAAAAACATATAGGACCCAAAAATCAAAACTGCACCAAAACTTTCCGCTATTTGCCATTTTTGAGCACCGTTTGACTGGACTTAAACAGCTTTCGAAAGATCTAAGAATATTCTAATGGGTGCTTCATTTTGGTCTATTGATGAAGCAACATCTTTAAGAAAAGAAAAATGGTAGTTTCCGTAGATTTTTATTTTCTAATACCGTGTAGTGAGTCTGAAAACGCTTTTTTTTTCCCTGAGAAAGGTTTCCATTCGTGAGTAGAAAAGGCTCTCTAATATTTTTGAGAAAACTGACAAAAGAGAAATTGGTCGGTAATTTTGAATTTCGTTTTTGTTCCCTTTTTTTAAATAGTGGCCTTAATTTTTGCCGTTTTGAAAATATCTGAAAATATTCCTGTACGTAAAGAAGCATTGAAATGTGAGTTAACGGATGTATAAAGGCAGGTGCACAAGTTTTTAATAAACAATCCGGAAATCATTAAAACCAGATGAATATTTTTTTTAGTTGACTGACTATTCTGAGGATTTCGTTGGGAAAAGTTTCGGAAATAAACATGTTATCGGATTTTTTTTGGGAAGCGTAAGATGTTGAATTTTGTGGTTTTAGTCCTTTCGTGAGATCAGACGCAATTATAGAAAAGTGTTTGTTGAAGAGATTGGCAACTTTTTCCGGATTACTCGTTTCTCTTTCATTATCCTTTAAAATAACATTGTCTACAAGGTATCGAGATGATGTGGTTGTATTTTTTACGATATGCCACATTGCTTTAGTTTTGTTACTAGCGCTCAAAATGACCTAACTATTTTTCATCATTTTTGCTTGAACTACTACTTTTCTTAAAATTCTTTTGTATTCTCGGAAGTATACATGGAAACCGGGTGATACGTTATGATGCTTAGAAATAAAGTAAAGCGTACGTTTGTCTTTACACGATGTTCTAATCCTTGTGTGATCCCATTAATACTTTTGCCTGAAATGTTTAATTTTCTCTTTTAAAGAGGAAAGCACGTATTAAAATGAATTGAAGCTTGGAGCAAAATAAATTATGTTTTCATTTGTGTCAACACGCCATATAAAACTGCACCCCATGATTCCTTCACCAAGTAGTCCGTAAATAATTTTATATTAACTTTAGTGAATGCACATGCGTGTATTATTTATTGTGTCAGTGTTTATGTTCTTAGTAATTGTAAGAATTTGTGCATCGTGGTCACTGTAACCTAGATTATTCGTTATTATTTCGTATGAAGTTGTGGTTTTGTTAATTATAATGTGATCTAATGCTTTTTGTGATTTAAATGTATTCCGTGTATTCACTGTAATATCTAAATTAAAAGAACGAAGTAAATTGAGAAACTGCTCTTTTTCGTGGGATTCGCTCAGAAAATCAATATTGAAATCTCCACGTACAACAATGGATTTAAAGGAGAGGTTACTAATTTTGTTCAGAATTATCTCTAGATTTTCCAAGAAAGTGAAATAATCTGCAGCTCGCTGTGTTGGAGGTCTTAGAGCAAAGTAAGATAATTTGAGCGTGGGTAACATGTACTAGTGTTGTTTCAACAACTTTTTCAACTGAATATATAAATTGAATTTTGACAAGAAGGTAGAATCAATATCATTTCTTACGTAAATACACGAACCTCCGTAAGTGGGGCCCTTAATTGATTCCCTCGCTGTACAATACGATCCTGCAAGGTAAAAGCTAGGAATTTGGAGTGTGTTTATATCATTATGAGACAACCAATGTTCTGTAAAGCAAAAAACATCTATTTGTCTTAGATCACATTATAATGCTGCCTTGATCAATTCAATTTTTATTTGAAAGAGATTACACATTATGATGCATTATTCGAATCTTTTGCATGTACCTACACGGATGTTTTTCTGTTGCATCTGACTGTAGTTGCTATTTATTTATTTATTTCATTTTTACCTGGAGTGCGTGGTCGAAGTAATCGTGTCCAGTATCGAAGTATCGTGGTCCAGCAGTGACAAGAGGTGAGGAAGGAGGGGTGACAGATGTAGAGGAATTGAATAGTGGGAGAGCTAGTACCCTGATTAGGTTCAGGGGATAAAGTAATTGGATCCAAAGGGGTCCCGGAGGATGGAAGAGAAATAGATGTGGGTGGGGATGGGTCTTGGGCAGGACACTGCCGAGGTTGTGAAATTATGTGTTTGGCAAGCTCACTACCGAGTGCATGTTTTCCGACAAGGTTCAGGTGAAGACCATGCCGGGTGAAGTGTTTTTCTGAGAGAAAGTTTAGCTCAAACAATTTAGCATGTGTGCCTCTCAGATTGCAGTTTCAATTGGT
The DNA here is from genome assembly GCA_031308135.1 of Acheta domesticus. Taxonomy (NCBI): domain Eukaryota; kingdom Metazoa; phylum Arthropoda; class Insecta; order Orthoptera; family Gryllidae; genus Acheta; species Acheta domesticus. The sequence continues at coordinate 98,089,754 of JAHLJT010008446.1, read as the reverse complement.
TGTTTTCTTGACTAATTTCTTTGCATAGTGATGGTTTGTTATACCAGAAGGGCAGAGTCGACACTACAATGTTCGTATTTTGGGCGGCACGTTCTAATTTGTCAACATGTTGTTCAGGCGTAAAGTGATCACCCACATTAATGGCATTCTACCCTCCTATGATGATGACTGTATCCCCTTTGGTGAGAGTTTTTGAGTGCGTGCCTAACTCACTGGTCACGTCGGCAAACCTCCCGCTAGGTTTAAACACACACACGACAGAGACATTGGTTGGGAGTTTCCCACTGAGCAGGGAGGAGATTTGTCGCCCATGGCTATCTGCTAAAATGAGTACCTTTTTAATGGCTCAGTGGGAATGTATTGGTTTCTTGTGAGCCAGGTTGCGCAACTCTACGTGTCTTTGTTACTTTGCGCTTGCTAGCCTGTTTGCGTTTGTTTGTGAATGGACGTGTCGATGATGGGTGGGGATGGTGAGGATTGGAAGTCAAGGAAACTCATTGTAGTAGTCTAATACAGAAAATCTGTTTTGTTGTTATTGTGTTTTTGCTTCTGTGAACGGGCGGTTGGAGGTTTTTGCGGTGCTGCCTATTGTTGTCCAAACGTCTGTGTTTTAAATGACCTCTTCTAGCCTTCGTATATGTTCATCTAAATTACTTTTGATATGTGTGAAGGCTTTCAGAAGATCGGCTTTGCGAGTGTAGAGAGTAGAAAGTGTATAGCGATTAGTAGCCATGTCACGAATGCGTGTCAAGTGCGTGGTAAATATGAAAATAAATAAATAGATGAGAATTCCGAATAATACAAAAAACTACTCCTTAAACTATCTTTTTAATTTAATTGTATTAACTTAATTTAAATAAGTTACGTATTTGTTTAAAAATAATAATGATGTGATTCTAATTAGTATTTAAATGTGATTAATTAAATTCAAAAAGAGTGCAGTGTGTTTAGTGTAATAGATTGAAGTTGCAAACTAATAAATACAATTAGATTACTATACTTTACCTATTGAAAAGCCACGAAATTCACCACTTCAACAATTTGAAATATAAAGTTCAAGTCTTTCCGTTACTCTTGTAGACGAAACTTTGAATTATGATGTTTTCCACAATTATCACAACACTTTCACTAATAGTTTAAAACTTTACGCAAATTTAAATTAATTTACAGAGCAAAATAAATATTAGTATTCTTTACTCTGTTCAAATAAACGTTTGTCCGTTACGCCGTCTTGTCCGTGACATCCATCAGTGGGGAAAATTCATCTGGCCGTGAGTCACGATAAGGACATGATGCGGGACCTCCTCCGACGCGAGATAGAACGAGTACGTCTCCTTCCATTCGAATCTTGTGCACCGTTGAGGAGAATTTACGAAAATCTTAAAGCTAAGAGAGTGATAGAAACAGCGAATTCTGTCTTAAATGAAGTTGTACAGACCTCAAGCAGGGATCTAGATATTACTGAAATCAATCATATCGTATATGCAACTGGATATCTAGTATCTCAAATAATTTTGGGGCCAGCCAAGAACACCGATGGCCACCAACCAGACAGAGTAAACAGCTCCGTACCCCTATGGGCGAAAAGAATTATGAAACGGATAGCCGACACACGGCGTGAAATATCACTCCTAGACGAGGCATCTTCTAAATCAAATCACACTTCTAAATTTCAACAAAAAATACCCCATGTTGAACAAAAATACCTAATTGAAAATGACAGAAAAAGGCTAATGGTAGCTGAAAAGCTAAAAGAGAAAATCCAAGCATGGCTCAACGAATCAGACGTTACAAAGATTTCCGTGTACAGAACCGGTTGTTTGAAATAGACGCGAAGAAATTCTATCGCAGTCTGACTAAAAAACCGAAGGGCAATACTGCCCCTCCTTCAGAAGTTGTCGAAACATTTTGGGCAGGAATCTGGGAGCAGAGTAGATCCTATAACAAAGACGCATCATGGCTCCAATCTGAAGTTGGCGCTGCGAATGGACTCGTGGAAACAGTGGAACATGTTCCCGAATTCTCGGAAGAGGACCTCTGCCAAGCAATTAAGAACATGGGAAACTGGAAATCCCCCGGGATTGATAGGATTCACATTTATTGGATTAAAAAAATAACAGCATTACATTCTGGCCTAGCAAAGGCTGTTAATAAAATTTTAGAAAACCCTAAGGAACTCCCCGAATGGCTCACTCGCGGCATCACGTATTTGCTACCCAAAGGAGACAGCTCTTTGGCGAAAACTACAGACCAATCACTTGCCTGCCAGTAATGTTCAAAGTTATAACTGCACCCATAGTTGACAAAATGTATAGACGCCTAGAGAAGAACCATCTGTTGCCAGTTGAACAGAAAGGATGTCGTAAAAGTTCCTATGGTTGTAAGGAAATCTTGCTACTGAATAAAATCATCTTGAATGATCTAAAGAAACGAAAACGTAATTGAAGCATGGCTTGGATTGACTACCATAAGGCCTTTGACAGTGTACCACACGATTGGAGTTTGAAGACCCTGGAGATCTATCAATTTCATCCTAGACTTGTTGAGTTTTACAAGGCTAGTATGAAGTTGTGGAGTACCAGGTTACTAATACACAGCGGAAAGTGAGCAGTAGAAACAAAAAGTATTCAGATAAACAGGGGAATTTTCCAAGGAGATTCGCTAAACCCTCTGTTGTTTTGCATTAGTCGTATCCCACTATCTAGACAGTTGTCGCACACTGACTTTGGTTACAAGCTTCATGGTGATGAAAGGCCAGTATCACATTTGTTTTACATGGATGATCTTAAAGTGTTTGCAAGGAATGAAGCGATTCGCTCCCAAATGCTGTCCGCCATCAATGATTTTTAGCAATGACATCTGTATGAAGTTTGGTTTTGACAAGTGTGCAGAAATCGACTTAAAAAGAGGCAAAGTGGCAACATCAGAGAACATTGAAGTTGATACGCACACTGTGATTCAAGATCTTGAGCCAGGTAAATCGTACAAATATCTGGGAATTAAAGAATGTGAGACCATCTCGAACGACACAATGAAAGAGAGAATTCGCTAGGAGTATTGCAAAAGAGTGAGACTGGTCCTGCAGTCTGCTCTGAACTCCAGGAATAAAATATCAGCAATAGGTAGTTTGGCGGTGCCTGTAGCCGAATACGGTTTCGGACTAGTGGATTGGACTGAGCACGAAATTCGCGTCATGGATCCAAAAACCGGAAAACTGCTTACAATGCATCATGTTGCCCACCCTCGAGCTGATGTACATAGACTTTATGTGTCACGTAAGGAAGGAGGAGGAAGAGGCCTCAGACAAAAGAAGCCTCGGGATGGGAAAATATGTAGCTAGCCTTCAAGATGACCCACTAATGAGGCAGGTCATGAAATCTGACCGAAGAATGGGAAGCAGAGGCATTGTAAGCGTAGCAAGAAGCATTGCGTACAAGACAGGTCGAATAACAGAGACACTGAACTTCTAATGCTACTTATCATGAAATGTGACACAAAAAATGTTAAAGAAATCGTGGAGAGACAAATCACGCCACGGACAATATTTGAAACGAATGGACAGAGCACAGATCAATAAAGATCAATCATTTATGTGGCTTAAAAGGGGAAGAATGAAGCCAGAATCGGAAGCACTTGTAATAGCTGCCCATGATCAGGCGTTGAAAACACGACATTATGATAAAGCGGTTCTCAAAATTCCCAAGATGATAAATGCCGCATTTGCCAGGAACCGGTAGAAACCATTGATCATATTGCCTCAGTATGTCCAATCCTAGCAAAGACCGAATATTTGAAAAGACACGACAGGGTGTGTAGATCCACTGGCAGATCTGTACCGCCCTCGAAGTTCCAAACACATGCTCCAAGTGGTACGAACACTCACCAAAGCCGGTGAGTCGCTGACGTCTGTTGGATTGTTTACAATATTGTATAACCAAGAAATTCAAACTGATCGCACGGTAGAGGCGATCATTGAATATTTTTCGATGACCTTTAGTGGTGTGCATTGATTTAGAAGATACCTCAGCTAAGACTGATATTTCACGCCGAGTGCCGGCTATCCGTTTCATAATTCTGTTCTGTCCATGGGGGTACAGGGCTGTTTAATGTATTTTGTTGTTGGCCGTCGGTGTTCTACGCTGGCCTCAGAATTATCTGAGATACCAGATATCCAGTTGCATACACGATGTGATTGATTTCAGTAATATATAGAACTCTATATGGGGTCTTTACTACCTCATTTTAGACAAAATTCGCTATCTCACTATCACCCTCTTAGCGTTGGCATATTCGTATATTTTCCTCAACCGTTCACGAAATGCAAATGGAAGTTGACGAACTCTTTGGGCAGAATTTGCATCATGACCTTATCGTGCAATTCATTGCCAGATAAATTTTCACCACTGACGTGTTTCATTGGAAAGAGATGAACCTTCAAAAGAACCATTGTTTTCATGTTTTACATGTTCGTCATGTGGGTAGTTCGATCGAAGAATATACTCCGCATTTGTCTGAACATCAGCAAGTTGTTTTGCTGTCAATTTTCCACTGATGCGTATGTATCGTCGTTGACTGGCAAGCTTCTTTGAGCCCAGGGTGTGTCTCATATCTGGGTTCCGCTCTCTCCATACGTTGAAAACTTCTATTTCTGCGCCCCCGTTTTTCGCTTTTGCTTAGTAAAAGCACCACACCACCTCATTCAATTCATCCCAGGTCCATCTCCGACAATGGCTTTGAGCTACTGCCGGCTCTGGGTCCCTGGGGCTAACATCCGTGGGATGGCCAGACGTCGACAAAGTGACATTAGCTCGGTTTCTGAGCAGGTATGGGACACTGGTAGAACAAGGCACGTTAAGATTCATTACATTGCTTGTTCTATCCATTTTGCTCATTGGTTTTGAGTGAAGATTCGCAGGGTAGTAAGTTCGAGTTCACAGATCACACTTAACCCTTGAATTGTTTCCTGCCACCCGTTACTGCGACCCACAGTGGACTCGGGACATCTCCCGGCAGGGCCAGGAAGGGATCCCTCCGATCGCCAGTGGGCATTACTAAACCCTACGTGATTTTCCCCGACTGCTGAAGGCAGCCTCCTTTTCGCTGGCTAATGCAAGGTTCGGGCCTCCACTATAATCAGTGGCCTGGTGTGCCAACCCAGTTTCTCTCCTTTACCCTCCATGGGCCGATAATAGGAAGTCCAAAGGTTCATGATCCTTCCCTCTCTACTTACTTCCCACTCTCCTCAAAATGGAGTACTTCTTCGTCGGATCCCTCGCCTTCAACCTATTCAGCAAGGAAGGCCCTACCAGTAGCTAGGCTACCACTGACATAGCTTTCAGGCTCTATGAGGGTACTCAAGCAGCACCACCAACTGCAAGTTCGTGTACTCCCTAGGTGGAGTTGTTGTTTGTTGTTATTATTATTATTACTATCATTGTTATTATTGTATATTCTGGAATAACTAGTCCTTCCCATACGCGCACACTATTTTCAGTGAACCGAAAGTCAATTTATCAATTTCTGGTTTTCAGAGACATGAGAAACACTAGCGAGTTTTTGCACACCATAACGGGCATTCGTTCTATCGTGTTTGTTCATTGAGAGAGCGAACTCCGGGTGGGTATCTTGTCACTTAGGATCTAACCTCACGCCCGCATCGCGGAAAAAACACTTTCGTAGCACATACGGCGCTTGCATAACACGGCCCCCAGCAAGCGAGGCGACCGATTCACGTCGGCACGCAGCCAAATAGCCTGCCCATACAATGCTTGGGTCGAGCCGTGATGCTCTAGCTGACTTCCCTACTGGCCATTGGTCAGTCCGAATTCTTTTAAGTGCCTCATTTGCACTGCAGGGCGAACCCCACCCAAATTTCCCGTTGGGTTAGCGGGTCACTGCCACGACGAATCCAAGTGCCCGTCAGAGGACCGCCCGGACGAATCCGGGGGGGGGGGCTCCCGGCCCTCTTCCCATCTTCCCACTGCCTACACGTTAGGCTATACCGACCTGGGTGAGACCGTAACCAAGGCATACTGACGGGGGGTAATTGCCCGCCGGACTTCTATTTGTGGATTCCAGAGCCCACGTAAAATCAAAGACTCCTTTACCCGATCCTGCCTCAAGCGATTTTTCCGACTAGCCAGGGGCCCGACTGGTGGGTCGCCGGGTTGAACCGACGGCCCGGAGCTTGGCTCTGTTGTCTACTCACTGCCAACCGATGGCTCTCGACCTGAGTAGGTCGGGAACAGGACGACAGTCGGGATTTCCAACCCCGTTTCGGGCTTTAAAGTAGGTTTGGGAGTCACCCGTTAAGGCTTACCCTCTTCCTGACCCTTGTCCTCTGTGGTCGACGACAAGCCGTCTGGTTTGAACTGGTCCCGGATGGGCTTTCAACCCCATCTGATTCACCTCCCTCGGCCCGCTCTCGTCCCCATGGGCGCAGAGTCACGGCCCACCTCTCAGTGTGCACCCTGATTGGCAGCAGCGGCGCCACTTCCACAAGTCCGAGCGCGAGGCGAGTGGGCGTCTCTGACCTCGGTCGGATAGAACGTCATTGCCTGCTGGCTTAAGTACGTCCTCAAAATCGGCAACATATGTCCACATACTGTTTGGGAAACAAAGGTTGAAATAAAACACACATGAAATAAAACACACTTGTGCCCCCCCCGAGGGCCTTAAATCTAAGCCTTAAAATTAGAGTCTTATATGCAGGTCATGCATCCGGGGGCTGTACCCTCGATCGTACTCCGCGTGGCCTTGGCCCCCTCCTGCAAAGTCCACCAGTGCCGGTCTGGCGAGTCACTCTTCTATGTCCTCTTTTAGGTCAGTATCTACTCGATTGTATGTAAGTATAGCCTCAAAAATATAATCATGGCTATCCTACCCTTTGTATTGAGCTATCGGCAACGGGTATGCCGCAAGCTGGGGGTCGTGCGGTCGCTTGGAACCGCTCAGGCCCCTGAAGGGACCTCCCTTATGTTCAGTACCGCCCGGTGTCGGCCCCCCTCCGAAGACCGCCTGATCCGTTCGGTACCTAGCCTTTCGGCCACGCCTTACACTCCGCCCGGTGTCGGCCCCCCTGGGGAAACCACCTGGTCCGGACGGTAGCTTATCGGCGAGGCCTTAACGACACGGATGTGCCGGATAATGGGGTCGGGTGCGGCCGGATAATAGGGCCGTCCGCCTAGCCGTGCTGTTCTGCACTATCGACGCGGCTACGCCGGGCATTTTCGCCATTGTGGGTACGCAGGACCCCGTGGTGGATCACTGCGCAAGAGCCACCCCACGCTGACTACTGGTGCTGGCGCCGGGCGAGTAAGATACCTCGGGTCATCACTCCGCGATACTTCTCGGAGACCGGCGTTGGAGCTGGGGTTTCCCAGCGGTCGCTTCCACATCCGCCCAGAGCACTTAAGAGAAATACTCATTGCCCCTAGGACTCTGCTCTGGCTCTCACCCTTAGGACGACAGTTTTTACTCTGCCTACCCGAGCAGTGTTTCATGCCCAAAGGCGGGGGTACGCCCTGTCTGGAGTCGGGTGGTCGATCGGTCCACCAAAGGCTGGCCATGCTTCTCCTTGCGTGCCTTGCCCACTTGGAGCTATCGACAAAGCTCTGCCGTGAAACTCAGGGTCCGGGTGGTCGTCTACAACTCTCCACCAGAGGTCGTGGCCACCTACGCAGACACGCCCCCCCTGCGGGGACCATAACGGGCAGTAACTATCCATGTTCTACGCATGCGCAGATGCATAAAAGTGACGCGAAACTTAAACTGGGCCTGCGCAGATCGTTAGTGCTGTCCGCTATGGCGTGCAAAATCTCTCTACTATCATTCGTGGTGAATTGGCAACGCTCACGAGTGGAAATCGACTCCACGATGCTTCCTTCGCAGTGGCACTGTTCTCCCTCGCACGACATAGCGTCTGATTAATGACTATTTAATCTAAAACAATTGTAGCATGCTAGGCCATGGAAATTATTTCTTCAATAAATTTATTCCCGAAATTACTAATTATATTGAATTCTTTGCCTTTAAATATTTTGCCAAATTTTAAATGTTGTTTGCAAGGTCCTTAACATACTTACTCAATATATTTTGAAGTTCGATCAACTTAGCTTTTGCTACCCAACTCTTAGTTTCACTCAATATATTTTGAAGTTCGATCAACGTAGCCTTTGCTAACCAACTCTTAGTTTCACGATACCATCCGAAAGGTGATTTCTGCATTGAAAAACAATTCGGGTCAGTTAATTTTTTTAATATGTCTCTTTTCTTTCTGTGTCATTATACAGCATTACATCTGATAGATCAATTTTATTTTCAATGCTGACACTTCCAAAACTGGCCGGATGAGCAAGTGAACGCAAATGACTGACAAATGTGATCATTTTGAGAGACTGCAAATTGTTATAGCGTTCTTCAATTCTCACATTACAATCATGAGAAACTGATCATGGCCCAACAGAATAATTTATTAAGGTTACTATTTCCTAATAATTAACTGTTTATTTTGAGGTATTAAAGAAGTTACCTTTCCTTTTCTTTGTGCAAACATCTGAACACATGAAGTTCCGGAACAGACCTCCCTATACGAATAATTAAATTTTCTCCACAAAAGTACAACTGAATAGATTGTTTTTAAATATCCTCAATTATATATGTATTTCTGCCACAGCACAGTAACCTACAGCTATGGAGCACAAAAAGACAATACACAATAAGAACAGGAACTAAGAAATAATATGCACATTATGAATAACACGCACAGATCAAATAAATCCACAAGTAAAAGACCGTGGCATTACGTAGCAAGCGGCGCTTATAGTACCATTGTGTATGAATGCGATTGCGAACACATCTGCAAGCTCAATACAAGGCCACTCTGGGCGGCGGTGGGCCAAGGTTGCGGCGCTTACCGGTGTCCAGCATGCGATCAAATGGTGCTTCCAAAAAGTCAAGAGCGCATGCGCGAACTGCCTAATGTATGTAGATGGAGAACATCGTCATGCTCACTTCGGGCCAGGTTGCGGCGCCTACTAGCTCCGTCTCTTTCAGCCGCTTTTCTGTCCTCGTCAACAATAGCGGTATATGATCAATGCAGGGTCCCGAGACCATGCGCGACACAGTGTACCCTTATTGGCATATTGGCAGAATTTAAAAAAGCTTAGTTCTCTATGGCTAGAGAGGCGATTTCAATATATGATAATTACATGTAACTGTTTTTTCTCCAGGGTAAGCGCAGCATACCTAGCTTACCTGGAATGCACGCCACTGGATGTCCGGTAAACATTCCACGCGCAACTTACTGTCTCATTTTGCCACGTGACGCACTATAGAATCTCCTAATACAAGGCAGGAGTCTCTAGCGTTCTCATTTGCAGGTTCAACCACAAATGCCGCAGTTTTGTCTCTCAACTCCGCCAGTTGCTCATTAAGAGCCTTATTAGCCACCTTCAGGTCTGCGATTTCGCTTCGCGCGGGTCTCAGCTCTTCTTCCAGGTCTCGCACGCAATCTTCCTTGCATTTGGGACAAACCCATCCTTCACTTTGCCCTCCTTTAACGATGCTACAACTTGCTATCGCCACAGCATTCGCATCGCCAGCCCGAAGAGAGATTCTTGTTGCACCCACGACACACGATTTGGATGACATTATTACACGCACTAACGACAGCACTAACAACTGGACCAGACTTTTCTTCGATCTCTCCGATCGCTAACAATACAGCTATCACCGTCGCACTCAAGGAGACCGCGCCACGTGGCCGGTCCCGGAAAGGCACCCGGCCCACGCGCCGATCCCTGGCCCGATATTCTTGCAGGTACGAACCCATCCTAATCCGCAGGAGCTCTCGAAAGGAACGTCTGCATCCAACGACCGTCACAACAAGACTGTAGCGATTGGAAGTGTAGCGAGAAGCATTGCGAAGAAAACTATGCAAGACACGCAGAATAACACAGACACTTCATTCTGATGTGACTTAACATGAAATGTAAGACAAAAAATATTAAAGAAATCGTGAAGAATCAAACCACTCCATGGACAAAAAAAAGTATGGACAAGATGCAGATCAAAAAGATCAGTCATTATGTGTAGCTTAAAAGGAAAAGAATGAAGCAGATTCGGAAGCAGTTTTAATAGCTGCTCAAGATCAGGCAGTGAGAACACGACACTATCATAAAGGTTCTCAAAATTTCCCGAGATAATAAATGCCGCATTTGCCAGGAACAAGTAGAAAGCATTGATCATATCGTCTCAGCTTGTCCAATTCTAGCAAAGACTGAACACTTGAAAAGACACTATAGTGCAGGGGCGTGCGGTGATTACTTCATATCTCAGCTGCTAGCGGCCAACCAGTTTCCCTCCACACCTGTACTCCAATGTTTTGTTATCTGCTGTAATTATCAGCGGTGTGCAGTGATTACTTTGTATACCCCAGCTGCTAGCGGCTAACCAGCTTCCCTTCCCCAACCTTTTACTCCATTTTTCTATCTACTGTAATTATACCAAGGTTGGTATTGGCCTACTGTTTTCAGTTATCTACTACTTTTCGAGTAATTGCCTCGTTGAAAATGGTCTGAAAATATCAATTATATACTCTGTGGAATACATACTAAACACAATTATTCCTGAATAATACCCGTTAGATTAGAAAAAGCACTTAGTATTACTACACTGCAAAGTTACTACAAATCCTCATGAAATTAGAGTAAACCGGACAATACGTCACAAACACTACAATGGATTACCTCTGCATCACGCACTGCCGTGTCACGCTCACTGATTCTCTGAGAAGAGTACGCTGTGGTATAGTGCGATTTTACATAGCTGCCCCTCAAGTCCCTATGGCCACGGTGGAATATCACACGGCATTTCACGTCTCTTGGTGGTGTCGCATGATCGCAAGTACTGCTTGATACGGTCGCGATCATGCGATATCTAGCGGCATGACTGAGAAAGACGCGAGTGAGAAATATGTGCCCCCATAGTCTTTTATAAGTTATAAACTTCTTGATCAACGTTACGGTAATTTATACTAACAAAACATGCTATTTTAAATAATTTTGCATTGTAGTAGTAGTGGTTTACGAGTAACCATGTTCGCAAGCATGACGAGCGAGGCGAGGCGTAGCCTTGAAGCAATGGGAGAGGGAGAAACGTTATCCATTCCCAGCTAGCAGAGTTCAGTACACTATCGGCTGCGGCTGGCCCCTGATCCCCGCATGCCTCTAACTCTTTGAATTAGATGCGCGCACCTTTCGTCCCCAGCGAAGATTTCAGCGCGGGGGTCAAAGCAGTGCAGGCGTAGTGGGCCGCCGCAAAGATCGCAGAGTGTACAGTGGGTGCAATTGTTTTGATCATGTAACATACAGTTCAATATAATTTTAATTCTCAAAATTCATTAAATTCTCACTCTAGATTAACCCAACAGTGCTGGGGTTCAGTGAACGCCACTGCAACGCGTGTAGTTACTGTAGTGTTTAGGTTGGCTCTACTTAGCTTGATATGTAAAATATGTTTGGGGGCTGGGAACGGTACGGAATAAAGGATGGCGTCGGCCAGGTAACGCAAAAGTCGTCTTGACTTAATCCGCAATGACCCGCCCGAAGAAGGTAGTTTAAATACATTCTGCTGCATTCACTGAGAGATAAAGCATTTTACATTGGGGACAAGGTAAATCGAAGTAAAACTGGGTTCAGTGCACGTGTAAAAGTGTGGATGCGGGCGAGATTACGTAGACGAAGAAGAAACGAATAATCCGGCTACATGGATCGAAATTCGTCGAGAGCATTGGGACGTTTTGCAGTCAACGAGCATAATGCGAGAGTGGGAACACTGTGGAAGAAATGGACGCAGTCATTCGAGTTGTTCTTAGCAACAAAAACTATCTCACTAACGTGCAGAAGCAAGAGTTTTTGTAACATTTGGCAGGATCCGAAGTACAGGATTTTTTTATACATTGAATGCTGGCGTTCCAGGAGGAAATGTATATGATTTAACGAAAACAGCACTGGATAATCATTTTGCACTGCAAGTCAGCGTACCATAAAAGAGACACGTTTTTGGTTTTTTACTTCAACAGGAATCGGCTTTGATGGTATAGTGGTTTTCATGCCGAGCTACTGATCCCACGTTCGCAGTCAAAGTCGGGGAACTTTTGTGGTGCCAAAAATCGACGGCATGCATGCGGATTAATGTAATTTTAATACACAAATGTAATTTTTTTAAGTTTCTCAAATATCTAATATGCACAATACCAGCAATTTATAAACATTATTATATTTGTGAATGTGTTTCAAATGACTTCAATTGAAGTTTTTTGAAAACTCAAATTTTTCTATGAAAAAGATCTTCAAATTTCGCATTTTTAATAGCGCTTAAAAGCCATTTTCTTAAAAACGGCTACAATTTTTTAAATTGCTGTTTAGGACAAAGTTTTTGTGTTTTTTAATATTCTAAAATTAATATTTTCGTTCTACTATTAGAAAACCGAAATATTAGGAAAATGTAAAAAAAAAAGTACTTTGGGCGTCGATAGATGGCAGCTGGTTTTCTCAATATTTATCAAAACTACATCTTCAAATATGGTCATGCTTTTTTTTTTTTTTTTTTTTTTTTTTTAAATCCGAGTAGTGTTTCTATAATTTCGTGACAAACATATTAGCCCGCTGCAAATTTACTGCTCTTCAGATAGCCGGATGCGTCGTAAATTAGAATTTGCAATTTTGTATATTATTTCTTTGTTCGTTTCTTACATTCGACCTTTTGTTACACTGAGAGAAATGTTTTGGTAGAATGTACTAAATATTTTTAGTAAACGATCGTATAGTAAATACAATTATTCGTGTAGTAAGATTCACTAAACATGATTTAAGTTCGTTTAGTAAATCAAACAATTCATAATCGTGAGTGAATGAACTAAGAGAATTGTCAGTGTTACTATTCTTGTTTCGTAGATAAAATCATTTGGTGAGATCTACGTTTCATGTCGTCACACTTACTAAACACTGTTTAGTAAGCACTGTTTACTACATACTGTTTAGTAAGCGCGCGTTCTCAGCAACCTGACGAATTGAAATGGTTATAGAATCCATCTGAAGTGTAAGAATTCAACGCTGTATATAGTATTATACGCTATATAAATGGCGTGTTTAGTATTTTATTGGTTTTCAATAATTATGTTATATAAACTAACGCTGGAAATACCATCGACAGCCTATAATCAGCAGCCCTGCGTCCGTAACTGCCTCTGCTAGGCTCGGGTCTGTCAGGTAACCAAGGTTAAGGTATTACGAGTCCACTGGGCCGTAGGATGGCGGAACCCCAGTTGCTACCTTTTTGGAGGGACAGAAAGAAAGTATTTCCTTTCACATTTCCTTTAGTTATTTTCAGTGCACTGTTTGGTAAACATTACTCAATGTATTAGTCAACGCACAGATTCGTTTAGTTTTCTCCACTAGTTGCCATTCGTCCCGAGTACGACCTGTTTAGTGAATATTACTATACGTGCATTAGTGTGTTTAACTAAACAGCAGTTTCGTGAACTTGACTAAACATTTTGTTCTACGAAAATCTACTATACCGTTTAGTTGAATCTATTACGTGATTAATTGTATGAACTAAACATTTCTCTCCGTGTATACATTTACACATTAATCTTTAAAGGAATTATTTTCTTTTCAAATATTGGAAATAAAAATTGGTAGCTCTTTAAGGAAGTATCGACAATGCAGGGAACGCAACAATAGAATTCCGTATGTAGTTGTGGAATTCACATAGTTTTTAACAACACTGCGATGGAAATAGTGAGTTGTTGGAACTGTGTATGATCTGTGTATGTGTGTTCACTCCCAGTCTAAAACTGGAGTTCATGTGAGGCTAGTTCTCAAAGTTTTCGCATATAAGTACTGCGATCTTTGGGTGTCATTTGGGCAAGGTCGTGATTGGTCGTGTAATGTGTAACAGTCACAGTTTAAGATTTCATCTTAAGATGTATATCTTACACCGCAACCCAAACCGATCATGCGCACCGCAAGAACAAACAAGGACCTAGCCTCAAACTGGCTTCAGAAAATTTGCCCCAAAGGAGCCTAGTTAACATACCTATATATCTTACACCGTGGTTGATCGCTTCTTGTTTGAATTGGACGTTTTCAAATAATAGCTAAGTTGTTAGTAGGGCAGAAAGTGCAATATTTCAATTCTACGTAGCTGTTTCCAATAATACGAGAAAGTATGTGCTGTTGTAGCAACACTAGTTTCTTCTTAAATTATTTTTTTTCTTTCTTAAAATTTATGTCTATTCCTTTCTAGTCTTTGTTTCAAATACATGTTTAAATTATTTTCAGATCTACTAATCACATTATTTGTCTCCTGGTAACGAATCTCTATTTTTTGTCTAGACAACACACACACACACCAAAAAAAATCGTGGGCTCTGGGCACTTGGTTGAGCGGTGGGCGCGTGGGTGAGCGCTGAACGGTGGGCACAGATTCACGACGCAATCAAAACACTCGTGACTCAGAGCGCAAGGCGATGATCCAACCTTAATATCTTTCTGTGACTTTTTAAACACCTTTTTTTCAGACCGTTAAAACATACACAAAAATTGGTGGAATCATTTTGGAAAAAATCGTTACAATATTTCAGTTACTTCAGCTGGGGGAGATGCTTTAATTTTATTAAAATGTTAAAATGTGTCTCTTTAAAAAATGAATTATCAACAAAAAGTGTGAATTTTTAATTTGTGCTTTAAAATATATCGTCGCTGGGAATTTTTTTCTTGAAGTCCAATTAAAAACTGCCAGCGACAAAGTTTTGGGTAAAATGATGAAATTATTTTCTATCATCACCCGAAGGTCTTCTGATGCATTTCTTCTGTGTATTTGATGTTTGTTTTGAAGTCGAGCCGCGCGCGACGTGAGACGACGACGTGAGCCTCGACGGAAAGACAAGACAGAGATGCAAGATGTGTCACCTGTAGGGTTGAAATGGGGCGTTTGATTATATGATGTTTTCAGCGGAAGGGACCTTCCAAATCAATACTTGATCACCAGAAGCCCTTTCGAGAATTTCATACTGCATGATATTCTGGTCAGTCTATTTTTGCTGGAGGACGCGAGTGAAGATTGTGGTGATGTGCAATTGTAAAGAAAGTAGGTACGTAATTTAGTGAATCGTGTAGTGGATTAATCTTATGGGATCTAAATATATCACAGGGAAAAGGGGGAATTAATTAAGTTGTAAAAACATTTTCAAAATGTTCGAGAACTTAAAAGGAAAACATCCAAAAACGGAGTCAATCGTTTGAATGAATTTTGCAGAGAAACAGGCATAAGCAGACATTCCTTCTTTAGAATGAAAACGGAAAATGATAATGAAGAAATACCGACCCCGAGAAAAATAAAGTTAACTGAAGAATAAAATCAGTAGGAAAATGAAGTTCAACGATTTTGTACACATGGTACGTCTCAATTTCCATGCGTATCTATTTCAAAGTGTTCCGGCATCAATATAATGTATATAATGTGTGTATATAATGAAAGATGTTAATGATAAACATATACCAAATTTCAAATATTCTACATTTTATCGCTTATAGATAGAAATGAGATTTGAATGAGAAAAGCGAAAAAAACAACAACTACAGAAACGGTAGAAAGAAATGATACAATAATGTGCCTATATTCATAACTAGACATCGGATGTTTAGGGAAATGCCTATTTTTTTCTAGCGAACTTATTTAAAGGCTGATAATATATGTGCACGAATCATGACAAATGATGACATATGACGACGTTTTATAATGCTTATTTTTGCTTCTTTTAGCATAAATGCCTTTTCTTTAGAATTACTGCATGATTTTGCCTCGTATGTATTATTTTTTATGTATTACAATGCTAAGATATCAGAAAATCGACCATGATCCAACCTGACCATTCCTTACGAAACCTTCAATTCACGCATTTATATTTTGAAATACGAGAGGATTCCTAAAAGTATACCAGCATATTTTTCTCCATTTCCCCATTTCATACATACTAGTCATGTTCTGAGAAAATGGCCGATTGACAATATACCGAGGGCACCTTTTGAGCGGAAATAAAACATAAATTCCCAGAAGGTTTCTGTGTTGCTAATGTTAGACTTATAAATGCCACACATCAGTAGATGTTCAGAAATCCCTCGCTGTATTCAAACTGATTTTGTCTCCCAATCATTGCAGATTTGAAATTGCGATCCTTGAAAAGTTACTGGTAATACATTGCAATGGAAACTATTAAGAACAAAATGTAGAAGAGTTCTAAATATGTATGGAGTTTTACATATAATTTTTAATTTTATTGTAAATGTAATTTATGACAGTATCTTTTTTCTCCTTATTCTTGACATTTTCAGTGCCTTTTTAGGCGCCTAAAAGGCGATTTTTTAGAGCCTAAACATCCGATGTCTATTTATAACCAAGATAAATGCGACAGTTTAAAAAAATGAGAAAAGGAACATAATGTACTACGATGAAAGTTGAATAAATATTGGTCATAGTGTTTCGTTTATTGCGTAAATTAAATAATCAATATTTGACGGACAAATCAAGAATTACAATTTTTTTAAAACAATACTTGTAAAGGGTCTCTTTGTATTAGATATTTAGGCTAATAAGAATATTTCGGCTATAATAATAATAGTAATAATGTGCGAATAAACATTTTTTTCAGAAGATATATTGAGAAACATAGCTATGATTTTGACGATTCTGGAGCAAGCTGGCAAGCGAACGTGTCGCGTCAGCAATAACGCGCGGATTCTCCATAAGCCCCATTATGCCTTCACAACGTGAAAAGCAGTAGAGGCTCTCTGGCCTCGGCTCCCAGCAGGTACATGGTACGGCGATGCACGTCCATATTCCGGCCTGGCAAATTCACCTCATCACCTGACGTTGTGGGAAAGTAGAGTGAGTTGTTGTGTGCCGTTTGTGTGATTTGTGTTCATGTTTTCTTTATAAAACAATTAATGAAGCTAAATGTTAAGTGTTACAGAGAATGTCCCACTGACAATGGGCCACTCCCATAACTTCTAAACAGTTCACGACATCGAAATGCAGTTTTCGCTCAACAATGAGGAATCACGGGGCAAGTAATACGCCATAAAGAGAAAAATAGTACAGATACGTAGTAATATGCCATGTTAGATATGAAGAGACTACTGCAATCTGCATCAAAGCAGACATTACCATGAATGAACTGTCAGAGCCAAACTTACTTGAAATACACAAAATTATTTCTTTTAAAATGATTGATACAGTAGTGACTCAGTTGGAATGTATGTTTAAAGATTTTGAAAATTTTCATATTATTGAATTTCTTGACGAAGATCAGTTCTCCACGTACAAAGCGCCCTTTCGTTCAAAAAAGTTTTCTTTCCTAATAAAACAATACCCAATTCTTTGACAGTGAGCAGCTTCGAAATGAACGGACAAATGTATACATTGATAATGCAAAATACATACCTGCAGATTTGATGCAGAAATATTGTTGGACAAATTGCGCTAGAAAAATATTACGATGTATTAAGGTATCAAGAGAAGGTTCAGGATTCAACTCAGTCTAACTTTCCCTGTATCTACAGCAGTATGTGAAAGAAAATAATTACATTAAAGAGAGTAAAGGCATTCTTGAGAAATTCCATGGGAAATATCAGGATCGGTAATTTCAGTACACTGGCTATCGAGAAGTGTCTGCTAAATTAACTTTACAGAAACGACAAATTTAAAGAACAAATTATCGACGTTTTTGCTGAAAAACAAACAACAACAACAACCCACGATGAATGGAGCTAATTTACAAAAGAATGTAAGGTAAGATTTTCAAAATACCCAACTGCATGACTCTATAGAGTCATTGCCTGAGCTTCGCCACTGGAATTCACTTGTAACTTCATGACTTGTAACTTCTGTGAAACGAGCCCCGGACAAAAATATAACTTCGCAACAACTTGTAAATCCTGCACACGTGAATCTTCCTCTCTTGCAAATCAAACTCAGTTTGATGAAAAATTTCGTGAAAGCGATGGATAAAAGTGGGCCAAGTTTCCTGGACTAAAAGAACAAATTCCTAGGATCAGTGACAAAAGTCGTAACAGAATTCCTTAGTATAGCTCGACCAACTTGAGAATGATGTTTACAGGAGCGCGCCACTGTCTGTGTTTACAACCGAAACGACGTGAAAGAAAGCGAGATTTATTTTGTTGCAAATCTAGTATATTCCCAATTAATATTTTAACTATATTTGGACATGTCTGCATCTCATATTGGAAGAAATAAAAGTATACTTTTCTCTGCAAAATGATACAAATTTTGAAACTAATTCTTTCGATGAGCAGTAACATCGAAACTAATTCTTTACCAATATATACCAAATAAAATTCTTTTTATGTAAGAAGTAACTACCACCATAATGAAGAATATTGTAGATACTTATGACAGTAAAGTTAATGTTTTGGTACTTTATTGCATATCTAACAAACCGTCTAAAGCCTATAGAAAACTAGTGGTGCTTCCAACGCACATACTTTCTCGCTCTGCTTCTATATGGTCCTTATTGCTATTCCACTACTTCATAAACAAGCAAAAGTGTATTATACCAGCAAACCATTTCGGTACCGAGACCCGACAACCGAAACTCAAATTCAACGAACCGGCACTTATACCACTACGCAACACCAACACCGCCTTTGTCGAACAGAGCCATAAAAGAATAGAACCGACCTACAAACTGGTAAATGCATGATAAAGAAACAATTGGTACGATGGTTCAATTGGTACGCTTTACAAATACAAGAAGAGAAGTAAAAAAATTGTTAAAAGTTGAAATTTTGAACAAATATATACAGACATTTCCACGACATTTATCGCAATTACATTTTGGTCAAAACGTAATTCTATCGATTTTATCATTAGGAGCCGGTAATTTTCAACATGCGAAAAACATGTCTTTCAAACATGACCAAGAAAAGCAGCGATAAACCGCACTACGAAGTATTCTTAAGGCTAGAAAGTAATAATAATTTCTAAACCGTTAGGGATTGTTAGTTTATCGCATGCCTTCTGGTTATATTGTATTACAATTTAACGTTAAAATGCTCATAATTTTACTTAAATTGGTTCATACAGATATATACTAGACAACGGTTGATTGGACATGTCATACGCTTCAGAAATCGAATAACAGAGTTGAAAAATTGTTTAAAAGACGCAGTTAGGGAAAACACAGACAAGTCCTGTCTATTTATCTGCATTGATTCTATTCGTGAGTAGAAGTACTTCAAATGATGTTCAATAAAGTATCAACACTCTTCAATGTTTTTTTCCTGCAACATCACATTCATCAAATTAAAATCCCCCCTCGGGGCATCGAACTCGGCACCTTCCTTATTGAAGATCTCAACCCGAAGGTGCATTAACCAACCGCGCTTTGGGACCGACATGCGGAACAACTGCTTATATTTTAGTCAAAACGTCCTTGTATCAGTTCTATCATTAGGAAGCCGGTAATTGTCAACATGCGAAAAACATGTCTTTCAAAAAACATGACCAAGAAAGGCAGCGGTGAACGGCTTACTCCACATAATTTATCCGATGATCGGCATTTGGAAAATAACTACTGCGAGAAAGTATATGCCATTCTATAGCACCACTAGTTTATTTATATATTTACCGTCCCTTATTACACACGTGCAGAAAATTTAAAGAAAAAATTTGGAGCGGTTTTTGAGAAAATTTATTTGTAAATTTGAATCGCAATTTACGCAAAAATTACTCGTTTTTCCAAAATATGACCTTATTTGAAATGCTAATTTTGTACAACCGACTTTGTCTGAGGCGAAAATATCTTCAATTTTGCAGTTTTTAAACAGTTTTTTGCAATTTTCGAAAAATTGGGCCAATCAACGAAAATGATACCTACGTCATTCCCTTCAACGTTCTTCGCACTATTCAACAACAAAATATAATCAAAAAATTTGGAGCCATTTTCTTTTGACTTAGAAAATCTCAAAATGGGCTTCATGTAAAGTACCCTCAAATACTAAGATATCGGTTCTAAATTCAAGAAGCCTTGAGACAAGTAAAAACCATCGAGGAATATCAATTTTGAAGAAAATCGGCCGAACGGTTTAGGTGCTAGCGTTGACCACAGACGGACAGACGGACGTTTTGCCGTCAATCGATTTTGAAGTATGAAGAAGCAACAAATCATGGATTTTGACTACACCACGAGATAGAGGATTTTTTTTTCTAAATTTAGCAACATGTTTTATCCACTTTTTTGTCATCAGACCCCTGCTATAAGAGATTTTCTGGCGAAAATTCCCCGTTTTCCGTCGCACGATTTCATAACTTTCTCTTCTTACGAAGTATTCGTAAGGCGAGAAAGTAAAAAGATGAATGAAGGAGAGTACAAAATGTTTAAATCCAATGAATAAGTATTAAAAATTCAATATTAACAAAACTTTTTATTATAGTCTTGTACTAGAATGGTGAAAAGTAAAGAAAGCAACTAAAGGGACAAAAATTAAACAGTCAGTGCAAATCTTGTGTCTCTGAAGTTATATTTTATCAGCTGATTAACAATCTCTATGAAGGAGGCCATGGTGATTCCGTAGGAGCAGTCTCTGAAATCGCTTCCTGTTCCTGAAAACATTTTTTTAGCTAAACTGACTGTACAGACCGGTGTTTTCACTGTTAGTTCCACGACGCGTCGCAATCGCAGCCTTCATTATTCGCCTGGTCGAGTCATAACAGAACTATGAAGAACTAGTATCCGAACTCTTTCAGTCAGGGTTGTTTCATGTCCCTTAAAATACACTTCCTGGATTCATTCTTAGATTTTTTCCTGAAAATCTCGGCTCTGTGTGCAACGAACATGATGAGCGATTCCATCAAGACATTGCAACAATGGAAAAACGTCAAGGAAAATGGAATTGAAGTATGCTTGCAGACAATTGCTGAATACTAAAAAGGGTGTTTTTTTTCAGCTAAATACAGTAAATAATCATTCAAAACTGCTTTGATTGAGATTATTATATCTAAGTAAAGTAAATAAAACCAATCACTTTATAACAGAATGGATTTTTTGACCAACAAAAAACCTTGCTCATTATAAATAAATGCTCTGCAAATTTGAAATCAAGAGCGCCATTTTCCATTAGAAACAACTATTCTATTTCATTTAACAGGCAAAATGTTAAATTTTGTCGACTAGCATAATTAAGCAAGTTCAATATCTTGTGGTAGAAACTTATTTGAAAAGCTTTATGAGTATGGCAAGAATGCAAAAGGCGTCACTGGATTTCTGAGAATATGTTCCTTTGTAAATTACAAATGATAATTTCATCTTGTAAATAAGTGTGTGTTCTTAACTGGATTTGGTTTTCGAAACAATCCAAACAACTCAAAACCAAAATTCAGATGTAAAACAACTGCAACCAAATGAAAATCTGATGTAATACTTTAATATCAAGTTTTTTTAGTCTGGAGATTTTTTCTGTTGTGTAAATAAGTTAAATTTAACTACATTATGCACAAATCAAATTTTTTTCTTTTCTTTTCTTTCTCCTTCAATTTTGGAACAAGATAAGGAATCTTGTTTGTCTTCAAACTACTTTCACCAGAAATATGATGATCAAATGAGATGTCTTTTGTGAATGTTCATTGATGAAGACAATCAGTAATGATATTTCTTCACCCAAAGTATCTTTTTCAGATCATCTCTTTGTGATAAATTTCCTTATTTTCAAAAAGCAATTGTTTTCTAACAAAATTCATGAAGCTTTGCAATTTTATAGTATTATTAACTTTACAAGTTTGATTTCTAATTACTGTGTACAGTTATTAATAATTAAGGTGAATTAGAATGTAACCAAAGATTTCATGTTACACTAAATATAATATTTCAGTTCAAGAAATGAGAATTCTACACACTTCTTTAACTACTTATTTAATTTTAGGTTGTACCATTTAGAAAACCAAATAGAACTGTATGATAATTTATAATCTTGCTTAAAATAAGACCTTTTGTGGATAGGTGTGTGGATGTGGATAGGACTAACTTGAGACCTCAATGTTCATGTATTTTCCCTCATTAGTTGCTGAAATCAATTCCCTTGGAAAGAACAAATATAAATAGGTATGTGATTTGCTTTCCCATTAGAATTTATGTAGTTTATACTATTAAATTGATTTGTGGGAAAGTATTCATATAATTTGTATCTGTATTGAATCTTTGGCCTTCATGTTTCTCGGATTTAAAAGAATTTGAATGCAATTTCTACCCTTTAATTGAATGCTTTTTTCTGTTTGTCCTTTAAATTTACATACTTAAATTTCTCATTCTCTAGTTTATGAGTATTTATTATGAAAACGTTTACTGTAAAAAAATTAATTTTATGACTTATAATTTCATAATGTGGAAATATATTAATAATACTTGTTCCCCAATATGTAATTACATACATTTTTTATTATAGTAATGTGTTTGTAATAATTAAATCAATATTTTCATGTATATTATTATCATCATCATCATCATCATCATCATCATCAGTATCATCATCACTAGGGAGTGGATTTTTATGCCCTCAAAATTATCGAAATATGCTTGTAAAAATATGCATTTATGACCAAAAAATTATTATATGCCCTTTAATATGCAATTAAAATTAACAAAATTCCATGTCCTCTGTAAACCTTTCTTGATAAAATTCAGGAGAAGCATGCTTGGAATGAAAATATACATTTTTGTGCAAATGTATTATAATATTCCCTACTTCAGGGAGAGAAATAATTGAAGTAAATATTCAACTTAGTGAATGTCTTGTTGTATATCTTCAGGCTGGTTTAAAAATATGTTATCAAGAAATATTCTACACTTACACAAGTATTTTATCATCTATAGAAAACAAAAAAGCCCAAACTGTGACAAACTCTCTCGAATCAATGAACACTCACACATAAAAAGGTTCTATGAAAAGATGAAATGTTTTAGAGATGAGTCTCTATTTTAATGAAATATGCAAAATATGTGCCTATAATTACATGAATATGCATCAACAGGAAAAATCGACCACATATGCACAAATATGCACTAACATATTACTCTATATAGCATTATATTCTAACCAAATGTCAAGAAATTTCACTTAGCTTTGCACCCAACAATGGACAAAAATATGAAAAATCATAGAAATCCGCTTCCTAACCATCACCATAGTGATAGTAGTAGTAATCGTAGAAATAATGTCTATTCACTTTAAAGGATACTAAATTTAATGAATTATATTAATAGATAAAAATCTTAATTCAGAAAGATAACGAAACAGATTTTGCACTGTTGTTATACCACAATGTAGATAAAAATAGTGAACAATGTATTTTAGAATTTGATTCTATTTTGGCTCTGACCTCATTCTTATCTTTGGTGTGTACACCAAAATAAATTCGACGATACTTCATATCGGTCTTCAGTATTTTAGGGCAACGATTTGAGATGTTAGTGGGCATTAGTTGTTGAATTCTGGTGCTCCTAGCGGTTTAAGCAAAGCGCCTGAAACGAGACACCGTCTCCTGTTTTCAAACGTGGTAAAACGACACCGAAGCGCTCCAATCGTTTCGAATGCTTCTCGACGTATTTCGAGGACCTGCCTGTAGTCGTAGCGACATATTGCTGCCGCTGCCTTATATTAACCATATTAACATGGCAGCTGTTTCAATGGTTCTAGGAAGTGGTAGACAGTAGTAGTGCAATATGTTGTGGAATTTTGGAAAGTAGAATAGTGCGCATGATTACATTTGGCTTAATGAATGACGTGTTTTAGTGATTTCGTGTAAAGTTCTCGAATACTTATTAGGCCCTTCTACCCACCCCATCCTGCAAACGTATGGAAATTTTTCTTACCAAATTCATGAATGCGACTTTTACAAATATCGTTCGTCACCATGCCTTCGTGAATCAGCATTTTGAATAATACAAAAATTTTAATATCACTATTCGTTATGTTATTGTTTTGCAAACGTGCCTGTGTTACATTCTTTATACAATGAATACATATGTTCTCTCTGAGAGTTCATAATATTATAATATTGACCCTGTAATTAATTTTATTGTCTATATTTTATGTTACTAATATTTTAGTATTCTTAATTATTTGCAGTTTTGAGGCAATTTTATAAAGAACTGAAAGTTCATATATCTTTTGTAGTATCAGTTTGTTTTTATCTCTGACACTTGCAAGAAGTATATAGAAATTTTTAATATACATATTCATCTTATTTGTTGATAGTTTTTCATTTTTTTAAAATCATTATTTATTATTTCCAATATCATGTAAGATAATATTAAACGATATTTATTTTGTAATATGAAAATATTATCTATCTCTATACACCATTGATCTTTGTACGAGATCATAAATGAATTGCAATTGACGTGCAAGACAGAATATATGTGAAAATGTACGATTCTCCCAGTTCTCTTCAAGAAGCATGTGTTGACTTTATTTGTGAAAATTTGGAAGCTTTGTGTGAGACCTCACCAGTGAATGCAAGTACGTCAACAGCAGAAGGAGAATCTGAAACTGAACTCACCCAAACTGCTGCTACTTCTGTTGCTGCTGGAAATCGTCTTGTTTTTCGAGATAATGATGTGTACTTCCATTCTGATATATCAGAACAACTTCTCACTGCACTTAGTGAAAAGGGGAAGCTCTCAGACTTTAGAATGACGTTATTTGATTCCAGTACAACTAGACTGAGGTAAGAGAGAGGATGATTTATTACATTCAGACCTAAATGAGTTTAGTAATTGCCTTATCAAAATTGCATCGTTCATTCAATATTTTATACGTTTGATTAACTGGTCACAGTTGTCACCACCTGCAAATGTTTGTTCAGGTGGATTTTTACACATATTTTTTGTGAAGTTTGATTAATGTGTGTTTTAATTCCCTAATAATTTGTTAATGCAATGCAATTGTTTAATTATTACTAATTATTTAACAGTGTACTGAAGTTTTCCATGTATTAAAATAAGTGCTTTCTCAGGGAATTAACATGATTCATCATTTAATCATTTGTCTTGCTTTGGTAAATTTATTAATTACTGCAGTTCTGTCTTCCTTTGAACATACTCTTATTCCATTGAATGTCAGCAACATGAATCTCCATTGTCTTGAAAATTATAATTAATAATGATGGTGATATGGAAAAGGATTAGCTTAACCTGCCCTATTGTTTAGAAAGATCTCAACAAATTAATAAATTTGTTACAATTAAAATATGATGTTGGGGAGATTTAATATGAGCGACAGGAAGTCTATGGGGCCCTTTAGTTTCCAACAAGGAAGCCTGTCCCCATTTGGCGCGCCTTCCATCAGGAATTAAGGAGGAGAGTTTCCGACGGGGGCGTGCGCGGGCCGCGGGCTGTCATTCCGGACGAGTGAACGGCAAGGCCATTGACAAAGAGCAGTTCGCCCATTCAAAGTCGAAAAAAATTCAGTAAGGAGGGCGAGTACGAAAAAAAGTGTTTGTGAGGAGAGGTGGCGTCTTCAGAAAAGTCGAATTTGAAGTAACAAATTTCCACTGAGTTAATTTGCATTACATCCACTTGTATTGTCTTTATATTCCACAGTATTTGAGGAATATGCAGTTAATAAAATTGAACTTTTCCTTCAGTTTTAGAAAATTGATTCATTTAAACATTTAATTAAAAATATTATAATTTGAATTTTGTAATTAAAAATAGCATTGCCTAATTTTCTCATCAATTTTATTATACTATAATATTTTTCTGATTATTTGAATTAATTATGACAGGACGAAACTCGTTTAACTGAAATAAATTTTTGTTGTAAATTGTATTACTATTAAATTTCGACAAACTTCGACATATCCTGCAACTTTATTACTATTATTATTATTATTATTATTTATTATTATTCCCTCTACATCACAAGAAGTCGGCTGAATATAAAATCTACTCCAGGTTGCAACCAGCTACCTAAGGAAGAGATCTAGAAACTGTCGAAGCCTCTACAATACATTGCGCAAAACGTAAGCTGTTCCGAATAAAGAAATTTCTTGCACTTCCCGGTCTTTTGAATGACCTGGGAGTTTAGCCAAGTTCTTACACAAATTTTGCGGAACAAATCCTAGAGCTCCGATAACTATCGGGACGACCTGTGCACGCCCCACATTCGGCTGATCTCGATTTCCAAACTCTTGTATTTAAGACGTTTCTCTGCTTCCTTGGTAACGACGTTTTGATCGCAAGGTACAGCAACATCGACAAGTAAACACGATTTTTTCTCCAATTCCTGGATAACAATATCCGGTTTGTTTGCCGCTCTCGTGCGATCAGTTTGGATTTGTTGGTCATACAATATTGTACCCACAGACGTCACCGGTTTTGGTGAGTGTTCGTACCACTTGAGGGATATGTTTGGAACTTCGAGGGCGGTACAGATCTGCCAGTGGACGTAACTACACACCCTGTCATGTATTATTATTATTATTATTATTATTATTATTATTATTATTATTAAATAATTTTGGCGGGAAATATAACCATATTTTAGTGCTTGATAAAAAACAAACAACGATGCGCTAACAACCAATCCCATTTAATTGTTATGAACACTATTAGGAATGATGGAGCGAGTGTTCTTGTAACGCACGTCTTTTTAGCCAGGTTAAATAAAATTAATAGAATGTTTAAACACAACAATTAACGTTTAACAGTTTTTCGATGTTTTTTGCAGGTGTAAGTAGAACTACGAACGTTTATTATAAACTTAACGTACCACGTTTACAATGCTTGTTGGTAACGCCGACCGTTGACTCAAATGACTTATTAGAAAGCATTTGAATTTCACCCCTCTTGGAAGTTCTAAGTTAGCCCCCCAAAATTTGGAATCTACTCATTTTGTGGAGACTAATCTGTTCTTTTGCTACTGGACTTATAGCCGCCGTGTCTTTTGACACGGTAAGCAGATCAGCTCCAGTATCAGCTTGCAAGTTGTGCTATGAATTTCTGAAAACAATGCCATTATTGATTTGGAAGATTTAAGAATGTTGCAGTATTTCATGAAAGTTTATCAAATGTGTTAAAACCTATTATTCGCTTCAAACATTTACCAATTCTGAGCGTTACAAAAATCTGCATGAGTCATCAGGAAGCCGCATGGCTATGTAACTTCTATTTCTTCCATATTTATTCCATTTACATTTTCGACATTTAGACCAAATTCTCTTACAGCTTTGGTTTCGTATTGGATAGACTGTTCATATGTTATGATTTTTACGTGTAAATGTGTTTACTCGTCGCGTCTGCGTGCATCTGCTAGCCCCACACCAGTGACGCGTTCTTTATAAAAATGTATGAATAAACTTTGTGAATAAATTTGGGAACTTTATTAAATTTTCGTTTTTTTAGGTCGAAAGAGTTTCGACTTTTTTTTATCAATCCAATAAGATGAGGATGCTTAGAAATGTCAATGTTTTCTTTTAATATTAATACGAAGTATAATATTAATTGAAGGAGAAATTAAAATTACAAAGTGGACTTGAAAATTTAGAATTTAGATATCATTATTTATTTGCTTACGTGTCGTCAAAATAAATTTGACCTCTTTAGAACAAGCTTTAGGCGATCGATTTAATAGTAACAGGTTGTTTTGGATATTGTATTAGAGAAAATGTATACAAAACATGTGGTAGAAATTGATGTGAAAAAACGTTCACAAATGTCGATTGAGTAAACTATCCATAACGAAAGTTTTCATTTTTCTGATAAGTTTTCAAAATATACTAATTTAACAATTCACAACTTCGGGAATTGGACGTAAAAGTCTGTTTATAAGCTTCCTTGTTTTTTCTCCAGTAAAAGCGAAGTCACGACATTTTCAGTTTTTTTCCCTTTCCAGTATCAAAGGAATATCATCGCTAGAGATTTCGCTCATTTTTCCTCCGAATATCTCACAAATGTCAACTAGATACAAACTTAATACAAACGCAACACGAGAACTCGGTTGACTTTTCAAACTAATACCGTTTCAAACAAATGCCAAATCAACAAAACAAGTCATTATTTATGTAAACATATTCGATGTCTAATTTTTTAAACCATGCAACAGCTCATAATTTATTGGAGTTTTTGTCTTTCCGCCAGCTGGAGAACGTTCACATGAAACCAATATATTTATGAAGTCAGAATGCAAGAAAAGTACACTTTAAAACTTTCTTCTTAAGAAATATTATTTAGGTATATAATTTTTTGATTAAAATTGAGTCTATTGGGAATTTATTGAAAAGCATGATGAAAATAACACGGACATTTGAAATTCGGTATTCATATTCTATCCGTTTACAACCATTTGATGACAATTCAAACGCTTACTTACTCTCATCTTCTTTACGCCATAATTTGTCACGGTCCTTAGAATATTCGTTTTTAGTAACGATATCCGCACAATGTAAATCACTCGTGAAAACTGTTCCTAACACCCAACAGCATGTATTGAAATTACTTGAGGTAAACAGCTGGCGCTCTGCTCATGCTCAACTCTGTTCTTGTCACACTATAAATCAAAATTATGCTAAAATTACTAATATGAGAAAAAGTGTATATGAAATTTTACAGAACTCTCATTTTCAAAGTATATTTAAAGTTATTTTAATTATATATTATATTAATTATACATTATATTAATACGTTATTTTGAAGATGGGAAAAGGCTAAAACTAGTTTTTATTGTTCAACTACTGCCCAGCAATCGAAAAATCTAAAAAAATAAACACACACACACACACACACACACACACAAACCACAACAAACGACAATCAACCATGTTTTGAGATTTTTTCTTGCCTGTTCACGTGTTCGAAGCCAGCAAACATTTTTAGTACATTTTTGCTAAAATGTGTTTTCGTTTTAATTTGGCGACAATAGAATATTAATTAGTTTTTTATGGTATGAATTATTTTCATATTTTTCAATAAGAAAAGTTAATGTTAGGTTGACGAAAAAAATTAAAATGAAAACATTTTTGGCTGGAAAGGGACGGGGACGGTGGGAGGGGTGCTGGAAAATCTTCCAAAAAACCTATTTTTACTTTCCCGTTTACGTACATATACCAGAGTAATGTACATAGTGTAGGGAAAGTTATGTAATGCTGCGGAAAATCGATTTCGAGATTTTAACGGAAATACACGTTTTGGGATCCACTGATACCCAAAACGTGTTTTTTTTTTTCAAAACTTCTGTCTGCCCGTCTGGGTTTGTTTCTCTGTCTCTGTCTCCGTGTGTCTCTCTCTGTCTTGTCCGTCCGTCCGTCCGTCCGTCCGTCCGTCCGTCCGTCCGTCCGTCCGTCCGTCCGTCCGTCCGTCTGTGAACAACACTAGCGCCTAAACCATACGTGCGATTTCTTCAAAATGGATATTCCGCGGTCGATCTGCGTCCACTCGAAGCGCCGCGATTTTGAAAAACTTTCTTCAAAATTTGGGGCTACTTTACATGAAGCACTCCTGGACATTTTCAAAATTTTCTCGAAAATGGCTCCAAATTTTTTCTTTAAATTTCTTGTAAGGATAAAGTAAAATACACTCATAAAGGTGGCATAGGTATCATTTTCATGGTTAACTAAATTTTCGAAAATTTCAAAAGTTTGAATTTTTTTCAGCTTCTTCCTACAAGTAGAAAAATGAAGATAGAGATTTTTTCTCCAAATAAAATTTGTTCTCCAAAGTGAGTTCTATCATTAAGGTCATGTACATTGTTTTGAAAATTATAGTAGTTTTCGCGCAATATTGCGTACAATATTTTCAATATTTGCGATTTTCTCAAAAACGTATCCAAATTTTTTCTTTAAACTTTAGGCAGGGATAGTGCTAAATGTTCTCTATGAAGTGACATAATTGCCATCTTGCTCTATTCTTTTGTTTTTTCAAAAATTACAAAATGGTAATTTTTTTGACTTGTCTCCCACGTCGGTAATATTGAAAATTGTGGCGATTTGTTCGCATTATATTTACGAGTAAATGTGCTTTTAAATAATGTCAAGTAAAGTTTCTCGTGTACTCAACCGTTTTCTGTGAAAACTAGCTCAAAATCCCCGCATTTTCAGAAACGCTCAAAACGCCATTTTCTCATAAATGGCTCCAAATTTTTCTTCAAACTTTTGGAACGGTTAGTGCTAATTGCACTCTTTTATATGGCGTAAAGTTCAATTTGGGGTATTTTTTTTGTTTTTGCTAAAATTACATAAATGTAATTTCTTTGAAAGATTTCACACCTTTAATATGCGCATTTCCAGCAATTTGTAAACACTACAGTATTTGTGAGTGTAAGTGACTTCAAATGAAGTGTTTCGAAAACTCAAATTTTTCTGCGAAAATGAGCTTCAAATTTCGCATTTTTAGTAGTTTTCACAGAAAACTGTTGAGTTCTCGAGAAACTTTACTGGAAAATATTTTAACACATGTACTTATTAATAATATTATGTCAACAAATCGCTGCGAATGTAAATATTAACGACGTGAAAGACAAATAAAAAAATTAAATTTTTGCAATTTTTGAAAAAACAAAAGAATTGAGCAATATGGCGTTTATGTCATCTAATAGAGAACATTTAGCACTATACCTACCAAAAGTTTAAAGAAAAAAATGGGAGTCGTTTTTGAGAAAATCTTGCTTTTGTAATTTTTAAAATTGCATATATTACAATATTGCGGCAAAAATCTCAAATTAAAAAAAATCTACATGACATTAATGAAAAAACTCACTTTGGAGAACAAATTTTATTTGAAGGGAAAATCTCTACCTTCAATTTTGTAGTTGTAGGAAAACGCAGAACAAAATTCAAAATTTTGGAAATTTCGAAAAATTCAGAGTTAACCATGATAATCTGACGTTTGCCACCTTAATAAGTGTATTTTCCTCTATTCTCACAAGAAATTTAAAGGAAAAATTTGGAGCCATTTTTGAGAAAATTCAGAAAATGTCCGGGGGCTTCATGTAAAGTACTCCCAAATTTTGAAGAATGATTTTCAAAATCTCAGAGCTTCGACTCAGTCCAGATGGGCAGGGTTTTCTTCAATTTGGAAAAAATTGTACGCATGTTTTAGGCGCTAGTGTTGTCCACATACATCGGACAGATAGACGGACGGACGTTTAGATTCCAATTGTTTTTTCGGTGTCAATTGGTTTTTCGGACCCACAAAACGGGGATTCTGGCTAAACTACGTGTGAGAGGATTTTTTCTTAATGTAGCAACTGTTTTTATCTACTTTTTCGTTATCACTTTCGGCAATGAATTTTTTCTGCCGATAATTCGCCGTTTTTTCGCGCAGCATTACATAACTTTTCCTATACCACGTATATTACTCCGTATATACGTATGTATACGGGAAAGTAAAAATAGAGTTTGAAACCATTGGCATTTTCCCAAACTAATAATATTTTGTATTGAAAAGGGACAGACAATTCAGTCTAAATAAATGTCCTTTTTCAGTAGAAAATATCCTTAAGCAGATGTCGAAAGTCTAGATTCCCGAAGTTGGTGTCTTTTTAAATAACAATTAAAAATATATTTATTTTAACAAATAATGACCAGATCGCCATTCCTTGGTTATGAGAGAATGAATTTAGTAAAAAATATTTAGGTTTCAACTGAAATTATAATTTTTATATTGTTTTCTTATTCCATTTCCACGCTTCGAAAACTAGAAAACCATTACAAAGTTACATATCAATATTATTTAAGACCATTAAAAAACGCGTAAAAAATTGAGAAAATGGCTCTGTGGACGTAAATTGTGGGCAACCTTTTTTTTTTTTATTTCTGAGTATTTCGAAAAATCTGTAATGTCCGTGATTGAGCGTTCGACACGGCCTTACTATTGAAACACAGCACATATATAATACTCCATTTGCAAGACCATGGACACAATACAATCATTAAACACTATTCACATCTCTGCCCTTTACTTTCTAATGAGATGAAAAATGACAGATATATTTGATTAGTGTTTAGTGATTGATTGCATAGTATCCATGGCCTAAAAACACCGAATCCGTGACCCGGGGATAACTTAGTTATATTTGGATTTAAACATAACTGCACTTGATGCAAATCAGCTGTTGCGGTGTGATCCAATCGGGAGTGTCACCGTAGTGATTTGTAAGCTCCCGATTCAATGACACCGTAATAGTTGACCACCCGTCAAGTGCAGCTCGAAATAAATCGAAGTATTCTGCCGATTGTCGCTGGCTATATTCATTCTGAGAAATATAAAATTTGATACATCCGAATCAGTTTTGCCTGACGTGCCAGAATCCTGGTTCTTGTGCCAGGATTTTAATAAAGATCCCATCTACCCGGGTGGAAGACATCCTCGTACGTATAAATACCAGGATTTTAAGTCTACCGTAATTGATGATGTACGATTTAAGATTAATATTTTTTATTCAATAATTTAAAACTAATACCAGTATTACAAATAACTTATGATATTGGTGAAAACTGCCTTTGAAATCTTAAGGGTGACATAAGATGGTCTTTTTCTTACACATGGTGTAGTAGGTGAGGAAATAACATTTTAACTTCCATTTAATTCATTGAATGAATCGATATAGAGTTAAGTTTAACGAACTTCCTGTGCGCGTTAAAAATCTAAGTTTTATTATAAACAATTTCAGAATTTAAATCCATTGTCAGTGATACAAAGAATTTTAATGAATGTTCCAGGATGTTAGAAGGTTGGTACTGGGATATTCGAACATCGTACATTTACTCATCTGGCAACGCTGATCAAAATAGCTGCCCTTTCACTGCCGGCGCCTCTATGCTCACTACTGCGAAAACTGCCACAGGGGATTTTCGAAATATGCAGACACATTTTCAAATCTCTGTAGCAGCCTTATTTTTAAAACTATCCAAAAATTTTTGTGTAGAGAGGAGAAATATAATATACTTCAAAAATGCCTAGAATTTAACGTAGAATAATATTGTGCCTTTTTGAAGAAAAAAGAATTAAAAAATTATGTAAAAAAAAAGTTCTAAATTAACTTCATTGTTATTGTTTTTTTAGATCTGAAATCTGCAAAAACGGACTCATTACACATCGATTTATAAATATATCCTTAAATATTCATCGTTTTATACCATTCTATCATTGCAGTCTTTTTGAACACACTATTATATTTTTGCTGGTTCGACGCTTCACGAGTCTACCCTACCTGTTCAAAGCCTGTAGTATCTGCAACTGTACGTGAAATTCCTAATTACTTGGAACTACACGGGTGTACCTCTTTTCTCGATAATAAAGTTAAATAAGAATAGTTTGTATTGACAAGGGTGAATTATATTGTTATCAATGTCAAGGTGACAGAACAAGTGACGGAGGATAAGAGGGTCTTGAAGAAAAATATATATTACAGGCTTAATATGGAAATGGAGAAATAAGGAAGAGGGTTGGGTATAGGAAGCGAGAGGTCTTACACGGGCGTGCTAGTTATCTATTACGAAAATATTTATAAGCAAAACTGGAAAAAAAAGTGACTGGAAAACCTGGAAAGTCAGGGAATTTGAAAATCTGGAAAGTGTATGAACCCTGTAAACAGAAGGCGACAATGACGGCTGTGCTTTGTTGGCGGTAATATAAACTAATACTTTTATATATGTGTAGAATATTACAATACTATAGTGTTTAATAACAACTATTATGTTACGACTATATGTTCGTGAATACACTGGATACCTTTAACAATAAATTTAATGCAGGAAATATATTTTTATTTTACTCGCACTTTTTTTATTTAAATTTTGAATTAAAAATCTATTGCTCGATTATACTTTCTCACCAAATGTTCTACGATTTCAAATGAGTTTTACAAAAATTAAGATTGAGATGTGTTGATACGGAGAAAAATTGTGTTATAAATGTGGTTACATAACCATTACTAATGGCGAGAAAGTACGTGCTGTTTGAGCATCACTAGTTTAATGTTTATAGTAAATCGAGTGAGTACTGATATACGCTTTTCGAATACTGTACAGTTATATTGACATAACGCAGCGCAATTGGAATGCAAATTTTCGAGGCTAGCGTCAGTTTCAAAACAATTGAAACAAATAAGTTGTAGCAAAATACGACATATGAGTTGGTATACTCCTATTCAAAACAAAGGGTATTTCTAAATTATAATTTTGTTTTGTTTTCAAAAGGTGGTGGTGTTACGAAAAATATAGAAGGGCATACGGCGAATAACGCAAAGAACGAACTCATTTGGTTATTTGCTCTAATCGGTGTAATGATGTTAATAACTTTTCTTTAATTGTTCAGCCCAAAGACCTTACTTGTGCGTATTAAACAAAAGAAGAACATTAGATATAAAATTTTAAATGCAGATCACAGGTCATTCAGGTATTGCTTGTGCCTTTCGAGATACAGTTGATATAATTGAGTCTATTTGATTTATTTTAGTTGAAGGGAGAGGAAATGTGGGTTTTAGGAAAATATTGTTGTTACGTTACTGCGGTTCTTGTGAATTTATTTTTGAATCGTGGATTTATGGATGTACCAGAGTTTAGCAAATAAAGTTGAAAATTAATAAAAGGTTAGTAGAAGAATGTATTTTGGTGTTGTAGGAGAGTATACATTGTTTGGATTCCCAGATCTATATGTAATTGGGAATTTCCCACAAACCAGAGAGCATTAGTAATTTTATTTTCTCGCCATCCTGCGTAAGTATTAAATAGAAAGTATTGTGATCGAGCGGCGGAAATTGGCGATTTTTCGACAGAAAAACTTTGTCGGTGACGAAATAGTAGACAAATCTCTTTATGTGAAATAAATTACTTCCATTAAACGTAGACGGAATGCATGTTTTGGAGCCCTTGATACCGCAAAATCCATGGACGGATAAAAGTCTTTCCATCTTTGTGCGAGCCTGTATTACGTACAATATTTACAAATTGGTTTACGGCAAAATGTCTGGCGTCTTCTTGAAACTACAATTGTGAAGATAAAAATGGTTTTCTTTATGAAACATGCTCTTCAAAAACATCTTCAAATAAGGTCATATTGAATTTTTCCAAAATATGCATATTTGTGGAGTAATTGGGCGTCAAAATTAGTCGCCCAATTTATTCTTTGTATTTAGGACGATTATAAAACAAATAGGATTCGATGAAATTAATACATCGAACAGAAACAGTATTTTATAATAATTTATAAAAAATGTTTGTTAATTCGCAATTTACATGTATTGATGTATTTCTTTCCTAGCAATCCGCAAAGCTTGTGTTGAAATTTGCCCAACAATGCCGCAAGGGATAATTAAAAAGTACATTGTTAGTGAACTACGAGATGGTGGCAGTGATAAGATAAGATGTTTTATTTTGTAGAGCTTGTGTTTACAAATTATACTTTTAGAAATTATCCAGTACGTATTTGATAATCATTATTTT
>JAHLJT010008446.1:98008404-98054134 GCA_031308135.1 Acheta domesticus | reverse complement strand
CGCGGAGAGGCCGCACCAGGGGCGTGCGGAATACGACGCGACTACCAGCCGGGATGGCGCCGGCTTGGTGATGCATGGCGAGATGCGCGCTGGATATGCGCACGGCGGAGTCGCGCAATCAGACGTGTGTTACAGAACTGGTGCTAAGTGACGCACTGGTGGGACACAGACTTTGGCGTTAATGCCAACCGACAAGGAAATAGCTCCTGGTATATTTTGTGGTATAATGTAAATATGTTGGTTAAAAGAATAAATAAATTGTTGGTTATGATAACGACTTTCGTTCATTTTGGGAACATAACAGATGGTGCCATTGATTTTTCGCTTTTTGATTCGCACGAAAGATTGGGCAGAAAAAACACCTTTTGAAAAATTACGCAAACTATTTCTTCTCAAAAAGCTAAATTCAATTTCTTAATTTAATATATAATTAGAAATATCCAATTTTTACTGCGTTTCAACGAGATACGTGCCCTGAAAGGCACTTTTACGAAAATTAGGCCGAATCGGCCGGCTAAAATCCTGTCACCTTTTTTGCGAATTTCTGGAAAACTAACGATCTGTTTGAAAAACGGCCTTTACCAGTGAATTCTCCATGAAATTCCGTGTTTCGTCGCAGATTTTCAGGAGATTCGAATTTTTGCCGAAAATCGCGAATTCTGAACGGGAAGTGCCATTTGTTTTTTCGCTTTTTATAGTCGCACGAAAGAATGGGCAGAAATAGACCTAGAGTTCTTGGGATTGAAGAAAACTATACAGTTGTAGGACGTAGTCGAACATTTTTTTTACTTATGAAATTTTTGAAAAAATAAAAGCGACAAGAAGTATAGAAACATGAGCACTGCACGTGTCTTGTGAATGAACAAAGCAAGTCTGCTCTTCCACTTCTGGCAGCCCCTTGGCGGAACAAACCACAATGCCACACGCAAAATAATACCTAACGCATGAAAGATGAGTAGAGCTGGAAAGTTCACGCAACTTTCCAGCGTGAAAGTCTTGCCGTAGTGCAAATTACATTCGGATTTTAACTTAATTCCATAATTCGTAATTTCTAAATGAGCGTAAGTACAAAGAAGCAGCGTTGTAACAGAAGAAATCTTTCTTTCTTCTTTCAAGTAATGTGAACTACCATCCATTTATTTTATTAATTTACTGGTTGGTGTTGCTTGAATTTACCTGGTGCGACGACGCACCATCGGACGGGAAAGGGAGGTTTGTTTTCGGAAGGCCCGGGTTAAGTGATTTTTGGAGATTGAAAGAAGACTCGTCTTATGAGATTTTTTTTTCAAAAACAGAGTAGTCGCGCGACAGACTGAGCCACGTTGTAGTTATCTTGCACTACAATAACTTGTTATTGGCTGGGAAATAGTCTGAAAGTGTTCCGATTCTTCTGTAAACTATTTATTAAACTTCCGGCTGTTGTATGTACTTCACAACATTGTAGAACATTGCTTTATTTTTCTTTCTGTAATAACTGTTTTTGGTGTGTCAATGTCAATTTCAAATTTCTGATTGCCAGTTAATCTGGGTTTGCCATGTTTAAGATTTCTGGTCGTGGCATTTGTTAATGCCCCTTCATTGTGCTGTATAGTGCACGAAGAGGTAACAGTAAGAGGTTCTTCCCAAAATGTTCATATATCCTACATTGACTTCATTCAAAATCGTAACTTAATCACAAAATCATGATTATTGCAAACGTTAAATGTAAAAATAAGCTTAATGTAATAAAAAAGATCAATGAAACAACAAAAAAGGTAATAAAATAAAAAAAGCATAATGTCATAACAAAAATGTAATAAAATACTACAAAATCTTAAATTGGTATTCTGAATTTTAAATTCTGTATTTTCTTCTCTCAAAGTCCCTAGCCTTTTCCTGCACACAATCCTGGACTCGTTCCCCAGCAAGTGGTGAGTAAGTGCATGTTGCATATTTTGAGCAAATAATTTCAATGTTAATAACTTAATAAGCATAAAATAATAACGTAGGGATAGAAACAGTCTTATTTCAGTACATACTTATGACAAATCCGTATTTTGAATCCCTAAGAAACACAAAATATCTGAAATTGGGGCAGGACGGAAAGCAGAGTTCAGGAAAAAATGCAACAGTTTTGTGAATATATGGAATATGTTTCGTATCCTCAAGTACTAAAATCCCTTCCCTTCCCCGACCCCGCGTTTGCTGAGGGAGCGCGGCGTGACCTTGTGGGGCTGACAGTTACAATGAAAATATCCGTTGAACACTAGTCGCAAAAAAATCAAAATTACTCAAAAAAATGCTTATCTAACTTATGACAATATTTATATCTTTGCATTCGTCTTTTTACGCTTGTCATGATATACTGAAAAAATATGTATAGTCACATTTGAATAAACAAAGTTACCTCAAATATCTCGTAAAATAAAAGTGATAAAATAGAAATTAATGCACGTATCAACTAGCCTCTTTCCCTCGTGCACTTCCGTGAAAACTGCATTGCAATAACTTCAACCCTTGAACCGTAAAATACAAGTGATAAAGAGAAATCAATACACATATCAATTAGCCCCATTCCCGCATTCACTTTCATGAAAACTACATTGCAATCTTCAACCTTTCAAAAGTTACAGGAGGTGCTAAAGTTACGTGACCCACCTGTGTGTGTATATACATATATATATATATATATATATATATATATATATATATATATACATATATACATATATATACATATATATATACATATATATATACATATATATATACATATATATACATATATATATATACATATATATATATACACATATATATATATACACATACAGGGTGTCCGCGGATGAAACGTCGAAACTTTGAAAATAAGCTCATAAGACAATTCTAAGCATATTTTGTCTAATAAACTGCGTGGATATTCCGAATTGTTGAGCCGCAATGAGCACTCAAAAGTTGGTTTAAAAAATTTGTTTATAGGCAAAAATTTGCATTATAGAAGCATAGAAACGCTCCAGAAACATATAACTTGTTTATTATTTACAAAGAAAATGAATATATTTGTTCAGAAAGAAAAATTAAGCGAGAAATAAAAATTCACCCAATTTACACATTTCAACTGCTGTTTTCTTTCTCGCTTAATTTTTCTGTCTAAGCAAATATATTCATTTCTTCAAATATATTCATCTGATCATCCGGCCAACTGGCAGACGGCTGGAGAGGAACTTAGCACTATATTAACTCGCGCGCAGTCCATCCCATCCGAAGGTTTCTGAAACTTCGTGTGTGTGGTGTGTGTGTGAACAATTTTGCTAGTGAGCTGATTGGAGAAAGCCGACAAGAAGCAAAGGAGCTGATTGGTCAAGCGGCTAGTCGCTGATTGGTCGAGCGTTGCGAGGGGCGACGGCGAATGGCCAAGTGGAGGAGCGCCGATTGGCCGAGTGGAGGAGCGCCGATTGGCCGAGTGGAGGAGCGCTGATTGGTCGAGCGGAGAGAAACTGATTGGGTATAGCTGATTAATAGCAGTAGTGTTCCTGACGAAGCAATTAATTGAGTAATACAGGTCCGCAAGGAACATAAATCCCAAGTTTGCGCCTAAGCCAAGTGGTGACAACCAAATTGGGCTGTATGAACATTTGATATCTATTTATTTATTTGTCAAAAAAACAGTAAAAACTGCATATGACGTGTGGGGAAAGAAATTTATCTGCGCACATTTTCTTGAGGGCCAGAATTTTATTTAAAAAAAACAACGAAAAAAACGAAAAAATGAATTTAGAAAATAATTATTTTAGAAAAATAAAGATATTTGAAAAATGTTTTTTCCTGAAGAGAAGGTATTATCCTGAAGGTTTATCCTGAGAGAAGGTTTATCCTGAAGAGAGGTACTGGAGACCTATCCTTTTTGAAGACTTTGGAAAATTAAAAATCAAATTATTAACTAACAGGAAATACTTGAAAAACAGAGATAAATAAAGATTAAAATCAGATTTTACATTAAATATCTTGCACTTATCTTATATATCTTGTAAATATTTTGTAAATATTGTAAATATTAGAATTAAGAAATATCTTGAGATAACATATTCCAAATCAAAATCTGGAACTACAACCAGATTAAACTAAAATTAAAATCATTAATTATTGTCCGGAACTGAGGGAAAAGCATTCCCCCATCAGAAGTAATTCCAATGCTTTTTGGCAATACGTCGTCCATGCAACAAATGAAGCATGAATAACTCCAAAACACATCACTCAAATAGCATTGACGCTGCATCTAGTAAACGGTCAGCATCTTCATTTCTACATTTCTACACGCAAGAAAAACATCGAGGAAATCTCAATCAATCCAAACAGCACAAAACAAACAACTAATGAACTTCCAACAAGCCCAGAGTTAAAAAACATCAAAAAATCTACTGACGCACAAAATAAAACCCTATCAAATGAAGCAAAAATGTCTAATCAAAGACATAAACCACAAAATCAATGCTCAGAACATTTAACACCACGAGTTATCATCACAAATGGACCTGATACAGAAGGTAGTATCATTCAACAAAACAACACAAACACCAGCTCCAATGAACAAATTAAAACCATCGCTGGTATTGAATAAAGCACAAGCTTCAACCCCAATGAAAAGATACTGAACAAAACTCGCATAAAGAAAACGCAACCAATGAGCAAGATAGTTCAAAAGAACCATAGTCTTGCCCCAAAAAGTTCTTTTGAACTCGACACAAATTACCGTCGAAGCAAATTCCGATCGCAAACAAATTCACTTTACTAAATGAGGATATTGATCTCATCATAGAAGATCCAACTTCATCTGAACAACCACAATCAGAAGAAAAAACTCTACATCAACATACCAAGCTAACAACAACAATCAAGACACTGATTCTCGTAAGAAAACTAACACCAACATCACTTCACAAAATAATTCTGGGAACACGAAGCCCAGATTCCAATCCATTGGCAGCTTCTACATACATAGAATCACATTCACAGATCCAACTGGGATCATTAAATTTCTTCAAGCACACTGCCAAAAAACTTTATATGCCCAAATAACGACACAATCATTAATTCTTAGGCAGGCAGCATTAAAGACCATCGTATAATTGAAAAATGCTATCAAATACCAGAAACTATACAGAACTAGCTTTTTATTTTCATAGAGCTACACCAGAACGAAGGTATAAACTTATCATCAGAGGATTGGATGTAAATATGTGCTGTGAAGACATGCGCACAGAAATACAAGCCTCAGGAATCAAAGTCCACCATCTAAGTGAGCTAAAACGAAAAACCACCGACAATAAATTAGAACCCCTAGGCATTTACGCAATAGAATTCACTCACAATCAAATTACAGAACTAAAAAATATAAAATACCTAGCACATTATAAAATTCAATTCGAAGAACCAAAAGACAAACACAGAATACCTTTCTGTGTTCTATGTGCCTCCTGGAGGAATACCAAAAACGGCTGTCGTAGACCACCCAGATGCACGGGATGTGCTGGAGAACATTCTTCGATCAAATGCCCAATTACGGACAAACTAAACGCCAAAGAGAAATGTGCCAACTGTGCTGGAGACCATCCAGCCAATTACTCAGAATGCCGCTTTCACATAGAGACAAAAATGGCTTGACAACTACAATTAGACAAACTCAAAGCAGAGAAAAGTAGAATACTCGAAACCAACATAATAAAGACATATCTTCAATCATTGAATTTCCTCATCTACCAATGGAGCTAAGTAAAGCAACCCAACCTGGACAAATAAAGAAAATGACCAAACAAAGAAACATCTCAAAA
The DNA here is from genome assembly GCA_031308135.1 of Acheta domesticus. Taxonomy (NCBI): domain Eukaryota; kingdom Metazoa; phylum Arthropoda; class Insecta; order Orthoptera; family Gryllidae; genus Acheta; species Acheta domesticus. The sequence continues at coordinate 98,048,327 of JAHLJT010008446.1, read as the reverse complement.
CCCAGATAATTCTCAAACCTCGAGTAACCAAAGTACAATTGGGGAATTTAAAGAACTCCTTGACACCTTAAAAGGGATCAAACTAAGGAAAATCATAACAGGCTTTAAAAACATAATTAATATATTCAAACAACCAGGAGATATCACTACAAAAGCTTTTACGGCACTCGAAGCCATCGCAGCTCTCTTCGAGGTGGCTCCCATATCCAACAGACAATACCACATGGTATCATGGAATGCAAATGGCACCCTTACGAAAGATAAAACTCTTATTGAACAATTCTGCGCAGACTGTAATGTCGCAATCTTGCTGCTGCAAGAAACTCACTTTTCAACAAGCAGAAGTTTCAATCTCAAAGGATACTATATTTAACGCAATGACAGGCAGTCAGGTCCAGGAGGAGGTACGGCCATTGCCATAAGGAAATCACTTCCTCACACAAGAATTCCAACACCTCAATTAGACCAAGTAGAAGCAACCATAGTAGAACTTGGCACTGTTACGGGTCTGGTTTCTCTCATTTCTGTCTACAAAAGCCCCCAAAAACCATTAACTAAAGAAGATTTAAATGCCTTATTACCAAACGATTCAACAATCATTATGGGAGGAGACTTAAACGTCAAACGCCTTGAATGGGGATATCGTTACAATTCAACAGCAGGGGACATACTTTACCAATACTTAGAATCACATCATTCATTTTCTCTCCTTCCTCCATCAGGCCCCACCTATATTTTCAGAAGCACTCCTTATGAAATACTAGACTTCATTATCCACTCAAATTCAATCCTACCCACCACTCCTCGACCACTCTTCGAACTGCGTTCTGAACCACCTACCTATATTAGTAGCTATTTATCTAGGAGCTTTCCCTTATTCTATCCAAACTCCAAACAAAAATTCTACAGATTGGAAAAAATTTAGAGACAGGATTGCCCACAAAATCAAACTTAAAGACTAGCACACCTTCGGAAATAGAAACCAAATTAAAAACTCTAAACTGTCATATAAACACCGCCTTTAAGCTCGCTTCATGTACACCAACAACTCAAGAAAAAGGAAACAAATTGCCATCGTATATTCTCCAGCTAATACAACAAAGAAGAAAAGCACAACGAAAATTCTATCAATCGCGGGACCCAGCAGACAAATCTATTTTTCAAAGAACCCAAAGAGAACTCTCTAGAATCCTTGCTGAATACAGAACAAGATAATGGGAAAAATGTCTCATCAAGGCAGATGTTAAAGATAGAAAAGATATACGGAAACTGCAAAATGTTTTGAGAAACCCTGCTCCACCATTTACCGCTCTGATTGATCAACAAAAGAATCTAATAACATACGACCCACAACGAAAGGCCGAAATATTTGCTTCATTTCTTTAAGATAGATTTACTCCAAAGCCAACCAAAACTTTCGTAAGAACCGACTCTGATTTCGTTCAACTCCCGGATACATTACCTCCATTTGACGAAATCATAACAAATTCTCCCATTTCAACCAACAGCTTTTACGAATGATGAAGATATTACCATTAACGAAGATGATCTCACTAATTAAATCAAAATTATTAGCCATAACAAAGCTTGCGGACCTGACTACATAAGTGGAACAATGATCAAACACCAAAAGTAGCAATCAAACTTGTTCTTCAAATAATGAACGCATGCCTAATCATTGGATACTACCAACACCACCTAGACATACTTTACAAGGCCTGAGCAGTCATTCAAGATGGCCGTCTGAAAAGGCCATACAAACTGAAATGCTAAGTCAAATTGTGGTGGCTAAGACAACAATATTACACTATCAAAAAACAGAAAAGAGGTTTACATTCTTCAGCTGAAAGATTGTTCATAAAAATGTGTTCCTTTTCAGGCGAAAAAAGCTGCATGCACTTTCTATTAATACTGTTATCACCATTTACAACGCACAGTACATGAAATTCTATCTGTTCTATTCTGAATATACTTTTTTGCAAAATATTTTGCAAGTCTTGATTTTAAATGTATCTCATCCTTCGTGACAGGCACTGATTTATCACTATCACTTAATTTATGTAAGTGTTGGTTTCTTGTACGCTTAAAAAAATTTCAATTTTGACGTAAATAAATAAATAAATAAATAAATAAAAATTTATTTCATTTGAGGTTCTAAACGAAATGAACACAATCTCATAACTGTATTAGGATGAGGAAATATGATGAACCTTAAATGTTTGAAATATTTATAAGAATATGGTTATATGGTAAATCGCATGCAAGGCAATATGAAAAAAACATGAACTGTACTGATATGCACTTTTTTCTTTGTAAGGAGTTTCATGTTTTCCAGCATAAAAACAACAGGTGTGTTAAATTTTGAAGTTGTGGTATTGATCTAATGTAAGAGGTCTGATAATAATGCAAAACCATCATGAGGACTATTATAACTACTTGTATTAAAACATAACTTTAACCTAACATTTTCTAAAACACCATTAATTTCATTTGTATTACATATACTACCTGATATTGAAGTGACTCCTACTTCTAATACTTTTTTTTACAAATATAAACACTGAGTTTCGATTCTTTATCCACCACAACTGAATTGATAATTTTAGAGGCACAATTACAATCAATATGTTGAAAAAGAGTAACGTCTTCCTTATTAATGATCGACTAACAATAGTCCAAAATAAGCAACTCCAATTTGCTTCTTAGTTCATCAAAAGTACTGAAAGATATTTTACTTAATCTTGCAACGTTTTCTTTGGCGCTTTCTTCAATAGCAGCAAGCAAACACACAATTTATTTTTTTGAGGACTTTCTCTGGAAGAAGTGCTTGGATGTTCAAGTAAGCACGACAATTGGTCAACAAAGAAGGCATAGCTCCACGGGACAGTCGTGTATGTTTTAAAGGAACACTGATTTTAGTCCATTATCACAATATAATACTGAAGTCTTCTCAATTTCCCATGATCGCAAATGTAATTCACGAATCTGAAAGTAAACACTGAACTTAGCAGCTTACATTCTTCACTTTTTATCATAATTCCCTCACTGGGGGACAAAGTCCTTATTCACCATGATTCTCACTGTTAACAACAACAGTCTATACCTACATAACCACAATTCGAAAGTTAAAGTGCTATTCAACGTACACAACTGAATCGCCTCAACTCGAACGAGTCGGCCTTTTGTAGCCGCCATATTGGCTTTGAAAAACTGCAGTGCGCAGGCCTTGTATGTCTAGATGGTGTTGATACTACCCACTAATTTGGAAATCAGCAACAATTATAATGATCAACAAACCTAACAAAAATGCAAGAGAACCAACAAATTACAGACCCATCAGTCTCGTCCCGCATCTATCAAAAATTTTCGAAAGAATCCTACTACCCAAAATTACAAAATATCTGGAAGCCAATGACGTCATCCCAATCTCACAATTTGGATTTCGAAAGGGCCACTCGTCAGCAACTCAAACACTTAGACTAGCTCTGGAAATTTCATCTACATTTTCTCTTCATTGCTCTCTCCCAGCCATATTCTTTGACTTTTCACAAGCCTTCGACAAGGTAAACCATAGAAATCTTCTAGAAAATATATTAAATTTCCTCCTAAGCAGATATGTCTCCTTATTCATTGTTACCTCACCAATAGAACATTCAAAGTCAACTATCAATCACATCGATCCACTACTAAACCCATCCTTGCGGGTGTTCCACAAGGAGCGGTTCTATCCCCACTTCTTTTCTCACTTTATCTCCATGATCTTCCGCAATCCCTTCATGTCACTATCTGTTTGCTGACGACGTGACCTTCACCTCAAAGTTCGTGCGAACAAGAGCCGCAGTCAAAAGATTACAAAATGCCTCAGAAGATCTTTTCAACTGGAGCAAATTAAATGATCTCACATTAAACACATCAAAATGTCAGGCCATAATATTCAGCTGGAGACATGAAATAACACCGGACCCAGTTCAACTTCAAGGAAACATATAGTCTAGGCCGTGCATTAGGCCGCACTAGATTCGCAATATGGCAACTAAAGGGATTTCCTGTCGGAATAGCCAACTTATGAAACAATCATCCCGATCAACTCTCTCGCTTTTGTTTCCTTTGTTGCCATTCACTTCTCGTGCGGTTGAAGAGTTCACAGTACAATAATGTTTGTCTCGTTTTTCGTTAAAATTAAACAAGATTTTCATCTAGAAACGAATATTAACTCGGTGAACAATTAAACTAAATAAGAGTTATCATTATCAGCAAGTGCAAGCGTGAGTGATGTTAAAGTGCGTCAAGAGCAAATGAAAAACATACATTTAAAAGTTATCTGTGGTCTTGTGCTAAAAGTTATCTGCTGACTTGTGTTAATACTGATTTTGAGATGGTTGTGTTATCAATTCATTCATGATTTATCTGTCGGTTAAGATTTACGTTGAAAAAAATAAATACCACAATTATTTAAGATTATTAATTTACTTAAACATGGTAATTTGTGTGACCTACATAATTCATTGTTTCTAACAGTCCTAAGATACTTAATATTTATGCGATGCATCCATTTTATTTATCAGCTTAATTAAATTATCTTTCAAAAGTTAGTGATGCTTTAAAAAATAAGAAATTCATAATAAATATAAGTAGTCTTCAGTAAGTTGCCTGTTCTTACCAGTGACAGACTTATACCAATTTCTTCTCTATTAAAACGGGGTGTGGTACATATAGGGATTGTTACGGTAATAAATAGAACTTTTGATTTTTTTAAAGTTATTTATTGAAACAGGAATGTAGTATACTGACAATATAAATTGCACAGTGAATAATGTATAAAGTTGCACAATGATATTGCACTCTTGTATTATGAGTTATTGTGACTATAACACCATAAACTACTCCCTGATTATGCTGTCATTTCGCAGTAAAACCTCTCATTAACTTGCTAAATAATTCAAATCAGGATGATTATATTGTACTCTCGTTTCCAGTGTATTCCAGTTTTCCAAATGCTCCACACACTCCAGTTTTACAAATGCATGCCAAATTATTCCCAAAAGTCATCCAAGTAGTAAAAGATTAATATATTTATTACCCCACTTACACACACTCTTGTAATGCTGATGGGGATTGTGAAAAAGCTCAAGGTAAGACAATGGTTATTTTCACTATTAAAATTAGTTTATTATGCCTAAGGAAAATTTCGAAATGCATGTGGGATTTGAGGAGAGAAATGTGGTGGCACTTGCCCAAAACCAAGTTACAAGTAATGTTGAAAATGTTACCAACGGTTGCAAACAGCTACAAAAAACTGAAACAATATTAATGTTCCAGAAAAAATATAAGAAATTGCCATTCATAAATATAGCCATGTTTCATTTAAAAAAATACAATATTTGGTGTGCTGGTCTTTGGGTTCTTAATATAATTCCTCAGGAAGTACTCTCTTTTAAAAGTTATTGTTTCATCTCATTCACAAGGGCATAACTGTCTTTCTTACCACAAATAAAACCAATGTTTTTTACTATACGCTTCAAGGAGGTTTTAGAGTCTTGAAAATTGAATGTTTCATCACCCACAATCTCTGAAGAACAGGTTTCTTTTAGAAATACCAAGACCCACATAAAATATAATTCATGGTACTTCACATAAAATACTACAAAATAAGGCAATCATTGCATAGATGAATAAAATTCTATAATAACAAAGTAATTAAAAATTTTAAAACGATTCTGCACCCAAATTACAATGTATTTTATTGGAAATTCCATCCTTTATAAAATGGTCAATATAGAAGCTGGATGAGTTCTTCCAGGGATCTTTTTAGGTGTGGTCAGAGCTTCTTGCTTTTTATGTCTGTTGATAATTTAGAAAAATTAATAATAAATATAATAAAATTAATTTTACACAAAAAATACAAAATCGAAAAAACTAACCTTTACTACTAAAACTATCTCGACTAACTCCACTATGATTAGTGATGAAAACAATTGAAAAATAATAAATAAAACTAAATTAATACATCTGACGAAATGACTAAATGCAGATTTATGAAAAATAGCAAACCGCAATATAGCAATCGCTAGCAACAATAACTAACACAGCACAATCCACATGAATGGCTTGAATGTTGGCGGAATCTACGGAAGTAGTCCTTTTTTCATTGCAAACTTAAATTTTAAAAACTGTCCCTACCCCGTAAACGTAATATATATATAGGGTAATTGTGTGAAGGTTGGCAACGGTATGTGCCAACACAAAACGAAACGAAACTACCCTAATCGAGTATGAGTACACGTTCTCATCCGGCAGTGACATTTTTCAAAAGTTGTCACGTTAGCTGGTCTTTTTAGCTGGCCACAACTATACCGTGGAACGACTGCATTACCTATCTTGGCCTCAAATTTGATAACAAGCTCACCTGGGCAAACCATTGTAAATTTGCTGCAGAAAAATGGGCACAAACATCGCTAGACTATATAATCAAAGCTTCCTCCATAAAAGAGAAAACCAAAATCTTACTATATACCATGTGCATTCGCAGCGCTGGCACATACGCCTACATCTCCTGGGCCACAGCTGCCAAATCCAACACCAATTAACTAGTCAAAGCTAAAAATAGTTTTATTCGTATTGCATTTAAACCTAATCTTGCCATACCTTTTGAAAACGTGATTCTTGTATCTCTTCATTAATCTAGGAATTTTACCATTACCTTGTCTCCTGATTTACGAATCAGTAGTTTTTGTCAAAAATGACTTACTTAAGGGCGGGAATATATTTTCAGCAAACGCCGATGTCTGTAAGTATAACACACGACGTAGTAATCATATTCACCAAGTGGCAGTATCAACAGCTCACTACAAAAAGTTCACATACAATTCATGTACATTACTCTACAACACTTTGCCAGAAGACATTAAACGATTAAATTCAATAGAAAAGTTTAAGTCCCAAGTAAAATCTTTTCTGCTGCATAACTGTTTCTATACAATTCGAGACTATACCGAGCATCAAAAAGTAAAGTAGCATTAATTTTAACAATGATAGTTAATGTAATTATTATCATTTGGACTGTATAATTCTAAAGAACCTGTAACAAGTATTGTACCACAGTTTCTGGGTTGATGGCCCCCATCTCGATCAGGTTTTTCGTCCAGTTTCCCTGATCCTTGAGCAAATGCTGAGATGGTCCCTTGTTTTGCTTCTGGACATAAATGTAACTTCACTATTTGTGCACGTCTTCTGAATTTCAGTGGGAAATATAGTTATTCAAATTATCGTTTTTCATATTATCGCGGCAAAAAGTAATATTCTTTCATGAAGAACATGAGGGTTCAGGGCAGGAATTTATAGCTAATTTACCTTTGAAAATATATTTTATTATATAGGAGCGAATATTTTGTCAACGAAACTCGAAAAAAAAATCTCTCTGTTCTGTATTCAAAATTCGAATACAGAATACAGAATATGGTTAGGATGGAGACCACAGAATTATGAAAACGTGCACAAAATTCACTTCTCCCCATAGTTCGTCACACGCAGTTTTTAACTGTATTTGACGTAAATAAAATAAAACTACTTAAAGAAGCACAATACCCCTACCATCTCAACCTATTTAATTCAAACCGCATCAAAACAGATTGAAGAAATTTTCAAAAACCCCCTCCTACAAAATTCTTTTCAAAACTATATACAATACTTCAATAAAAAACCTTCCCCTGGCCGAATCCACCTCCCCACAGATGCTCGTTTTCTCAATCCATCCTAATCTATCTGCTAATTCAACAAAAAAATTTCCAAACTTCCACAGACGATCGTTTTCTCAATCTACCTTAACCTATCCACTAACTCAACAAAAAATCTTTTCCAAATTTTAAATTTCCAAATCCGAACAAACCAATAATCCAAACTAACCCAATCAGAAAAGTGCCGTCTTTAACTAAAACACCATCTCTAATTACCTTCTCCATATCAACCTTCAATTTTTGAGTTTTCCAGGGCTTCGAACGAGGCAGAACTTATCAGGACGTAGCCCCCCACCACAAAAACCACTGGCAGAAGAGCGCCAATCGGCGCGGGCCGCCTACTTATCAAAAAGCCAACAATGGAACTCCATCCCAGTGGTGGTCGCTTTGCGAGTGTGTGTGTGTGTGTGGTCCTGAAGCTGCGGATCCGTGCGAAGGACCTGATTGGATGCAAGGATAGGAACTGATTGATCGAGTGTTTGGCAAATAGTACCTGCGTTCCTGCTGGAAGCAGTAATGTGAGTAGATTAGCACAAAATTAAATCTAAAATTTGAATCCATTTATTGGAATAGAGACATTTTAATTAAAATACATGAGAAATAGTGGACGTTCAGGAGTGTGGAGAGAAACGGGAAACTATTCTTCTGTAGAAGACGGTAAACCGAGGTGAACCTCGAGCAAATTGCCTGGAGTAAATAGGAACTTTAAAATTTGTAAATATCAAAAATCGAAGACGTTTTGGAGTATGGATGTGACGGTAAACCGCTCTTCAGTCGAAGACGTTGAACCGCTTGTTAATTGGAGCTTACGAGCGTTAATATTTTGGAATTAAGAGGTTGCATAAACATTAAGTAAAAAATTATTTTCGAAGGCGGGAGTTTCAAGACTTTTTTCTCAAGACTCAAGTTTATATAAACACACGTGTAAATATTCATGTAAATATCCTGTTTATATTGTAAATATCGTGTGTATATTGTAAATATTGTAGTTATCCATAGTTGTAATCAAAACACAAAGCTGCGAGAAAAACATTCTCCTACCAGAAGTAACTCTCAATGTCTTCTGGCGGGTCGTCGTCAATTCAATGAAACGAGCAAGCGCACCACCAGAATTCATCAACCAGAGTAGATGCTGCATACAGAAAACGGTCTGTATCATCATTCCTCTATATTCCCATGAACGACGAAAATTTACCAAATAATTCAATTATGTCCAGACAAAATACAGTACAATTGCGCTTGCCATGTTATTCTTCATCCAATTCTTTTCAAAAAGAAATTCTCTTCCATGTGTAGATTTTATCAGTCTAAACTTGCTACCACTTTGATTTTTATTTGTACGTCTGCTTCATCAGAGAGTACGACGGACAATTCTTCTAATAAATACTACATATGGTGTCTAAATTGTTTTAAACTTGCTTTTGAAATTGTGGAATTTATCTTTTCATGCAATTTTAGAAGTTTTTATAAAGTATCCTGATAAGGAACTTTTACAGCTGCACTGCCCTAAAGCCACAGTTTGACATAAAATTACGATCAAGAGAGAGACATTATTTAAGGAATTTTAACTACACAAGATAGTTTAGAATCTGATCTGAGCAGAAACATTTTAAATATTAAATATCTCTTGCCATCTATGTTGAGTTCGATGCAATGCCCGGGAAGATGTATCTTTAGTTTGTTACTTTCATAAAAGTTCAACATTTCTTTAAAATAGGACTCATTAAAGAATATTCCCATATTGTCTTTGCGACTTTGAAAATTAATGGCGTTAAATCATTTTTAACTTCTTTTAAAATGTTAAAAAAGTGGTGTTAGGATTGCTTACTACATTATGTATTTTACATTCAAATACACATTATAAAATAGGTTTTTATATATGTAATGACGGTACGGAAAGAATATTGCTCTGTCCAAATTTTCTTCAAGAAAGACGTATACTCCTTCAAGACGTCAAGAGTTTGATGCAGTTGTATCACATCAAAGAATTTGTAATCTTTTTTCTTCTTGTAATGTTCTTTGTCTCGCCCTTTCTTCTTTATCCGCAAAATGTTCGTCCAGCCCTTCAAGATAACTTTTACATCCTGGTTCTCTCTGCCGAAATAAAAACATCCTTTATTCTTCCAAAATAATCATTTGTAACGCATTCGGATGTGCAATATCAAATAGATTGTTCAATTTATTTCTAAACTCATCTTCACGATGCTTAAAAATATCTTCACACTTGTTAGCGTTTTTTGTAATTTTCTTCACTCCGAATAGTACAAGTTAATAAGTTTTTGCGAACAATGCTGATTAGCTCTTATTGAAATTCTTGCTTTCTCGCAAAATATCATTCTCTCACCAACCACAAGTTTAGCGCTTTTCCTAACTGTTCATTTTACTTCCCATATGTTGTGGGATAAAACATCAAGCACTTGACTGATGCTCAATTGTGTCCGTTTATTTGGTGTTTTATATTAATAGTTAATATTATTTCTTAATAAAAACACGCGTTCTTCGGCACTGCATATGACACTAACATATGACACTGTTAGATTAGCAACCTAGTTTTTGCTAGATTAGCAACACGAGTAATACGATCGATTAAAATTCATGCTCTGGACATGTCCGTCATGCGAATTCGCGCTCAAGTCGGCACGGGTTAGAATACTCCGATCTCAAAAAAAAATTGTATAGGCATGTTTTAAGTGCATTGGAACAAAATTGGAGGGTGAGCGGTCAAAAATTTGAAAGTCGGAAAATAAGGGACATCCTACTGGTCATGCCCGAAAAGTTCTTCCGAGCTCGTAGTGCTCCAATTAAAAAACAAATCCCGACCGGAAAGAAATTTTCGCCTTTAAATGAGGACCCAGACTTAATCAGAGAGGCTCCAGTTACAACTAACACACCGGAAGCAAATGATAGCAATACTACAAATGATTCTCACAACAGAAATGACGACGTTGGAAAAATTACAAATGAAAATACCAAGAAAACAAATTTTAATCCTTCATCACACTTCACCACTGGAAACAAAAAGTCCAGATACCAAACAATCGGTAGCTTCTATATCGATAGAATCACCATAACAGATCCCACCGGAATCACCAAATTTCTACAAACTCATTGCCGAAAAACCTTTCATGCTTAAATAACAGCACAGGCACTAATACTTAGACCTGGAAGTATTGAAGATCATCAAAAAATTGAAAAGCTCCTCTCAAACACAAGAAATTACACAGAGTTTGCCTTCTACTTTCACAGAGCTACAACAGAAAGAAGACAAAAACTAATGATCAGAGGATCAGATGGCAATATGAGCAGGGAAGAACGAAGAGCTGAAATTCAAGCCAAAGGAATAAAAGTCCATCACCTGAGCGAACTCAAACGAAGGACATTGGAAATCAAACTAGAACCCTTAAGTATATATTCAATTGAGTTCAACCAAAACCAACTTACTGAACTAAAAAAACATCAAATATTTAGCACACTACAAAATGCAGTTTGAAGAGCCAAAAGACAAACATAGAATACCTTTCTGTGTACTCTGCGCCTCTTGGGAGCATACAAAGAACGGATGCAGACGGTCACCCAGATGCATGGGATGCGTCAGGAGATCACCCATCAATAAAATGTCCAATCACAGTCAAATTAAATACAAACCCCAAATGGGCAAACTTTGCGGGAGAACACTCCGCGAAATACTCTGAATGCCGTTTTCACCTTGAAGCAAAAACGGCGATGCAACAACTAAAAAACTTAAAGCAGCTCGTGGACAACGAAATACCAGAAATCGATCTAATACAAACCTTTTTTCCACAACAGAGTTCCCACATCTATTAAAAGAATCTGAAACTGGAATATCACCCTGGAATAATACAAACAACAATAATATTGAGAACAATTCAGAAACACAAAATCTGAGACTCTCAAACATCGGGTACTTTCGGCGAACTCAAAGAACTTCTAGAATCATTAAAAGGACTTAACCTAAAGAAATTATCGCAGGTATTAAAACTGTAGTTAATATCTTCAAACAACCAAGAGACAAATAGCAAAGCCTTCAGTGCACTTAAAACTATTGCTGCTTTATTCTAGATGGCTCTTGTTTGGAACAGACTCTACCACATTGTTTCTTGGTACACAAACGGCACACTCACAAGAGACAAAACTTTTTTGAACGATTTTGTGTGGACTACAACGTTGCCGTATTATTACTGCAAGAATCTCACCTTACATCCACTAGAAATTTTAATCTAAAAGGGTACTTTGTTTATTGTTGACAGGCAAACAGGATTTGGAGGAGGTACGGTCATAACTATTCGAAGATCGCTTCCACACACAAGACTAACGACACCACAATTAGAACAAATAGAAGCAACAATAGTGAAACTAGGTACCGCGACAGAACCGGTCTACTTTATATGTCTACAAAAGCTCTCAAAAGCCATCATCTACCCATTCAATTGATATCTATTTTGGTGCTTTTCCATACTCTATCCAAACCCAGCAAAAATTCTCTATAATGGCAAAAAAATAGAGACAGAATAGCCCACAAAATTAAAATCCAAAATATTTATCCAAGCACACCTTCAGAGATAGAGGAAAAATTACAAACCTTAAATGATCATATCACTACTGCATACACGTTAGCTACAACAAAAATAACTAACCAAGACAGAAGAAATGAACTGCCCTCATATATATTACAACATATTGAAGAAAGAAGAAAAGCCCAACGAAAATTCTATCAAACGAGAGATCCAACTAACAAATCAAAATTCAAACGTACCAGCCATGAAGTTTCCTGACTTCTATTTGAATATCGGGCTGCAGAATGGGAAAAATTTCTCAAAAATGCAGATGTCAAACACAGAAGAGACATATTCAAAGCACAAAAAGTATTACAATATCCATCACCTACCATTACTGCTCTAATAGACCAAACCAACGACATAATAACCCAGTGCTTGCCAAATCAATGCTCTGTGACGTCCGAAATCTACTCTCTTGCTCCAAGCCGATCCGCCGAGCAAAGCAGAGATCGACGCGGCGGCAAGCGCACAGTGTTCCAATGATGGAACGGAAGTGGGGGAAAAAGGTTCGCTTGGAACATCGATATTTTTTTTAAACTGGTAATTATTGTTTAAAATGTTTGTGATTCAATAACAATATGAAGGATTATATAACAGTACATACATTATTTAATTATATTATAGTATTATAACCAGTACTGTAATTCCTCTTTCATTCTTCTATTAGATAATATTTTTGGAAAAGACAGTTTCCACATTTTAGGATAATAATATTTTATACAATAGGATTAATATAAAGAAATAGTTCGTTCTGAAACAATAATTAATGTTTTTTTATTTTTTTTTATTTATTTACGTCAAAAACAGTTAAAAACTGCGTATGACGAGCTATGGGGAGAAGTGAATTTTGTGCACGTTTTCATAATTCTGTGGTCTCTATCCTAAACCAAATTCTAGTCGAATTTTGAATACAGAAAAGAGAGGTTTTTTTCGAGTTTTGTTGACAAAATATTCGCTCCTATATAATAAAATATATTTTCAAAGGTAAATTAGCTATAAATTTCTGCCCTGAACCCTCATGTTCTTCATGAAAGAATAATACTTTTTGCCGCGATAATATGAAAAACGATAATTTGAATAACTATATTTCCCACTGAAATTCAGAAGACGTGCACAAATAATGAAGTTACATTTATGTCCAGAAGCAAAACAAGGGACCATCTCAGCATTTGCTCAAGGATCAGGGAAACTGGACGAAAAACCTGATCGAGATGGGGGCCATCAACCCAGAAACTGTGGTACAATACTTGTTACAGGTTCTTTATAATTATACAGTCCAAATGATAAATAATTACATTAACTATCATTGTTAAAATTAATTCTACTTTTCTTTTTGATGCTCGGTATAGTCTCGAATTGTATAGAAACAGTTATGCAGCAGAAAAGCTTTTATTTGGGACTTAAACTTTTCTATGGAATTTAATCGTTTAATGTCTTCTGGCAAAGTGTTGTAGAGTAATGTACATGAATTGTATGTGAATTTTTTGTAGTGAGCTGTTGATACTGCCACCTGGTGAATATGATTACTACGTCGTGTGTTATACTTATAGACATCGGCGTTTGCTGAAAATATATTCCCGTCCTTAAGTAAGTCATTTTTGACAAAAACTACTGATTCGTAAATCAGGAGACAAGGTAATGGTAAAATTCCTAGATTAATAAAGAGTGACTTACAAGAATCACGTGGGTTGGATTTGCTTATTATTCGTACAATTCTTTTTTGTAATCTGAAAGTCTGTGAACTATAAGATGTGTTTCCCCAAAATATTATGCCATATCTCAGGCGGGAGTGAACATTGGCAAAATATACACAACGAGCTGTATGAAGGCTGACGGAATTTGAAAGAATTCTGAACGCGTAGCATAATGAGCTTAATTTTGTGTTCAATTCATTTAAGTGGGCATTCCATTTGAGGTTTGACTGAATTGATAGACCTAAAAATTTTGTTACATTAACATCAGTCAATGGCACACCGTTCATTTTCAATGGAGTACAGAATTTTTATTTGATATGGAAAACTGCATTGAAACTGTTTTATTTTCATTTACTTTTAATTTGTTATTACGGAACCAATTTGAAACGTCTGATATTGTACTATTTACGGTTTCTTTGTTGCAAAGAATATTTGTATCATCCGCAAAGAGAACTGTTCTTCCGTTTCGAATCGCTAAGGGCATGTCATTTACGTATAATAGGAAGAGAATGGGGCCTAAAATCGATCCTTGCGGGACTCCACGTACAATTGGCAAAGAACCGGAAAGGTGTGTACATAAAGTTCCATCATTCCAGTAAGGTATTTCTACTCTCTGAGATCGTTGTTTAAGGTACGAACATAGCCAATCTAGAGCAATACCACGGATTCCATACGAAGGTAATTTTGAAAGTAAAATGTTATGATCAATGACGTCAAAAGCTTTTGAAAGATCTAAAAATATTCCAATAGTTGCTTCGTTTTGATCCAATGATGAGGCAACATCCTTAAGAAAAGAAAAAATGGCTGTTTCCGTAGATTTTGATTTCCGGAATCCATGTTGGCAATTTGAAAACGCGTCGTGTTTATTCAGAAAGGTTTCCATTCGCACATAAAAAAGTCTCTCTAATATTTTTGAAAAAACTGACAAAAGAGAAATTGGCCGATAATTTTGAACTTCATTTTTGTTGCCTTTTTTGAAGAGCGGCTTAATCTTAGATGTTTTAAAAATATCTGGAAAAATTCCGGTGCGTAAGGATGCATTAAATATGTGAGTTAACGGGTGTATAATGGCTGGCGCGCACGTCTTTAACAAACAATCCGGAAATTCATCTAAACCGGCCGAATATTTATTTTTTAATTTACCGATTATTTTGAGAATTTCATAGGAAGAGGTTTCGGAAACGAACATAGTGTCTAAGACTTTTAGGGAAACGTCAGATGTTGAATTTTGTGGCTGAAAACCCTTAGTGAGATCGACAGCAATTCTCGAAAAGTATTGGTTAAAGAGACTAGCCACTGTTGCCGGATCGTTCACATCTCTATCGTTATCTTTTAAAACAACATTCTCTATAAGGTTTCTAGTTGGTTTGGTCGCATTTTTTACTATATCCCACATTGATTTTGTTTTGTTATTTGAGTTCAAAATATCCTGATCGTGTTTCATGATTTTAGCCTGCCTTATGACTTTTCTTAACAATGATTTGTATTTTTTAAAGTACAGGAGGAAATCTTGAGATACGTTATGATGCTTAGAAATGAAAGATAGAATTCGTTTGTTTTTACATGATGTTCTAATCCCTTGTGTTATCCAAGAATTGTTTTTGCGTGAAATATTTAATTTTCTTTTCTGAAGAGGAAAGCAAGTGTTAAAATGAAATGAAAGCGTTGAAAAAAAGAATAATGTTATCGTTTGTATCAATAGTATTATAAACTGCGTCCCATGACTCCTGCAGCAAGTAATCAATGAATAATTTTATTTTACTTTTAGAAAACACTCTACTCATACGTGTATTATTTATTGTGTCATTGTTCGCATTTCGTATAATGGTAAGAATTTGTGCATCGTGGTCACTGTATCCTAAATCTTTTGTTTCAATTTCATGTCGAGTAGTGGTTTTGTTAATTATAATTTGATCGATTGCCTTCTTTGAATTTACTGTGATCCGTGTAGGTACTTTTATTGTAATATCTAAATTGAAGGAATTAATTAAGTTAAGAAACTGCTCTTTCTCGCAAGATTCGACCAGAAAATCAATGTTAAAATCTCCACATACAACAATGGATTCAAAAGAGCGATTGATGACTTTGATAAGTGTTATCTCTAGTTTTTCTAAGAACAAAATGTAATCTGCAGCTCTCTTTGTTGGAGGCCTGTAGATGCAAAGCAATATCATTTTAGCACAGGAAGATGTACAACAGAAATTTCAAAAACATTTTCAACGGCATACTCATTGAATTCCGTCAAGGAGATAGAATCAATATTATTTTTAACGTAAATACAAGAACCTCCATATGCCGGACTTTTATGAGATTCTCTTTTTCTACAATAATAGCCTGCGAGGTAAAAGTTTGGAATTTGGAAAATGCTAAGTTCATTAGGAGATAACCAATGTTCTGTAAAGCAAAGAACATCCATTTGATTTAAATCGCTCTGTAGAGCTGCCTCGATAAACTCAGTTTTATTTGAAAGGGATTGAACATTATGGTGCAATACTTTATTTTTGCAAGTACCTACACGAATGTTTTTCTGCTTGCATCTGACTGTAGTTGCTATATATTTACTCCATTTTTACCTCGAGTGCGTGGTCGAAGGTTGTAATGTGTCCCAGCAGTCACAGGTTGTGAGGAAATAGAGGCGTCATTGGTAGTGGGAATGGAAGAAACGGGAGTAGGTTCACAGGAGGGGGTAAGAGGGTTCAGAATAAGGGTGGGGGGTGGGGAACGTAAGGAAGGTGAAAGGGATGGATTTTTGGCAGGAGGCTGCGTAGGACTGGAGTTGATGATGTATTGTGCAAGCTTTTCACCGACTGCATGTTTTCCAGCAAGGTTCATGTGGAGACCGTGCCGGGTGAAGTGTTTTACTGATAGGAAATTCATTTCAAAAAGTGTTACATCTGTTTCTCTCTCAGTTGCAGTTTTAGTTGTTGGTTTGCGTGCTTAATCTCGCTGCAGAGTGTTGGCCTGTTGTACCAGAAGGGCAGAGTCGAGACTACAATGTTAGTATTTTGGGCGGCACATTGTAATTTGTTTACATGTTGCTCAGGTGTAAAGTTACCGCCCAAATTAATGTCATTCTGCCCTCCGATAATAAAGACTGTGTCCTGATTGGTCATTGTCTTCGTGTGAGTGTCCAACTCTGCAGTCACGTCTGCAAACCTCCCGTTAGGTTTAAAAATAGACGAGACTGAGTAGTTGGGGGGTAACTTCCTACTGAGAATGGAGGAAAGATGGCGACCATGGCTGTCAGCTAAAATAAGTACCTGTTTTTTAGGCTCAGTAGGAATGGCTTTGTTTTCAAGTGGGCTAGGATGCGAAGCTTTACGTGTTTTGGTTTTGACACGCTTCCTAGCCTGTTTGCGTTGGTTTGTGCATGTATTTGTCGATGGAAGGGAAGGGTTGTGAGGATCAGGAAGGCGAGGAAAATCTGTTTCATAATCTAAACACTAAATCTGTTTTGAATTGCGACTGGATGTGGTGTCTGTGTCTTATGTGCAGTCACGGGTGCACGGTTGGGGAAATTCGCAGTGTTGCCTACTTGTGCCCAACCGTCATTGTAGAGAACGACCTCTTCCAGCCTTCGGATATGTTTATCTAAATTACTGTTTACGTGTGTGAAGGCTTTCAGAAGGTCGGCTTTGAGGGTGTAGAGAGTAAAAAGAGTAGAACGAACAGTAGCCATGTCACGAATGCGTGTTAAAGTACGTGATAAAATTGAATAAATACAAGAAAACGCAGATAAAAAGCAACAGTCACCTAGCTTAATATTTTAAAAGTGTAAGATTTATGTGTATTCGATAAATTAAAAATTAAGATTCGATACAAGAAAGAGAAGGTATGCTAACTACAAAATCTATTGAAAACTAGTACTTACGAATTTGCAATGCGGTTGCGTATTTCCGTTCACATTAAGCTGCAACTGTCTAATACAATGTCGACTATACTTTACCGTAAATATATAAAGATATTAGATGAAAATTTGTCTTCAAAATATTGAATAAGATTTGAAACAAATTCAAAACACTCGATTCACCGTCCTCGTAACGTTCAAATTAACTGAATAATCACTCGCCACAAAAATAGAATAAATATTTCAGTAATTAAGTTAAAACAGTGATATAAAATCGAAAAATAAACTGATCTGTTTTATAGATTTTGACACTTGATCACCAACTTGTAATTCTGAAGTTCGTTTAAGGTTCGTGTAATATTTAAAATTCGTTAGCTGTTGGTTAGTCTTGGTCAGAGCAAAAAACCAGCCAAAATTATATTTCCAGCTAATCTGCAACAAGTAATAAAAGCACTTAAACACACAAAATGCAGTCAGATCGCTAAAAATAGTAGATAATCGCAAAAAATCAAGAGCACAACCAGATGCGTCAGTCTCAAAAGATGGCGTCAACCAGTTTTTCGAACAGTTTTAACGAACAGGTTCCCGGTAGGGATCATGTGAGAGAATTTGGACCAGAGGCTTGATTTTTTTATGTAGTTTTGCAGGGCCGTAGCCAGGATTATTTCTCGGGAGGGGCTTCCAAAATTTAAAAAATGGATAGTACTAGATTTATTATAATATCTTCATCGGGTTTTGGTTAAAAGAGATGGTCTTAAAAAATGAAACACCAACATGATTTTAACATATTAAACATTATTTTCCACATAGCATAATTTCGAAAGCTTAAACACAATATTTAATTTATTATTTTCTATTCCAATAATCCAAACTACAGGAGGCGTCAACTACAAAAGCAATTTTCTGATCTTCTTTCCAGCCATAATGTCAATCACTTTGGGTCCACAGTGATATCCCTATGAATTCAAATCATGGCTAGTGCACTGAGTCTGTTATCACGCATTACTTTACGTATAAAATTATTTCTACTACGTATAAAAGTACATTTTTACTCTCTTCATTGTAAAAAATGACCTCTCCACACTAGCAGCTGTTACTGGCAAGGTAGTTAAGATAGTATCTAATAGTGCGTAACTATACTGGATCGCAGTTCTCAAAGACTTTCAGCACCTCGAGGTTAGCATCTGTGGTGGAAGCTTTTTTACACCATAGTTCATACTCAGCTTTTACTGCAGAGGGTGATGTTCTGTTTTCAAAGTACGGAGCTAAATTTTCCAACTTCATTTCATGGATGGAAGCGAAGCCTGGAAGAAGTATCTGGAAACTTGGAAGAATATCTTCATTTGAAGTAAATCTGTTAATTTTGAATCAAACTATCGAGACAAGCGATGAAGACTGTCACTCTGTAATAACTCTCAACCGAATCAACTCGTTGATTTGAGCGCTTTCTCTGCTTCGTTGTAAGTCGTGAAAGTTTCATATCTGTTTTAAACATTTCATCTGAAAGCTGCGATAACGAGTTGAAATTTTCTTTACAGATTTTGTCTGAGTTTTTACGGTGATTTCTTAAAGTCTCGAGAAACCTCTTTTGCATGTTGTAGGGCTCATACTAGATTGAGAGATTTTTCTTCAAGCACAGACAGTGGTAAAGTGAGACTGAAAAATTTCTCAAAATGAGAAGACTAACCAGAAATTCACTTTTTTCTATAGCTGCCAGTAAAGTTGGGGCCGTTGAAGAAATTGCCCGCGTTTCCTTAGAAACGTCTGCCAAACTAATGCAAATACAGTTGAAGAGTTCGACGAATGTTAAGACTCTGTCATGTCTTTTCGATGAATCCGGTTTCGCAAAGATGGAGAAGTCTTCTTTTCTTACTGTCTGGTGCATATGTAGAAATCACATCCTGAGAATTTTATTTGCGAATGGCTGATTTCGAAAGAGATTTACTACTTCGTTGACCGTACCAAGAATTTCTTAAGCGTAGAAATTGACATCGTATTAGATAACACAAGGTTTAAGGGATGGCTTGCACAATGAACGTATCTTGCATTCGGGTACTGTTGCCCGATTCTAGACTGGGCACCACCAATGTGACCTGCATCGTAAGAAGAGAAAGTTATGTAATCGTGCGCCAGAAAAACGGCGAAGTGGTGCAAGAAAACTCTTATGATCTCTCTTACTTGGCACTACAACAATTGGTTACCACAAAATCAAATATGCCAACATTTAGAACTATTTAATTGCTATTAATTATGCACAAATTATTTTTTTGCTCGTCAAACTTCCGAGTTATTAATGGTAAATAGCAATTTTTAAGATTTAAGCTGGCACTACCACCAATGGTTACCACAAAACAAATACGCGGTCTTGTAGAGTGATTTCATTGCTAATTAATTCCGCAAAAATTAATTTAATTGCTCTACAAAACTTCCGAGTAATTAATGATGAGCTAGCTTAAGATTAAGCTTGCACTACCACAAAAGGGTACCACAAAACCAAATATGCTATATTGTAGAGCGATTTAAATGCTAATTAATTAGGGAAAATAATTTAATTGCTCTTCAAACTTCCGAGCAATTAATGTTGAACTGCCGACCGTGCCCACCGGCTGGCCGCCCGGCCGGATGACGTCACGCAGTGGGTCGCCGCGCCAGGCCGCCAGCGCGCCAGACCGCCGCGCCGCTGCCGCCAGCCCTGCTGGCTATGGCAGATAAATGAAAATACACGGACTGGCCGAGAGCTGACTTCAATATTGTATTTCCTGCGATCAACCAACCAAATCGTCGAATGAAAATATGCCGAAACTTGATTATATTCATAAAGATCCTCCATAAACTTGAATTATGATCGCTAAATTATCATATGCGTATCCTAATGTACGGTATGTTGGTAAAGACTTACATTTATCATAGGACGTTAGATATTTTATGGTATCGAGTTACAAATTTATTTTTGTTGAAATGTGTTGTTTAAAATATAGCCAGAATCCATGTGGAGTAGACACATGGGTTCTGGCTACTCATGTGTCTCTATGTTTTGTTGGTTCTTGATACCGAAAAATCGATTGTTGACAAAACATCTGTCTGTCTGTCTGTTTGTCTGTCCGTCTGTGGTCAACGCTGGCGCCTAACCCTAAACCAAGGCTGTCCAACTGACGCCCGCGAGCCATTTATTGTGGCTGCGAAAGGTTTTTAGTTAAAAGTTAAGTCCATTTCATCCATGTTGGAGGCGGTTATTGTGCGCCTAGCGCACGCGAGACTTGTCGGGGTCAACAGCCTCTTGAAGTAAAATTGGTTGTATGTAGATTGAAGGATTTTTTCTAGTGAATTCAGAAATTAAAAATCATCTCAATGAGTTTCACTGCTTATGCATAGTACGGCCCGATATCACGCATGTTCCATCCCTACCCTCTGCCCGTATCAGAGCAGCCGGGCAAAGTGCCGAGATCAGCAATACTGGGAATTCAGGAGTGGGTTTGTCGGAGTAGTGAAAATATAGCCCGCGACCATTTTAAAAGGTTTTAAGTTTGGCCCGTGAGGCCTTGAAAGTTGGACACCCCTGCCCTAAAAACGTTCAGCCGATTTCTTCAAAACTGATATTCCCCAATCGATCTGAATGAACTCGTGGCTTTGGGATTTTCAAATTTCAAATGGAAATGTTTCAATTTTTTAAATTTAGGGCAACCACAATAAATACTTAAAGATGTTTTTTATACCATCATTTTATTTTATTTTATGAAATCCGACTTTATAAATAAATTATAATTTATAAATAAATTTTCAGTTGTACCTAATAAAGGTGACAGAACATTCTCCGAAACGTCAGATTTCATAAAATAAAATTATGATATAAAAAACATTGGAAGAATTTATTGTGGTTGTCCTAAATTTAAAAAAAAGAATAAACAACATTTAAATAAAGTTAGTTTATAGATAGTTCTTAACTCTTCTAAGAGAGGAAAAACTACGTTCTCCAGCACAATTTGTAGCAGGATGCACAAACTTATCCTTAAAGCAATGGTCAAATTGGGGTAAACATCTTGAAAGGAATTATACCTCAGAATTTTCGAATTCTTCCAATGATTTATCAGATGGGTGATCAATCCCTTCAGCACAGTGGTTTTGAAAGTGGGTGCACTCTTTAGTGAAATATGAATCCAAATCATGTGTGTAAGACGTGGTAGAGATGGGTGGCCTTTTCCCTCCATTCCTTTTCCAATCTGCCTTGTTATACACACAATTGAGTCAGTTGAATCGTTCTTGAAACTCGTCATTGACCATTTTTCTTTTCTTGAATTCACAAATAAAAGTCTATAATGGTAAAAAACGTGTTTTTTAAGGTCATCCCAGGCCAGGAACGTTTACGTCTCTACTTCGGTCTTCGTGAGGCCAAACTTTTCTTTTGGCTGTCTCATTTTTTTTCCTTTTCTATAAGATGTAGTTTTGGTTTTATTCATGGCCAATTACTCAAAGTAATCAAATGGTTTCTCTGTTCCGTGAAATGTTCTTCAAGAGAGCCATACAAATCTCTGACCAGCTTCCATAGTTCCACTTTGCATGGCTTTGCTAACTTTATGAATTCTGTGAAGTACGGTGCACCAGAAACGCACCATAAAAGCAGTTTTAAAACGTTCTAATCTTTCTTGCACCACTTCGCCGTTTTCTGGCGCACGATTACATAACTTTCTCTTCTTACGAAGAATTCGTAACGCGAGAAAGTAAAAAGGGACTGAACAATATTTAATATAACTACTGAGAACCTGTGCGATTAAATCGCACAGTTAGTCAAATAACCAACTGTTTTCTGCTTAAATTCTTTTTTTTGTTTCATCTTTATAAACGACCTTTTCTGTTGCAAGAAATCGTTCATAATCAGGCGTTTTTATAGCACAAATGATGACGTTCATTCTCTTAGAAATTTATAATGCTGTCATACAAAAAAATAGCGTATGCAACTCGTTTATAATGTTGCTTTATTGCATTCGTACAATTTGAAAACTCGCTAACGTCGCTCGTTTTCAAAACACCCGCCACCGTCCGACTGTAATTTTCTTCCGAAAGATCGCGCGGCATCAGAAATTACAGATCCCGAATTACTACTTTTTTTAATATTTACATATTTTTAATGCACTTTTTCAATACGAATGTTCCATGTGCAGATGAAAAGAAACACGATTTTTCAATCCATTGCTTCTTTATACAGATCGGTTTCGTATGTTGCCCATTTTTTGGAAGACCAAACAGCACTTTGAGAAATAATATATAAGATTATAACGTGACAGCCCAATTTAAAACTTATATCTTATTAATTAAACTCTTTTTCTTTACTTTGTATTGAGGCCAATACAAAAAAAACCAACAAAAAATCCCTTTCATATGAAGACATTATTAACGAGTGAGTTTGACATTAAGAAACCTCGTAAGAAAGCTATGTAATTGAACATGGACGACAATATAAAATGTAATAGCTACATTAGGGTGGGTCGAGAAACATTTTTTTTCGCCCGCTGATGGCTTTAATTGAAGTTTTCGATGTGAAAACATGTTCTGTGAAACAATGATTTTTTATCTTCATCCTAGAGGGCGCACCGATCGCTCAAACATAGCCCTTTTTGTACTTTTTTAACATTTGGTCTTGTAGAACAATAGATGCATCGGGAATGTCTGAATTTTTTTGTTCTACCCGCATTCATACCGAACAACCTTGCACAAGTATATAGTTTTTGGATGACCTATTCATTGTTAAAATTCAATATTCAATTTTTAAAATATATCAGATTTGTGTTCAGCGACCCAAAAAACCTCTAAGTATGAATTTTGATGAAGAATGGCGATTTGAACAATATATGATCAAAAATCATAAATGTTTGAGAAATGGTACCTTATTTTGTAATATTTGAAATTGAGCATAACCATTTTTGCACCAAGATCAACAATTAAAAAGACATAACACAAAAACAAAACAATGGCCGAAAAGTACGTGTTTTTTTTCGTTGCCAAAACGTTTCTCGAAATATTTCGAGGTAGAAAAGTTGTAATTTTCTTACGAATACCAATATAAACAGAATAAGAATAATATATTTTTGCAAGGTGGATACCTTATAGTTCCCCATTGACTGAACTACTGGACGAACTCGATTGATTGATGTTTCCGGACAGGTGAACTGCGGGTCATTAGTCCCGTTAATTTAATGAATGTTTTACTCCAGGTGTGATGGCCAGCCCCCCTCCCCTGGATAGACGGATCCGTCAGAACCTACACGATCCCTAGAATTTTTCTGCCATAGTCCGAATGGAGGACCTGCGAATTTGAAACAGATATTTCGATTTTTGATTTTACGTTACACGAAGTCTACATCACATTTTCAAAATTTTCGCAAAATTGCTCCAATTTTTTCTTATATTTTTCAGTCGGATGCAGAAAAATGACGCTTTTTCGCAGGTCGAATTTTCGATGAATTCTCTATATTTCGAAAATCTTCAAAAGTTCAAAATGGTTTTCGGCGTCTTCCTACAATTACAATTTTGAAGATAAAGATTTTTCAATACACTCTGTCCTTCAGAATTAGATCTTTAAAGAACGTCATATATTTTTTTAAAAAAAATATGGCTTTGTACCAACTTAAAAGTGTGAAAGGAAGCCTTAAAAGTGTGAAAGGAAGTGTTTTTCGCGTAAAATTACAATTTTTTAAAACCCGCTTTGAGTCAAATCTCGAAGTTGAAATGTATTCTGCAGTTTGGCATCATAGCGATCTATACTGGTACAAATTTCAAAATTGTATCTGGACAGAAATATTAAAAATTTTTATCTGAACAGAAATATTAGTTGAAAATTTGGAAAAAATACAAAATCCAATATTCAGCAGGGTGTGATTTTTAAATGGTACGCTACTTATCATCGATATTTTACGTAAAGTATCTTCACTGTTATGTGTAAAGGACAGAAAACTAGGGGTGCTACATCACATACTTTCTCGCATTATTTCTAAATTTGGAACTTTTCGAAAATTCAGAGAATTCAATGAAAACGACACCAACCTGATCAGGGTTTTGTCCAGTTTCCCTTAATCCTTTGAGCAAAAAGCTGAGATCGGCCTCTTTGCTTTTTCTGTACAGTAAATAAGTTACATTTACAGTCCAGAAAAAGCAAGGAGGCCGATCTCAGCTTTTCACTCTGCCCAAGTCTTCTTGAGCTAAACATGAGAGAAGTGGAGGGTTAATAAATTGTTAGCAGTGTATTCAAAATCAAAATTGAATGTCGCTTGCACTTCTTTCACACAGAGGTAAACATTTCTTATATTCTCATATTAAAATGCTGCTTTTTACCTTTACTCATAATAATAGTGTGAAGTAAGAGAAAGTTAAAAATGTGGAGCTCAGGAAGATATCTGCACATGCATACATCATATCTGATTCATCATAGACGATTAAAATTTTGTATGTCACAATAACTTATTATATGAATGAAAGTCGCGACATTATTTTAAGCGTCCGTTCTATCGTGGAAAAAATTGAAAAAAAAATAATTTGTAGCATTTTTCATATTTTTTTATAAATTGAATTAATTTCCACCAAATTACGCGAAATCTACTTGTTTATTCAAAAAATTATGAACGATCTTTTTTAAGAGATATTTTTTCCAGCAGACTTATTTTTCAGAACGGACTTTGTTGAAGTTGTATTTTGAAATGTTAACTTATTGCAATTTTCGAAAATACGGCGTTCGCCGACAATGGGACTAGCACCATGTTTTTACCGTCTCTTATACATATGAGGAGGAAATTTAAAGAAAAAATTGTAGCGCTTTTTGAGAAAAAAAATGTTTAAAAAATTTAAAATGGCCTATATTTCACGCAAAATTACACGAAAACTACTCATATTTTCGAAAAATTTGGACTTGATCTTATTTCAAGATCTATCTTTAAAGAACACATTTCATTCAGGAAAAATCTCTATCTTCAATATTGTGGTTGTGGCAGGACGCTAAAAAAATGCACTTTTGCAATTTTCGAAAATCAGGGATTTTAACGAACATTACATCTACACCATTCTCTTAAGCGTCGTTTACGCTATTCGAGAAATAAGTTCAATACATTTGGTGCCATTTTTGAGAAATTTTGAAAATGTTTTTGAGGGTTTATGTACCGTACCTTCAAAAATCAAAATACCTGTTTGAATTCTCAAAGACTCGAGATAGGTACTACATAGTTCATCTTACATTCGTAAGGAAATTCGAATAAAAACATATGAGGTCGATAAATATAATTTTTTTGTAGGTCATAATTTACTGAATCCATGCAGTTTAGTTAAAAGCTACTACAATTGAGCTACTTGAGTAATTTATAGATCGTAAATGTCGACAAACGCGAAAAATGGTGAGCGGCTTAAAAATGATCGAAATTTGTGAACCAGGTGCAATATTTTTTTTAATGGTTTTGAATACCCAAAAATATGAGCATTTATATTATTCAAAATTTTTTCTGGGATGGTTGAACGACCAGTGTTTTTGACCACTTAAATTGGATTACCCTCTAAGGATATTTTCTCAACAGGAAATTCTTAATTCATTCGGTAAAGTTTTATTTATAAATACTTTAGAGTTAGTATATAATCATCATAAGAATTAGTTATACAATAAACAGAAACATTCTAAAAATTAGTCTAAAAATACTAAAAGGCTAAAAAATAGAAATGTTAATACAATAAAACAAAGAATGTAGTAAATTAATATTATTGTTGTTGTTATTGTTATTAATATTTGAAAGAACAAGTAGAAAATTCATTATTAGATGATTATAGAACATTCCTGCCCAAGATGAGAAAGAGAAATTAGGACAAAAAGTGCTAGCTCATGGTAATGTCAGTTTCATTTTCAAGAGTGAATTGAGAGGAAAAATGAAGAGATAAGGGTCAGGATAGAATGAAGGGAGGGAGAGAAGGGTAATGGAGGAAAAAGGAGGGTGGAAGGGAAAGAATGTCAGATTTCATCCACTAACATAATTAATTAAATTTAAAAGGGAAGGACAACTTACATCACATGATTTGCACTCTTATCCTAAGTACAAAAGTATGAGGTAGAGAAAAAACCTCAAGAATATTTACCTTATAATTTTAAATCTATTCATGAAACAGGAGCACAATGACATGCTTATGAAAGAGGTGCCATACAAGCAGGGGTGGATCCAGCCAATCATTTGGGGCGGGGGGGGATCACAGATTTTTTGTTAAATAACAAACATTTTTGTAATATTGTTTATAATTTTGTAGTGTATATAATACAATACAATATTATTTTTTAAAATAATTACAATAATTCTAACGTAAATAAATATTTAAATCAATTTTGTCAATAAATAAAAGGAGGTAAGAAACAAAACTCTAGGTGGCTCCCCTCCCTGCATCCACCACTGCATACAAGTCAGTTAAATGACAGAGACAGTAATGTCTGCAAGGTGATATCAAAGAAAACAGGAAGTTCTGGAGAATGAATATGTTTGCTGAAGACTGT
The DNA here is from genome assembly GCA_031308135.1 of Acheta domesticus. Classification (NCBI taxonomy): domain Eukaryota; kingdom Metazoa; phylum Arthropoda; class Insecta; order Orthoptera; family Gryllidae; genus Acheta; species Acheta domesticus. The sequence continues at coordinate 98,020,971 of JAHLJT010008446.1, read as the reverse complement.
ACAACATAGAGGCAACAATCTTCCAATTTACCAGAATGATGTAGGCTGATATTGTTTGTAATGCACATGTATTGATCATTGTTAAAACTTCACAACAGTGTTTTTTATCTCTGACATATTGCACATAAATTTCTAAAGTGACACACAAAAAAAATTGTACTTTTAAGTTATCATTGGTAGTAAGAATTAGTAAACAGTTCTCAATTAAAAATCTGAAGTGTACTGACTTAATGAAAAATCCCTCATGACAGAATGCACTTTTGGCACTCATTTCATCTTTAAACCATCAGCACATATCCGGCAAGATTCACAACTCGCCTGATGAGTATGAAATCTTGTGGCACATGAGGATTACAAACTTACATTAAAACTCTGTTATTTTCAGTTGTTGGCTGTTTTTTAAGTTCAACAAGATATCATTATATTTGAAATTGAATCTATTTAGCTGAATTAAGATATGACATGTCACCACTTAAAATACTCTACTTTATGATTCAGTGAGGGAACATAACCATCACAATATAAATAAAAGGGAACATTTTCAAGTCTAAACCTCCAATAAGCAGTAAAAATATTTAATAATTTCCCAATACAATTCACAGAAAATAATGGTACTAGTTCTTTTCATTAAGCTCACTTTACTTTTTGCAATATCTGCAAAATATTAATTTTTTGCTTAAGCCACATAAGAAATATCTTCCCTCTGAACCAAATATATATCTTTTGAATAGAGCAAGTTCATTACATATGCTACATAAGAATCAAAAACAAGACAACTTAGCTTTTGCAGTCTGAAATAATTTAAAAATCAAAATGCCACCTGAGTAATTGGAATGAAATAATATTAGAGTAAGAAATATGAAAAATTTAATGAGCTAACAGTATGAAATAACAATTAACATAATGATGTTAAAATAGGGAACTAAATAACAAGACATTATTTGGTTTGGTTTTATCTCACTCTCATCAAGTGATTCTCTTTTATGAAGGAAATTATGCCTGGATTCATTACATAAATGCTCTAGGACAGAAAAAACATTACAGGATGATCAAGTGAATGATTTAAAATAAGAATAATTAATGTTATTTACATAGGAAAAAGTAGGGTAATTTAGTTAGGAAAAATACATGTGCAATACATGGATGATAAAAATGAAATAAAGAATGATTTCCAAATGTATAATCCAAATACTTTAGAAATCATAAATGTAATCAAATTCTATTATGTAATTATGGGAGTAAAGAAGTTATTCAAGATTCAGAAATGGAAAGTAATAAGAGTGGACGTGTAATTTTAACAATTTTCTTTAAATATATGAGAAAATGATAAAGATTTTAACTATTTCCATACTCATTATGTATTATTTCTTGTTAACTAACATGTTATTTGAGCATGTAAACAAAAAGGTGTTAAAACAATTAAATGATTTATAGACTTTTATAGGGAATCAGAGGCACCTAATCAGATGGTGTCATCCGAGGTGGTAATAGTTATAGTGAAGGGAGTATGTCATGTCCGCCACATGTCTGTCTTACCTCCAGTGGGAATTGAAACTAGGTTCAAGCATGGGGGTCACTGTTAGCTGGGCTGACAACGTTGGACTATCGACCCCACAATGCCAAAACATACAAGTTCAGTATTTTTCAATAAATATTTACAGGCAGAACTTCTGTTTGAAATAAGGGGCCTCTAGATCTACAGCCTCAGGCTTCTTTCTCTGAGCCCTAACTGAGAAAGATCGCAACTCTTGGAATAATCCCACTGAGCCCAAAAGAACATTTGATCCAGGAAAAAAACATTATTTTGAGTGGTCTTGTTGATGTGAAGGAAGTACATCTACCGCCTCTGCATAACAAATTAGGACTCATGAAATAATTGACTACGCTCTGCCAAAAACTCGAAGATATTAAGGAAATGGAAAGGAGTAAAAAGATCAGTGGAATATTTAAATATTATATTATGTTTTAATATTATATATAATATATATATATATATATATATATATATATATAATATATAATTTATTAAGTCACATATACAATTACAATCGTGTATGACGAGTCAAAGTGATGTTTTGGGTGGAGAGAGTGAAGTTACATTACTGTCCAGAAGCAAAACAAGGGGCCATCTCAGCATTTGCTCATAGGACCAGGGATATATATCAACCTAAACACTTTTTGGAGCTACACATGTATGAAAAACAGTAATTTAATCTACATTTAGATTCATTAATAACTGCAAGTTACAAACATTTTTTAATAAAATTGCAGTGCATATTACTGATGACAATTGCAGAGAACAATTAAGAAGTCATTTGCATAATGTTGTTTTTTACCTTTCCCAGTCTGTAACCTCCTTGAGTTAAATAAAAGCAACTTTGTCAAAAACTTGATAAAATTGAGTATACATTTTAATAAAATTATTTTCATGAAAAAAAAGGGACATTTTTGATAACTGAACATAAATTAAAAGTTTGATATAAATAATATAATAAACATTACTAAGGTGACCATTTTTTTACAATTAAAGGAGGACAAAGAAATTTTATGAAAAAGTACAAAGTAAATAAATGAAGAAATGTATTATTTCAAACAAAAAATATACTAATTATGCTTACATCACTTTTAATTATTTAATTAAATAAGTATTTTTTCCATTGAATAAAGATTTTTTTGCCAATATGTATAATTTTCTAACAGTATATTGGAAATTTTGGAACCAGAATTATTCTTCATTTTGGATTTTACAGTAAGAGCTGCAACTATTGTATCAACATTCAATCTTAATTTCTCACTGATTAACTAGTTTAACACATTAACACTAGATGAACACATTAGTTTTAAGATATCGAAAAGGAGGACAGGTAGAACACTTTAGAGGAAGGACAGAACTGGCAAAAGAAGGACTGTCCTCCCTAAAGGAGGACGATTAGTCACGTTAACTATTACAAAACTTAGTTCAATAGTTTAAAAACATTTAATTATAAATAAATATTAATTATTATTTGAAATATAATTGAAATTTAATAAAATTTCTATGAATACAAAATATTTTAAGCATCATTTTTGTATGCAGATGATCAGAAGGTCCAACCCAAGCCAAAAATGATGTGGAGTGCATCAATATGACTATAAAATGAATCGAAGAATATTAAAAGTGAGTATTTGACACAAATATATCAAAAACAAATAAACGGCAGTGAGAGGAATAATGGAACTATGTTAACTCATAGAGGTATAGGTCAAAATACATATGTAAAATAATTCAAACTAATTAGGGTTTATAATGGAAGTGACATCAATGAAAACCTAGCAAAATAAATTTAGGCAGGCAGGCTTTTATTATACACAGCATTACAATCACTGGCATGAGATTGAAGTTTAAAAAGAACCACAAAAATACTTTGTATAAACACAATAGTTGAAAGGCTATTTACATTTGAACTACAAATGCGAAGGACAAAAGAAGGGACTAATGCTGCAGAAATGGGATATTGGAAAAGATGCAGCCAAGATATAATAAGAGAAATAATTAAAAATCAAAGAATTAGAGAAATAATGAAACCTTGGAAATGATACAAACAAAGGCACTATTATCATATGGGCATTTAAGAAGGTTAGACATTAAGGAAGTGACAAAAAAAGGCATAGAAGAGCAAACACAATGAAGACAAGTGCAGAGGAATGTCAAGATGGAAGTGCACTGAGGAAGAGAGAACAAAGTAGCCAGAGACTTTCAAGGATGCAATTTAGAAATATCCAAAGAAATGGAAATTAGACTGTGAAAAACATTAACAGCTGCAAATATTTGTGCTACATTACTTGCGAGCTCCCACATAAAAATTAAGTAAATTAATTCATGAATCATATTTACAGTAATATAAATAAAATCCATTCAAATACATTAATGTAGCATTTTAGAATTTATTTTTTATTTTACAAATAGAATAGTTTTTGGCAAATTCCTCAAAATTGAAAAGAGGTTTCACAGACTCCAGTTCATATGAAATTTAACAAAAATTAAGTGAGCATTGCAAGGTTAATAAATCAAAATAACTTCTACATTTACTTTTTAATTCCTTTGACTTCTAATATAACTTGTAAAGGGATCATTGTCACCATATGGCACGGCAAGTGAAGTGCAAAAAGAAGTGATTACATTTAAAGGCAGACAATAAAACTTATTTTACATGCAAACAAAATATTTCTGGATTGACAGTTTCCAAAATATATAATGAAACTAACAGAAGATATTACAATATAATAAATAAGCTGTCTTGATTTTCTGTTATATATAAAAATTAATAATTATAACGCCTTCAATTTCCAAATTGCGATTGTGAGATACTATAGCTTAAAGTTAATTTGTTCATTAACATGTACCACAAAACGAATTCTATTCATTGTTAGCAACTTTATATTTAATAAGACGTTCTAGATGCAATCATATTGGTATGAATCTTTCTCCATCATACCTACAATTAGATCTGCATTTTAATACTTAAATTAATTTGGGAAAGTCAAGTCAATTCAACTGACATACCTACAAAGATCATTAGTTTTTTAGTCAATTAGTTCCCAAGTAACTTGGAACCAGCATATGAACAGTAAATAATACAGATGATTAATAAATGGGTACTTTCACATTCAATTAAAAACAAATAAATCCCACAGAAATCATATCTGCGCAGAATTCATGTGTCCTAATTTTTTAAGAAATCTGTAACAATTTATTGACGAAAATACGATACAATACTCTCAACACATGCTTGGATATGTAACTGGTAACCTTCAAAAAATAGATATTTAGAACATTAGCAATAATTCTAAATTCGGAATTGCTACTAAATTACGAGAAGAAATTCGCTGCACTCGAAGCAAATGACAATATTTTTTTCAAAATAATTACATCTTTAAGCGACATTTAGGTAATTCATTTGTATTAATTTGGAAAGTAAAGACGCAGATTCTACACAACTACTCTTTTCTGGCAAAAGCACAATGTTGCGCCACAATAGTTTAGCACCACAAGAGATACTGCAAAAAGCCCTACTGAATACCGTACCATTATTTCAGTGGCAGTTAATGCGGCACACTATAATAGCTCGGTCTTGTGTTATGTTTTTTTGTTCCTAAAATGTCAAAGGATTTGTGTGCACTCTCGTACTATTCATGTAAGTAATACTATCATGGTGGTTATGTTCACCATGGTTTCTAAATTGTGTATATTTTCAACTCTTGCAACATTTCTTCAAGCATTTTCACGGGTTAACTGCAAGCATATCGAACCGCAAGGAAAATTTCCATTGCAAGGACGAATATTCAATTTTTAAAAATGATGTTCATCTCAGATTTTGACCGAATGTAACATCAACGGTTAGAAGTAACGAATGCCTTCACTGCTAGCACAGTCTCAAGTTATACGTATGTTTCTAGAACCGACAGTCGAGGAACAAGGACATATCGGGGACATACTGCTAGCTTTGAAGCTCAGTCCTCGCTATTTCGCTACACATAGGAGGAAGGCGGGCCAGGGGAAACTTCACTCAGCCTGCGCTCGGAGCGGAGTTTTGGTTGGCGCAAGGGTGGGTGGCGGTGGCGCTGTCAAGTATGTGGGCTTCTAAGCCCCTCCCCTCAGAGTCTCCCGAGCTCTCTTCTGATTGGCTACTTTTTGCGTGGCATTTTATCCGACAACTCATGTGCACAGTTTCTTCCTTCCTACTGAACATTTATAAACTATTTTTATTTGTAAGCTACGCATAATTAATTAAATACAGCAGCTGTTGTGAGTGTTTTTTATTTACATTAACACGTTGCATGAAATCTTACATACTATTTCAGTAATGAAAATTATTTAATTGTCGAAAATTGAGTTAGAAAGAGAAAAATATGCTATAAGCAAATAGAATACATGCTAGTTAATGAATGGCAGGTGAGGGGAGTCCTATACAGACGTGTGACGTCATCTCAATATGTGTTTGTGCAGCAATCAATAACTCACGGAACCAGTCCCGCACCAAAGAATTTAATAATACTGATAAGACGTGAAATAGCAATTTAATGCGATATTTATTTTTTTGGGCCTGCGAAGTTACGATGTCGGCTAAGTATTGTGTGCGACCCTGTCTTTCCCCTTCCACTCCACCCTGCGTCACTTTCCTTCCATCATCAAAACACCAACGCCACGCCAAGCCTCAGAATGGAACTTCTTACGTGACGTCATCCGCCCAATCGGGGCCAAGGAAATCCGTGCACGAGGTCCGTGTGAACCCGTAGGACATAGGCATGTACATGACGGGTGAGTGTTTTCAGAACATTATTTTGTTGATCAAATTTTCACTGGGAAAACGCCTTGCGCGGAGCTCAGAAGTGTACCGAATGCCTTAGGGTTATTTCTGGGCAGTTTGTGATACAGTTGTGTTTGTTTAGTGTGTAGCGCTTGTCATTTTACATTCAGTGATAGTAACTTATTTGCCCGTTGACGGCTCAGTAGCTGGCAATTACGGACTATGTCACATTGTAACACGCGTTCACGTTAGAGCCGATGATATCGGCGACAAAAGTGATTAAAACGAACTGTCAAAAATCGAGACACTGTGGCTCCGTTGCGATTCCGTGCTGCTCCAGACCCGTAGACGAGATTTCTGTGGTTTTATGTTCTGTGTCGTCCCGGCTCCTCTCCTCCGCTGATCCTTACAATCCCCTCTCCCACTGGTATCCAGACTCCCCCACCCCCTCTTTTATAATGGTACTATGAGGGCCGAGCGTTGTGACGAAATGACGGGCTTTTAAATGTTGAAAAATGCCATTTTATTAGTTCTACGTAATTGGTGATTACTTGCATGATACGATTGAAAGAAAGTATTATTTGGTACTTTGTGTAATTTCGTGCTTTCAATCGATAAGTTCAGTAGGTGAATTTTGGAGGGTTTCATTGAATATAGTGGGATAAAGTACATTGCATTACTTGAACGTGCTTTATAGCATGTTATGAATATTTAATACGTGCGAATTGACTTTGAGATATGACGTGCGTTTATTGAAGCTTTGTAAGTTTGCATGACAATCCTTGCACTAGCTACCCTTGCAGCGAAGCGGGCCTACTATTCACTGCACTGGCATACTACTCGAATTAGCGACGCCGAAGTCATGTTTTTTAGATCTTCTTACGCTCTTTCTTAGTGGGGGGGCCTTCTCCCTCGCGTGAACCTATCCCGTGCTCCCTTCATACATTTCTCCAGATACGAGCCAGCCAATCGTGGAGCAGTTCTTGTTAAGGGTCGTGCGAGGAGGGACTGAAGGGGGGAGGATTTCTTGAAAGTGTCTGAAGGAGTGGCGTCCTTGAAAAGGAATGAGATGTGATCCTTGAATGTCAGCCGTGTAATTCCATCCATCATTAATAAAAAATGAATTGTGATTGTTTGATAGATTTTTGTGATCCTTAATTATTCATGAAAATTGTGTTTTTATTGGTGCACACTGGAGGGTGAGAGAAGGGTCATATGAAAGAATTTTGGTGGGCTTTTATATTGTGATGATACAGAATAATCACTACTACAATTGCAGAATAATCATGTGTGATTCAGTGCCTGTGGGGTAATTTTCTTCACTGTGGGTGAACCACCAATTGATCAATTCAATTTTTTTCCCTCTCAGAAGGGTATGGTAAAGTGATTTGTGAAGTGTTCATTTGAAAGTAAATTACTTGCTTACAAGTATACACAGATTTATCCTCATTACTTGTTTAATTTAAAATTTGAAGGTGTCCAGATGTGTTGATTTGCTTTGGTAACATTATGATAATTTTGATACGAAAATGAGAAAACTTTGCACTACCTCAATATTTAATTTGAGTCTCTGGTAGAAGTAACAAAAGTGTTTATTATGTTTGTGGTTTGCTGAGAAGTGATGTGATGAGTGAGGAAGGTTGCACAACTTGCCCAAGTCTTAAGAAATGCTTTTGTGAAATTTTATGCAATTTATGGAAATGAACCAGGTGTTAACCAAGGAAATTAGGAGTGTTGGCCTTTCTTTGAATTTTGGCTCACATTTATTTATAATACATCGAATTGTTAAAATTTCTCTTAAAATCCTAATTTTTCAGATGCATATAATTTTTTCTAATGCAGTAGAGTTTTGTGGAATCAGGTTTTTATTTATTGTAGAGATTTTCAATTTTCTAGATTTCATAGTGAAATTTCAGAACAATTTTACCAGTTATCTTATGGTCTCTTTGATTACATTGAGAGTAATTGCATGATGCATTTTATATGTTTTCATTTACTCTTAGGATGGTTTTTATGAATGCAGATGTATGAGGATTGGAGATTAAGGATAAGATGATTAATGAAATTCACAAATTTGATAGCTAGTTCTGAACTCGTGTTTGCATCTCTTATCAAAATAATCAAGAGATGAAAGGCTCAAACGAAACCAAATTGTGTTATCAAACTGCATTGCCTATGTTTTTAAATTTTCATTTTGGTTTTTGTTTAAATTGTTACCAAAAAATTGATAGTACTTTAAAATTTATATTTTTAAAATTAATATTTGGCGCCAGTAATGAGGGATAAAATGAAACATTTTTAAATAATTGATATTAGTGTAATGATCCATGGGATAATTATGTCATTTATTATTTTCTAGTGGATTTTAAACTATTGTGCAGAACTATAGAAAATATTTTCATCATTGGCCAAAAAACAAACGTAGAACAAAAGAGAAGAAATAAACCCATTCATAATTTACCCTTTTTTAAATGTTGGATTCATTAATGAGATACATGAATTTTGGTGTCTCAACTTGTTGCAATGTTTCTTTCACAAGTGCTTATTTTCTCCATTGTGCTTCATATCTTCAGTTTTTTTATACATGTTTTTGTGGTGATTGATTTTCGGATCATATTTTGTAAACTGATTGAATCTTAAGTCTCAGAAATAAGATCTGAAAAGGGTTACATCTTAAAGAGCTTTTCCTTCATTATTATAGGTTATATTCAAAATCTATGTCTCTTAGCTATCTAAAATTTCTTTTATTGTAAGAGAACCAGACTTAATGTGACTACACAAGACACTGAAGAACCACCACAAGGAGATAAAAAAATGCTTTCTGTTTCAATGTATATCTTTGAGCCTTGGCAAGATCAGAACTTAGAATAAGTTTAAAAAATCTGAACATTAATTTTGCAGTGAGCCTTTATGAACAAGAAATGTATTAGGTTGTTTCCGGAGTGATGGAAACTATAAATTCATGGTTTTAGAAATAGACAAAAGTAAACAGTCGCCCGAGTAAATAGTTTGTATTTACTTTCGGTAGACAAAAGTGAAATGTTGAAATGTGACGAGTTTCTTTTCGTTACGAGCAACGCAGAAAGAGATGTAGAAATTTCGAATCTGTTTACAAAATTAGAATGTAATACATTTGCTCGAGCTTTTCAGTAAAGAAATGTATGCATTGGTTTGCATTATTTTGTTCGCGTGTCATCTTTTTAGTAACGAAAATTTGGACCTTCAAAGGGGAATCTGAAACCTAAAAAAAGGATTACTTCAGAAGTTTTTACCATCAGAAAAATGGATTTGTAATTTGTTAGCCCCGTCAAACGGGGTATTCGTATTTTGCGGTTTAGTTTAGATATGTATTACGCAACAATAAATTATCTTACGATACAATTGACATCTGGTAGAATGTCCATAATTGAAAAGTTAAAGTGGAAAGAAGTACAGGACAGAAAAGTTAGCGACGTAACGAACTAGACAAAAATAGGAACTTGGTGTTTTGCAAACTTTTTTTTCGGAACAGATGGAAGAAATGTGTTGGTGTAAGTTACTTAACGATAATGGAATAATATTAGATGTAGGCATGGTAATGTTTTGAAAGATGAATCTTGCAAATGGTTTTCCCTCTTGGGAATTGGCATTTTGCTTTAATTTTGGCCTCATGGCCTAAAGGGTTTGATTCGAATATAAAATCGCACCCTGAAACATTGGCATCGGTATTACTCAATAAAACTTCGTGGGATAGAACGCAAGTGTTAGAAGGGCTTATTACAATAGCGTGTGATGGAAGTAAGAGCTCGGCCCAACCTTCCCGCGACTGCGTGCGGGTCTGGGAAGGCGGCCCTGCCGCTGAAGCGGCGCGTCGCCTGGCCGGGCGCAGGAGCGGCAGCGAGCGAGCCGAGCGGGCGGGCGGAGCCTCGGCCCCAGCCGCGGTCCGTGCGCCCGAGCTGGTACGAGCGCGGAGCGCGGCGGCGGCTGTAGCGGTGGCGGAGGTGCGGCAACGCGGCTGCAGCAGCAGCCGCCGCCGCCGTTGCCGCTGCTGCGTCCGCGATCGGGCCCCAGCTCGGCCGGGTGCTTGCGGCGGACCACCGCGGCGAAGCTCCCGTCGCCCTGCCGCGTCGCGACGCGTCGCGCCGCTCGCGCAATTCAAGAGGTTGCAGATCTGAGGAAATATTAATTCCAATTTGGATGCCCAAAATATATTTTAGGTTTAAATGAATAGTGTCCCGAGTTGAATGTGGCTTCAGTTGGGTTCTGCCTGGCTAGGCCTTTTTTTATACAAATTCGTACGGAAACTCGTGAATTGCAATTATAGCAGATTCCAGATTTTCCGAGGCACCGATAAATATCGATACCGTACGCCGGGAAAAACAAAATCCATTAAATATGATTTAAAGGGTTTGAATCGCTTTCTGTAGAAGTGCGCTGGGCGATGTGGTTGATTCTAGAAGGTTGGAACTCCCCTATTTTTGGTAATCACCGAATTAATCAAGTTGTTTTCGATTCGTAAAATGTTAGTATTATTTTTAGTTGTTACGTTTCCGCGGTTAAAGATGTTCATTTATATAGCGTTGTAATTTTGTGTTTTAAAATTCATCCTTTACGGAATGAACTTTGGAATATCAATTGTTTTTTAATTTTTTTATCTACTCTCGGGCCTCGTTTACTTCGGAAATCCTGCTACATCCGCTTTCTCGTTTTATTTGCTCCAAAATTATGTTAGTGATTGGGTACTATTGAGGGACAAAATGAGCCCCAAAATTCCGCATTTTCAGAAACGCTCAAACTAGCCATTTCTCAATAAATGGCTACAAATTTTTCTTCAACTTTTCGAACGGATAGTGCTAATTAACTCGTTAATATGACGTAAGAATTCATTTTTTAATTACACAAATGTAATTTGTTTTAAAGATCTCTCACACCGTTAGTATGCACATTTCCAGTAATTTGTAAACCTATTGTACTTGGGAGTTAAAGTGCTTCAAATAACTTCAAATTAAGTTTTTCGAAAACTCAAGAATTTTCTGTGAAAAAGGAGCTTCAAATTTCGAATGAACAGTAGCGCTTAACGCATTTCTTAAAACTGCTCCAAATTTTTCTAAAGTAAAATTTGTCATGTAGGAAAGGTTTAATATTCTTAAATATAATGTTTAATATTCTTAAAATAATATTTCCGTTCTACTATTAGGAAAACGAAAAAATTAAGAAAACGTCAAAAAAATGTACTTGGGGCGGCCGGTAGATGGCAGCTGGCAAGAGTATGTGGTATTCCGAATAGCTAGCCGAGACGAAAGGAAAGAGAAAACTAATAAGGGAAAGTCTGTGCCCATTCTGTAGCACCACTAGTTGAGGTAGTCTATAAGAAGAATCCTTTAACATCCCAAAGACTGACACCTTCCCCTTCAGATGGTTTGCATTTCGCCTTTTTAATTTTTTTTAAGCCGTTTCTTCTTGTGTAGTCGATTGTTTTCATGTTGCTTTTTTTTCTGGAGTGTAATGGTGAATATAGTTTTGCCCACGGTAGCAAAACGACGCAAAAAATTCCGGCCGAATTTGTCTCGAGTATCTGCAGATGTTCGCTTGTGATTTCATGATTCAAAATAATATTCAGTCGTCATTTGAGATTTCTGTGGCGTCTGCTAACTCATACCTTTCAATCGCCTATCTGCCAAAACAATATCATGGATTCTGTCGATATTTTCTGCTGTCACTATTTCCTGGATACCTAGGTCGTGGTACGTCTTCGATGGCCTGCCTCCGCCCGATTCGTTAACCCAAAGTCTCAGTCTCTTAGGGTCGTCCATAAATTACATAACGCCAAAGAGGGGGGGAGGGGTTTTGAGACAGTGTTACGCTGCGTTAGGAGTAGGGGGGGTCTTAGTTTAGTGTTTACGTAACGCTGATATTTTTTTAAAAATTTTTCAACATTTGCTGAAAAAATTACTTTCAAGAAAGTATGATGTATTAATTGTTACAATAAAATGTAAATATTTGTTTATCAATGATATATTGTTTTGAATATGTAAAGATTTACAAAGAAATATTCAAACTTATAATATACTCTCGAATCCATTAATTAGCGGGCGTAGACACGGAGCCCATGCGTCATCCATGACGGGCGTGGTGCACGGCATGTTCGAATTTTTCTCTCCCACGCGTCCTTCATTCAGGAATTGTTTCTCAACTTTATTGTTACATGCAATCCGCATCGCCAGCTATTTCTAAAGTTAATTATCATAAATTCTCATATTAACCCAAATACAATTAAAATAATACAATTCGTTTTTCTGCA
>JAHLJT010008446.1:97976463-98007404 GCA_031308135.1 Acheta domesticus | reverse complement strand
TATATACAAAAGCAAGAATTATCCAATTTTTCAGTTTAAAGGTCCCGGAAAATCATTTTTCCCTCCCAAAAATCGCTTCTTTTTTTTCTTAAAAATTTCAATACTTTCTTTATATTACGCAAGCAGTATTCGAGAAAGAAAACAATGCCAGGATACTATGCACATGCGTTTAATGTTTGTAATAAATAATACTGTTATTGGAAAACTGCCGTTTTGTTTCTTGCTCGGTAGACAAATCCTAGTAGATGGAAAATTATAAAATGTCCAAAAAGAAAAAAAGACATTCTTCAGATTCCCCATTTACAGAGGTCGTTCGATAAATAACTGGTTCCCATACCAAAATATTACGACAAAACTTCTGTGTATATGAATTTACACTTAACTATGTAGAGTAAAATGTCATTGTTGCAAGGCATTATCACACTAGCTCATTGTTGGACAGCGACTTAACATAAAGAGTTTGCGAGTCCGAGTGAAAGAGGGGTAGAATTACAATTCGCTGTATTATCCGATTCTTTTTTTATGGATGGTAACAACGTGAAAGAAATCCTTGAAAGGATAGTGTCTACATCAGGTGACTCATGCCCTTCCCTAACGGACCGTCCATAAATTACGTAACGCAAATTTGAAGTATTTTGAACACCCTTTTCCCCCCCTGTAACGTGCGCTTGAACCCCTCTACTAACTTAACGATTGCGACAAGACCCCCCCCCCCCGCCGGCCATTACAATAAGTAAAATCAATTATAATGCAGAAAAACGAATTGTATTATTTTAATTGTATTTGGGTTACATATGAGAATTTATGATAATTAACTTTAGAAATAGCTGGCGATGCGGATTGCATGTAACAATAAAGTTGAGAACAATTCCTGAATGAAGGACGCGTGGGAGAGAAAATTTCGAACATGCCGTGCACTACGCCGTCATGGATGACGCATGGGCTCCGTGTCTACGCGCTAATTAATTGGATTCGAGAGTATATTATAAGTTTTGAATATTTTCTTTGTAATCTTTACATATTCAAACAATATATCATTGATAAACAAATATTTACATTTATTGTAACAATTAATACATCATACTTTCTGAAAGTAATTTTTTCAGCAAATGTTGAAAAATTTTTAAAAAAATATCAGCGTTACGTAACACTAAACTAAGACCCCCCCTACTCCTAACGCAGCGTAACACTGTCTCAAACCCCCTCCCCCCTCTTTGGCGTTATGTAATTTATGGACGACCCCTAAGAGACTGAGACTTTGGGTTAACGAATCGGGCGGAGGCAGGCCATCGAAGACGTACCACGACCTAGGTATCCAGAAATAGTGACAGCAGAAAATATCGACAGAATCCATGATATTGTTTTGGCAGATAGGCGATTGAAAGTGTATGAGTTAGCAGACGCCACAGAAATCTCAAATGACCGACTGCATATTATTTTGAATCATGAAATCACAAGCGAACATCTGCAGATACTCGAGACAAATTCGGCGGAATTTTTTGCGTCGTTTTGCTACCGTGGGCAAAACTTATATTCACCATTACACTCCAGAAAAAAAGCAACAGTGAAAACAATCGACTACACAAGAAGAAACGGCTTAAAAAAAATTAAAAAGGCGAAATGCAAACCATCTGAAGGGAAGGTGTCAGTCTTTTGGGATGTTAAAGGTATTCTTCTTATAGACTACCTCAACTAGTGGTGCTACAGAATGGCACAGACTTTCCCTTATTAGTTTTCTCTTTCCTTTCGTCTCGGCTAGCTATTCGGAATTACCACATACTCTTGCCAGCTGCCATCTACCGCCGCCCCAAGTACATTTTTTTGACGTTTTCTTAATTTTTTCGTTTTCCTAATAGTAGAACGGAAATATTATTTTAAGAATATTAAACATTATATTTTAAGAATATTAAAACCTCTTCTACATGACAATTTTCTTAGAAAATTTGGAGCAGTTTTTAAGAAATTGCGTTAAGCGCTACTGTTCATTCGAAATTTGAAGCTCCTTTTTCACAGAAAATTCTTGAGTTTTCGAAAAACTTAATTTGAAGTTATTTGAAGCACTTTAACTCCCAAGTACAATAGTGTTTACAAATTACTGGAAATGTGCATACTAACGGTGTGAGAGATCTTTAAAACAAATTACATTTGTGTAATTAAAAAATGAATTTTACGTCATATTAACGAGTGTAATTAGCACTATCCGTTCGAAAAGTTTGAAGAAAACATTTGTAGCCATTTATGAGAAAATGGCGTTTGAGCGTTTCTGAAAATGCGGAATTTTGGGCTCATTTTGTCCCTCAATAGTACCCAATCACTAACATAATTTTGGAGCAAATAAAACGAGAAAGCGGATGTAGCAGGATTTTCCGAAGTAAACGAGGCCGAGAGTAGATAAAAAAAATTAAAAAACAATTGATATTCAAAGTTCATTCCGTAAAGGATTGAATTTTAAAACACAAATTACAGAACGCTATATAAATGAACATCTTTAACCGCGGAAACGTAACAACTAAAATAATACTAACATTTTACGAATCGAAAACAACTTGATTAATTCGGTGATTACCAAAAATAGGGGAGTTCCAACCTTCTTAGAATCAAACCACATCGCCCAGCGCACTTCTACAGAAAGCGATTCAAACCCTTTTAAATTCCATATTTAATGGATTTTGTTTTTCCCGGCGTCGGTATCGATATTTATCGGTGCCTCGGAAAATCTGGAATCTGCTATAATTGCAATTCACGAGTTCCGTACGAATTTGTAATAAAAAAAGGCTAGCCAGGCAGAACCCAACTGAAGCCACATTCAACTCGGGACACTATTCATTTAAACCTAAAATATATTTTGGGCATCCCAATTTGGAATTAATATTTTCCTCAGATCTGCAACCTCTTGAATTGCGCGAGCGGCGCGACGCGTCGCGACGCGGCAGGGCGACGGGAGCTTCGCCGCGGTGGGTCCGCCGCAAGCACCCGGCCGAGCTGGTGGCCCGATCGCGGACGCAGCGGCAACGGCGGCGGCGGCTGCTGCTGCAGCCGCCGTTGCCGCACCTCCGCCACCGCTACAGCCGCCGCCGCCGCTCCGCGCTCCGTACCAGCTCGGGCGCACGGACCGCGGCTGGGGCCGAGGCTCCGCCCGCCCGCTCGCTCGCTCGCTGCCGCTCCTGCGCCCGGCCAGGCGACGCGCCGCTTCAGCGGCAGGGCCGCCTTCCCAGACCCGCACGCAGTCGCGGGAAGGTTGGGCCGAGCTCTTACTTCCATCACACGCTATTGTAATAAGCCCTTCTAACACTTGCGTTCTATCCCACGAAGTTTTATTGAGTAATACCGATGCCAATGTTTCAGGTGCGATTTTATATTCGAATCAAACCCTTTAGGCCATGAGGCCAAAATTAAAGCAAAATGCCAATTCCAAGAGGGAAACCATTTGCAAGATTCATCTTTCAAAACATTACCATGCCTACATCTAATATTATTCCATTATCGTTAAGTAACTTACACCAACACATTTCTTCCATCTGTTCCGAAAAAAAAGTTTGCAACACCCAAGTTCCTATTTTTGTCTAGTTCGTTACGTCGCTAACTTTTCTGTCCTGTACTTCTTTCCACTTTAACTTTTCAATTATGGACATTCTACCAGATGTCAATTGTATCGTAAGATAATTTATTGTTGCGTAATACATATCTAAACTAAACCGCAAAATACGAATACCCCGTTTGACGGGGCTAACAAATTACAAATCCATTTTTCTGATGGTAAAAACTTCTGAAGTAATCCTTTTTTTAGGTTTCAGATTCCCCTTTGAAGGTCCAAATTTTCGTTACTAAAAAGATGACACGCGAACAAAATAATGCAAACCAATGCATACATTTCTTTACTGAAAAGCTCGAGCAAATGTATTTACATTTCTAATTTTGTAAACAGATTTCGAAATTCTACATCTCTGCCCGTTGCTCGTAACGAAAAGAAAACTCGTCACATTTCAACATTTCACTTTTGTCTACCGAAAGTAAATACAAAATATTTACTCGGGCGAATGTTTACTTTGTCTATTTCTAAACCATGAATTATAGTTTCCATCACTCCGGAAACAACCTAATACATTTCTTGTTCATAAAGGCTCACTGCAAAATTAATGTTCAGATTTTTTTAAACTTATTCTAAGTTCTGATCTTGCCAAGGCTCAAAGATATACATTGAAACAGAAAGGCATTTTTTTATCTCCTTGTGGTGGTTTCTTCAGTGTCTTGTGTAGGTCACATTAAGTCTGGTTCTCTTACAATAAAAGAAATTTAGATAGCTAAGAGACATAGATTTTGAATATAACCTATAATAATGAAGGAAAAGCTCTTTAAGATGTAACCCTTTTCAGATCTTATTTCTGAGACTTAAGATTCAATCAGTTTACAAAATATGATCCGAAAATCAATCACCACAAAAACATGTATAAAAAACTGAAGATATGAAGCACAATGGAGAAAATAAGCACTTGTGAAAGAAACATTGCAACAAGTTGAGACACCCAAAATTCATGTATCTCATTAATGAATCCACATTTAAAAAAGGGTAAATTATGAATGGTTTATTTCTTCTCTTTTTGTTCTACGTTTGTTTTGGCCAATGATGAAAATATTTTCTATAGTTCTGCACAAATAGTTTAAAATCCACTAGAAAATAATAAATGAACATAATTATCCCATGGATCATTACACTAATATCAATTATTTAAAATGTTTCATTTTATCCCTCATTACTGGCGCCAAATATTAATTTTAAAATATAAATTTTTAAAGTACTATCAATTTTTGGTAACAATTTAAACAAAAACCAAAATGAAAATTTAAAAACATAGGCAATGCAGTTTGATAACACAATTTGGTTTCGTTTGAGCCTTTCATCTCTTGATATTTTTGATAAGAGATGCAAACACGAGTTCAGAACTAGCTATCAAATTTGTGAATTTCATTAATCATCTTAATCCTTAATCTCCAATCCTTCATACATCTGCATTCATAAAAACCATCCTAAGAGTAAATGAAAACATATAAAATGCATCATGCAATTACTCTCAATGTAATCAAAGAGACCATAAGATAACTGGTAAAATTTGTTCTGAAATTTCACTATGAAATCTAGAAATTTGAAAATCTCTACAATAAATAAAAACCTGATTCCACAAAACTCTACTGCATTAGAAAAAAATTATATGCATCTGAAAAATTAGGATTTTAAGAGAAATTTTAACAATTCGATGTATTATAAATAAATGTGAGCCAAAATTCAAAGAAAGGCCAACACTCCTAATTTCCTTGGTTAACACCTGGTTCATTTCCATAAATTGCATAAAATTTCACAAAAGCATTTCTTAAGACTTGGGCAAGTTGTGCAACCTTCCTCACTCATTCACATCACTTCTCAGCAAACCACAAACATAATAAACACTTTTGTTACTTCTACCAGAGACTCAAATTAAATATCTTGAGGTAGTGCAAAGTTTTCTCATTTTCGTATCAAAATTATCATAATGTTACCAAAGCAAATTCAACACATTCTGGACACCTTCAAATTTTAAATTAAACAAGTAATGAGGATAAATCTGTGTATACTTGTAAGCAAGTAATTTACTTTCAAATGAACACTTCACAAATCACTTTACCATACCCTTCTGAGAGGGAAAAAAATTGAATTGATCAATTGGTGGTTCACCCACAGTGAAGAAAATTACCCCACAGGCACTGAATCACCACATGATTATTCTGCAATTGTAGTAGTGATTATTCTGTATCATCACAATATAAAAGCCCACCAAAATTCTTCATATGACCCTTCTCTCACCCTCCAGTGTGCACCAATAAAAACACAATTTTCATGAATAATTAAGGATCACAAAAATCTATCAAACAATCACAATTCATTTTTTATTAACTGATGGATGGAATTACACGGCTGGACATTCAAGGATCACATCTCATTCCTTTTCAAGACGCCACTACTCCTCCAGACACTTTCAAGAAATCCTCCCCCACTTCAGTCCCCTCCTCGCACGACCCTTAACAAGAACTGCTCCACGATTGGCTGGCTCGTATCTGGAGAAATGTATGAAGGGAGCACGGGATAGGTTCATCGCGAGGGAGAAGGCCCCCCCACTAAGAAAGAGCGTAAGAAGATTCTAAAAAACATGACTTCGGCGTCGCTAATTCGAGTAGTATGCCAGTGCAGTGAATAGTAGGCCCGCTTCGCTGCAAGGGTAGCTAGTGCAAGGATTGTCAATGCAAACTTACAAGGCTTCAATAAACGCACGTCATATCTCCAAAGTCAATTACCGCACGTATTAAATATTCATAACATGCTATAAAGCACGTTCAAGTAATGCAATGTACTTTATCCCACTATATTCAATGAAACCCTCCAAAATTCACCTACTGAACTTATCGATTGAAAGCACGAAATTACACAAAGTACCAAAATAATACTTTATTTCAATCGTATCATGCAAGTAATCACCAATTACGTAGAACTAATAAAATGGCATTTTTCAACATTTAAAGCCCGTCATTTCGTCACAACGCTCGGCCCTCATAGTACCATTATAAAAGAGGGGGTGGGGGAGTCTGGATACCAGTGGGAGAGGGGATTGTAAGGATCAGCGGAGGAGAGGAGCCGGGACGACACAGACATAAAACCACAGAAATCTCGTCTACGGGTCTGGAGCAGCACGGAATCGCAACGGAGCCACAGTGTCTCGATTTTTGACAGTTCGTTTTAATCACTTTTGTCGCCGATATCATCGGCTCTAACGTGAACGCGTGTTACATGTGACATAGTCCGTATTGCCAGCTACTGAAGCCGTCACGGGCAAATAAGTTACTATCACTGAATGTAAAATGACAAGCGCTACACACTAAACAAACACAAACTGTATCACAAACTGCCCAGAAATAACCCTAAGGCATTCGGTACACTTCTGAGCTCCGCGCAAGGCGTTTTCCCCAGTGAAAATTTGATCAACAAAATAATGTTCTGAAAACACTCACCCGTCATGTAACATGCCTATGTCCTACGGGGTTCACACGGACCTCGTGCACGGATTCCTTGGCCCCGATTGGGCGGATGACGTCACGTAAGAAGTTCCATTCTGAGGCTTGGCGTGGCGTTGGTGTTTTGATGATGGAAGGAAAGTGACGCAGGGTGGAGTGGAAGGGGAAGACAGGGTCGCACACAATACTTAGCCGACATCGTAACTTCGCAGGCCCAAAAAAATAAATATCGCATTAAATTGCTATTTCACGTCTTATCAGTATTATTAAATTCTTTGTGCGGGACTGGTTCCGTGAGTTATTGATTGCTGGCACAAACACATATTGAGATGACGTCACACGTCTGTATAGACTCCCCTCACCTGCCATTCATTAACTAGCATGTATTCTATTTGCTTATAGCATATTTTTCTCTTTCTAACTCAATTTCGACAATTAAATAATTTTCATTACTGAAATAGTATGTAAGATTTCATGCAACGTGTTAATGTAAATAAAAAACACTCAACAACAGCTGCTGTATTTAATTAATATGCGTAGCTTACAAATAAAAATAGTTTATAAATGTTCAGTAGGAAGGAAGAAACTGTGCACATGAGTTGTCGGATAAAATGCCACGCAAAAAGTAGCCAATCAGAAGAGAGCTCGGGAGACTCTGAGGGGAGGGGCTTAGAAGCCCACATACTTGACAGCGCCACCGCCACCCACCCTTGCGCCAACCAAAACTCCGCTCCGAGCGCAGGCCTGAGTGAAGTTTCCCCCTGGCCCGCCTTCTCCTATGTGTAAGCGAAATAGCGAGGACTGAGCTTCAAAGCTAGCAGTATGTCCCCGATATGTCCTTGTTCCTCGACTGTCGGTTCTAGAAACATACGTATAACTTGAGACTGTGCTAGCAGTGAAGGCATTCGTTACTTCTAACCGTTGATGTTACATTCGGTCAAAATCTGAGATGAACATCATTTTTAAAATTGAATATTCGTCCTTGCAATGGAAATTTTCCTTGCGGTTCGATATGCTTGCAGTTAACCCGTGAAAATGCTTGAAGAAATGTTGCAAGAGTTGAAAATATACACAATTTAGAAACCATGGTGAACATAACCACCATGATAGTATTACTTACATGAATAGTACGAGAGTGCACACAAATCCTTTGACATTTTAGGAACAAAAAAACATAACACAAGACAGAGCTATTATAGTGTGCCGCATTAACTGCCACTGAAATAATGGTACGGTATTCAGTAGGGCTTTTTGCAGTATCTCTTGTGGTGCTAAACTATTGTGGCGCAACATTGTGCTTTTGCCAGAAAAAGAGTTGTGTAGAATCTGCGTCTTTACTTTCCAAATTAATACAAATGAATTACCTAAATGTCGCTTAAAGATGTAATTATTTTGAAAAAAATATTGTCATTTGCTTCGAGTGCAGCGAATTTCTTCTCGTAATTTAGTAGCAATTCCGAATTTAAGAATTATTGCTAATGTTCTAAATATCTATTTTTTGAAGGTTACCAGTTACAATATCCAAGCATGTGTTGAGAGTATTGTATCGTATTTCGTCAATAAATTGTTACAGATTTCTTAAAAAATTAGGACACATGAATTCTGCGCAGATATGATTTCTGTGGGATTTATTTGTTTTTAATTGAATGTGAAAGTACCCATTTATTAATCATCTGTATTATTTACTGTTCATATGCTGGTTCCAAGTTACTTGGGAACTAATTGACTAAAAAACTAATGATCTTTGTAGGTATGTCAGTTGAATTGACTTGACTTTCCCAAATTAATTTAAGTATTAAAAATGCAGATCTAATTGTAGGTATGATGGAGAAAGATTCATACCAATATGATTGCATCTAGAACGTCTTATGTTAAATATAAAGTTGCTAACAATGAATAGAATTCGTTTTGTGGTACATGTTTAATGAACAAATTAACTTTAAGCTATAGTATCTTCACAATCGCAATTTGGAAATTGAAGGCGTTATAATTATTAATTTTTATATATAACAGAAAA
This sequence comes from Acheta domesticus, assembly GCA_031308135.1. Classification (NCBI taxonomy): domain Eukaryota; kingdom Metazoa; phylum Arthropoda; class Insecta; order Orthoptera; family Gryllidae; genus Acheta; species Acheta domesticus. The sequence goes on along the minus strand of JAHLJT010008446.1, from coordinate 97,998,349 downwards.
TCAAGACAGCTTATTTATTATATTGTAATATCTTCTGTTAGTTTCATTATATATTTTGGAAACTGTCAATCCAGAAATATTTTGTTTGCATGTAAAATAAGTTTATTGTCTGCCTTTAAATGTAATCACTTCTTTTTGCACTTCACTTGCCGTGCCATATGGTGACAATGATCCCTTTACAAGTTATATTAGAAGTCAAAGGAATTAAAAAGTAAATGTAGAAGTTATTTTGATTTATTAACCTTGCACATGCTCACTTAATTTTTGTTAAATTTCATATGAACTGGAGTCTGTGAAACCTCTTTTCAATTTTGAGGAATTTGCCAAAACTATTCTATTTGTAAAATAAAAAATAAATTCTAAAATGCTACATTAATGTATTTTGAATGGATTTTATTTATATTACTGTAAATATGATTCATGAATTAATTTTACTTAATTTTTATGTGGGAGCTCGCAAGTAATGTAGCACAAATATTTGCAGCTGTTAATGTTTTTCACAGTCTAATTTCCATTTCTTTGGATATTTCTAAATTGCATCCTTGAAAGTCTCTGGCTACTTTGTTCTCTCTTCCTCAGTGCACTTCCATCTTGACATTCCTCTGCACTTGTCTTCATTGTGTTTGCTCTTCTATGCCTTTTTTGTCACTTCCTTAATGTCTAACCTTCTTAAATGCCCATATGATAATAGTGCCTTTGTTTGTATCATTTCCAAGGTTTCATTATTTCTCTAATTCTTTGATTTTTAATTATTTCTCTTATTATATCTTGGCTGCATCTTTTCCAATATCCCATTTCTGCAGCATTAGTCCTTCTTTTGTCCTTCGCATTTGTAGTTCAAATGTAAATAGCCTTTCAACTATTGTTTATACAAAGTAATTTTTGTGGTTCTTTTTAAACTTCAATCTCATGCCAGTGATTGTAATGCTGTGTATAATAAAAGCCTGCCTGCCTAAATTTATTTTGCTAGGTTTTCATTGATGTCACTTCCATTATAAACCCTAATTAGTTGAATTATTTTACATATGTATTTTGACCTATACCTCTATGAGTTAACATAGTTCCATTATTTCCTCTCACTGCCGTTTATTTTGTTTTGATATATTTGTGTCAAATACTCACTTTTAATATTCTTCGATTCATTTTATAGTCATATTGATGCACTCCACATCATTTTTGGCTTGGGTTGGACCTTCTGATCATCTGCATACAAAAATGATGCTTAAAATATTTTGTATTCATAGAAATTTTATTAAATTTCAATTATATTTCAAATAATAATTAATATTTATTTATAATTAAATGTTTTTAAACTATTGAACTAAGTTTTGTAATAGTTAACGTGACTAATCGTCCTCCTTTAGGGAGGACAGTCCTTCTTTTGCCAGTTCTGTCCTTCCTCTAAAAGTGTTCTACCTGTCCTCCTTTTCGATATCTTAAAACTAATGTGTTCATCTAGTGTTAATGTGTTAAACTAGTTAATCAAGTGAGAAATTAAGATTGAATGTTGATACAATAGTTGCAGCTCTTACTGTAAAATCCAAAATGAAGAATAATTCTGGTTCCAAAATTTCCAATATACTGTTAGAAAATTATACATATTGGCAAAAAAATCTTTATTCAATGGAAAAAATACTTATTTAATTAAATAATTAAAAGTGATGTAAGCATAATTAGTATATTTTTTGTTTGAAATAATACATTTCTTCATTTATTTACTTGTACTTTTTCATAAATTTCTTTGTCCTCCTTTAATTGTAAAAAAATGGTCACCTTAGTAATGTTTATTATATTATTTATATCAAACTTTTAATTTATGTTCAGTTATCAAAAATGTCCCTTTTTTTTCATGAAATAATTTTATTAAAATGTATACTCAATTTTATCAAGTTTTTGACAAAGTTGCTTTTATTTAACTCAAGGAGGTTACAGACTGGGAAAAGGTTAAAAACAACATTATGCAAATGACTTCTTAATTGTTCTCTGCAATTGTCATCAGTAATATGCACTGCAATTTTATTAAAAAATGTTTGTAACTTGCAGTTATTAATGAATCTAAATGTAGATTAAATTACTGTTTTCAATACATGTGTAGCTCCAAAAAGTGTTTAGGTTGATATATATCCCTGGTCCTATGAGCAAATGCTGAGATGGCCCCTTGTTTTGCTTCTGGACAGTAATGTAACTTCACTCTCTCCACCCAAAACATCACTTTGACTCGTCATACACGATTGTAATTGTATATGTGACTTAATAAATTATATATATATATATATATATATATATATATATATATATATATATATATATATATAACATAAATATAATATTTAAATATTCCACTGATCTTTTTACTCCTTTCCATTTCCTTAATATCTTCGAGTTTTTGGCAGAGCTGTAGTCAATTATTTCATGAGTCCTAATTTGTTATGCAGAGGCGGTAGATGTACTTCCTTCACATCAACAAGACCACTCAAAATAATGTTTTTTTCCTGGATCAAATGTTCTTTTGGGCTCAGTGGGATTATTCCAAGAGTTGCGATCTTTCTCAGTTAGGGCTCAGAGAAAAGAAGCCTGAGGCTGTAGATCTAGAGGCCCCTTATTTCAAACAGAAGTTCTGCCTGTAAATATTTATTGAAAAATACTGAACTTGTATGTTTTTGGCATTGTGGGGTCGATAGTCCAACGTTGTCAGCCAGCTAACAGTGACCCCCATGCTTGAACCTAGTTTAATTCCCACTGGAGGTAAGACAGACATGTGGCGGACATGACATACTCCCTTCACTATAACTATTACCACCTCGGATGACACCATCTGATTAGGTGCCTCTGATTCCCTATAAAAAGTCTATTAAATCATTTAAATTGTTTTAACACCTTTTTGTTTACATGCTCAAATAACATGTTTAGTTAACAAGAAATAATACATAATGAGTATGGAAATAGTTAAAATCTTTATCATTTTCTCATATATTTAAAGAAAATTGTTAAAATTACACGTCCACTCTTATTACTTTTCCATTTCTGAATCTTGAATAACTTCTTTACTCCCATAATTACATAATTAGAATTTGATTACATTAATGATTTCTAAAGTATTTGGATTATACATTTGGAAATCATTCTTTATTTCATTTTTATCATCCATGTATTGCACATGTATTTTTCCTAACTAAATTACCCTACTTTTTCCTATGTAAATAACATTAATTATTCTTATTTTAAATCATTCACTTGATCATCCTGTAATGTTTTTTCTGTCCTAGAGCATTTATGTAATGAATCCAGGCATAATTTCCTTCATAAAAGAGAATCACTTGATGAGAGTGAGATAAAACCAAACCAAATAATGTCTTGTTATTTAGTTCCCTATTTTAACATCATTATGTTAATTGTTATTTCATACTGTTAGCTCATTAAATTTTTCATATTTCTTACTCTAATATTATTTCATTCCAATTACTCAGGTGGGCATTTTGATTTTTAAATTATTTCAGACTGCAAAAGCTAAGTTGTCTTGTTTTTGATTCTTATGTAGCATATGTAATGAACTTGCTCTATTCAAAAGATATATATTTGGTTCAGAGGGAAGATATTTCTTATGTGGCTTAAGCAAAAAATTAATATTTTGCAGATATTGCAAAAAGTAAAGTGAGCTTAATGAAAAGAACTAGTACCATTATTTTCTGTGAATTGTATTGGGAAATTATTAAATATTTTACTGCTTATTGGAAGGTTTAGACTTGAAAATGTTCCCTTTTATTTATATTGTGATGGTTATGTTCCCTCACTGAATTCATAAAGTAGAGTATTTTAAGTGGTGACATGTCATATCTTAATTCAGCTAAATAGATTCAATTTCAAATATAATGATATCTTGTTGAACTTAAAAACAGCCAACAACTGAAAATAACAGAGTTTTTAATGTAAGTTTGTAATCCTCATGTGCCACAAGATTTCATACTCATCAGGCGAGTTGTGAATCTTGCCGGATATGTGCTGATGGTTTAAAGATGAAATGAGTGCCAAAAGTGCATTCTGTCATGAGGGATTTTTCATTAAGTCAGTACACTTCAGATTTTTAATTGAGAACTGTTTACTAATTCTTACTACCAATGATAACTTAAAAGTACAATTTTTTTTGTGTGTCACTTTAGAAATTTATGTGCAATATGTCAGAGATAAAAAACACTGTTGTGAAGTTTTAAACAATGAATCAATACATGTGCATTACAAACAATATCAGCCTACATCATTCTGGTAAATTGGAAGATTGTTGCCTCTATGTTGTACAGTCTTCAGCAAACATATTCATTCTCCAGAACTTCCTGTTTTCTTTGATATCACCTTGCAGACATTACTGTCTCTGTCATTTAACTGACTTGTATGCAGTGGTGGATGCAGGGAGGGGAGCCACCTAGAGTTTTTGTTTCTTACCTCCTTTTATTTATTGACAAAATTGATTTAAATATTTATTTACGTTAGAATTATGTAATTATTTTAAAAAATTAATATTGTATTGTATCATATATACACTACAAAATTTATAAACAATATTACAAAAATGTTTGTTATTTAACAAAAATCTGTGATCCCCCCCCGCCCCAAATGATTGGCTGGATCCACCCCTGCTTGTATGGCACCTCTTTCATAAGCATGTCATTGTGCTCCTGTTTCATGAATAGATTTAAAATTATAAGGTAAATATTCTTGAGGTTTATTCTCTACCTTCATACTTTTGTACTTAGGATAAGAGTGCAAATCATGTGATGTAAGTTGTCTTTCCCTTTTAAATTTAATTAATTATGTTAGTGGATGATCTGACATTCTTTCCCTTCCACCCTCCTTTTTCCTCCATTACCCTTCTCTCCCTCCCTTCATTCTATCCCTGACCCTTATCTCTTCATTTTTTCCTCTCAATTCACTCTTGAAAATGAAACTGACATTACCATGAGCTAGCACTTTTTGTCCTAATTTCTCTTTCTCATCTTGGGCAGGAATGTTATATAATCATCTAATAATGAATTTTCTACTTGTTCTTTCAAATATTAATAACAATAACAACAACAATAATATTAATTTACTACATTCTTTGTTTTATTGTATTAAACATTTCTATTTTTAGCCTTTTAGTATTTTTAGACTAATTTTTAGAATGTTTCTGTTTATTGTATAACTAATTCTTATGATGATTATATACTAACTCTAAAGTATTTATAAATAAAACTTTACCGAATGAAATTAAGAATTTCCCTGTTGAGAAAATATTCCTTAGAGGGTTAATCCAATTTAAGTGGTCAAACACTGGTCGTTCAACCATCCCAGAAAAAAATTTTGATAATATAAATGCTCATATGTTTTGGGTATTCAAAACCATTAAAAAAAATATTGCACCTGGTTCACAAATTTCGATCATTTTTAAGCCGCTCACCATTTTTCGCGTTTGTCGACATTTACGATTCTATAAATTACTCAATGTAGCTCAATTGTAGTAGCTTTTAAACTAAACTGCATTGGATTCAGTAAATTATGACCTACAAAAAAATTATATTTATCGACCTCATATGTTTTTATTCGAATTTCCTTACGAATGTAAGATGAACTATGTAGTACCTATCTCGAGTCTTTGAGAATTTCAAACAGGTATTTTGATTTTTGAAGGTACGGTACATAAACCCTCAAAAACATTTCAAAATTTCTCAAAAATGGCACCAAATGTATTGAACTTATTTCTCGAATAGCGTAAACGACGCTTAAGAGAATGGTGTAGATGTAATGTTCGTTAAAATCCCTGATTTTCGAAAATTGCAAAAGTGCATTTTTTTAGCGTCCTGCCACAACCACAATATTGAAGATAGAGATTTTTCCTGAATGAAATGTGTTCTTTAAAGATAGATCTTGAAATAAGATCAAGTCCAATTTTTCGAAAATATGAGTAGTTTTCGTGTAATTTTGCGTGAAATATAGGCCATTTTAAATTTTTTAAACATTTTTTTCTCAAAAAGCGCTACAATTTTTTCTTTAAATTCCTCCTCATATGTATAAGAGACGGTTAAAAACATGGTGCTAGTCCCATTGTCGGCGAACGCCGTATTTTCGAAAATTGCAATAAGTTAACATTTCAAAATACAACTTCAACAAAGTCCGTTCTGAAAAATAAGTCTGCTGGAAAAAATATCTCTTAAAAAAAGATCGTTCATAATTTTTTGAATAAACAAGTAGATTTCGCGTAATTTGGTGGAAATTAATTCAATTTATAAAAAAATATGAAAAATGCTACAAATTATTTTTTTTTTCAATTTTTTTCCACGGATAGAACGGACGCTTAAAATAATGTCGCGACTTTCATTCATATAATAATGTTTATTGTGACATACAAAATTTTAATCGTCTATGATGAATCAGATATGATGTATGCATGTGCAGATATCTTCCTGAGCTCCACATTTTTAACTTTCTCTTACTTCACACTATTATTATGAGTAAAGGTAAAAAGCAGCATTTTAATATGAGAATATAAGAAATGTTTACCTCTGTGTGAAAGAAGTGCAAGCGACATTCAATTTTGATTTTGAATACACTGCTAACAAATTATTAACCCTCCACTTCTCTCATGTTTAGCTCAAGAAGACTTGGGCAGAGTGAAAAGCTGAGATCGGCCTCCTTGCTTTTTCTGGACTGTAAATGTAACTTATTTACTGTACAGAAAAAGCAAAGAGGCCGATCTCAGCTTTTGCTCAAAGGATTAAGGGAAACTGGACAAAACCCTGATCAGGTTGGTGTCGTTTTCATTGAATTCTCTGAATTTTCGAAAAGTTCCAAATTTAGAAATAATGCGAGAAAGTATGTGATGTAGCACCCCTAGTTTTCTGTCCTTTACACATAACAGTGAAGATACTTTACGTAAAATATCGATGATAAGTAGCGTACCATTTAAAAATCACACCCTGCTGAATATTGGATTTTGTATTTTTTCCAAATTTTCAACTAATATTTCTGTTCAGATAAAATTTTTAATATTTCTGTCCAGATACAATTTTGAAATTTGTACCAGTATAAGATCGCTATGATGCCAAACTGCAGAATACATTTCAACTTCGAGATTTGACTCAAAGCGGGTTTTAAAAAATTGTAATTTTACGCGAAAAACACTTCCTTTCACACTTTTAAGGCTTCCTTTCACACTTTTAAGTTGGTACAAGCCATATTTTTTTTAAAAATATATGACGTTCTTTAAAGATCTAATTCTGAAGGACAGAGTGTATTGAAAATCTTTATCTTCAAAATTGTAATTGTAGGAAGACGCCGAAAACCATTTTGAACTTTTGAAGATTTCGAAAATATAGAGAATTCATCGAAAATTCGACCTGCGAAAAAGCGTCATTTTTCTGCATCCGACTGAAAAATATAAAGAAAAAATTGGAGCAATTTTTGCGAAAATTTTGAAAATGTGATGTAGACTTCGTGTAACGTAAAATCAAAAATCGAAATATCTGTTTCAAATTCGCAGGTCCTCCATTTCGGACTATGGCAGAAAAATTCTAGGGATCGTGTAGGTTCTGACGGATCCGTCTATCCAGGGGAGGGGGGCTGGCCATCACCACCTGGAGTAAAACATTCATTAAATTAACGGGACTAATGACCCGCAGTTCACCTGTCCGGAAACATCAATCAATCGAGTTCGTCCAGTAGTTCAGTCAATGGGGAACTATAAGGGTATCCACCTTGCAAAATATATTATTCTTATTCTGTTTATATTGGTATTCGTAAGAAAATTACAACTTTTCTACCTCGAAATATTTCGAGAAACGTTTTGGCAACGAAAAAAACACGTACTTTTCGGCCATTGTTTTGTTTTTGTGTTATGTCTTTTTAATTGTTGATCTTGGTGCAAAAATGGTTATGCTCAATTTCAAATATTACAAAATAAGGTACCATTTTCTCAACATTTATGATTTTTGATCCATATATTGTTCAAATCGCCCATTCTTCATCAAAATTCATACTTAGAGGTTTTTTGGGTCGCTGAACACAAATCTGATATATTTTAAAAATTGAATATTGAATTTTAACAATGAATAGGTCATCCAAAAACTATATACTTGTGCAAGGGTTGTTCGGTATGAATGCGGGTAGAACAAAAAAATTCAGACATTCCCGATGCATCTATTGTGTTCTACAAGACCAAATGTTAAAAAAGTACAAAAAGGGCTATGTTTGAGCGATCGGTGCGCCCTCTAGGATGAAGATAAAAATCATTGTTTCACAGAACATGTTTTCACATCGAAAACTTCAATTAAAGCACTCAGCGGGCGAAAAAAAAATGTTTCTCGACCCACCCTAATGTAGCTATTACATTTTATATTGTCGTCCATGTTCAATTACATAGCTTTCTTACGAGGTTTCTTAATGTCAAACTCACTCGTTAATAATGTCTTCATATGAAAGGGATTTTTTGTTGGTTTTTTTGTATTGGCCTCAATACAAAGTAAAGAAAAAGAGTTTAATTAATAAGATATAAGTTTTAAATTGGCTGTCACGTTATAATCTTATATATTATTTCTCAAAGTGCTGTTTGGTCTTTCCAAAAAATTGGGCAACATACGAAACCGATCTGTATAAAGAAGCAATGGATTGAAAAATCGTGTTTCTTTTCATCTGCACATGGAACATTCGTATTGAAAAAGTGCATTAAAATATGTAAATATTAAAAAAAGTAGTAATTCGGGATCTGTAATTTCTGATTGCCGCGCGATCTTTCGGAAGAAAATTACAGTCGGACGGTGGCGGGTGTTTTGAAAACGAGCGACGTTAGCGAGTTTTCAAATTTGTACGAATGCAATAAAGCAACATTATAAACGAGTTGCATACGCTATTTTTTTGTATGACAGCATTATAAATTTCTAAGAGAATGAACGTCATCATTTGTGCTATAAAACGCCTGATTATGAACGATTTCTTGCAACAGAAAAGGTCGTTTATAAAGATGGAATACAAAAAAAGAATTTAAGCAGAAAACAGTTTGGTTATTTGACTAACTGTGCGATTTAATCGCACAGGTTCTCAGTAGTTATATTTAAATATTGTTCAGTCCCTTTTACTTTCTCGCGTTACGAATTCTTCGTAAGAAGAGAAAGTTATGTAATCGTGCGCCAGAAAACGGCGAAGTGGTGCAAGAAAGATTAGAACGTTTTAAAACTGCTTTTATGGTGCGTTTCTGGTGCACCGTACTTCACAGAATTCATAAAGTTAGCAAAGCCATGCAAAGTGGAACTATGGAAGCTGGTCAGAGATTTGTATGGCTCTCTTGAAGAACATTTCACGGAACAGAGAAACCATTTTGATTACTTTGAGTAATTGGCCATGAATAAAACCAAAACTACATCTTATAGAAAAGGAAAAAAAATGAGACAGCCAAAAAGAAAAGTTTGGCCTCACGAAGACCGAAGTAGAGACGTAAACGTTCCTGGCCTGGGATGACCTTAAAAAAACACGTTTTTACCAATTATAGACTTTTATTTGTGAATTCAAGAAAAGAAAAATGGTCAATGACGAGTTTCAAGAACGATTCAACTGAACTCAATTGTGTGATAACAAGGCAGATTTGGAAAAGGAATGGAGGGAAAAGGCCACCCATCTCTACCACGTCTACACACATGATTTGGATTCATATTTCACTAAAGAGTGCACCCACTTTCAAAACCACTGTGCTGAAGGGATTGATCACCCATCTGATAAATCATTGGAAGAATTCGAAAATTCTGAGGTATAATTCCTTTCAAGATGTTTACCCCAATTTGACCATTGCTTTAAGGATAAGTTTGTGCATCCTGCTACAAATTGTGCTGGAGAACGTAGTTTTTCCTCTCTTAGAAGAGTTAAGAACTATCTATAAACTAACTTTATTTAAATGTTGTTTATTCTTTTTTTTAAATTTAGGACAACCACAATAAATTCTTCCAAATGTTTTTATATCATAATTTTATTTTATGAAATCTGACGTTTCGGAGAATGTTCTGTCACCTTTATTAGGTACAACTGAAAATTTATTTATAAATTATAATTTATTTATAAAGTCGGATTTCATAAAATAAAATAAAATGATGGTATAAAAACATCTTTAAGTATTTATTGTGGTTGCCCTAAATTTAAAAAATTGAAACATTTCCATTTGAAATTTGAAAATCCCAAAGCCACGAGTTCATTCAGATCGATTGGGGAATATCAGTTTTGAAGAAAATCGGCTGAACGTTTTAGGGCAGGGGTGTCCAACTTTCAAGGCCTCACGGGCCAAACTTAAAACCTTTTAAAATGGTCGCGGGCTATATTTTCACTACTCCGACAACCCACTCCTGAATTCCCAGTATTGCTGATCTCGGCACTTTGCCCGGCTGCTCTGATACGGGCAGAGGGTAGGGATGGAACCATGCGTGATATCGGGCCGTACTATGCATAATGCAGTGAAACTCATTGAGATGATTTTTAATTTCTGAATTCACTAGAAAAAATCCTTCAATCTACATACAACCAATTTTACTTCAAGAGGCTGTTGACCCCGACAAGTCTCGCGTGCGCTAGGCGCACAATAACCGCCTCCAACATGGATGAAATGGACTTTAACTTTTAACTAAAAACCTTTCGCAGGCCACAATAAATGGCTCGCGGGCGTCAGTTGGACAGCCTTGGTTTAGGGTTAGGCGCCAGCGTTGACCACAGACGGACAGACAAACAGACAGACAGACAGATGTTTTGTCAACAATCGATTTTTCGGTATCAAGAACCAACAAAACATAGAGACACATGGAGTAGCCAGAACCCATGTGTCTACTCCACATGGATTCTGGCTATATTTTAAACAACACAATTTCAACAAAATAAATTTGTAACTCGATACCATAAAATATCTAACGTCCTATGATAAATGTAAGTCTTTACCAACATACCGTACATTAGGATACGCATATGATAATTTAGCGATCATAATTCAAGTTTATGGAGGATCTTTATGAATATAATCAAGTTTCGGCATATTTTTCATTCGACGATTTTGGTTTGTTGATCGCAGGAAATACAATATTGAAGTCAGCTCTCGGCCAGTCCGTGTATTTCATTTAAATCTGCCATAGCCAGCAGGGCTGGCGGCAGCGGCGCGGCGGTCTGGCGCGCTGGCGGCCTGGCGCGGCGACCCACTGCGTGACGTCATCCGGCCGGGCGGCCAGCCGGTGGGCACGGTCGGCAGTTCAACATTAATTGCTCGGAAGTTTGAAGAGCAATTAAATTATTTTCCCTAATTAATTAGCATTTAAATCGCTCTACAATATAGCATATTTGGTTTTGTGGTACCCTTTTGTGGTAGTGCAAGCTTAATCTTAAGCTAGCTCATCATTAATTACTCGGAAGTTTGTAGAGCAATTAAATTAATTTTTGCGGAATTAATTAGCAATGAAATCACTCTACAAGACCGCGTATTTGGTTTTGTGGTAACCATTGGTGGTAGTGCCAGCTTAAATCTTAAAATTGCTATTTTACCATTAATAACTCGGAAGTTTGACGAGCAAAAAAATAATTTGTGCATAATTAATTAGCAATTAAATAGTTCTAAATGTTGGCATATTTGATTTTGTGGTAACCAATTGTTGTAGTGCCAAGTTAAGAGAGATCAATAAGAGTTTTCTTGCACCACTTCGCCGTTTTCTGGCGCACGATTACATAACTTTCTCTTCTTACGATGCAGGTCACATTGGTGGTGCCCAGTCTAGAATCGGGCAACAGTACCCGAATGCAAGATACGTTCATTGTGCAAGCCATCCCTTAAACCTTGTGTTATCTAATACGATGTCAATTTCTACGCTTAAGAATTGTCTTGGTACGGTCAACGAAGTAGTAAATCTCTTTCGAAATCAGCCATTCGCAAATAAAATTCTTCAGGATGTGATTTCTACATATGCACCAGACAGTAAGAAAAGAAGACTTCTCCATCTTTGCGAAACCGGATTCATCGAAAGACATGACAGAGTCTTAACATTCGTCGAACTCTTCAACTGTATTTGCATTAGTTTGGCAGACGTTTCTAAGGAAACGCGGGCAATTTCTTCAACGGCCCCAACTTTACTGGCAGCTATAGAAAAAAGTGAATTTCTGGTTAGTCTTCTCATTTGTGAGAAATTTTTCAGTCTCACTTTACCACTGTCTGTGCTTGAAGAAAAATCTCTCAATCTAGTATGAGCCCTACAACATGCAAAAGAGGTTCTCGAGACTTTAAGAAATCACCGTAAAAACTCAGACAAAATCTGTAAAGAAATTTTCAACTCGTTATCGCAGCTTTCAGATGAAATGTTTAAAACAGATATGAAACTTTCACGACTTACAACGAAGCAGAGAAAGCGCTCAAATCCACGAGTTGATTCGGTTGAGAGTTATTACAGAGTGACAGTCTTCATCGCTTGTCTCGATAGTTTGATTCAAAATTTAACAGATTTACTTCAAATGAAGATATTCTTCCAAGTTTCCAGATACTTCTTCCAGGCTTCGCTTCCATCCATGAAATGAAGTTGGAAAATTTAGCTCCGTACTTTGAAAACAGAACATCACCCTCTGCAGTAAAAGCTGAGTATGAACTATGGTGTAAAAAAGCTTCCACCACAGATGCTAACCTCGAGGTGCTGAAAGTCTTTGAGAACTGCGATCCAGTATAGTTACGCACTATTAGATACTATCTTAACTACCTTGCCAGTAACAGCTGCTAGTGTGGAGAGGTCATTTTTTACAATGAAGAGAGTAAAAATGTACTTTTATACGTAGTAGAAATAATTTTATACGTAAAGTAATGCGTGATAACAGACTCAGTGCACTAGCCATGATTTGAATTCATAGGGATATCACTGTGGACCCAAAGTGATTGACATTATGGCTGGAAAGAAGATCAGAAAATTGCTTTTGTAGTTGACGCCTCCTGTAGTTTGGATTATTGGAATAGAAAATAATAAATTAAATATTGTGTTTAAGCTTTCGAAATTATGCTATGTGGAAATAATGTTTAATATGTTTAAAATCATGTTGGTGTTTCATTTTTTAAGACCATCTCTTTTAACCAAACCGATGAAGATATTATAATAAATCTAGTACTATCCATTTTTTAAATTTTGGAAGCCCCTCCCGAGAAATAATCCTGGCTACGGCCCTGCAAAACTACATAAAAAAATCAAGCCTCTGGTCCAAATTCTCTCACATGATCCCTACCGGGAACCTGTTCGTTAAAACTGTTCGAAAAACTGGTTGACGCCATCTTTTGAGACTGACGCATCTGGTTGTGCTCTTGATTTTTTGCGATTTATCTACTATTTTTAGCGATCTGACTGCATTTTGTGTGTTTAAGTGCTTTTATTACTTGTTGCAGATTAGCTGGAAATATAATTTTGGCTGGTTTTTTGCTCTGACCAAGACTAACCAACAGCTAACGAATTTTAAATATTACACGAACCTTAACGAACTTCAGAATTACAAGTTGGTGATCAAGTGTCAAAATCTATAAACAGATCAGTTTATTTTCGATTTTATATCACTGTTTTAACTTAATTACTGAAATATTTATTCTATTTTTGTGGCGAGTGATTATTCAGTTAATTTGAACGTTACGAGGACGGTGAATCGAGTTGTTTTGAATTTGTTTCAAATCTTATTCAATATTTTGAAGACAAATTTCATCTAATATCTTTATATATTTACGGTAAAGTATAGTCGACATTGTATTAGACAGTTGCAGCTTAAGTGAACGGAAATACGCAACCGCATTGCAAATTTCGTAAGTACTAGTTTTCAATAGATTTTGTAGTTAGCATACCTTCTCTTTCTTGTATCGAATCTTAATTTTTAATTATCGAATACACATAAATCTTACACTTTTAAAATATTAAGCTAGGTGACTGTTGCTTTTATCTGAGTTTTCTTGTATTTATTCCAATTTTATCACGTACTTTAACACGCATTCGTGACATGGCTACTGTTCGTTCTACTCTTTTTACTCTCTACACCCTCAAAGCCGACCTTCTGAAAGCCTTCACACACGTAAACAGTAATTTAGATAAACATATCCGAAGGCTGGAAGAGGTCGTTCTCTACAATGACGGTTGGGCACAAGTAGGCAACACTGCGAATTTCCCCACCGTGCACCCGTGACTGCACATAAGACACAGACACCACATCCAGTCGCAATTCAAAACAGATTTAGTGTTTTAGATTATGAAACAGATTTTCCTCGCCTTCCTGATCCTCACAACCCTTCCCTTCCATCGACAAATACATGCACAAACCAACGCAAACAGGCTAGGAAGCGTGTCAAAACCAAAACACGTAAAGCTTCGCATCCTAGCCCACTTGAAAACAAAGCCATTCCTACTGAGCCTAAAAAACAGGTACTTATTTTAGCTGACAGCCATGGTCGCCATCTTTCCTCCATTCTCAGTAGGAAGTTACCCCCCAACTACTCAGTCTCGTCTATTTTTAAACCTAACGGGAGGTTTGCAGACGTGACTGCAGAGTTGGACACTCACACGAAGACAATGACCAATCAGGACACAGTCTTTATCATCGGAGGGCAGAATGACATTAATTGGGCGGTAACTTTACACCTGAACAACATGTAAACAAATTACAATGTGCCGCCCAAAATACTAACATTGTAGTCTCGACTCTGCCCTTCTGGTACAACAGGCCAACACTCTGCAGCGAGATTAAGCACGCAAACCAACAACTAAAACTGCAACTGAGAGAAACAGATGTAACACTTTTTGAAATGAATTTCCTCTCAGTAAAACACTTCACCCGGCACGGTCTCCACATGAACCTTGCTGGAAAACATGCAGTCGGTGAAAAGCTTGCACAATACATCATCAACTCCAGTCCTACGCAGCCTCCTGCCAAAAATCCATCCCTTTCACCTTCCTTACGTTCCCCACCCCCCACCCTTATTCTGAACCCTCTTACCCCCTCCTGTGAACCTACTCCCGTTTCTTCCATTCCCACTACCAATGACGCCTCTATTTCCTCACAACCTGTGACTGCTGGGACACATTACAACCTTCGACCACGCACTCGAGGTAAAAATGGAGTAAATATATAGCAACTACAGTCAGATGCAGCAGAAAAACATTCGTGTAGGTACTTGCAAAAAATAAAGATATTGCACCATAATGTTCAATCCCTTTCAAATAAAACTGAGTTTATCGAGGCAGCTCTACAGAGCGATTTAAATCAAATGGATGTTCTTTGCTTTACAGAACATTGGTTATCTCCTAATGAACTTAGCATTTTCCAAATTCCAAACTTTTACCTCGCAGGCTATTATTGTAGAAAAAGAGAATCTCATAAAAGTCCGGCATATGGAGGTTCTTGTATTTACGTTAAAAATAATATTGATTCTATCTCCTTGACGGAATTCAATGAGTATGCCGTTGAAAATGTTTTTGAAATTTCTGTTGTACATCTTCCTGTGCTAAAAATGATATTGCTTTGCATCTACAGGCCTCCAACAAAGAGAGCTGCAGATTACATTTTGTTCTTAGAAAAACTAGAGATAACACTAATCAAAGTCATCAATCGCTCTTTTGAATCCATTGTTGTATGTGGAGATTTTAACATTGATTTTCTGGTCGAATCTTGCGAGAAAGAGCAGTTTCTTAACTTAATTAATTCCTTCAATTTAGATATTACAATAAAAGTACCTACACGGATCACAGTAAATTCAAAGAAGGCAATCGATCAAATTATAATTAACAAAACCACTACTCGACATGAAATTGAAACAAAAGATTTAGGATACAGTGACCACGATGCACAAATTCTTACCATTATACGAAATGCGAACAATGACACAATAAATAATACACGTATGAGTAGAGTGTTTTCTAAAAGTAAAATAAAATTATTCATTGATTACTTGCTGCAGGAGTCATGGGACGCAGTTTATAATACTATTGATACAAACGATAAATATTATTCTTTTTTTTCAACGCTTTCATTTCATTTTAACACTTGCTTTCCTCTTCAGAAAAGAAAATTAAATATTTCACGCAAAAACAATTCTTGGATAACACAAGGGATTAGAACATCATGTAAAAACAAACGAGTTCTTTCTTTCATTTCTAAGCATCATAACGTATCTCAAGATTTCCTCCTGTACTTTAAAAAATACAAATCATTGTTAAGAAAAGTCATAAGGCAGGCTAAAATCATGAAACACGATCAGGATATTTTGAACTCAAATAACAAAACAAAATCAATGTGGGATATAGTAAAAAATGCGACCAAACCAACTAGAAACCTTGTAGAGAATGTTGTTTTAAAAGATAACGATAGAGATGTGAACGATCCGGCAACAGTGGCTAGTCTCTTTAACCAATACTTTTCGAGAATTGCTGTCGATCTCACTAAGGGTTTTCAGCCACAAAATTCAACATCTGACGTTTCCCTAAAAGTCTTAGACACTATGTTCGTTTCCGAAACCTCTTCCTATGAAATTCTCAAAATAATCGGTAAATTAAAAAATAAATATTCGGCCGGTTTAGATGAATTTCCGGATTGTTTGTTAAAGACGTGCGCGCCAGCCATTATACACCCGTTAACTCACATATTTAATGCATCCTTATGCACCGGAATTTTTCCAGATATTTTTAAAACAGCTAAGATTAAGCCGCTCTTCAAAAAAGGCAACAAAAATGAAGTTCAAAATTATCGGCCAATTTCTCTTTTGTCAGTTTTTTCAAAAATATTAGAGAGACTTTTTTATGTGCGAATGGAAACCTTTCTCAATAAACACGACGCGTTTTCAAATTGCCAACATGGATTCCGGAAATCAAAATCTACGGAAACAGCCATTTTTTCTTTTCTTAAGGATGTTGCCTCATCATTGGATCAAAACGAAGCAACTATTGGAATATTTTTAGATCTTTCAAAAGCTTTTGACGTCATTGATCATAACATTTTACTTTCAAAATTACCTTCGTATGGAATCCGTGGTATTGCTCTAGATTGGCTATGTTCGTACCTTAAACAACGATCTCAGAGAGTAGAAATACCTTACTGGAATGATGGAACTTTATGTACACACCTTTCCGGTTCTTTGCCAATTGTACGTGGAGTCCCGCAAGGATCGATTTTAGGCCCTATTCTCTTCCTATTATACGTAAATGACATGCCCTTAGCGATTCGAAACGGAAGAACAGTTCTCTTTGCGGATGATACAAATATTCTTTGCAACAAAGAAACCGTAAATAGTACAATATCAGACGTTTCAAATTGGTTCCGTAATAACAAATTAAAAGTAAATGAAAATAAAACAGTTTCAATGCAGTTTTCCATATCAAATAAAAAATTCTGTACTCCATTGAAAATGAACGGTGTGCCATTGACTGATGTTAATGTAACAAAATTTTTAGGTCTATCAATTCAGTCAAACCTCAAATGGAATGCCCACTTAAATGAATTGAACACAAAATTAAGTTCATTATGCTACGCGTTCAGAATTCTTTCAAATTCCGTCAGCCTTCATACAGCTCGTTGTGTATATTTTGCCAATGTTCACTCCCGCCTGAGATATGGCATAATATTTTGGGGAAACACATCTTATAGTTCACAGACTTTCAGATTACAAAAAAGAATTGTACGAATAATAAGCAAATCCAACCCACGTGATTCTTGTAAGTCACTCTTTATTAATCTAGGAATTTTACCATTACCTTGTCTCCTGATTTACGAATCAGTAGTTTTTGTCAAAAATGACTTACTTAAGGACGGGAATATATTTTCAGCAAACGCCGATGTCTATAAGTATAACACACGACGTAGTAATCATATTCACCAGGTGGCAGTATCAACAGCTCACTACAAAAAATTCACATACAATTCATGTACATTACTCTACAACACTTTGCCAGAAGACATTAAACGATTAAATTCAATAGAAAAGTTTAAGTCCCAAGTAAAATCTTTTCTGCTGCATAACTGTTTCTATACAATTCGAGACTATACCGAGCATCAAAAAGGAAAGTAGAATTAATTTTAACAATGATAGTTAATGTAATTATTTATCATTTGGACTGTATAATTCTAAAGAACCTGTAACAAGTATTGTACCACAGTTTCTGGGTTGATGGCCCCCATCTCGATCAGGTTTTTCGTCCAGTTTCCCTGATCCTTGAGCAAATGCTGAGATGGTCCCTTGTTTTGCTTCTGGACATAAATGTAACTTCATTATTTGTGCACGTCTTCTGAATTTCAGTGGGAAATATAGTTATTCAAATTATCGTTTTTCATATTATCGCGGCAAAAAGTATTATTCTTTCATGAAGAACATGAGGGTTCAGGGCAGGAATTTATAGCTAATTTACCTTTGAAAATATATTTTATTATATAGGAGCGAATATTTTGTCAACAAAACTCGAAAAAAACTCTCTCTTTTCTGTATTCAAAATTCGACTAGAATATGGTTTAGGATAGAGACCACAGAATTATGAAAACGTGCACAAAATTCACTTCTCCCCATAGCTCGTCATACGCAGTTTTTAACTGTTTTTGACGTAAATAAATAAAAAAAAATAAAAAAAAACATTATTAATTATTGTTTCAGGAACAACTATTTCTTTATATTAATCCTATTGTATAAAATTATTATTATCAGTCCCGTGGGAACTGTCTTTTCCAAAATATTACTAATAGAAGAATGAAAGAGGAATTACAGTACTGGTTAAATACTATAATATAATTAAATAATGTATGTACGTTATATAATCTTCATATTGTTATTGAATCACAAACATTTTTTTATAAAACAATAATTACCAGTTAAAAAAAAATATTCGAGGTTCCAAGCGAACCTTTTTCCCCCACTTCCGTTCCATCATTGGAACCACTGTTGCGCTTGCCGCCGCGTCGATATTCGGCATTTGCTCGGCGGATCGGCTTGGAGCAAGAGAGTAGATTTTCGGACCGTCACAGAGCATTGATTGGGCAAGCACTGGGTATTATGTCGTTGGTTGGGTCTATTAGAGCAGTAATATGGTAGGTTGGATATTGTAATACTTTTTGTGCTTTGAATATGCTCTTCTGTGTTTGACATCTGCATTTTTTGAGAATTTTTCCCATTCTGCAGCCCGATATTCAAATAGAAGTCAGGAAACTTCATGGCTGGTACGTTTGAATTTTGATTTGTTAGTTGGATCTCTCGTTTGATAGAATTTTCGTTGGGCTTTTCTTCTTTCTCAATATGTTGTAATATATATGAGGGCAGTTCATTTCTTTCTGTCTTGGTTAGTTATTTTTGTTGTAGCTAACGTTGTATGCAGTAGTGATATGATCATTTAAGGTTTGTAATTTGCCTCTATCTCTGAAAGGTGCTGCTTGGATTAAATATTTGGATTTTAATTTTGTGGGTATCTGTCTCTATTTTTTTGCCATTATAGAGAAATTTTTGCTCGGGTTTTGGACTTACAGTTGGACAAGCACCAAAATAGATATCAATGAATGGGAGATGATGGCTTTTGAGAGCTTTTTAGTAGACATATAAATAGACCGTTCTGTTCGCGAGTTACCTAAAGTTTCATATGGTTGCTCTATTTGTTCTAATTGTGGTGTCGTTAGTCTTTGTGTTGTGGATAGCGATCTTCGAATATTATGACCGTAACCCCTCCAAATCTGTTGCCGTCCAACAATAAACAAAGTACCCTTTTAGCTGAAAATTTCTAGTGGAGTAGGGCGATTCTTGCAGTTAATAATACGGCAACGTTGTAGTCCACACAAAATCGTTCAAAAAAGTTTTGTCTCTGTGAGGTGTGGTCTGCCGGTTTGTGTACCAAGGAAACAATGTGGTAGAGTCTGTTCAAACAAGAGCATTCTAGAATAAAGCAGCATAGTTTTAAGTGCACTGAAGGCTTTGCTATTTGTCTCTTGGTTGTTTTCTTTGAAGATATTAACTACAGTTTAATACTGCGATAATCTGTCTTTAGGTTAAAGGTCCTTTTAATGATTCTAGAAGGTTCTTTGAGTTCGCCCGAAAGTACCCTATGTTTGAGAGTCTCAGATTTTTGTTTTTGGTTATGAATTAGTTCTCAATATTATTGTTGTTGTTGTATTATTCCAGGGTGATATTCAGTTAAGATTCTTTTAATAGATAGTGGGAACTCTGTTGTGGAAAAAAAAGGGTTGTATAGATCGGATTTCTGGTTATTTTCGTTGGTCCACGAGATGCCTTTTAAGTTTTTAGTTGTTGGGCATCGCCGTTTTTGCTTCAAGGTGAAAACGGCCATTCAGAGTATTTCGTCGGATTGTGTTCTCCAGCAAAGTTTGCCCATTTGGGGTTTGTATTTAATTTGACATGTGATTGGACATTTTATTGCTGGGTGATCTCCTGGACGCATCCCTGCATCTGGGTGACCGTCTGCATCCGTGCTTTGTATGCTCCCAAGAGGCGCAGAGTACACAGAAAGGCGATTCTATGTTTGTCTTTTGGCCTTCGAACTGCATTTTTTAGGTGCCTAATATTTGATGTTTTTTTATCGTTAGTTAAGTTGGTTTTGGTTGAACTCAATTTTTAATATATACTTAAGGTTCAGTTTTGATTTCCAATGTCCTTCGTTTAGTTCGCTCAGGTGATGGAACTTTTATTCCTTGGCTTGAATTTCAGCTCTTCGTTCTTTTCCCTGCTCATATTGCCATCTGATCCTCTGATCATTAGTTTTTGTCTTCTTTCTGTTGTAGCTCTGTGAAAAGTAGAAGGCAAACTCTGTGTAATTTCTTGTGTTGGAGAGGAGCTTTTCATTATTTTTTGATGATCTTCCATTACTTCCAGGTCTAAGGATTAGTGCCTGTGGCTGTTATTTAAGCATGAAAGGTTTTCGGCAATGGAGAGTTTGTAGAAATTTGGTGATCTCGGTGGGATATGTTATGGTGTTCTACGATATAGAAGCTACCGTTGTTTGGTATCTGGTGACTTTTGTTTTTCCAGTGGTTGAAGTGTGATGAAGATTTAAATGTGTTTTCTTGGTATTCCATTTGTAATTTTTCCAACGTCGTCATTTCGGTGTGAGAATCATTTGTGTATTGCTATCATTGTTCCGGTGGTTAGTTGTAACTGGAGCCTCTCGATTAAGTCTGGGTCCTCATTTAAGAGTGCGAAAACTTCTTTCCGGTCGGATTTGTTTTTTAATTGGAGCACTACGAGCTCGGAAGAACTTTTCGGGCAGACCAGTAGGAAGTCCTTATTTTCCAGATTTCAAATTTTGACCGCTCACCCTCCAATTTTGCTTCCCAATGCACTTTTAAACATGCTATACAATTTTTTTTGAGATCGGAGTATTCTAACCCGTGCCGACTGAGGCGCGACCATTCGGCAGACGGACATGTCCAGAGCATGAATTTTAATCGATTCGTCTTACTCGTGTTGCTTAATCTAGCCAAAAACTAGGTTGCAATCTAACAGTGTCATATGTGAGTGGGTCATATGCAGTTGCCGAAGAACGCGGTGTGTTTATTAAGAAATAATATTAACTATTAATATAAAACACCAAAATAAACGGACAAAAATTGAGCATCAGTCAAATTGCTTGTGTTTTATCCCACAACATAGGGAGTAAAATGAAACAGGTAGGAAAAGCGCTAAACTTGTGGTTGTGGAGAGAATGATATTTTGCGAGGGGAAAGCAAAGAATTTCAATAAGAGCTAATCAGCATGTTTCGCAAAAACTATAACTTGTACTATTCGGAGTGAGAAAATTACAAAAAACGTACAAGTGTGAAGATTTTTTAAGCATCGTGAAGATGAGTTTAGAAATAAATTGAACAATTCTATTTGATATTGCAAATCCGAATGAGTTACAAATGATTATTTTGGAAGAAT
>JAHLJT010008446.1:97700592-97975463 GCA_031308135.1 Acheta domesticus | reverse complement strand
AGGTGGAAAATTTGGCAACTGCGCTTGTCGGTACAGAGTTATTGACCGCCTGCGAACGAACAACGTGCGCATGACCGTCCTCACAAATGTTCTCTGCACTGTTCTCACCTCATATGTCGGATTCGGAGAACGAATAGGTCCCGAACGTTTGTTTCGAAATTAACTTCGTAGAAATAATAATTTGTTATTATCATTACTATATTATTTTATAAACAAGTAATGCAACACAGGTCCCACAATGTCACGTAAATGTACCCCTATGAATGTGTTATTCAAGATTCGCGGAATAAGATTGTTCGTGAATTTGATTATGTTACTGTAATCGATTACGTGCCAAAGAAAATAACTGATTGATAATACACACACACGAAGCGCTGTGTGTAGAAGTTTTGCAGTATGGTGAGACCACTTTTGTTAAAGATCTAGATAAAATTCATTTCGCCAATGTATATATTTGTGAGGTGAAGGATCAGTAATACATGGTCATAACCGATAATGTGTACGGCAATACATATAGTAACCGATAGATTTACCTTGAGTTGATAAAATAATCTAAAGGTTCCGCGTGCTTTGGTCTTGTCCAGAAATCATCATTAAGGTTTTTTAAAAAATGAGAATTTTCACTCACGCCGACACGCATTCAGACGTGACGCTCCTTTGTGCTACGAAACATAATTTTAATATCTCTTTGGATATACTTTCAACTTTAAAATTACTTTTTTTCAGAGACGTGTTTGAAGTTCTGGCTTATACGTAAATCCTGTAATTTTCATTCCCTTTCAAAATTCGCTTTTTTCTTTATAAAAAATTGTGCGCCTTCCTTATTTTTGTACTAAATGATATCGGCGTTTGAAGTATTATAGTATTTTAATAATTAATAATTATGTTTGTGGAAATTTCAAATTATTACAGAAAAGAGAAAATGGCTGCTTTCACAGGGAAGGGATAGACCAGTTAATAATAATAATAATAATAATAATAATAATAATAATAATAATAATAATAAAAAAAATTGCCTTTATTAGTGGCGAGGCTCCCAGTTATGATATTCTTTGGGGGAAAACCTTTCTTAAATTGCGGTGTTCAACGTTTTGAGAATATTATTCGGTAAAATGTATTATAAATGAAATTCCTTGTAGTTTGGCTACAACAGAACGTGAGATGAGAGAACTGTCGAATATTGTTCTTGGTGTCCCCTGACACAATAGTTTGCGTGCTGTTCTTGTTTTGAATTTTTGCGTGGATTATTTACTTTATTAAGGGCTGTTTCATTGCTAAAACGAATAGCTACCGTAACTCGTGGACGATTTTTCCTCCGTCACTTCAAATAACAATTATCTTGGGTGGGTGGATAGTGTGACTTGGGAAACAGCGAGATTGATGTAATGAGAAAGTGTTTCTGTGTATCATTTATAAATTTTCTTCAATCTAAGTGTGAGATTGATTGTTGTTGAAGTCACTAGGTCTATTTTCCTTTCATTTTAATGAAACTTGTTTGACCGTCATTTTATTCAATGGTAGTCCTCCAGAGATTGAGCAGATTCGAGAGCCATAGTGTCTCTAATGTTCAAATAAATGTTGTAAACGTACTAATACAACCAGTAAATTGGTCAATTATTTGTTTATGTCTATTATATTCTTAGCAATATCAGTTATAGTAAAGAAGGGTACATTTAGTGGAATATCTCATATAATACTCATTAGATTGCAGTGTGAGGAGCGCATCAGTCATAACTTCATGCTACATACGTTATTATCAGCGTTTACCTCAGTTCCACTGCAAATCGTGACGTTGAAAGCATTGCAGGTTTTTCAGACATTTGTGTCATATATCCCTAACATCTCAACGGCAATTTTGTCTCATTTCAGATTTTCCCGCCCTATGCGCGCAATAAAGTTACTTTTCCGTAAATCTTACCAGTCCCGGTACGTATTAACTTTTAAAAGTCGACATAATGATAAGAAGAAGTTTGTGGTTTATCATGAAGTTTCCTTGCAATTTATTTTAATTAACGGAACGTCACAAAAATCTAGTACCACCTATGATTAAAAATCTTAGTTTGCACCAGTGTAATAAAAATTATGGTAGTGAGCAAATACAAAACATTCTATAGGATTTTCATGTCCTTTTGTACTTTCAAACATGAATTGCACACTCCCAGACAATTAATTCTTATGGAAAAAATTCATTCAATTATTGTGTTAATGAGAATAAGTAAAATTAATAATAAAAATAAGAATGTTTCATTAAGCGCATTCGATCGCTTAGAGATCATCATCATGAATTTTTAACTCTGGTGATGAACACTACGCGATCAAAATGGTTTGAGACATTAAATTACAAGATACCTAGACTACACAAACATCTCATGACTACCAATTACAAAAACAATGGAATCTATTTACAATTCGAAATGAATGCCTTTGATACATACTGCAGTGCATACTACCAATCTAAAACAAAGTGGAAACCTTGATCAAATGAACTAAGGTTTCAGGAAAAAACGAATTGTGTAAAGAGGAATAACAATTTAATCTTATATCTAAGTCATTTTTGTAACATGTACTTAAATGATGATGTCAAAAAGGAAGTGTAAATTAACGTAAAACAAAATGTACATTAATCATTCAATTAAACAACTTTCATTGTCAAATTATTTTTAAATCTGGCTTTTGATCGTTGAAAAAATTCTAGCAATTCTAGTAAAATACTAAAGATTTAGAAACTGAATGTTATTGTCAAATAAAAACATTCATTGTGCAAGTCCATCACACCTTATCAGCGGAAGTATATATTATGATTTGAGATGAGTAGTTTTAAGCTTATCTGTTAAGGTCTTAAGGTCGATTCACATTGCAGGCATCTTGCTTGCCAGACACAAAACAATTATAGCATGCATCTTCTATGAACATATTAACATCTAGCATGTGTAAGCGTGGTGTGTCCGTGCAGACACTGGTTAACAATATCTGAATACATGCCCAAGTGTGTCGTTGCTCGTCGGTTCCTCTCAGTGTGGTGGGATTGGTGTGAATAAGGAAGCAGCAGTGACAAACATTGGTATTGAACTTATGAACAAGTACACAAGATACGAACAAGAAATGAATAGTGTGTAAGGGTGCGTTAGTTTCGCTATGATTTTGAATGATCGTGGGGCCCACCCAGCTAGAAGGCGAGCGCTGCGTAGGCCACGTACTCAGTGGGTTACATGATCATTGTAAATTTACAAGAAATATAACGCAAAATGTTTATACTTCAAGTCGATATAAGTACTTTATATTATATTTGTCAGTTTTCAGCAATTAATTCAACTTCGAAATAAAAGAGTTCTTTGCGATAATCTTACTAATGACGTATTAAATGTTTTGTTAGATTCCGAATTCATACTATTTAAAAAAATATCTGAATCGATGAATGCATATATGTTTTTAAAGAAATCCCCTTCTTTTTTCGAATATCGTTCATGAGATATAGGTACTGCAAACGTTCCTTTTTTTGTTTTCCTTGACAGTTTCCAATTCAAAAAACATCGAAATGAGGGCTAATTCTTCTGTAGAGAAATTTCGAAATATTGAGTGATTGCTCTCAATAACGTTCTGTATTTTAATATAGCGCCTTTTAAATAAAAAGTTATTTCATTAGAAGGGAATATTAAGATTGTCTATCAACACGTAAAATATTTCCGAATTCTTTTCTTTAGTAAGCATATAAGTTTAACAACTGATAATTTAGTATTCTTAATTTCATTACAACTAAACTGATGTCTTTCAAAACTAATAAAATATCAAAACCATACCATAAATTCTATTCTTAGAACTGAAGATTTTAAGTGGAATGGCACCATCTCTCGGATGTTGCTCGAAATCGCGAGCACCTATTGTTGCAGGTCATTTGAAAATGATGTCATTTCTATAGACCGGACCATCTGGTTAACCGTGATCTCAAGGAATGTAGGGGATTAAAATGTATTTATTTAACGTCAGAAATGGTGAAAATCTGTGACGTAATATGGAAGAATCGCAACCTGTGGGCGTTTCCTTGAGGTACAAACCGAAAAAAAATGCATATACTTGTTTTAAAAGGGAGTTTCATTTACATGAATGAATTGTGTGAATATTCTATATAATGCTCTATTAACGAAACAAATTCGAATCACAAAACTTTAATTGAATAAACTTCTCACACAATGCCGATTTTGGAAAACTGCTTTATCTCGAATTTCATATTGGGTTTGCACACCTATAACCTTTCTGATGTAACCACTTCGGTTTTCAGAGCAGTTTGTTCACTTAAGATATTAAATACAGAATATAACTTGCGTAATAATATGAGCCAAATAAGTGAGAATTTTATTGTTTTGAAGAAAAAGGAAATAGCATATACTAGTTAATTAGACCAATAAGCATTTTCTCTTTAATTAATACAGATAATGGATTTAATGAATGTTTTTCAGAAAGTGGGCATAGCATTGGAAAAAAAATCTAAATCATCTCCAGAACAATGTCAAAGAGTTTTGAAAGGAAATTGTAACACCTGGAAAATAAGGAACCACTGCTAATCTTCTAATGAATATTATTAATAACATTGCAACACAAAAAACATTTTTAACATAAAAACCGTAATTTTTCCAATTCACAAATTAGCGAGAAAGAAGAAATATAGGCCGATATCGCTCCTGCTTTAACAAAAAATGCTTGAAACCTATATACAAGTAAATTATCGCCAATTTGTTTGAGAAAACAATATACTGTCACAACTAAAATTTGGATTCCGGATAATTTCGGGAAACAATTCCAATTATGTCTGTTCAAAATTTTAATTAGTAATATGAAGGTAAACATGTTTTAAGTGTTTTCTTAATCTTAAAAAAAATTGGAAACGGTACACCATCAGCTACTTTTGGTTGCACGTCATTATATGTGGTTAGAGACATTCCCATGTATATTCTTTGTAGGTACTTATTAAGCAGGTACCAGCATATAAAAATTGAAAATAATTTAAAGTACGTTAGAACTGTAGATATTAGCAATATCAAGGAACTTTATTTATTTATTTATTTATCGTGAAAAAAAGTTCAAAACTGTGTGTGACGTACATAAGGGAAAACTTATACATTTAATTACTTCAAATTAAAAGAATCATAATGTTGTAAGATTTTGCAGATGATAGTTTTAATTTTTAGTGGCACAGACTGGAAGAATCATCAATCTATCAAAACGCAAATAAGGTGTTAATTTAGTTGAAAACTGGCTGTATATAGCCAGTCTCAGTAATAAAAAAAAACTTCTTTGTCATATCATGATTCTTGAACAAATGATATTTTTGTTCATGATTTTTTCATGATTCTTGAACAAATGAAAATATTTTCACAGAATTTCTGCGTTCCTGAAATAGTACGAATACGACTTTTTCCTGCTCTAAAATTCCTCCATGCAAACTCGCGAAATACATGGACACTGTGATGGTGGAACATTTACAATGGGGGGGAAAACACAGATTATTCCTGTATTAAAATAATAAATTTACCAGCTACAGTCTATGTTGTGTGAAATAATGTGGTGTTTTCATTTATTTCTGGTCAGTCGACTATACATGATGGAATAATCGGTTGGGGGTGTTACAACATCACTACTTTCCCTGAATTATTAGGAATAGAAGCTCTAGCTTTCTTGCCCTAAATCGTCTCTACAAGCGAATAATTTTGCCATCTCTCCGATACTCTAAGAACCTTACCATTTAGAAACCGAATTGAGACATTGCGTGAATTTTGGCCCAAGACTTTACATTTCCTTGTGTATTTGTAGTTACAGTATTACTACTCCTATTGTTATTATATTAGTTTTATTATCATCATCATCATCATTATTGTACAAGGAGCCGAAGGACGGTTATTTCAATAACGTCATACCAACTGCACTACCGGCAATTCGGGAGGGCATGCTCAGTCAGGAGACTGTGCGAACGATCATTCTCGCCAGATTTTTTTATGCAGTTTTATCCAAAAACACAATTGCAGCTGAGATTACGCGTATGTGAACTCGACTTTAAGGAGTGCCTGAATTCTGAGTTTCGTTAAATTCCACTATTCTCAGCCGTAGGTACTCCTTGTAAGTAAGTAAAGAAACCATATTGATACTGCTAAAAACGGGTAAAAGATTCTTATCAAGTTTACGAAGTCATACAATAAATTCCGAAATGCATTCCAGTCCAGTGTATTTTATTTTTATTAGACGTACAGTGCATTCGCAAACGTGTTTTACATACTTGTAAGTAGGATGAAAAAAGTTCTTGATCATGCTTTTTACGTTTTCACATACAGTGTAGAGAAAGTTATGTAATGCTGCAGGAAAAAGTATCGATATTTTGAGAGAAAATAAAACACGTTTTATGAGTGCGATATCGCAAGTGTTTTTTCTCCTTTACGTAGTATATTAACGCGTAGATTGGACTTCTTCCCCACACGTCCCATACATTTGCACTGTTTGACCAAAAAATCAAAATAATAATAATAAACCTAAATCAAGTATTACAATCTCATATATGTAGTGCTGTCAAAATACAGTTTTTGGAGGGGAGGGTAAGGTCCTTGATATAGAAAAGTGTTTTGTCAAAACGACCATCGTTCTGCCTCTCTGTTGTTCCTGGCTCCGGGTACATTCACCAAAATGGATATTTCCTGAACTGGTTGATGTCGCGACCTCCCGAGTTTCAAACGGATCATCAATCTTTGGGTGTAATTTGCGTGAAGCCTCGAGGATATTGTCAATTTTTTTCCCCCTCAGAAATGGCTTCAAATTATTTTTGTTTCTTCGAATAGAACAAAGTACGCGTATGAAAATGGCGCACGACCAATTTTCGAAAATTACAAAAGGTTAAAAATGTTCTTTACCTCGTCGTACAATTACGCTTTTGGAACTATTTTAGTGAAATCTGTTCTTCGAAATTAGATCTTTAAATAATGTCATGTACATCATTGTCAAAATGGTGAGTAGTTTTCGCGTAAATGTGAGTGAAATTATGACGAAGAACAAGATTTTCTTTAAAAGGCTTCAAATTGTCTCTTTATATTGTTCTATATTAGTGTAAAATCCACTTAAATATATGATACGGGTCTGATTGTCAGGAAAACCTATGAAATTTCGAAAATTTGCAAAACAATTTTCTATTTTTCTGTTGAAAAATCGACATTTTCCACCAGAATTATAATAAGTTTTCTATACCATGTAGTAGTAAATGAAAAAGGTAAAACAATATTTTTTTTGTTTTATTGATTATATTACTCTCTGTAATATTATATTTTATTATGAACTAGTGGCTTCCATCAGCAAATTTGCTGCTGTCGAGTGTGTGGAAAATGAAAACCTGGAATGCCTGTTTGTTTTTTTTTACTTCTTATTTTTTATTTCTTTATATATTTAACGTCAGAAACAGTTAAAAACTGTGTGTTGTAACGTTCTGAAACCGCACACGTGAATACTGAAGCGTCTTTCTTCCTCGTCGCATGGTGTGAGTTGTGTTATAAGAAATGACGCACTGAGCTTGATATGTAACATCATGCATGAGAAATAGCCGATTAGGATAATCAAATATTTGCATATTTCAGCCCGAATTGAAACTGTCTCATTGTATTTGTATTTTCCCGAGTTCCTGATTAACTCAGCGGCTGATCCAGCCGATCATTGGGGGTGGGGGTGTCATCGTAGATTTTTGTTAAATAATAAACATATTTGTTAATATATTGTATATTATTTATGTATTGTAGATGATACCATACAATATTATTATTTACATAACTACAAAATTCGAACAAAAATAATTATTTAAATTAATTTTGCGAAATAAAGGAAGGTAAATGAAAACTCAAGGCCTTGGAGGGGGGGCATAGCCTCCGTGGGCCCCTAGGATCCGCCAGTGATCTAACGAAAAAATTTGACATCACAATGCCAGAGGCTGCTTAGTTTTCCACCACTGTGTGGGTATATTCCAAATTAGTATTATAGGTATTTCTAATATGTTCTTGTAATCTTATGAACATTAACACTGATGAAAACACTCTGTGTGGTTTAGACGCTAGTGTTGTTCACGGACGACTGTCTGGCGAACGGATAGTTTGATGGACTGACTGACGGGCGGATGGAAGGACTGGTTTTGAAACACAAGTTTTTTCGGTTAATGGGACGTCCAAAACGTCCATTATACCACGTCTATTAAACCTCGACATCGATTTTTTTGCAGCTTTACATAAGTACTGTATGCTACTTACAAGCGAAAGTAAAAGCCAAACTGAGCAGGTACTAATTTAAAGTAACTTTAATTTTTTAAGACATTAAGTACTTTTCTAGCCGTCAGTGTTGCTTAACTAAGTAGTTCTCAATATTCAGCAAAGATAAATTTGAAACTCTGCCCTGGATCATTGACTCTTCAGCCAAGTTTTTATTCGACTCGTTGCAGAGAAACTCCTGTGGTAATCTATTGATTTTACCGGAAGGCCTTCAGTGATTTGCAATAGCTTTTATAGTTTGGGAGGTGAGAACGCTCCTCATTTTTCTTTCCAGATCATTCAAACGGGTTTTAAAATGTTCATTTTTGAACTAATTTTGAGTAATCAAACTTGAGCCTGCAGTGCAGGCATATCGATATTATACACATCCTTGTAATGGCTACGAATTCATTTGCTTCAACTAAATTATAGCACCAAGAATGAATCTACCGTCTTTGGGAGAGAGTGATGGTCGAATCGCGTTTTCAAATTGCTAATAATTACTTGGCAGTAAATATGTTTACTTTCCAATATGGAGAACATTGGTATCTGGGAACATCTAGGATTGATTCAGTTAGGAAATCATTATACCTTTGTCTTTGCTTCCTTTTCTTTAAAATCCTGGCACGCTTCAAAGAAATTTCTTGTGTCTCTGTGAAATTATTAATGGTATTTCAGAAGTTAAATTGGTACCTCATTTTCTCCAAACTAGTAATGATGGTATTCATGATATCGCTGCCCCACCCAAATGTTGGAGCCTTACTCTGGAAACATTAACACAGTATGTGCGCGATCAGTAACACCTAATGAGAAACGAACAATCAAACGATGAATTGTGGCTTCGTTATTGAAGCTTGCATATAAGTGCTTCTGCAAAGTTCTTGACCCGCGTTGCTTCAGTTTCTTCCTCTAATGCATTTCAAATGTCTTGGAAATTGTTTAACACGGATTTACAATTTTTATATGGACATCTCCGCCTAGTAGTAATCGAACGCATCATTTTTCTATCACCTCAAGGCATCCCGAGCTGTTAGGACAGTAGAGTGATTATCAGATTGAGAAGAATGCTTTTATGTTTCCAAACCAATCACAAACATATTGCTGATACAGATCACATCCTCACTTCCAAACTAATTGGTAGTACACCTCTGCTTACAACACAGCTGATGTCACGCGACAGCAAGAGTACAATAAAAGGAAGGGGCCGCCCATTAAATATGTGCTGTTTATGTTGCTTGTTGTTATGCGTTATGAAACTACAACTTTTTGATATGTAACCAATTGTTTTACTAATATATATATATGGCTACCACTGTTACTAATTGTTAAGGCTATTTTGCCTAATAAATTCCTTCAAGATTCCGAATGTCTGAGTCGCAAAACGCACTCAAAATTTGATTTGAAAAAAGGCTTTCTATGCAAAACTTTGCATTTTTAGAAACATAAACACTCTAGAAACATGTAAAATTGTTTTATTATTTACAAAATAAATTAATATATTTGTTCAAAAAGAAAACATTATACAGAAATATAAAAGCGCCCAATTTACACAATTCAATTGCTTAAATTCAATGCCTTTGTAGCATAATACCTGAGATGTACTTCCAGTATTAAATAATCATGCAATTTGGCGAAAGATAATAGAGTTCTTTAATCCTTTGTTTGGGATGATCTAAAACGAATATGATGAAGGAGTTATAAGTGAAAACAGGATTTTGATCTCACTACAGGGTGTTAAAGTTTTGTCTTTGTTTTTTCTCATAGACATTTTCTGCAATGACATCAGAATTGCTGTGCTGTCCCGACAAAGCCTTTAAAATGCTGTTAACGTCTCAAATGGTGTCTCAAAAGGATGCAAAACGGACCTTTTTTTCATTTATGATTGATGAAACGTGATTCAATACAGCAGCAATGCGGAGTTTGTTTTTGTCTTAAGTCTTTGGGAACATGTTTTTAGAGGCTGATAGTTCTGTTAAAAATATAGATAATGCATATGTCAGATATATGAATGAGAAGTGTCAGAATTGAATGTAAGTTATGTGCAATAAATTCCTTCCACAGATATACCGTTTCATTGAGTGACAGCGGCATGGACCTATTTTATACCGTTAAGAAATGTAAGGTAAGGCATTAAAAATCTCCCTCAGCATGTAAAAATTATTCTTCGCAGGCTGTCACACTTCATATCTAAGGTAGATGTCATAATTTCGCCGATAAACAGTTGTCGCCAAAACATGGTAATGATTTTTTTGAACGTCTGCAGTAATTTCCGAAGAGATCGAAAGGTTTGGAGAATGTAATGAGAGCATAACAAGATAAACTAAGACTGATGGTATACCCTAGGTGTAAATCCTTGAAATTTTATTGATCCTCGGAGAAAATAACTCATCTCTTCTCTTGTTTTTTTAAACAATTATTACATTCCTTTAGGTAACGTGTCTATTTGATTCAAGATAGTTGTAGCTATTGTTTAATATTGCATCAGTGCCGGTTTGTGGCTTCAAACGTTAGTGGAACACTACATTAAATCGAAGATATTCACACATAAAATAAAATGAAATAAAATCGCGGGATGGCCCAGTTGTGTCGGTCTACAAACCCAGTTGAGAGACATTGCGGATCTTTACTTTCTGCTACGAGTACTTGAAAACAGCAAAGAACTCTCCAACGATTTTGTATGATGCGTGATCATCCGACACGGAGGGCGTTGAGTTTTCATAAATTTTTGTTTGCTGAACAATACATGTACCACCATTGATTCTTTTACGTTTTCAGCTTAAAGTTGGAATGACGTTTATCAAATACCAAGGCAGTCAATTCACAGCTTTGTCACGTTTTCTATCTCGTGCCAACTTTTATCACCTTTACATTCTGGTGTCTTGACATCGGTCTGCGATCTGCAGGTCCTTTGCGTGTTCTACGATCGCATGGACCTGATCCCCTTCCCAGATCTTTGCAGTGTTAACTAACAAGAAACTCTGCGGCACTCAACGACTTGCTGCCCTTCGCTAATTGCGAATGGTTTGTCATCACTTGTGATTTACTATTATGGCACCCATGTAGCAACGCGAAGTAAACCACCAAACCCGCAGTTCACAAAGTATTCTCTCATGTCTATTTTGCAACTAATGCAAGAAAATTGTGAAACAAATCAAACATGTGTATATTACACATAAATAAATAGATTTTCAGCACTTTCGCAAAGAAACTATTTCTTATGTCACTGTTTGTGTTTGAAAGTGTTACTTTGCGGTACTTCAGATTTTGCCGTACGCGTACCGCAAAGAAGTCATGACCATATAAAAAAATAGGTTACTGCTAAATAAACAATACACTGGGGCGGATCGAATAGGGCTGTCGCCTCACATATCATATTGAGAATGATCCCATGAGTATATTCTTGTCAGAATATTCGAAGAATTCGTAGTAAAGAATAATTTTTAGAACTAGTCCGAAAGTGCCATTTCAAAATGCCATACTCAGCTTCTAGCGTCGTCTTGTCTGTCAAACTTTCATTCACACGTCATAGACTCATTTCTGTACTTACGTAAACATCTACAAATGGCGCTTTTTTAAATTTTTTTTTTATTGCGGTGCAAACGAACTACAACTGGCCCGAGCTGTCGCTGTATTGCATTATTGCCCACTTGTTTCATATCTCTGTGCCTCTCGAGTACACGAAGCGTACCTAAAACAGAATTCAACCTCATCTTTTTTATTTTTTTTTTTTTACTTTAGTTGAAATGGGAATTAATATCGCTATATTTGAGGCAAAATCTGTTTACTGGCTTCTCGAAAAGTATGCCATGGGCCAGATATCCGATGATGTATCGTCACCCGGACAAATTTGTACAACCTTACTTTTAATCTTCGCGGCAATTGCTCTGGACGCAATGCCCGCAAATTCCAGTAAGCTACCTTGCCCGCAACCTTTTCATGCCTGAGTTAGTGCGAAAAGTATGCTGCAGTAACTCGAATCTAGTACGTATGCTCCCGTAATTGTCAAGGAAATATTTTTCTCGGGTGGCTGATAAACGTAACTAATAATAATAACTTGAATATCGTATGTATGTTTACGAGTATACATTTTATCATAACTATCACGCTATTCATTTGGAATTTGCGTTCATGCTGCGAGAAGAATCTTGTATGTGTCCTCAGCATGTATATATTGGGAAAACGAATTACTTTGATGTCACAAGAAGAAAATAACTGTGAAAATGCACATAAAATAAATTGGAAATGAGCAATTATTCGATTTTGGAAATATGGGAATACAGTCCCATTAATATTCACTCTTCTTTCATGTTCGAGCCATTAACATCAATTATGTATTATCTGCCAGTAGTATAAATAATACAAACCATGTATTTCAAGAACGCTTGTTGCACTCGTGTTAAACGTATTTTGACAATGAACAGTGTGGCAGATTCCCTTGAAGAAAAGTGTGTCAACTATTGAATTATAATCTAATACATCTTAATGTTTAAAATTCCCTTCCTAAATTATCAGCACCTTTTATTGATATAATATTTTTGTGTCACTAACATTTTCAATTTTTTAATTGATGGATTAGTGAACATTTTCCTTTAGTACGCACTATGAAACACACAAGCATGGCAGTGCAAAAGGAAGTTCTTAGGTGTAGACATGTATATATACACATATCCATGATATGTTAAAGAAGTCTTAAATATTCACTTTGTAACAAAATATTATTTTGAGTCGTGTAAAGTATATTCCATTGTACTTGCGTTTAGTATAGAAATTAAATTAGAGTTTTGAAGCCAACGTTTGTGCTGTGTTTGGAGTCTTCTTCCGGGCTTCTCAGTAACTTTTAATAACTTCTGCTCTATTCTGTTATCATCCAGTATTATGTATATACATACACGCGTGTTGCATTAGTGAGCTTTACTACCTTAATCAGCCTTGTTCAGCACATACTTGTCAGCTTGACCCCTTGCTTTGCTTCTGGACGTAAGTGTACTTTCAGGATGCGTACGTTTTGTTGAGCTCTCCTTTTACTAGTTGTAGTAATAACCCTAACACGCATTCCAGCATGGGAAAAAAAATTTTTACCAATTTTAATTGATTTCGCGACAATTTCCGACAAATGATTTCCACGGAATTTAGTCGATGACGCTTTAAGTCCATTTTGTCGTGAAAACAATTATATTACTAATTTCGAATTTACGCATAAATTGATGGAAAACTTAACAGACCCTAGCGATGTGAGAGGTGTCAATGGTTTCATTAGATGCTCATGAACTCGGAGAAAAACACAAACACAATGAAACAGTTTAAATTTTGACTGAAAAATGCAAATATTTGTATTTGTTAATCCTCATATTCTCATACCCGATGGTACGACTTAATGCTCACACACAGTATGTCACTGCTTACGACACAGCTAACGTCATACGACCAGGAAGTAAGAAAGAAGATTCAGGATTCACATTTGCCGTTTCAGAACAGCCAATTTTTGCTGCTCCAAGAACCCCATTATTCACACACTTTGTAGCAATATTTTTGCTGCTGCTGGTACTAGTTTCACTATATTCTTAATCATAATAGCAATTCAAGATTACACGAAATCACTCTTAAATTATCTGTTGTCGTTTTTAATCGGAATGCGAAAACTCGCACCTCACTTTCCATATCTTACTCGCATGACCTGTCCTTCCCTCCTAGCCCTTCAATCCTTCAACCGCTTCAGTTTCTGTTCGTGTGTAACCAGTTGCGCGTGCCACATTCGTGAACGCGAGCCAGGCCGTAGTGTTTTGTGAACACGCCACATCTAAATTATTTTGTAGTTTTAATACACTTTCTGACTGTCACATTCAATTTAAATTATTTTTCATGATTCCTTTCATTTATCGACTATCTTCCTACAAGTATTAATCTTATTGAGATAAAAACATCAATTTTAAAGAAGAGCAATCAACAGTAGTCTTATGTAGATAGTAAGGTGTTTTAAATACCAAGCAAAATATCAAAAAGCTTATATGTGATGTACAAGGAACGGATATCTATGTAAATACATATTTACAGTACTAAATCAGCTAATATCGATACTAATTTGCTTTATTTTTGTTTCACAATGTGCAGAGTTGAAAATGATACTTTTATTTTCCATACTTTTCCATATTATGGGTTTTGGTACATATTTTAATAAAAGTCCACATATTTTTCATATTTCTTATAAAAACCAGTCCAGATAGCACATTAAGCTTATCACTGAAAGTTCATTAATTATTAAAAATGCATCTCAATAAGAGCTTAAACATTTTCAGTAATTCCTTAAATATTAGAGTTTTTTAAAAATTAGGGAGAATTGACAATGGGAGATCAAGTTAAGGAACTGTTAACGGTTTAATTTAAGTGAAGAATAGTTCCACTCTCCGGCCCTGTGGCCCTGTGGTCCTGTCTGAGTGATCTAACAGTGAGCATGCCTTTGGGTGAAGGGGGCGCCAGAACTGCTGGATTTGTTAAACAGACGACCTTGAGACATAGATGGTCTACGGGAAACTGCCCTTGTTTCAGTATCCACACTACCCCCTCTCCTTCCCTCTGAGACTGACACCCGGAAATCATATGACGTCACAGAGACTAGGACATCAAAATTCAACTTATACAGCTCCTCATTGTCAACTACAATCCAGTCAGAATACGACGTGTTGGTTCAGTTCTATTAATCTCTTTATTAAGCCAGTGTAAAATGTCAAAAGTAGCACAGTCAGCCAGTGTAAAATTTGAAGTTACATTTCAGAATTTAAATATCATGGTTTATCAACTGAAAATAAAATATTATTTTACCATAGTCATTTTTTATCATATTAAGACCGTACTCCATATTTGGATAAAAATAACTACGTATATATTTACATATTTCGTATATTTTTAGTCCGTATAAATCCGGTCCCTGGTGGTGTAGCTTACTATAAGAATTATGTAGCTTCGGCTCAATTTTATTACTGCGAGTTGTTGTTATTATTATTATTATTATTATTATTATATTCTGTTCCTTTTTTGTAACAACGTTCTCTTAACAATTTATTGGCGTTGAACGTGGAGTAATCCTCTGTTAAGTTAGTCATCGTCAGTCGATGTCTGGTTTTGCCATTTATCCCTCGGGGCTCGGCGCCGAAAGATCCCCTGGGTCATCCGTCTAGGAATCCGCGGGGTCTCTAGTTGCTTGACCTCCATGACTTCTCGCAGCCTAATTAGGCAATTCAGCTACCGATGATTGCTGAATCGGTTAATGTATTTTATTTAATGGATTGTTCTTAAATCAGTTATATTTCGTGTGTTTGTCCCAAATCACGTTTATGTAGTAGTTCGCTTTCATCAAGTGGTATTCAGTAATCGTTCCGTCGGAACAATTATACAATTTACGAGAGTTACTTATTTCATCTGAACAAAATATTTTGGTTTTCAGAATGTTCTTCGCCACAGTAAAAAAATCTTGCAACTGGGTAACATGTTTATCTGAACTTGTTCTTTAAAACATACTTTTTCCTTATTCACTTACCTCGTTTACTCAGGAGACCCTAGTAACTTTTACCAAAGGATTGCTCAAGAGTAACCAACGCTGTTGAAGTATTTTTGACAGGTCATGCACCTCTCAAGGAAAAACAAGATGTGCCACTTCAAAAATCACCTAGACTGCGGGATACGCGGGAAGAAAACTGAGACGACCTATCACATTTCTTCGGGTGAGGCATTGACACGAAGATTCAGTCTGGGAAATACTTAATAGAAGCATAAAATGTGTGTATTCAGTTACTTTTTCAGAACGGAACCTCTGCTTGTAGAATCTAGATACCATGTGACGATTCTATTATAAACGAGTGCTGCAACCACTGCGCATCATTTTTGTACTCGTATTATTTCAGCGATTACGTAATGTAATATTGCAACTATTATCTTACTAGTACTTTAACCATCTCTTAAAAAACTCTTATATCAACCTTGTGAACCAGCTATGTGAACTGGGGCATGATAATGAATAGCGCGACAGTTTAATGTTTGCCCCGTTGTCCCGGGAATCCAACCCGGGGTGTTCGGCATGGCACGCTAGCCCATGAACTGCCTGTGGAGGATTATGCATATATGCATTGAACGTCTTAGATGCATTTTATACATGTGGTATCTCTCCCTGATTTGTAGGCTACGCATATGCACAGATGTTCGGCAGGGCTGCCTAAAAATAAGGGGCAAATGCCACATGAATTGAAAAAGTGGATAATTCTTGTTCCTATATATAGTAAATATCTACCAATAACACGTTGTGTAGTCAGAATCCATGTTTGTAGGTCTACGGCAAAATGTATGGTAGAAGTTGAGACATTTGACAGACTTTGCTGAAACGAATGTATGTTTTCTTTGGTCATAACACAAATCGATGGAACAAAGTATTATCAACAGTGATAAGAAATAAAGAATAATTATCTTATAATAAAAAGAATAATTGTCTTACAATAAAACGACTTTGTCCTATAAGATGGTCATCCACAGAACAATTCTTTAATAGGTATAAGATCTGGGAATTTTAATATTTTGCAAGCTTTAACAAAAATTACATTGGGCCGGCCTGGATTGCCGAAGTCGCCTGAAGAGCCGTAGCTGCCTCGTTACTGAAGGTTCGAACGGTTCTAATCCCGCCCGAGCCATGGACGTGTGTGTGTGTGTGACTTTATACCGTTACCGCCAATGTTACTTACGGTGGTCGCTAGGTCGTCGTATGGGTATTCGTACTTGAAAAGCTGCCTTAAATAAGTAATAAAAAAGTTGTATTTTCTAACAAATTGTCTAAAGCGAATGAAGCCTGTAACTTGAAAAAATAAATGTAACATTTTGAATTTGTTTTCCATGTAGTACTACATTTCAAAATTCTAACATCAATTAACACTGTTTCGAAATACCTTTAAAGCCCTGATTTGGATTTGCGAACGGCACAGAATTTACTCGATGGAGCTTACGAAGAATTGAAAATTGTTCGGAATCGCTATGATGATTTAAAAAATAATTTAATAGAATCATTCCAAGTCTGGAAAGTAGAAATGAAAAGCAACAAACTAGTGAAAACGAAACGACATTTTGACGAACTTTCTAGAATCAACGATAATTCGATGATCCGCGCGAACAAACCGCGATTTGCGAACAAAGATACAAACTTAATGTTAACTATGGATGCCTAGATATTGTCGTTAACCAATTGCAGCGACGATTTGTTGGATTGAAACATACAATGGCAATTTTCAAAGTGATTCAGTCACAAGTTTGGATAGCTCTTTCTCACAATAAAAATTACCAAAAAGCACAAAAACTTCAATTAAAATACCCTGCCTATGTTACTGAAAATTTGTCCCCTTATTGTCTGCGTGTTTGTTTGAAGAGTCAAATTTCAAAACTAGGGTCTATTAAAGCTGTCTTGCAGACATTTTATTAATTGAACATTGCTCATTTCACATTTTGACATTTTTTGACAAAATTTGACACTTCCTGACAGCGCCAGCGCCGACAGAACATTTTCATAACTAAAGTGATTAAATTTATTTAGGAAGTAGAATGACACTTGACCGTCTATGTAGTTCGTCTTTTATCAATTGAGCACGAAAAAACATTGTGGTTGAAAATTATATTTCTACTATCAGTGATTAATTGCGAAGGAAAGATCAAAATTTACGTTTGAAATTATATCATGAAATTACAAAAATGATTATTTATTTTCTGTAATAATTTATAATAGTCTTTTCAATCCTAAATTTCAGTTTATAATCACAAAATTGTCTTAACTCCGTACCTTTAATTAAGAGGCCCCCGTATTTTGTCTGTACAACAGCCTCCACTGTTCAACTTCACGCCACTGGGCTGATTCCGAGGCTCCTTGAATTTGGAACTAATGTTTTTAAATCTTTGGCGGTACTGTTAAAGAAACCTCAATAACATCCTTAAAATTTTCTCCAAAATGACTGCAGGTTTGCTCTTTAATTTTTTTTCTCAGATAGAGCAATGTACGCGCGGTGCAGATCAGGTTTTCATTAAACTCTGAATTTTCGAAAATTTAAAATTATTTCTTCGAGGTCTTTCTACGAGTACAGCAACAACATTGAAGTTAGATCTGTTTACTTTCTCGCCTTTACTGCGTAGGAACAGAAAATATTGTAATCGTGCGCCGGAAAACGGCGAATTTTCGTGAGAAAAAAATATTGCCAGCTAACGAAGTGGATAAATCTCGTTCCTATATATGGTAACTAACACGTTGTATAGTCAGAATACATGTTTTGTGGGTCCTCGTTAAAACGTCCATCTGTCCGTCCGTCCGTCTGTCCGTCCGTCCAAAGATAGAACTTGAAATAAGGGCGTGTACAATTTTTCGAAAATATGAGTAGTTTCCGCGTTATTTTGTGTGAAGTGTCGACAATTATTATAAAGAAATATTTGTTCAAAAACGATTACACATTTTATCTTTAATTTTTTCTTCTTATGTAGGGAAGGGCATTATACAATGTGGTGCTAGTCCCATTTTCGGCGAAATCGGGAGTATTTCCAAAAATTACGAAAAGTTAACATTGAAAAAGTACAATTTTGGGGGTACAGGTTTTTGTCATGAATGAAATATGTTCTAAAATTGAGATCTTTAAAAAAGGTCTTTCTCTTCTTACGAAGTATTGTGTAAGGCGAGAAAGTAAAAATTATTTGTTCAATGTGAGTCGTGGGAAGCTAAGTACGTGTTACGTGCATAGTGTTATGCGCGGTAGTACTTATAATGTAAGTGGCTTCCGTTCTACAATTGTAAGGTAAAATCACCAATTGTGGCTATAGTTAAGAACGTTATTGTAGTTTTCGTAAAATTCTTGTGCTACAGTTAGAAGTGACTCATGACTAAAAGTGAATATGAAATACAAATTCAAATCGACATATACGACTTATTTACTTATTGACGAAAAACGAAATTCATGCGACGTTCTTTTTT
Organism: Acheta domesticus; assembly: GCA_031308135.1. Lineage (NCBI taxonomy): Eukaryota > Metazoa > Arthropoda > Insecta > Orthoptera > Gryllidae > Acheta > Acheta domesticus. Next base: position 97,956,224 of record JAHLJT010008446.1, on the reverse strand, counting down.
GCAACGAAAGACGAGTCGCCCGTGATTCGAAACCAGAGGCCGCTTCTTGGCAAAGATCAAGGTAGCCAGTGCCTATCCCGGTGAACATGAAATAATTTAATTCATTTCACGCAGAGTGTAGTTTAAATGACTTACAGTTTTCGTAGGCGTTTTTTATTTGGAAATATAAAATAAACATTTAAGTATCGTGGTTGTGGCTTTCACAAAGCTTCCACAACATTGCCGCTAAAATAACTAAACATCACTATCACTATTGATTTTCTCAAAATCTTTTTCTCTTTTTCTCCAAATCCCGGATAACTATATCCGGTTTGTTTGCCGCTATCGTGCGATCAGTTTGAATTTGTTGGTCGTACAATATCGTACACAATCCAACAGACGTCACCGGTTTTGGTGAGTGTTCGTACCACTTGGGGCATGTGTTTGGAACTTCGAGAGCGGTACAGATCTGCTAGTGGAGGTAGCTACACACCCTGTCGTGTCTTTTCAAGTATTCGGTCTTTGCTAGGATTGGACAAGCTGAGACAATATGATCAATGGTTTCTACGTATTTCTGGCAAATGCGGCATTTGTCATCTTGGGAAATTTTGAGAACTGCTTTATCATAATGTCGTGTTCTCAACACCTGATCTTGGGCAGCTATTACAAGTGCTTCCGATTGTGGCTTCATTCTTCCCCTTTTAAGCCACATAAATGATTGATCTTTCTTGATCTGTGCTCTGTCCATTAGTTTCAAATATTGTCCGTGGAGTGGTTTGTCTCTCCACGATTATTATTATTATTATTATTATTGTTATTATTATTATTGTAGTAGTATTACTATTATTAGTATTATTACTATTATTGTTATTATTACTATTATTATTAGCGTAACGGCCATTTCTGACCACGCTACACATTCTCTTCCGACGCACATATACATTTTATCTTGGAGTGAGAGTGTAATTATGGGGATCAGCTTTTCGGCTGTATCCCTTCGTAAGTTGTTAAGCCTTGAATTATGAACTATGGGGTGATAGGATGATGAGAGGTGATCGTTGCCTTCTTGAACCATCCCAGTATTCGTTTGTGTGACTGAGGGGAAACGACGAAAACCCTGGTCAGTATTATTGTTGTTATTATTATTATTATTATTATCATCATTATCATTATCATCATCATCATCATCGTCGATGTTGAGTTAGGTGGAACGCTGGATGTAGGTCTGGACCATATAGGATCAATCTTGTTGATCATTAATTGTTGTACCTCGACGTTTCGTGCATCGTGTATGCACCTTTCCAAGGGAAACCATAGATATACAGAGTGAAAATGCTTACATTTGAGTTAACAATTAAGATCACACTATAAAAAATATACAAAATTTAAAATTACTTACATCAAGTGGAAGTCCTAATTTTACATATTTTTATGATTACAAATGTAGTGTACTATCCCGCTTTCCAAGTGGGAATTTGAATTTGCAATAAAATAATATTAATTGAAGGTTGGTTTTTCTAAGGTAGTGACTCTGAGAAATGCTTGATTAGTTTTATTTTTGTTTGTTTGTGAACATTGTAAGTAATAAATTCTTATGACTACAGCAGATGAGAGTAATATTGGAAGGGTTAAAATAATTATTTTCAAATGAGATCATTTTATTTATACATTCAAATGATTGTAGCCAAACTTAAACGCAAGATTCATTGGTAGGGTCCAACTCGGCAAGTAACCTGACAACTTTCACAAGATTTTCGTCGCTAGCCTCTTCCAAGTCCTGTGTTTCTGGTCCCGGTTCTGGTGTTCGCAAATACATGTTTGGTAAAACGCTCGAACATGCGTTTTGTTGGTTTGAAACTAGCCCAACAATATTTGAGTACTTGCTGAAATATTTAATCAAATGTTATTCTTTGGTTTCCATAACACTAAGAACAATATATTTCAATGCATGTCTTTTCTATTAATTATTTCGTACTTCCAAAAGCTTATTACTTTTGAATGTCATATTCTAAAATTAACTGCAAGTACGCCAATGTGATATAGTATACTTATGTTGTGCACGGCAGAGACGCTACGACTTCAAGACACATCCTACACTAGAGGTACGAGTATAAAAACTAACATTACACACTTCTCATAGTAAATTTGAACGAATTAAGAAATGATTAATGAAAAATCATGTATAAAGTAATAAAAAAACAACTAAATAATCAAACTCACTGTCTACCTTGTTGTGGTTGTTTTTTGAAAATTTCGTCATAATCGAAAAACCCACCCAAACCCGCAATGGTTTGATACATTTCCGCCCATTGGGCGGTATTTCGCGAAGTCAATTTTTGCCCAAACGAGAGAAAAGCGTTTTCCAGCCCAAAAAGCGGAATACCGCCCAATCTGCCAATCCTGCAGTTAGTGCATGACTGAATACGTTAAGGAGTAAACGCTCAACAGTTTTATAAAGTAGGAGATCAAGGAATAAACAAGTGGATGGGTAATAAATTCATTCTTTTATATGTTTGTGTTCGATAGTGCAAGATTTTTACCTTTGAAAACCAATGGAGTGGTTACACTCCGTTCTATTTTTGGTCAGTGAGGTGTATAGAGCAGCATGTTTATATATGACGTACGTGTATTGGTAAACCCGTTTGCTTAGGTATTGCATAGTTTCTCCAATGAATAGAACCGGCAGCGTATAAGCCACTCTGATAGTTCGATGCACTGTTGGCACACATTACTGCACAGCTGGCTCCACCTACATGCCAAATCAATGAAATCTCAAAACATTAACACTTACCAACAGGCTATGACACGTCTTCACATCAAGTTCATAACCTTCGCCAGAGCCGAAAACTACGGTCTCCACGACTTCGTACGAGTCAGATAAACGCCAACGCTGTTCACTGGCTGTGAGAAAGTAAACAAATCCTCGCAAGCTGATTGATTCAGAGCAGGTCACATGACGTGCCACAGCACGTGGCGAGAGAACTGTCAGATTCGCTTATACGCTGCCAATACTGTAGACTTGTTGACAGTAATTGCAGGGTATAGCGTAAACTACATTAGATCTATCTCCAATTTTAGTTTTGTCCTGCTTGTACTCGTTTTATTTGGGTTATAAAAAACAATGTCTAAATTATATTTTCTGAAACAGGCCCGAATTTAGAATCAGAAGCATTCTAAAAAATAATTTACATCAAACAGTTTTTATTAATAAATGCATTAGAGATAGAATGGTACATAATACTAAAGCAGTTACGGACAGCAGCAATTTAAGAGTGCGTGTGCCATTCTGTGATCGCATTAACAGCAAAATTCGGGCCTGTTTCAGATAATCAAATGTAGACAGCTTTTTATAATCTAAATACAACCAGTAAATTATATGACAACCATGAATACTAAAAATGATTCACAGAAATTATATCAAGTTTACAAAATATTGTTGATGAACCAAAGGTAGGCGAACAAAACTCACTGAATTATAGACCGATAACGTGTTGAGGGGCCGTCTATAAATTACGTAAAGTTAATTTTGAGTATTTTGAATGCCACCTTTCCCCTGTAGCGCACCCGTAACTCGTTTAAATAACTCGCGACACCCTCACCCTTTTACAAGAAGTAAAAAGAAATTATATTACAGTAAAAACAATCTGTATTAATTTAAGTGTGTGATATGTTAAAATTTGTGATAATTAGTCAGAATTAGTTGATAGAACCTAAGAAAATGATTGGGGACAAGTTGTGAGTGAAGGAAGAAAGCATAGACGTGAAAACATAGCCGTTCACTCGCCCTAGTGGATGTCGCTTGGGGAGGGTCTACTATGCCAATTTCATTGGATTCTAAAATATATATGTTTTGAATATTTTCCTAGTGATCTTATGTAGTGAATAAAACAGTTAATGAAAAATATTTCCATTTATTGTAACAATTTATACATCATCACTTTAATTTACTTAATTAAAAATAGTTAATATTTTAATGTTGTAGTATAAGACTGTAAATAAGGAATTATTTCAGCAAATGCTAAACAAATTTGTGGTACGTAACACTAAGCTAACACCTCCAACCCTATGTAACTCAGCCTCAAACCCCCTCCCCCGTGTTTGGCGTTACGTAATTTATGGACGACCCCTTATCAACCATATATAAGGTTTGTTATTAGAGAGAAAAGCTGGTAATAATGTCCTTGAAGAACAGAAAGGTTGCATTAAGGGAGCTTTGAAATGTAAACATCAACTCGTCATTGATTCAGTTGACTTACAGCAAGCACAAACGAAAAGAAACCTTCATACGAGTATCTGTTATATTGATTACAGCCAGGATTTAGACTCCGTTCGCCACAAATGGCTAAACAAAGTACTGGAAATTTATAAAATCTGTCCAAATGTAAGAAATATTCTTCAACATTTAATGAATAAATGATGTACGAACATTCGATTTCAAGGTAATTTCATGAGAAATGTTGATGTCCAAAACGGTGCATTCCAGGGCGAATCCCTATCAGCACTATGATTTCACCTAGTTCTAAATCCAGTCTCAACCCTTTTGAACAACACTACATGTCGCTATAGTCTGAATATGAAAAACACAAAAAGGCTAACCCATTTACTATACATGGAGGACCCAAAAGTTCTACGCGGAAACACATGATAAATTTAATCGCTCATAAATATAGCAAAAATGTTCAGCGATGACATCGAGATTAAGTTCGGTCTTGATAGATGTGGTATAATATTGATGAAGGAACTGTACAAAACACGAACCAAAGTTTCTGTGATATTAGCTTCCACCTGAAGAAACATATCGCTATTTGGGAAACCATCAGAACCGTCGACTGAACCATAATTCTATCAAGGAGGAACTCCGAATAAAGTATCAAAAGCAACTGACAAAGTTATTAAACACTTACTTATCGGGAGATAATCGGATTTCAGCCATCAACATTTGGGCTGTGCCAGTTCTAAACGTACTCCTTTGGTATTGTCAAGTGCTCGGAATCTGACTTGGGGGACCTGAACAGATCGACGAGAAGACTCTTCCATAAGTTGTCTATTTCCAAACTCTTCAGTAAAAAATTATATCTAACCCGAGTAATGGGAGGCAGAGGATTAGTTAATCTTTGTCTAATAAACAATCTTTGTCTGAGATACAGTAAAAAATGCGACTGGTCTTCTCACACTCCACCGACATGTTAAGGAGGACTGCCGCTTCACTGTATTGAACCTCAATGAACAAAATTATGAATTAAATACGTGTGCCCACCAGTGCCATGCTAACGCTCGGACCTGAAGGGCCCGGGCCCAGGGCCCCCGATAGTTCTTAAAAAAATTAATACTAAATGTTTCAAAAAGTAAAATAAAAAAGAACGTATACAAACGTGATGTATGATTAAACTCTACGCGAAAAGAAGGCATAACAGACTGATGTGTCGCACATCATTGGAAAATTGGAATTGGATTAGAAAAAAAAATCATTTTTTTATATTTTTCCTATTTTTTATATTTTTCCTATTTTTTATATTTTCCTATTTTTCCTATTTTTTATAGCTACTTACCCGTATATTCTCGAATATAACCCGCCCTCGAATATTACCCGCACCCCAATTTTACGCGAAGTAATCTGGAAAAAAACCTTGCTTGATACGGTCGCGATCATGCGACATCTAGCGGTAAGACCGAGAAAGACGCGAAATGCTGTGACATATTCCATCGTGAAGACGGGCCGTGACCCGCGACGTTATAAAAACCCGAAGAATAAACCACACCTCCATGTAACCGCGTGCAACGCGCTTCAAGTTCGCGGTACCAGCCTTGACGCGAATATTACCCGCACCCCAATTTTCAGCTGGTAATTTTTGAAAAATATATGCGGGTTATATTCGAGTATTTACTGTATTCATACTCTTGTCAATGTATGGATTATATCTCCTTTTTTTACTGTTTATCGCCTGAAGATGATGAAAAATATATTCCTCGAAACGTTGCTCTTTAAAATTTCATCATTGTACCTGGAAATCTAAATAAAATCTTTTCGTCTATTGTGAATAATCTGTGGCCAGATTCATTAAGTAATATAGACTAGTAAAACAGACAATTTTCTTTGAAGTACTAGCTACATACCTACGAGGGGCACTCTTATTATAGGTAGATTTTGTACCGAAGTAAGAAATAATTTAAGTAGATTGAATATTCCATTCTTTTCAATATAATCCCGTTCCAGTTCAATCTACTTCCTCCACTTTTCTGGCAGAGGATATTTCAACAAAACTTATTTTCCTGTTCTTCAAAGTACTCATTTACACCACTCTTTACATGTTCATTAGACACAAATCGGCGACAACGCAATATTTTTTTTGAGATTTCTGAAAAGAAAGTAATCATTTGGAACTAAAGCTGGGTTGTAAGGGGGGTGGTTTTATTCTCCGAATCCACGGTTCTTAATTGCATCAATTGATTTCCGGTACTTGTCCACGGGCGGGTCGTCGTGAAGGAGCTGGTCAGATTCACTCGATGCATCTCCTTTATGGCATTCCCTAAAGCGAGAAGAACGTTGCATAGGATTCTCCAGCAATTGTTTTGTTCTTTTCCGTGTACTCTATAAGTAGAATGCCCTGAGAATCCTCCTCAAAGAAAAGAAAACAACTGTGGTCATGAGTTTGATAACAGATGGTTGCTTCTGAAAGTTTTTGGGAGTTGGAAAACGCTTATGCTTTCATTATAATGATTCTTTTGTTTCAGGATTTCAAAAATATATATACCCATGTTTTATCTCCCGTGGTAATTTGAGCAATACAATGTTTTTGCATCAAACTCAAAAAGTCTCAGATTCACACATTTCCGTTTGCCACTGCTTATGGAGAGGCGTTAACATTCTGGAAAACTATCTTGAACAAATTTTTGACATGTCTAAACGTTCTTTGAATGCTCCGAACTGTTGGTTCAGACACCCCGAACTCTCTAGCTATTGTTGCCACTCTGACACGCCTACATGCATTACAAATTCTTAAATTTTCGTGCACATTTCCGAACAAGTCACTTTCACAAGTCTCCCAGAGCGCGGATCATTTTCGATTGGTTCTCTGACCTATTTAAACTGCTTAGACCAGTTCTTGGAAATGGGAAGATGCACTATCAACGAATACTGCCAGCATCCGTGAAAGGATTTCTTTGGGCACGGTGCCTTCGTCTGAAATTTGAGGACAATTAGGAGCTCCAACGTTGCCTGGTTCAGACTATTTGCACAGTACTACTGTTGGCTTCCTACTTCTCTGCTATTTGTGAACGAAATTGCATTCATCTTTGAATAAATAATGTACACGCATTTCTGAACTTGTAACAGTTTGCGCGACCCGCTCAATAATCGATAACTCGTGTAGGTAGAAAACTTATCTAGTGCCCTCAGTAGGTCGTATTCAAATACTGTCTGGAGGAGAATTCTTGCAGACGGCTATTCTGATCGGTATTTTTCCGTGGTGTCTCCGATCAACGCCAGGCGAATGCCGGAGCAGTATCCTAACAAACGAACAAAAGACCGCACGAGATCTTTCCCTTCCTCTCCCTTACTTTCTGACTCTTATACTTCGCATGCACTACACTACCACACATAACAGGACACGAGTTGGGAGCTTAGAACTTGTCCTTTCTGGAACGGTGGCCCGCAAGGGGAGAAACTTGGAATTCCTCCACAAGCAGGGAATAGGGGAATTCCTCCACAAGCGGACGCGTAGGTGGACGCCGTATCTCAGCATCCGACGAGGCAGCATCATCGCCACCTTCAGGTATAGAAAACAATGCGTTGCAGTAACGAGACTATTGATCATAACAACTGACGTGCCCGGAAATATCAATCCAACTAGAGATATACCACGAATACGATTGTCTAGCGAAAAGGTGCACTTTTCGTGCAACCATTTGAAGCATACTGTGTATCTAATCCATTTTATTTTCTTCTTTTTACTTTCCCGTATACATACGTATATACGGAGTATAGGGAAAGTTATGTAATTCTGCGGAAAATCGATTTTGAGATTTCAAGGGAAATACACGTTTTGGGGTCCCCTGAAACAGAAAAAGTTTTTGTTTTTTTTTTCCAAAACGTCCGTCCGTCTAACGGATAATGCTAATTGAACTGTTTAATACGACATGAAGTTATTTTGGGGTATTTCTTTGTTTTCTCAAAAGTTACACAAATGTAATTTTTTTTAAAGATCTCTCTCAGCTTTTATGTGCACATTTCTAGCAATTTGTAAACACTATTGTATTTGTGAGATAAAGTGCTTGAAATGACTTGAAATGAAGTTTTTCGGAAACAAAAGATTCCTGTGAAAAAGAGCATCAAATTTCGCATTTACAGTAGCACTTAAACGCCGTTTTCTTAAAAACGGCTTCAAATTTTTCAGAGAAAATTTTCATTTAGGATGAGGTTTTACTGTTCTTTAATGTTCTTAAAATAATATTTCCATTCTACTATTAGGAAACCGGAAAATTAAGAAAATGTCAAAAAAATGGGCAGTGATAGATGGCAGGTGGTGAGAGTTGTGGCAAATCTGAATAGCTAGTCCAGAACAAAGGAAATAGGAAACTAATACGAGAAAGTCTGTGCCATTCTGTAGCATCATTAGTTACCTTCTTGTATACTTCTACATAGTCTAGGAAAAGTTATGTAATGTTCGGCCCAAGGACCTCGGACTCTTTCTCGCAGCTCGATCGTTACGTGTTAACGGTTAACGCCCGCGATACTTGCAAGATTCTATTTTTTTACCTAAATTTAATGATTCAGATTCACTTGTTTACCAATTAATTAGGTGTTAACTTGCCTCGGTTTTTAATACGATCGGAGCATCTTCACATAAAATAAACAAGTGAATGATTATCTTGATTTCTTTTTTCATATTTCCCTCCCAAAATTCCCTCCATAAGAGATCATGTAGCGTCATTCAACTCTTTTGATATGTCTCTCGAAACCACAATCTTCTTGATGAAGGTAAGTTACGCAGCATATGTCAAGCTCCGTATGTAAGGCCATAACAAGTAATAACGTGTCAAAAAAATTAACACTTTTTGTGGGTCCCTTGATACGGAAAAAGTGGATTTTCTTACTCCTATTCGAAGTATCTTACATTTTCGTCACCGTAGTAGAGTTAAAATCCACTTTTATTTTCATGATAACGGAAAAGTGATTTTTCCTCAGCCTCAGTCCGTCTGTGAACAATACCTTACGCAGGGTTAGCACATACAGGGCTTTCACTAAAATTTATTTTTCCAGAGTGTTTCACGCTAATTTAAGAGCACCCTTGAAATGGATGTTTTAATTGAAGGGGGGCAATGCAAATGAAGTTATTATATTTTCGAAATATTCCTGAAAACGGCTCCATATATTTCTTCGAGTTTTTTGCTTGACTAGCGAACCCGGCAGACGTTCTGTCCTTCATCTCCCCCTTTCTCCTTCTATCTCCCTTTTTCTCTGTCTCTCCCTCCCCCCTCTCTCTCTCTTTGTCACTCCGTTTCTGTATGTCCCTGTCTCAGTCTGTCACTGCCTCTCTCTGTCCCTCTCATTGGCATTTAGTAGCAGATTCTGCACGCCTCTGAGCTGGTGAGGTATTATCGAGAAGTGCCGGACCAATAAAATGTAATAGAATGTTCATGAAGGTCTCATCCTGTAGATTACGGTATGAGAAACGGTTTAGTTTTTAATGCCTTATAGCCTCCTAGCTTCGCTTAGGTGTTATTTAACGATATACATTCAAATTGCTGCCGAGTGTTGCAGGTTGCATTTGACGTGAATATTTATTTTTGTGCTACAGCTTCATGTAGTGGAGTTACAACCGAATTAATAGCACATAAACCTTCTGGGTGAAAAAACATGTAGAAGTGCCAACTTTCATGGAGATTGGTCGCACGGTGTCTGAGTTCATAGACACTTCATTTGATCATAACTCCGTAAATATATATCCAAATCACTTTTACTTTAGATAATATTAGAGCTCGAAATCTCTACTTTAAGAGCTTTTCTTCCCACAATTTAACAATTTCACTGCAATCGGCTAAAATTGCGCCGCGCGCCATCACTACGACCCACGTTTGTGCCGCACTGCTGTATATCATTTCTTTATTCACTACTAGGCTGCATTAAAGATATTTGTAGAGGCTTAGCGAAAAAAGTTAGTTTTCAATGCAAGAACAACATCGACACAAATAAAACAGTTTTTTAAAATGGGTTCAAGGGTGCCACAACCCGCATGAACACCACATTTTTCGACCCTTCTCGCTACTTTTTAGAAAATAACGAATAAATGTAATTTAATGATATTTTTGGCTGAGATGGTGCTCAGTTATTCCACAATTCCGAACAGTGGGCCAAATTAACCCGAAAATGGTAAATTTTACGTTAAAACGATATAAATACACACTTTTCACTTGGCCATAGCTCTATAAATTTTATTCAAAATACTTTTAATTTAGAGAAGATTAGAGATTAAAATCTCTGCTCTAATAACTTTGCTTCACATAATTTAACTATAACTGTAATCGTTTAAAATTGCGCCGCGCGCCTTTACTATTAATGACCCACATATGTGTCGCATTACAAATGTGTCGAAAATTGCAAAAGTTAAAAATGTTTTCAACGTCCTTCTACAACTACATTGTTGAAAATTATGTCTTATTAGAGTCTGTTCTTCAAAATCTTAAAATTATTTCATTTACAATGTTTTCAAAATATGAGTAGTTTTCGTAATATTCTGAGTGAAATCGCGAGAATTAAAAAACAAACAAGATTTATCTCAAAACCTCCTTCAATTTTTTTCTATATTTTTTTTCAGACGAATTCCCTCCATAACTCTTTTCTCATTTCTTTCGGCATTATTCATTAATGTTCATTTATTAAATTATTTAGCAACGATTTTCATTGAACTCACTTAAATTTCTTCAGTTGCACAATCAGTCTTATTTTCGATGCATCAGGAGCGTTCGAACGGCATCTGCGAGGTGATCAAATGAATTTGTTCGTTTGCGGAACCTAAGTGTCTGTGCTCGAATTCACCGCGAAAAATCCATTTACGGGTTAAAAATATTTTACAGGTTTAACAAATATATTACGTAACCGTTACGGATAATTTAAGACAGTATGCGCGTTGATGCACCAAGGCATTAATTAGTAATTTGTCGTACAGAGTTTTTAATTGCTCCTATTTCACTTCAAATTACGCGAAAAATACTTATATTTCTTTTTTAAATGCACACGTCATTAATTAAAGATCTGTTATTATAAAGAACAAATTTCATTTACAAAAATATCTTCCATAATGTATGAGGGGGCCCGCCCAAAAGATATTTACCATTCTCAATTTTCAAAAATTTACAGGTTTTAATGACATTCGGCTTTCTGCCCCGTTTACAAGCTTATTTATCTCTATTTAAGCCAATTTTTTAGAAAACTTTGACAATGCCCCTGGTGCTTCATGTAAAGTACCTCCAAAAAGTAAAAGATTTGTTACCAATTTGCAGGGCCTTGAGAGTCTGATGGATCGGGGAATATTCATTTTTGGAAAAATCCTATGAGTGGTTTGGATTCTTGTTCACCGACGGACTGACAAACTGGCGATAAGATAAGAATTTCTACAACAATAACAAAAATCAAGTTTTTCGATACCAGGCAACTCAAAAAGTGAATTTCCTTTCATATCTAAACGATTTTCCGCAGCAATAGATACCTTTATCTATACTAAATCTTTCTTCTTGAAGGACGATGTTTACGAAAAGTAAGTGAACTCATTTCTTACTACGTATATACCCAAATTCATGTAGGACTCGAATTGTTATTAATAGAAAACGTATTTTTACAGAAACGATACTTACATTCATTAATTTTTTTAGTGTTTACAAGACTTCTGAAATCATTATAACCATTTTTATTTTGCATACCTTTACATATTTTGGTATAGTTGCATACTTTTATATATTTCATCGATTTCTACTTATTTCATGAACACTTATTTATGGAATATTTAAGGAATGTATAATGGAACATTTCAGATGCGAATGTACCAATAGATGTAAATTGAATTAACTTCCTTTCAAAATAATGTAATACGACTGAGCTTCTATGACCACCAGACTTTCGCTCTTAACTTACTGCTACCAACCCTGATTCTTGAAAACCGCGTACTCGGGATAAATTATGAGCAAAAGTTTGCGAAGCAGCCCTCTCAAGCACTTGCTTGCTCATACGCCCTTGCGTAGCTCAATAGAAATCTGACAGATAATAATAATAATAATAATAATAATAATAATAATAATAATAATAACAATAATAATAACAATTATAACAACAATTATAACAATAATAATAAACATATTCTTAATAATTATTAAATAGATCCTTGCCTTGTCATTTTGTTGGAATTGGGGGAGGGGTCGCATGCATTTTCCCTCCATCTCAGGAGGGAACTCACTGGCTACACGGTCCGGTTCTCCGTAAACAACATCGTGTATTCTACGTGCGTATTTTATACTTCGAATAAAATTCGTATATGCCGGCCCGGTGACCGAGATCGCTAACGCATTAGTGCCGTAGCTATCTCGGACTGAAGGGTCGCGGGTTCGAGTCCCGCCTTGGGCGTAATTGTGTTCGTCCTTTCACCCACTGTCATCACCATAACGTTTCATCCTCACAGATATCATAACGTTAAAATCCAATAGTGGTCGCTAATGACCTAGAAGTTGAGCGACCTTGGATAACAAAAAAAACCCTTGTATGGAGAAATTTTGAACATTATAATAAATTTTTATTTTACATATTTTCAATCGCTTCTTACATATTTTGGTATATATATATATATATATATATATATATATATATATATATATGTGTGTGTGTGTGTGTGTGTGTGCGCGTGCGCGTGCGTGCGTGCGTGTGTGTGTGTGTGTGTGTTTCAGATGATTTACACAAAAAAAATGATATTCCCCGTTCGATCTGAAGGAACTCGAGGCCATGCGAGTTTGAAAGAAAGGGATATTTTTATTTTGGGAGCTTTACGTGAACCCTCAACATCATCAAAATTTGCTGTTTTTACTTTCTCGCCTTACGAATACTTCGTGAGAAGAGAAAGGTTTGTAATCGTGCGCCGGAAAATCTCTTATAGCTGGAGTCTGGTGAGGAAAAAATGGATAAAACCTGTTGCTAAATTTAGGAAAAAAATCCTCTACCTCGTAGTGCAGTCAAAATCCATGTTTTGTTGCTTCTTGATACTGCAAAATCGATTGACGGCAAAAACGTCCGTCTGTCCGTCTGTGGTCAACGCTAGCGCCTAAACCGTTCAGCCGATTTTCTTCAAAATTGATATTCCCCGATCGTTTTTACTCGTCTCAAGGTCCCTGGAATTTGAAACCGATATTTTAATATTTGGGGGTACTTTACATGAAGCCCGTTTTGAGATTTTCAAAGTTAAATGAAAATGGCTCCAAATTTTTTGATTATATTTTGTTGTTGAATAGTGCAAAGGACGTTTAAGGGAATGACGTAGATATCATTTTCGTTGATATCCCTAATTTTTTGAAAATTGCAAAATTGAAGATAGAGATTTTTACCTCAAACAAAGTCGGTTGTACAATATTAGCACTTTAAATAAGGTCATGTATCATTTTTTGAAACATGCGAGTAGTGTTTGCGAAAATTGGGATTCAAATTTACAAAAAAAATCTTTCTCAAAAACCGCTCCAAATTTTTTCTTCAAATTTTCGTCACTTATGTAATGAAGAACGATAAAAAAATATGGCCTTAGTCCTACTTCTGGGAAATACTAGGTTTTTTGAAAATTGCAAAAAAATATTTTTTAAACTACAAAATTGTAGATAGCGATTTTTACTTCAAACAAAGTGTCTTGTACAAAACTAGATCTTTAAAAAAGGTTATGTAGAATTTTCTGAAAAAACGAGTCGTTTTTAGCGTAACCTTTGCTTCAAAATTACAAAAAGAAATTTCTCAAAAACCGCTCCAAAATTTTTCTTTAAATTTTCCCCACGTGTGTAATAATGAACGGTAAATAAATACATAAACTAGTGTTGCTATAGAATGACACACACTTTCTCGCAGAACTTTCTAATCTCTATAGTTGAACCAGTTTTTCTGTTCTGAATGATAATCTTCCGAGATACCTTCTTTGGGCGCCCAAAGGACATTTTGTTTCACATTCTGTAGATGTTTCAGCTTCCTAATGCTAGAAATGAAACCATCATACGCTATTAAAGTGTAAACGTCATGCAGAGCCGTTTTGGTCGCAGTTGTTAATCAGCGAGAATTGGCACAGCTTTTCGGAGGGAAGCTGCGCCGGTTCGAGTCCTGGTCGGGGCATATTATTAGTCAAAATTCTCTTTTGTCAGAGGAAATAATTGAGAATACTAAAATGCTATCTAGCTAGTGTCGAAAATCTTGCCACCGTCGGAACTCGAACCCTAGGATCTCCCGGTCATAGGCACTGCACTGACATCAGTTGATGCCCTGAGCCACCTAAGTTGGTAAAGTTATGCAATCTTTTTTTTTGGAGCGATGTTTCTCTTTATTGACATCCCAATCTTGTCAAAGCTTTACATCTTCAACAATCTATGTATTTACCCGATCTCGTTCTTTCTGGAAAGTTTATCAACTTACCAATATAAAGTAGTGGATCTTTAAAATCTTCCACAGAAGATACACCCACGTGTTAAACGGTCATTATAGCATCTCAAGCTTGATGACAGAGTTGTAAGGAGCTACCTGTGTCTTCCTCGTATATTGATTAATTGAGATGTTCCTCCTTGTCTAGTAGCGACATTCCCATTACAGAAAGAAAAGTAAAAATCGCAATTTTTGAACGTTGTCAATTTTTATACCGATGTGTTAATAAAACTATTCTGTAACGTAATTTTGGACATTGACAAACATAAACAGGACTAAAATTATTGCGCGTTTTCACAAAGTGTGCATTTCACCTTTATCATTATCATTACTTGCACATAATTTTTCCAGAACATGTATGGCGATAAAATTTTGTTGTTTCTTTAGACCATGCTCACTAATAGAAAAATTTTACATGAATGGGATTTTAATTGAGTGTAAAAATAATTAAATTTAAATTATCTGCACGGAATTTCACGGATGAAACGTGAAAAAGGTACTATGAGATTACCGTTTTTCCCATCGACTTATCCTATGAAGTGGTTGCGAGAAATAAATAAAAGACCTTGAAATTATTTTTGAAGTTAGAATTCATTACTGCTGTCCGTTTTTTTCATAGTCCCGCATTTGTGTAGTTCACTTGCATGCGCGACGCGCCGACACATTTGCATGCTTGAGCAGCAGTTCGTCAGCGGACGAAGAGTCGAAACGTTTTTGTTATGAAATGGCTGAGGTGTTATTTTCCTTTAGAAATAATTTTGTAACGTTCACGCTAAATTACAATGACCATTATGCCTCGTAGGTGAAGTTGCATTATTTATTTTCATTGAATAGTTCTGGTCAAGTGTGTACCGAGCATTGTGTCGAATTGCGAATGCATCTGTTCGTTGCTATCAAGAATTCGTTTAATTTTCAGTGATAGTTCCGCCAAGTGACGTAAGTGAAAATAATGAACAATCTACTGATTGCTGATGGGCATTAGCAGTGCTGTGAAAGATTCGCCTCAAGCTTCTAGATGCAGCTTCAGATCAATTCGACGAGGGAAATATCGACGGGGCGCAGCAATCGGCGCGGTTTGTGAGAAACATCTTTCACATAAAATTTCTGGCTAATAATAAAAGGGGGCACTAGCAGACTCGTCTATTGGTCCGATTATCGTTTACTTTGTTGTTTTGACTGGCAGATGACTTGACAAGGGAACGGTCACAGGAGACATGTGGAAATATGCTCTGAATTTTTTACCCTACACTGTCAGAAATTTCCGCATTACGTTTAATGTAAAAGTACATTAAAGTATCATGTACGTAAATGAAATTTAATGTACACGTACAGTAACTTTAAAGAATGTGAGCATTAAATGTAATGTACAATTAAATTTACTGTACGTGTAAATTAAATTAAATTTACATAATTTGCTTTAATGTACTTTTACATTGAAATTACTGTATATGTGCATGGAATTTACTCTACATATCCTAACTTCTATATTTAAAATTTGTTCAAATAATTGTCACCCCGACCGAGATTCAAACTCGTCTCTCCTGGTTTACGCCCACTTACTCTAACTTCTATCATATCGAGACAATCAAATCTTTGAACGTGTTCTTAGGCCTGATGAATTGCCCGTTGGGATTTATGCAATTGTCACATTTTTGGACGAGTTTACGCTCGGAAATATGTGCCGCAGATGTATAGAATACTAAATTCTGATCTTGGTACTGAGTAACAAATGTATTTTAATATTTAAATTTATTCAACGAATAGTCACCCCGACCGGGATTTGAAGCCGGGACTTCTGGATTACGCGCAGGTGCTCTAACCACTGAGCTATTGCGACATCCAATTGCTTCAACAGGTTCTTAGGCCTAATGTATTGCCCGCTATGATATGTATAATATATTCTTTACGTCTACGGAACATATTTCTTTAAACGTAATATATATTAAATATGTATTAACTCTATAGAATTATTATATTATTTATAATTGTCACTACTTCTTCACCTGTTTTGGACGCATTTACGCTCGGAAATATGCTTCGTAGCCGTAAAGAGTACTAAATTCACACATTGTTACAGTGACAATTCTTTGAAAATTTTTAAATATTTCCGGAGAATTTGAAATAATTGTTAACTAAAGAATTAGCGTACTATGTACATCGCTACAATTTTATTATAAAGATTTTTACAATTTTATTTGTTACCAATTTCAATGTAATTACGAATTTTAAACATTTATATTTTTTGTATACATGTTGAAAATATATTTCAAATTTATTATACGTAAGTTCAAATAGCGGAAGAAAATATTTCTAAAACCTACACTGATTTTAATTTAAACATTAAATTTAATGTACAACACATTAATATCGGTTTAATTTACAAGGTACATAACTTTTAATGTAGTCCTACATTAAATCTACATTGATTTTAATTTTAACATTAAATTTAATGCACAAACACATTAAAATCGCTTTAACGTACACGGTACATTAAATTTAATGTACTGTAGTTAATTAAATCTACATTGGTTTTAATTTACTCGTATTTAGTGTACATGTACATTAATATCGTTTAAATGTACCCGGTACATTAAATTTAATGTGAAACGTGACTTAAACTACATTGAATTTAATGTAATTTCTGACAGTGTATCATTTTACGTCTAAGCATAATTTCTACATGTAATCTATGTATATACATATATATACACTAGGGTAGTGTACATGACCTTTTCAATGTAGACTACGTAAACAATGTATCTATGTAGACCGTTCGATATTTGAAATAAAATAATCCAAAACAGGTTTAGTAGTAATAATCGTAGCAGTTGTATAGTTGAAATTTTATCTTCGATTCTGCAAATCAAAGTTAGGTACTAAGAAAACATTACAGACGTTTCATCTGGCAGATGCGCATATTTCTTACGGCCTAATAGTAAAACGATATATTAATATACAACAATACTTTTCAAAAAGTATTAGGAAATCATAAGGGGAAAAGATGAAATTTTTACCTTTGGGAATTATACTCAAATAAATAAAAAATTCAATAAAATAACACCATCATATAACATGAAACTTGGCACATAATATATAACGTGAAACGTATTTTTCGCTGTTTAATAAATACAGAAATAGTACAGACTTTCTGAAAAGTCAACAATCCATTAGTATTGTACAAAAAAATCAACCAAATATTCTTCAGTACATAATTAAATAAACAAAAATTGCAATATCTTACTTATATCTTTTATTAATTTTTACGTGATACACTAAAGATATTTGTTTTTTACGTAAATCCTTTCTTTCTGTATTTTGTAAATGTGAACGCAGAAGTATTGCGTGGTCCAATGTTCACTAGTCGTCAAACTCAGCCCTCCCCTTCCCCACAAAAAAGGTATATTACCTTTGTCCTCATCGATTACGTAGTGCACATTGCCTACACTTTGTTTACGTGTAGACGTAGACTATGCTACAACTTTACCCATAGACGCTATCACTGGTTTCAACAGGCCGAGACATTAGTGCCACCCTCTGAGCGGCGCACGGTGGTGCTGCTGTCTGCCGGGAGAATTTTTGAAAAAGAACTGCGAAAATAACTTTGCTTCACGAGTAACAGGATAGTTTTGTTACATTCTATTACACACATTATTTTATTCTGAACTAGTTCATTAGTATATCATGTAGCCCCTTAATGGGGAGACCATAGTGAAAGTAAAAGTTGAAAAAATGAAACAATAAAGAAAAGACAGAACAAAGCAGTGGCGTATACTGTGGGCTACCCGGGCCCAAGTACGGTAGCCGAAGAAAATTACAAGAACAAAAATATGTCAAGGTGGTTCATATTAAAAATAATTATAGGCCTCATTCTTTTTCAGTGACGTACATTTTTTAAGGTTTTGTATAATCTTTTCTGTTGAGATCTGTATTAAATCGCTCGGTCGTCAGCGCATCAGTCTTCTTACGAGGTGGCCACGCCGAAGAAACCGCTGCCACCCAGCGGCATCCTCACGGCGTGCGTTCGTTGCGCGATTCACTCCCTCCTCCTCTAGCAAGATATGGACCAGCCAAGCTATCAGGATGTCGATTTCCCGTGCAGGTTTCTTGACACCTTCGGAGCCGTTCGGTGGCAGTGGGCAGTAAACGGACAGAGAAAATTAGATGTGCACTTTTGTGCAAGACAGGTTTGATGGTGAATGTGCTTATACATAGTAGCTTATATTAAGCGTGTTTTAAATGTTAAAATTGCAGCATATTAAGTATGTGATAGTGTCAAAGTTAACTATTGTCAGTTTTTAAAAAAGTTTTTATTTATGGATAAATGGTAGAATTATGAAAACGTGCACAAAATTCACTTCTCCCCATAGTTCGTCACACGCAGTTTTTAACTGTTTTTGACGTAAGTAAATAAATAAATAAATACATTACATTTTCAAAGATAAATACATAAATAAAGTATTTATTATATATAATATATAATAATTATTTATGTATATATAAATAATTTTGTTTATAAAAAATAGTACAAACTAGAAAAACTGCATAATCAAAGATTATGTAGTTATATAATCAAAGATTATTTCTAAAATCAGTGGTAGCCCAGGGCATGAAAGCAGTATACGCCATTGGAACAAAGAAAGTAAAGAGGCATTGGTTTGTTGTTATGACATGCATAATATCAACAATTCATAAATAAAAACAGAATTATCTATAATACATTAAAATAGAAAATGAACGTTATTCATTGTCGTTTTAATAAGTTTCGAAAAGCCAAATAAAGCTAATAGTTCTTATACCTATTTATTTATTTATGTCAAAAAACAGTTAAAAACTGCGTATGACGAGCTATGGGGAGAAGTGAATTTTGTGCACGTTTTCATAATTCTGTGGTCTCTATCCTAAACCATATTCTAGTCGAATTTTGAATACAGAAAAGAGAGGTTTTTTCCAAGTTTTGTTGACAAAATGTTCGCTCCTATATAATAAAATATATTTTCAAAGGTAAATTAGCTATAAATTCCTGCCCTGAACCCTCATGTTCTTCATGAAAGAATAATATTTTTTGCCGCGATAATATGAAAAACGATAATTTGAATAACTATATTTCCCACTGAAATTCAGAAGACGTGCACAAATAATGAAGTTACATTTATGTCCAGAAGCAAAACAGGGACCATCTCAGCATCTGTTTTGCTTCTGCTTCTGTCTGCTCCTTGTGACACTTCATGAGGGAGTGTAACATGTTGCTTAAATAATTTTCATAAAAACAGGTAGTATAAAAATATAACATTCATGACGAAGACAGAAGCAATTCTTAGCTAATACATTGATTACAGTATGCGTAATGCTCATTGCAATACTCACAACACGAATTCCACAATTTCAATCAGATAGAAGTACAGGAAGCGTTTATTCGAGTGATGTATGCTTCCGGGCACGTCAACTACAGTGGTCCAGTTAGAGAAGTGAATGTTTTTATTTCGAGATGTAGCGATGGTCCTCCCACCCTGGTAGAGAGATCCAGCGCTGACCTACATGTCGGCTTGCGGTGCTTTATTGTCGAGGTATCTTCCCTTGTGCGGCGCGCTCAGCCGGAGCAAACTGTATGCTCCCGAGAGCCTAACTACAGTATTGTGTTTCACTACAGACGAGTACAAGTTTTAATTTAAATCAACTCTCCAACAATTTCAAGTCAAGAAGGAACTAGTGGTGCCACATTTTACTTTCCCGTGTATTATACGTACGTATAGTATAGGGAAAGTTATGTAATGCTGCGCAAGAAGACGGCGGATTTTTGGCAGAAAAACTCTTATTAGAGGGCCCTGATGACGAAAAAGTGGATAAATGCAGTTGCTGAATCAAGAAAAAAAATCTAACACGTGGTGCAGCCAGAATCCCTATTTTGTGGGTCCTTGATACCGAAAAACCAATTGAAAGCAAAATGTCTGTCCGTCCGTCCGTCCGTCCGTCCGTCCGTCCGTCCGTCCGTCCGTCCGTCCGTCCGTCCGTCCGTCCGTCCGTCCGTCCGTCCGTCCGTCCGTCCGTCCGTCCGTCCGTCTGTCCGTCTGTCCGTCCGTCTGTCAACAACACTAGCGACTAAACCGTTCAGCCGATTTTCTCCAAAATTGATATTCCCCGATCGATCTGAATATTCTCGCGGCCCCTTGAAACACCGATATTTTAATTTTGGAGGGTACTTTACAAGAAGCCCCTGGGACATTTTCAAAATTTTCAAAAAAATGGCGCCAACAATTTTGACTAAATTTTGTTGTTGGATAGTCTGAAGGTCGTTTAAGAGAATGGCGTAGGCCTCATGTTGGTTGAAAACTCTGATTTTTCGAAAATTGAAAAACATCAAAATTTTTTCGGCATCTTCCTACAACTACAATTATGAAGATACATTTTATCTTAATTAAATGTGTTCATAAAAAATAGGTCTTCAAATAAGGTTATGCTCAATTTTTCAAAAACATAAGTATTTTATTCGAAAAATTGTGTCAAACATAGACAATTTTTTTATTTTCTTTCAACCATTTTTTCTTAAAAACCCCACAACTTTTTTTTATTAAATTGGGACCTGAGATAGCGTAAAGCGAGCGAGATAGCGATAGCGAGATAGCGTAAAGGAAGCTTAAGAGAGTGGTGCAGGTTTCATGTTCGTTGAAGTGCCTGATTTTGCAAAAATTTTTAAAAATTCGGCGTCTTTCTACAACTACAATTGTGAAGATACGGTTGTTTTTCTTAATGAAATATGCTCATCAAAAACAGATCCTTCAGTGAGGTCATGTTGAATTTTTGAAAATATGAGTCGTTTTTCTATAATTTTCTGACAAACATAATATCCCGCTCGGAATTGACTGCGCTTCGTTTTCGTCGTTTTCTTACAACTACAACAATTTTAAAAATACATTTTTTCTCAATTAAATGTATTTTCAAATCTACATCTTCAAATAAGGTCGTGCTTAATTTTTTCAAGATACGAGTAGTTTTTGTATAATTTTGTGACAAACCTAATAGCCCGCTGTAAATTCACTGCGCTTCGGACAGCTGGATGCGTCGTAAATTAGAATTTGCTATTTTGTATATTATTTCTTTGTTCGTTTCTTACATTCGACCTTTTGTTAAACATTGACACATTAATATTTTAGAAATTGTTTATTTTGAAATATTTGAAATAAAAAGTAAAATAAATAATAGCTCTCAGAATAGTGACAATGCAGTGTCTGCAACAATGGAATTCACTTTGCGCTCGCGAATATCTGTGACTTACGTGTGATTGTTGTGACCTGATGGAGCTGTATGAAAAGGAGTTATAATTGTCTAATTTATGTTGATATTTGCATGAAAATATTTAGTTTTCGCACCAAATGCTGTACCATGTAGTGAGTAGAGTATTTTTGCATTGTTCTAGAATATTCTTCTCTAATCATGGCCCTACGGAATGCGTTTCTATATTGTCCAGGGTATCAGGCTTCTTTTTCCAATACAGGTTTACAAAACTTTTGTATTCTATTTTTGTGCAGTTGTAGAATTCACATAGTTCTGACAACACTGCAATGGAAACAGTGAGTTCGCTTCTTGGTTGAATTGGACGTTTTCAAATAATAGCTATGATGTTAGTTGCGCATAAAGTGCAATATTTCAGTTCTACGTAGCTGTTTCCTCTTATACGGGAAAGTAAGTGCTGTTGTAGCACCTCTAGTTCTCGTATTATTTGTAACGACTATGTTATACAATACTAGTTAAACTAGGAAATGTAGTTTCCGTATTGGGGGATTCAAACTTTCGCACATATGTAGGCAGTCTAGTGATTTATCAACTATATCAACCAGCTGTTTTCCCACGAGCAGCGCTCTCAGCGCATCTAAAAGAAAATTGAAAGGCTGGGATTAACATGGTAACACACATTTCGAGAAAATTTCAAGTACGGTAACCCAACGTTATTGCTTATCATAACGTTACTATAGATGTGCGGATGCGGATTCGATGGTGTGACGGTTAGCGTGCCGGACTGTCATATCCAAGTTCAAACCCGATCGAAGCCGTGGATTTTTAAGGGCGAAAAAATCCTTTGTACGCCTTCCGCGGAGGGGAAGTAAAGCCGGCTGGCCCATGTTAGTAGATTTACTTGCATGTAAAAGATCCTCAAGCCTAAATGACGCCTCTGAGCTAAATTAAAATCGCCTGTTTCGTCGCCCCAGATAATACCTTCTTTCTCCGCTAGGTGAAAGGAGCGTAGCGAAATTTGCGTGGTCAGACGGAAGAGCGGGCCTGATGGCCCGAGTCTCGCCACGTAAAATAAGGCATTAACTGTAACTATAACTATAGAAGTATTGAGTTCATTGAAAACTCAACAGATGGCGAAACAATTCACAATTTGCTATCCAACAACCGTCTAATTTGAAATACATAAAGTGGTAACCCTCAAACGTGTTTGAAATGGAATTTCTAGATGGTGATGCGCCGGCAAAAAGACGAAGAAATGTTATTGTTGTTGTCGATGTATATGACATGGATTATCCTGACGCATTGTTTGATGACTCAGGAAGTGAATACAATCTAGAAAGTGATTCGAATAATATAAATTCGATTGCAAGTATGACATCCCATGTTTTTTTTAAGGTTATGTGGGTTACTATATTATGAACTGTTGAAATTAAATACTATTTTAAGCAAAGGTTTAATATGTTAAATGTTATTTTGCCCGATTTTTAAGGCACTTTTATTGACATTATTAGGCATTTGGTAAGAGTTTGAGGGAGAAATGTACAAATAACAGAAACTAGTGACTTGCTATGTTCTGCACTTTTCAATTATCATCAAATATCGACTACCTATTGTGGATAGTACTAATACAAAGTACCATTACACAGTTACAACGCATTTGAAAGTACGATAAATCTGTGCCCCCGAGGTCAGCATGGACCTTTAAGCTCAACTTCTTTCCCTCAGCATTATGCCTCTAAAAGAAAAATTGACACATCAAAATACAAGATATAAATTCTCGCAAGGATGACATCCCTAATATGTGTACTGGGAAAACTTTTATGAAAAACTTTCTCAAGGACGAAGACTAGGAGGTGAACTGGACGAAGATCCCCAAGACGAAGTAGAAAATTAAGAAACATCCTCCAAAACAACTGAGAATTTTTAATTTGTATGTTTGATCTTGGAATAAATATTTGTCTTTAGAATAAAAATATCTGTCGCTACGGAAAAGTTAAGTAATTGCAAGTTTGTAAAAGTTTTCTAATAAAGATTTTTTCACAGCAAAATACAAATATTCTACTTACAACAAAGAAAAAAACTAATTTTTAACTCTGGGAAGTGCAATGTGTGTTGTTGATGGTAAACCACACAAAAATATTTACACGAGGTTTTGAAAACAAAACATGGTACCCCCCCAAAAAACAGAAAATACACAATTTGATTTGATAGTATAGTCTCGCAACGCTATATTGACTTTTTTCAAAAAGTTAAGGTCGTGCCAATAATAGTGATTCCTGGACGACAAAATCTCATTTTGCCAACAATTAAGGTATTGTGGGTTGCCATATAATTGCTCCTAGCCCTTCAATTGAATGAATTATCGAAATGCCAGAAGTTTTCATGAAAATCCGATTGATGCCGTGGTATTTATTTATTAATTTATTTAGTCAAAAAACAGTAAAAACTGTATATGACGTGTGGGGAAAGAAATTTATCTGCGCACATTTTCTTGAGGGCCAGAATTTTATTAAAAAAAAACAAAAACGAAAACATTAATTTAGAAAATAATTATTTTAGAAAAATAAAGATATTTGAAAAATGTTTTTTCCCGAGTTATAGAAAATCAATTTCAACTGTAAATGAACTACAAGCAAAAGGAGTGCTCAACAAAACGTGCGCACAGTGAAGCTACATTTACGTCCAGAAGCAAAACAAGGGGCCATCTCAGCATTTGCTCTATGGATCAGGGAAACTGGACAAAAACCTGATCGAGATGGGGGTCATTGACCCGGAAGCTGAAGTACATTACTTGTTACAGGCGTATTAAATATTTTTTTAAATGTATACAATGCAAACATAAACTAATTCATTATATATCTTTGTTTGTTACATTATTTTTCTTTTTCACGATCAGTATAGTCTCTAATTGTATAGAAACAGTTTTGCAGCAGAAAAGATTTTACTTTTAACTTAAATTTGTATACCGACTTTAATTGTTTTATGTCATCTGGCAATGCGTTGTAAAGTAACGTACATGTATTGTATGTTGATTTCTTGTACTGAGCTGTTGATACTGACACTTGATGCACGTGATTTTTACGGCGTGTGTTGTAATTATAAATATCAATATTGCATGAAAATATGTTCCCTCCGTTAAGTAGGTCATTTTTGACAAATATTACAGATTCGTAAATAAATAGACAAGGCAATGGTAGGATTCCCAGCTCAATGAAAAGAGGCTTGCAGGAATCACGTGGAAGGCATTTTTTCATTATTCGAATAATTTTCTTTTGCAATCTGAAGGTCTGAATACTACAGGATGAGCTTCCCCAGAATATTATGCCATATCTCAGGCGGGAATGCACATTTGCAAAATAAACGCAACGAGCTGCATGAAGGCTGACAGAATTTGAAAGAATTCTGAATGCATAGCATAATGAACTTAATTTAGTGTTTAATTCTGTTATATGTACATTCCATTTGAGGTTTGATTGAATTGAAAGACCTAAAAATTTTGTTGCCTCAACATCAGCTAATTGCATATTGTTCATTTTCAATGGAACATGCGATTTCCGATTTGAGATGCAAAAATGCATTGAAACAGTTTTTCTTTCGTTAACAATTAATTTGTTATTATTAAACCAATTTGAAACTTCTGAAATTATACTATTTACTGCTTCTTTTTTGCAAAGAACATTCGTGTCATCAGCAAACAGAACCGTTCTTCCATTTTTAATAGACGAGGGCATATCGTTTACATATAACAGAAAGAGAATAGGACCTAAGATCGAACCTTGCGGGACCCAATGCACAATTGGCAAAGAATTGGAAATATAAGTATGTAATGTCCTTTCCTGCCAGTATGGTATTTCTACTCTTTGAGTCCGATGTTTAAGGTAAGAAGTTATCCAATCTAGGGCAATACCACGAATTCCATACGAAGGTAATTTTGAGAGCAAGATCTTATGGTCAATAACGTCAAAAGCTTTCGAGAGATCTAAGAATATTCCAATGGGTATTTCATTTTGGTCTATTGATGAAGCAACATCTTTGAGAAAAGAAAAAATGGCAGTTTCCGTAGATTTTGATTTTCTAAAACCGTGTTGTGAGTCTGAAAACGCTCTGTTTCTCCTGAGAAATGTTTCCATTCGTAATTAGAAAAGCCTTTCTAATATTTTTGAGAAAACTGACAAAAGAGAAATTGGCCGGTAATTTTGAATATCATTTTTGTTCCCTTTTTTAAAAAGTGGTATTAAATGAATTTTCCTCTAATAGAGTTTAAAATTTAAATAAAAAATGGTGAGCCGTTTTGGAGAAAATTTTGTTTTCGTATTTTTCAGTTATCACGATTTCACACTCAATTACGCGAAATCTACACATTTTCAAATACATTTACTGTTTCTAAACATTTAATTATAACTAGGGAACTAATTTTCATGTAAATACATATTTTTACAGGGGCAAAATACTTGCATTCAATAACGGTTTTTTGGAGTTAACACGACATTCTGAAAAAAATAACAATTTTTTACATATTTTGATATAATTACATATTTCAATATATTTATACGTTGAAATGGAACATTTCATATGTGAGTTCGCAACAAATGTTACTTGATGTTTTTTACAAAGCTATGCAATACGTTTCTACTAACGCCAGAACTTCCCTATTAATTGTCAAACTTGCCCTCCCCCACCCCGGCTTCTTGGAAACCGCGTTGGTAGCCGTCGGGATCAACGATGAGCGGATGTCTGTGAAGCAGACGTAAATTCAACCGCGTGCTTTCTCCTGTTTCGTAGGCACCAACTCGATCAAAAACTAGCAAATATTTTTCAGATCATTGTGTTATCGCGTTGCTGGATTCGGGGAGGGGGAGTATGATCCCTTTAATCCCCCGGTCTCCGTGATCCATCACTGGCTACACGGTAATATTCACTTGAATGCCGGATCTTCGTAAACAAAATTGTATATACTATGAAAGTACTATGCATTTTAGACAAAACTAGTGAATAATTACTTCTGTAGGGGTAGAACTTCCTTCAGCCCCTCTGAATCTACGTTAAGATCTGATCGGCAAAGTTTTGTGCTCGTAAAAAGCTTGAAGAGAAATATTTTAAACACTATAATGAATTTTTATTTTACATATTTTCTGTTGTTTTTTCGTACGTATTTTGAAAAAAAATATTGTTACGCTTTCTTTATTACAATAAATTCCGTTCCGTAATTATAAGGAACAGATTTTATTGAGAAAGATTTGTATCATATCATTAATGTAGTTGTTGGGCGTTGAAGCAGTTTGCAATTTTCGAAAATTCAGAGATTTTTTATGAAAATCAGACCTGCGCCAATTTAAAAAAAAATGTTTGCTCTATTGGGGGAAAATATTAAAGAACAACTTTGCAGCCAGGTAGAGACCAGTTCCAATTGAGGAAATGTCAGAGCCAAATTGCATGTAAATATTTAATAGTTTTTAATTGTATTTATCATTCACAGAGAAAAGGGAAGATACTGAATGACACTGAAAGATCTGAAAAACTGAATAACGAACTGCAGGAATTAGCTTTCAAAAAATGGGATTCTATTCTGCGTAGGCTTGCGTTGTAACTTTTTTCTGGAATTTGTATGCTTTTAATAT
Organism: Acheta domesticus; assembly: GCA_031308135.1. Taxonomy (NCBI): domain Eukaryota; kingdom Metazoa; phylum Arthropoda; class Insecta; order Orthoptera; family Gryllidae; genus Acheta; species Acheta domesticus. The sequence goes on along the minus strand of JAHLJT010008446.1, from coordinate 97,928,753 downwards.
ATACTTTTGCAGTTCCATCTCGTGTCTTCGTATATGTACTGGGTTAGGTGGCCCAAGGCATCAACTGTTGTGACTGCTTCTGACCGGCTGTATCAACTGTCAATGCCTCTGACCGGGGGTACTAGGGTTCAAGTCCCGACGATGGTAAAATTTTCAATACTAGCTAGATAGCTGGGTCGAATTCAGCTACTGTCTGGAGGAGAATTCTAGCGGCCGGCTGCTCTGGTCTGTTTTCCGTGGTTTCTACGTTCATTACTAGGCGACTGCTGGATCAGCCCCCTAACAAACGGGCCACGGACCGCGCGCGACCTTTCCTTCCTCTTTCTTGTCCTATCTTACCCGTTACTCACAGACGCACGTTTACGCACTACACTATCACTCATATCACGATATACCAGTCGGAGCTTACAGCTGGTCCCGGTTGGAGCGGTGGCCCACCAGTAGAACGTACCTGGTTAGGGAAACCCTAGCAAACCGACGTGTAGGTCGGCGCAATATCTCGCCAACCAGCGCCGGAAGGTTACCGCTACCTCCCGTGATAAAACAGTAACTACACTTACGGAACTAATGACCAAAGCAGTTGACGCGCCCGGAAACACGAAATAATCAATCTTCGAATAAAGCGGCGCACTATGTCAATACTGGCGATACTTGCTTTAAAATTCGTTTTTTCTAACGTGGCCGATGACATTAGGTCATTATTAGACCCCCTGCTGTACAAAATTAATATTTTTAATTAATTCGCGAAAGTCTTAAACGGGGCTCGTGGTCTCAGAAATGTGCTTACCACTCTTGAAAAGGATTATTTTATAAGTCAGGAGGTGTAATAATGACCTAATGTCATCGGCCACGTTAGTAAAAACGAAGTTTAATGTAGTCTTTAGTATACCAGACACCAATATTTTGTATATTGTACAAGAATTGCACTCTCTGGGACGAGCCATGATGGGCTACAAAAAAAGTAGTTTGTTATTGTTAGTCTGTTATATCTTCCTTGAATACATTCCATCCACCGATGGTCGGTAGGTCTTTTTCTTTGCTGTATAGCCATAGAACGTCACGGTCAGAAGGAACTACATTTCATGCCTACGTGACCGGGAGAGATGGCTCTGTTCATCAACCTGATGTCACTGTAGTCCCTCTGACCGGGAGGTCCTAGGTTCGAGTCCCGACGGTGGCAGGATTTTCGACACTGGATTGTCAGCTAGGTCGAATTCACTCGCTGTCTGGAGGAGAATTCTAGTGGCCGGCTGCGCTTAATCGGTAGTTTTCCGTGGTTTCTCCGATCCTACCAGGCGAATGCTGGAGCAGTACCCTAACAAATGGACCGCGGACCACGGACCGCGCGCGATCTTTCCTTCCTCTTCCTTGTCCTATCATCTCCTTTTACACACACACACACACACTTACACTAACATGCACTACACTACTACACATGCCGGGAGACCGGTCGGGAGCTTACAGCTTGTCCCGGCTGGGGCGATGCCCCGCTGGTGGGAGATACCTGTTTGAGGGGAAAACCCCGCTAGTCGACGGTAGGTCGGCGCTAGATCTCGCCATCCCGCGGGGAAAAGATCATCGCCACCTCCCGAGAAAAAACACGCACTACACTTACGGGTCTAATGACCTTAGTAGTTGACGCGCCCGGAAACACGAATCAACCAACCAACCTTCATGTAATTACGTCAAGAATGCCGCATCAGAATTCCATAAACCTAAGAGTGCTGGAAAAGCACGTACTTCTCGCATTATTCGTAACGGTTAGTGTATTATAATACTATTAGTGGCCTTCAGGAGCAAAAATGCACCAGAAAAAAAACACAAAATTGATTTCCGAAAAGTAACGCGCTCACTGCTCAATAATAACAAATAAAATCCTCTCGTTTAAGAATGCAATAAATTACGAAAATATTTTAGCAAAAGCAGTCCTTTTGCTGCAATAACACAGTAAAGCTGCTATATACAGTACAACAGTTTTTTACATACTAGGGATATAAAAATGTTGCTGGTCCAAAACGCAACACGTGAATAGTAAATATTTAATGGCAGATGGCCTCTTCCTTGGAGCCTTGCTGCCGCAAGACGTCGGCTGTGTCGTAAGTATTGACTTACAAAATGAGAATTCAGTTGGTGCGCGCGTTATTAGAATAGGGGGAATTACACAAGCAGATGTTTGCATTTTTCAGTCAAAAGTGAAACTTACAATGTTTTTGGATTTTCTCGAGTTCCTAGGTCTCTAAGGAAACCCGTAAAAATGTTTCCTCACGCTGAATTTCTTACTCTTGTACTACCTGAGCAAGCAATTAGTATAACCACTACACCGATCGGCTAAGTCATCATAACCACCTTCCTGATGCTTTAAAAGAAAAATTGAACATTTCCAATTTTCGAAAATTCGGAGGTTTTAATGATAATAGGACAAGTTCTAGTAAGAGAAAATTAAGAAAAAGTTTGCAGATTTGAGAAAACTTTTACGGCCTTTTTAAATGTCACTATTTCACTGAAAATTGCGGGAAAACGAGTCATATTTTGAAATTATGTACAAAATGATTTAAAGATCTAATTTTGAACAGATTTCATCAAGAAAATAATTATCTCTTCAGTATTGTAGTTGTAGGAAGACGTGGAAAAACAATTAACGTTGCAATTTTCGAAAATTCAGGGCGTTCAATGAAACTCGGGCCTGATCCATTTTTATAACCGTACTTTGCTCTAATCGAGAAAAAATGTGAAGAAAAAATTTGGAGGCATTTTTAAGGTAATTTTGTGCCGTTGAGGCTTCATGTAAAATACTCTAAAAAATAAAAACATCCGTTTCTAACTCAAGGGGCCCACAACATCAGCCAGATCGATCCGAGAATATTTTGGCGAAAATACTGTGGACGGTGTAGCAGCTAGTATTGTTCATAGACAGACACGAACGAACGTACGTATGCTTAGGCGTGAGCCAATTTTTCCGTATCACGGGCCATGCTCGAAAAGAGGGTACAAGGCTCGGGGTGCCATGAATCTGAGGGGTGCCGAAGAGCTCATGGGGCAAGTAAAGCCCAATGCGTCCCTTTTTTAAAAAATTTGAAAATTTATTGAATTTATTTAATTTTATTATATCATATTTTTCAAGATCATATGTTTTCAAAATAAAAAGTCACACCCGGGTGTCAGTGTGCAATATTCTCGTTCTGAATCACCGCGAATTCGAGAAAGGGAACTACGCTATTGTGAACAGTTGAGGTGGATATAAGTCGTACCTAAACATGTCAATGTTATCAGTTGTACACACACACACACACACATTACTGACATGCATACGCTTACAAGTGTTCACATACTGTCGGAACCACCACCCACATTCTTTATACTGTCGCACTGTGGTCCAATTTAAACACTTACGTGGACATTGCGCTTTTGGAATTGAAATCCACTGAATAACACTTCCATTGTTAAATGTAAATGCTATTGAATATTTTAACACTCATATCTACTGTTGGGTAATATGTACAAGATCCTGTAGTCGTTTTAACACTATTATTGCGACCGAATAAGAATAAACATTTAGTACTCTCTATTTAAATCAGTGTAATAAAATGTTTGATGTTTAAAGTTGCATATAATATAGAAAACTATATTACAGAATAAAATAAAAGATAAGCACTTACTCACATGGCTTATACTTCAAAATCACTCTCTGAAGAATCTTTAGTATCCTCAGTTTGGCCCTGGAATGCGTCTTCTGAATCCTGGTGAACTGGGGGCAATTCTGGGGGATGTGAAGGAACTTTCTATTTATTGATTACTTTCTGTGGCAATTTATTTATTCTTCTTTTAGGTAAATTTCTGATACTAGAAATAAGTGGATGAGAGGATCCCAAGAGCGCATGGAGGTCTTCCGTATTTCGTTGTCTACTATTTTTACGAGTATTTTGTGAATTCTGTACTAAGCTTTTGTCTCCAAAAAACTATATCTTTGGGGTAGCACTGCTGTTTTACTTTTAACACATTGTTGTAGGCCGGGTGTATGTCACAATTTCTGACTTTCGCGCGTTTTCTTAATCGAATAAATTGTGATTTGCTCAATTTTTCATCTATAATTAATGCCAGGTATTCTTCTGTATTGTAACGCTGAATTTTTTTTGACAAGTTAAAGCGCTTAATTGTTCTCAAAGAACGAGGTTTTTATGGATTTACTTATGGATTTTTAAGTCACTTTTATAACGTGGAAGAAAAGTCTACTGACCAAACGTTATTGTGCTTCAAAAAATTTTCCTTATGTCTTCCGCTTGCGTTCCAATGACGTATAATATTAATAGTAAAGAAATTGATTTTATTGGTAATAACCTCTTCTGGAATATTTAGTGTTCATGATGAAACGAAATTTAAAATAAACTTCCTCACACGCGGTGTATTCGCTCGGGAAACAAGACTTTCGCGACAAAGAATTTCGTACAATTGAAGTCGCGTCCCTCCCAGCGGCGCACTTGTTGAGAAAGAAAATTAAATAATGCAGCCTCCGCAGGTCTCCGCACATTAAAATTAGTGTCGTAAGATTAGTAGATAAATACTTTATATTGTATAAAAGATCTGTAATGTTACAAAGTGTAACAGTTTTGTTCTCCTCAAATCAGTTCCGTATAAAAGTTACAAACGGTATTTTATTTTAAAACAATATTTTTCCTCTAGTATTTTAGAAAATAAATTCTGTGCTTATAAAACATTAAATTCACTTAATAGTTACTGAATAACTTACCTGAGAAACTTGATGTCATGTTGGCACAAAAATGTTCTCAACAATAAACTATAGACACTTGTAAATATACTTGGAACTCAATCTTCCGATAGACGTCCACTCTCGACTGAACGCGCTCCGCGATATACGCTGAGTTTCAAGAAGCTTTATCGCTCTTCACTTCACAGAATATCGTCTATTCATACTTTTTTCGAACAATTCAACCTTCTGTTGACAATCCTGAATCGATACGTTGAAGTTTCAACAACTTTGGTTTCAAGGCAAATGTCCCCGTAAATGAGCAAAATAGACTACTGTGCGTCGCCCGGATTTTTTCTCGTCGGCGGACCCCACAAAACGTGGATACTGACTATACTTTTAAAGGAAGTTATTTACTACATAAACAGATTTACAGCAACAAGATTTATCCACTTTTTAGATACTAGGGCTCCACAATTCGAGTTTTTTGTTGAAAAATTGCAGATTTTTGACGCAAGATTACAATACTTCCTCTATTCTACGTTCCTGGTAGGCAAGAAAGTTAAAACACTTATGAACATATATAATAATTTACTATAATTTAAAAGAGTGTGAGGGAATTTGAGAATGATTGGGTGAAATACATGTGATCGTAAAGCCCAAATCAGCAAAACCCAAATCAGTGTTAAATCGTTATATGAGCTGTAGGAATGTTGTAAGCGATCTGTGTTGTGTAGTCAGTGTAGCACTTAGTTATATCAGTATTTTATAGACATGACGTTTGTGGCGTTCAGTTTATAAGTTTCTAACGCGAAATTATCGTATATATATATATATATATATATATATATATATATATATATATATATAATGTGTGTGTATGTATGTATGTATACGATAATTATATATATATAATATATATGTATACACACACACACAGTGAGTACGTAGGTTTTTAATGTTACTAAATACTACAGAAAATTTTTTAAAATCAAAACATGAATGTGAATTTCCATGGTCCGATTCCTATTCCTACCTCCAGAATGAATAAGATTCCTCGAATATCGGGTTAAAGATGAGTGAAGAATAGGGAACTATCTTTGGACAATAATGTTTTTCATCGGACTTTGTCGAAGACATGTAACATGCGCAGCGCGTATGTTTTGAAACATACGATTGTATCGAAGTGGTAAAATGATGTGCGGGAAGTCTGGGTCGCGAGGTAATATTCGCACGGTTGTGTTAGCAGCATTGAACGCGTGATTAAAAATGGTTGCCATGGTAGGTGGCACTCGCATTCCGTGTAATTATGATAAATATTTCTAATATTATAAGTGTAAGTAATGTTCGTTCGTGTAAAAAGTGACGATAATCGGACTTGCTCCTGCGATAAATGTTTAAATCGTTATATGAGCTGTAGGAATGTTGTGAGCGACTTGTGTTGTGTATTCAGTGTAGCACTTAGTTATATCAGTATTGTATAGACATTATGACGTTTGTGGCGTTCAGTTTATAAGTTTCTAATGCGAAATTATCGTATGTGTGGTGAACCAAGAACTACAAACAATTAAATTTGATGTGATGGTTGCATTACGTGCTAGTTGTGGCTCCATTATGTTTGTGTTTCTGAGAAGATATTGAGAAGGCCGTCCAAATGGTACTTTGATAAACTCAAATTCGGAGCAAACTAAGTAAGATTTTAACAAATACGCTGTTTCTGTTAGCTTTATTTTCTGTTGCATTTTCAAACTGACACCAAAACCATTTTTCTTTCTTGTTGACAGTTGAACTTATTCTCTACTTCTGGTGTTTTGTGTTATAGTTATTTGTATATGAGTGATCTTATATATCAAAGCATGTTCTTAATTCGGACTACCTGTAGGTGTATGGTATTTCACACTATAATGTATGTTCAGAATGCTGTGGAATGATGCAATGTTATGGTAGTGATAGTGTAATTCTACACAAGAATTGATAGTACTGGAAATTTTGAATAGAGGCAAGAGAGCAAAGGAGAAATATTATTCAATAGTTCCCAACTTTTTGAAACTAGTTCTATGTAGTAAGTTTTAAGGAATAGAACGTATTTGTACACTCAGAAGGAAAGGTTTGTTCAAGTGCTGTAATTTCATGTGGGTGGTGAAGTGTTCTGCTTTTTTTGATATTTCAAATAAGTGGAATAACTAAAGATTGCTGGCTGTAATTTTCTTTGAGAGATGTTTTTAAATAAATTGTGATGAATGTGAAACAACTACCGAAATGGAAATAAATACTGTACACAACAGAAAAGTCCTTCAAGAATGTTTGCAAGTTCTGTAAAAGAGAAAAACTAGCATTATTTTAAAAATTGAAGTCAAATTGTGCTATATTTTCAAACCTGTTATTATATGTCCCAAAAGAATATTAGTAGTGAGTTATATTCATCCTGGGTTTGCAGAGCTCATTAGAAAGGTATTTCAAAGTACTTTGTCATCATGTTTTCAAATTGTTAGTGAAGTTTGGGATTAGCAGAGTCCTTTAATCTTACCCTCCATCATTTATTTGCAATTATTTAATACTATTGGTTTTTTTATATTCGATGATTTTTTGGCATCCATTTTTTATAAATATTTATTTAAAAAAAAAATTGATTTCTCATTTCATTTAACAGTTGTATACTTAACGTTTTGGAAAGTTGCTGAGAAATTAATTAACTTGACACTTGCATAAAACTTTAACGTGTTATTTATCTATCGTATAGTGATATCGTAGATGTGAGCATTTACAACCTGATAAGAAAATTTGGTTTGTGTTTCAGGGATGTTTTCAGACAGTTCTGTTCCGCCCTGAAGTTCCACTGATTTTCATTATAATGGGTTAGGCTAGACTCCACCTTCCCAAAACTTTCGAATGCGCAAGCACTGGTAATCTAGTTAGTGAAGAAAACAAGCAAAATAAGATTTAAACAATTGGTGAAAATTGATTTCCCTGCGATGGCTTTTGCCATCACCTGGTGCCATTGTACGGGGTAAAGTTGAGGCTGAAATGGATGATGGATCACAAAAACTACTTGATGTGATTGAGTACGTATTTAAAAAATTCATTTTTTTGGAAACTGAATGATCGATGGAAATGTTATAGAGGTAGTCTTCGTGCTGTAGTTTGTGTACCTAGGCATGCTTTGTTTTCCAGCATGTGTCTTCTAAAAATCACAACCCTTAGTTCTGCTTTCTAATTGGAATGTGAGAGCTAATATATGGTTATACATTTTATGAAGGACATATTGGTATGGTTATGATTTTGTACTATGGTTCTCGTAATTTTATTAATAATGTCTTAATTCAGTTTAAAAGGGAGGAATATTTTAATGAGATTAAAAAAAAAAAAATTAAACCACTTCTGTGAAATACATTGAATGACACAAGATGAATCCTGAAAGAAATACCAGAACATTTGTATAGATTGAAAGAACGGTGATTATTTCAAACAAAAGTGAATATTAATAAACAGTTATATCTTCAAGAATATTTTTAAAGGTCTTGAAGATTGTAATTATTTATGAAAGATTACTTTGGAAAAATATGGTGTGAATGAAACGTAATGAATATGTTGAATACACACGTAAAATAGTTGGATAGGAAATTTATTGTGTGGTATATTTGGTTTTATTTGAAATGAAAATGCTCCATTATTTTTAAAATCATAGTTAATTTTGTTAATATAGTATTTTTTTTCAGTATTATGTTTTGTAGCTTTGAATTTATTGAATGTCATATTATGCATGTTCTTTTCTTTTCAGTGATCCGTCTGCCCTCGAGTCATTTCTGGGCCTCAACACAGAAGCAGTAAGTTGAACATTTTGTGTTATGTTACTTATAGCAAATTAAAAAGAAAAAAAGTTTAATGTTATATGTCTTCAGTGTTCTAGTTTCTTTCTATTTAAGTACTGATGTAAATGTATTTTATATGGAGACAGATAAAATAGTTCAAAACTTACCATATAACCATAATTATCTGATTTGACTCGGTCAAATGGCTTTACATTAAGATATATTACTTTTTGTGCATTTTCAGATGTATTGATGCTTTAAGAAAATCAGGCATGATGAAATCTTGAATTGTGGTTGAAAATTGTATGAAACTGCTTGATGATTTTCCAAGAAAATATTTGAAATGGACTCTGTCTTTAATGTGAGAGAAAAACAAACATAGAATTTCACAAACAAAAATGTACTAGAAAATGTATACAAGTAATGGGAAATACATAGTTTTATTAACATTATACTAATTTGCATAATTTCTTTATATTATTATTGCATCAAATTGTTTTAAAACATGCAATCCAGTTTAAAATGTTACTGGAATAAGACTTGTTTATTCTTGCATTATTCTCCGAGTCTTGCTGTGTAGTATGGAGGAGAATTTATTTTAGTGCAGTCACATCTTTTTTTTAATGTGCCATTAATTGCCTGGAAGGTACAAACATGATTATTATCTTTTGCACTGTAAAAAGTAGTTCTTGAGATGTTATGAATTTAATAGATTTTGGGAATTAATTGCAGTAGATTCTAAATATTATTAACATTTAAACATTTCTTCTTCTTTCTCTCTTTATTTTCTCAGTAGTTTTTTGTAGTTAAACAATACTGCAATATACTTTAAAAATAATTTCAGTTGAATTATTATAGTTGATATAGTGTTTGATACAAGTGAAATGAACACTTATTTATTAGGACTCTATCTGTAATGATTTAGAGCAATCAGGCTATCAAAATTTTGTTAGTCCATAATATTGTTGGGAATTATTATTATTTGACTAAAATGAAAGGACTATGACTATTAATATTTATTTTAATAATAAAAGGGGTTTTGAGATGTTGAATAAATAGTACATTAACGTCTGAAAACAAGGTGGTTTTGAAAATTAATAATTTTCTTCTGTTGCATAAGATAAGTTTATAATAGGAAATTTTTCCTCTTTCATTTTCTGCAATGAGAATTCAGGTAATTATGTTTAATAGCATTTCAAGCCTGGATCATAAATTCTCAATCCCAATAACCATGAAAATTAATATCATAATATAATTTTTATTTAGTAATATAAATAATAAATTATATACATAAAATTAACAATTAGTATTATATATGTTCTGTAATGATGGAACATATGCAAAACCAAAAGAAACGTCTGAGGAAATTGGAAAACTTACAATGTGTACAAATGTGACATGAGAGTATTTTTAAGTCTTTTAGTAATTTAAGAGTTTTGAAATTTGTTGCTTAGTTCTTAATCTCTTCTTTATCTGTCCTCTTTTCTTTGTATGTCCATAGATATTTCACTTTCTTAAATACAAATTCTGTTGATAAATGAAGAAATTATTTATTTGGAACTTTTTATTTATGGACACTTTAGATTTAAAATAATAAGTATAGTTATAGTTTCCTGCAATGTCTCAAGGGTTCTGTTTATTGGGTAAACAATTATTAAATTATTATCAACTTATGCTGTGAACCAATAACACACTGACAACTTTTGAAATCCCTTGAAGCTTATTAACAAACAATTTTAGGATAAATCTGTTGATGCATTGTGGTTCGATTGTCTGCACTACATTATTGTGTTGCGACTTAGTTAATATTTCTCTATTGGGGGAATTGCATATCTTCATCTTCATTAGTGAATGTTTTTCTAGCAGGCTCCTCCAATCTTTGAATCTGGATCTTGTATCACAGCCTTATATGCCTTTTAGTTTTATTATTATTATTATTTATTACAATTACTACTACTATTACTACTTCTACTACTATTACTAATGCTAAATGTTACATTTCCTAGACTATGTATGTAATTTTAGGTTACGCAAAAGTGGTTTCCCAAACTTCTGTAGGATAGAGGAGATACTATTTCTGCCAAATAAGAGATCTTAACGTGGCCTTTAAAAATAGATAGGAGGATCAATTTGGGAAGGAATGCATAAACTAGAATTGTGTATTTAAAGGTTGTGGGAAGGTTTTTCTTGTTTTGTAGCATAACAGTTCTCGAGGGTACTTCATCCATGATGTTAGTGTTTTTTATTTAGTTCTAGGAAGTATAATTGTCTTTATCTTAAATTTAAATATTCTGTTAATTGTCTTTTATGTAATGGATGATAATTTTGTTCACATCTTTGCAATACAGTGGAACCATACAAATTAAAGAAAATCAGTTGGTAACTTGCTTTCACTATTAAACATTCTTGTATGGCTTGTGTGCTGCTTGTTACTCATTGACAATAAAAGTCAATGAAATTGGACGTCCCAGTGACGGTTTGTAGTACAATTTGTAAATGGTTGTAATTATGTCCTATAAAATTGACATAATGAAATTGAACCCCAAACCAGCTAATGACGTACACTGGCTGGAATAATGTTTGCAGGCGCACTGCAAACTATGTTGGTCATGAACCACAGCACATCTTGAGACCTTGACAAAGCTTAGGAGATGCACACAAATGAAAAATGATGGAGAATTTGATTGGAAGCTTGGTTTGCAGATGTGTCTGCAAACCACATCAACAGAAACAAAAGAGCAGGAAGCTTTAAACAAGTTGTTGCTTGAAGAATAAATAAGCTGTTGGAGAAATTATTCATTATACATTAAAATAATGTGCCAATGAATTTGAGAATTAATGAAAGGAATAAAAGTGATGTTTGTATAAACCTGCAACCAAGTCAGAAACCGCCCCTGGGACGTCCACATATTAGAGTATTATGAAGGAAGAAAATAAGGTAAAACATTAATTGGTTTTTGTTTTGAATTAAGTTGATACATCTGTGTTAGAAACTGCATTGCATTACTACATCCACAATTTATCACAATGCTTCTTATTAAAAATTTAAACAAATTTAATGTTTGAAGTGAATATTAATAATCCAATTATTCTGTTGTCACTTATTCCACTGGAATTCTTGTGTATACTTTGTTTTCAGTGCTGCAAAAACTGTTTATATGTGAATTAATGTTGAGATCTTTCATTTTTGGTAGCTTCAGCAGTTACATCAACTACAAGCCCAGCAAATTCAACATCGGCAGCAACAGAGACAACTTCAGCAGCCACAGACTTCGTCTCAGCAAATACATATACAACAGAGGCAAAACCAACAGCAGCATCATCGGAAGGAACTGGTGCAACAATCTCAGTCTTATTGCAACAACAACAACAGCAACAACAGCAACAACAACAACAGCAACAACAACAACAGCCACAACAACAAAAGCTTCAGCAATTACAATTACCACCTCCTCCACCTAAACCACCCCCACCTCCTTTGCCTGTTCCGCCTCACACTCCTCCACTTCAAGCCCCACCACAGTCTTCACATACTCCTCCATTGACAACTAATACACCATCCCCACTACCAGGTCACATTTCACCTGTGACTGTAGGAACTGCATCTTCCCCCCACACTCCATCATCACCCCAAACTACTTTGCCTCCCACTCCACAACGACAATCGCTGGTTCAGCCTTTGTTACCGCCCCCTCTGCCACCACCGCCTCCTTTACCACCGCCACCACCACTGCCACCCCCGCCTCCTCCTCCACCAACACTTCCTTCATCTTCTGTTCCACCTCTACCTTCTACATCTCCTTCACCTCCACCATCACAAGTATCTTCCCTTCTTAGCTCAGTTCCATCAAAAGCACCGTGTGCCTCTACTCCATCTTCTCCAACTCTTCCTACAGTTATTCCTCTTTCACAATCGCAAACATATTTACCATCATCTCTGGTTGTACCCTTGTCGACACAACCATCGCAACCTTCCCAATTCATCCCTCCCAGTTCCTCAAAATTCTGAGCAACACCAAGATCAACAGTGCCTACAGAAAGATAAATTGTGTGAACAGGAGCATCTTAAGCATAAAGACTCATTGTGTCAGTCTCAGCATCTACACAGCCTTGATCAGCGAGAACAGCAAGGAAAACAGGACAAACAAGAACAGAACTTCCAAAGTGGCACACCAGGAAATCAGTCTCTATTTGCAGTGCCTCCTACTGTACGTGTTGAATTCCATTTATTGTATATTCTATTAATGCTGGAGTTTGGGATTACATAGATTATACTGTAACTATCATTTTGATGAGTTTCTATTTTTGCCTCTACATGCAATACAATTTTTTCATTTGTAAATAAATATGAAGTTATTTTATGTCAAGTTACTGTACACCTTTAACTGAGGAATAGTGGAAGATATAAGTTTCGTTGGGTCTTTTTATTTCGTTTGCATTTTCCTATGTAACCCTAAACTCGTTATATTTATAAAGTATATATAGATGAATGTGAGTGTACAGGTTGTATCTCCTTTGGTTTAACTAGTAAATACTGTTCTTTGTAACAGGGAGTTTCTGCTGTTGCTTCTGCCACCACTGTGTCAACGACAACATCGAGCATCATTCCTCCAAGTATTGTTTTTACTGCATTTCCTCATCAAACTTCCGCCAGTGAACCTACTAGTTCATCTGTTACATTGGTTACAACCACTCCTACACAGGCAGTTATTGTGTCTTCTGCTTCCCACCAGGGCTTTCTTTTCACTCCTGTGACTGCTGTGCCTGGTGTACATAACACTTGTACAGGGGTCGCTGTTAGATCTGCAGTTGCTGTTGGACCTTCAACTTCTGTTGTTGGATCTGGTGTTCCTGTAAGTAGTTCCGCAACAATATCTCTTGGGACTCCAGGCCTACAAATTGGAGGCTCAGGCATGCCTGTTGGTTCTTCTGGAATTACTATAGGACCATCAGGACTAACTCTTAACACTTCTGGGATATCAAATATTCCTATAAGTTCTGCTACATCTGTCTCGGCCAATGTTGGTACTGGAACAATTTTTGGATCTGGTGGAATTCCTGTTGGCTCTCTTAGTTCATCTGGAGTTCTTGTGGGTCCTGGTGCTGTATTTCCTTCCACTGGTATTCCCATTCCTACATCAACTCATACTGTTTCTTCCCCAGGTTCACCGTTTTCAGTACCCACTCGATCACCTGCTCCCCATGCCCCACCTACTCCTTCACCCAGCCCTCTTCCTTTACGTTCACCAGCATCTGTGCCCCCTCATCCTCCATCTCCTGCTCTGTCTCCTTATCATAATCCACTGCAGTCACCACAAAATCAGTTATCCTCAAACTCCACTTCGTTCGTTCATTCAGCATCAAACACTCCTGGCAATTTGATGAAGGATTCTTTTACAAATTTATCTGTTGTACAATCTGCAGGTGCCAGTCAGGGTAGTAACAATTCTAATTCACAAACTGGCAGTTTTGTGTTTTCTGCCTCAACTCCGAGTAATTCTTTCAAGGATGCATTTGGAAACATTCAGTCAACCTCAAATCCATCAGTTGTGGTGCTGCCTCAGAGAACTAGTGGAACAGTACCAAATGCTACTCATCTATCTGCACAAAGTAGAAACTCTCACTCTCCTCAAGTTTCACTGGCCAATCTTCAGAGTCCTCAGTCAATTATCCTTTCACATAACAATGGTGTCAATATTCAGACATGCTCACTAAGTGTTGCTAGTCAAAGTCAACCCTCGCAAACAACTGTTTTAGCCAACTCACCTTCAAACAGTGTACAGAGTTCAAGTAGCAGTAGTTTAGGCCAACAATTGAATACTTCAAGTATATCTTCTGCTAGTGCAATATTAATCACCTGAATGCCAACTCAGGAGTGAATGTGCAGAGCACCCAATTAACGTCACACCTTGCATCCAGCATTCAGTCTCCTCAGTCATCAGTGCTCACAGGAAATGGGCCTACTAGATCACCTGCTCCACCTGGGGGTAACTTGACCTCTGCAACTTTAACTCCTGCACCTTCTCCGTCACCACAACATCGTACTGTTCCTAGTCCAGTGATTCGTTCAACCACACCGACTCCTGGTCAAGCCACTGTTGTTCATCAGGTATGTATTAAATAATCAGATAGTTCTTTGTTTCTTAATTTCAATTCTACATGCAATGACGTTTTGTTTTTAGGCCATACCAGCGGGGCTTACCTTGTCTGGTGCACAGCAGTTTCCTGTAGTTCCTCAGGGAGGTGCAGCAATGCTTCAAGCTGGTAATCATCAAGTGCTGCAAATTTTTCACCATCCTCCGGCTTCTGTGCCAGGGACTACTTTTCCAGCACAGACTCAAATTATTACAACAGGTAGGACATTTTATTGGCATAATTTAAAAAAGATCTTTAGTCTGTTTCTATTGAATTCAACAAGAATTTTTAGCATTGTTTGAATTTTGTCTTCAAATTTTTGATAAGGGTGCTAATATAATCTGCTTTCTTTTTATTGGCTGAATGATAAAATATATGTTCTTAACATTAGAATACCCAAGGATGTAATTCTGACATTGGCAGCATTTCATTTTACAATACAATATTTTACAGTGTTTGCTTGAGAATCATTATTTCTTTACATTTCTTCATTTTTAGATGTTTCATTCAGTAAATATGCATTTAAAAAAAAAAAAGATATGGAACATCCATTTTAATTGAAATTTCATCCTATTCTGATCATGGGTGTCATTTTCACATCAACACAACAGTTTGCTTTACATCTATACTAAATACGTTGCACATTCCAGTAATCACCTCTGCCTGTTATTGAGAGATTCTATTGCTCTTATATTACTTCATTATTGCCCACCTCTGATATGCGGTTCCAGGAAAAGTGTGACACCTATTGCATTGCATGACTGTTCCTGAGTTGATTTGCTTGATTTTTCATAGGAGAGATCTATTAGTTTGTCTGACCTACGATAAATTGTATATGTTATGAAGGCAAGGTTCTGAATTATGTATTGCAGAAGTTTTAGTTCTGCTGAAATTCTTTGGCTGTTGTGAGAAAATACAAGATGATGGTGCTTGAAAAATGTACAGAAACAGGTTCATTATAATTGCAAAGAATGTTACCAATCTGACATTATTGGTCAGAGGTTTCTGAGTTCACTTGATGTTGTGACTTTGACGTATTATATATTCCATGGTAGTGAAACTATTGCAAAGAGTTTAAAAATGGTTGTGGATGTTGTATTTAAAATGTTCATAATATTAAGCATGTTCCGTAAACTTCAATTAAGATTCGAACTCCCTTTAAGGCCACGAGCTGATAACGGTGGGAGGAGGGGGCCTCGTCATCCATTCAGGAAATTCAGTACCAAAAATTTAAGTCTTAAAGAAGCTCGCAATTCAATGACAGTGTCCCCTTGTCTTGCCAGCTTGTGACCTTGAAAGAACTTCATGTTTTAATCGGAATATAGCTTTGCATATTTTAATTCTGTAAACATTTTAATATTTTATTGGAAATACGTAAGTTTATAGTCATTAGAAATTATCCAAAAGATTAAGAAATAGAAAGCAAGGAATAAAAACAACAAACAATGAGATTGGAAAATCTCTTACACTTTGTATAATACTTCTTGAATCTATTTTCTTTGTCAGAAAAAATGTTACTTTGGAAATCATCAACTTGATTTATTCTTGTCCTGATGATTTTTGTTAGACATTATAATCTGCAGACTGCATGTCCATTTATTTAATAAATAAAAAATAAAATAATCAGTAAATAAATTTGAGTGTGCACATCCACACGCCCACACATCCATATGCCCACACTTTTGTGAATGTTTAAATGTTCTCATTTCTGTGGGTAGAAATTTAATGAACGACAGTTATGCAACTATCAATCCAAGCCATAGTTTCTCTTAAGACGCTAAAACTGATCTTTAAGCTTTGAGGTGTCACAAATCCCTAAAATTGTGTGCGCAATTCCTAGAGCGTGTAGAGAATCATTAAATAGTTGTGGGATGGATTGTGGTGTACCTTTCTTTTGTAATAATTGCTTCAATTGCCAACATATACCTTATAGAACATATAAATATGCTGTAAGTTTGGATATATTGATCTTCAATTTTTTTTTACTGTATTTACCTGATATAAGTCAACTTTAAATAAAAGACGACCCCATAATTTTGAAGAGGCCTCGTGAGAATTTTTAAACCTTTTTAACTAATTCTTACTATTTAATCAAAATAAAATTGCAAATTGTCTTATTAACTAGAAAATTGCTTCGTTGATGAGAATGTTAAGACTTATTGCTGAACTACCGTTTTCTTGTTTCTTAAAATCATCATAATGCTGATTTTTGTCATCACCAACATCTTTACATGAATATTTCTTTCTTTTTGGTCCTCCGTCCATGCTGCGATATCGGACTTTGGGTCCTTCTGAAAGTTGTGCACTTTGAATTTGCGTTGTTCGTAGTCTTTCATCAGATGCCACATTCCCTTCTGTTTTACCAATTTTCTATGTATCCCACACTTGGCAATGGCCTCTGTTTCTTAACTGTTCAAAATACAGATTTTCACTCTCTGGGCATCAAACCGTGATTTGTGCAGCCTCGTCGAACCTGCTTCATGTAACAAAATCTTCCATGCATTTATTTTCATATTTCATTTGATACAGTCCATTCATTTGAGATTCTCTCTTTACCAGCCCATTCAGATATGTTGGTCTGAATTGCTCAGAAAATTCGCAGTGGATCCTGGGAATATAATTACTAGACATCGGATGTTTAGGAAAATGTCTGTTTTATTCTAATGAAAATATTTAAAGGTCATCAATATATGTACATGAACTATGGAAAATTAAATATTCTGACGAATTTTTATTTTGCCTTTTTTTGGTCTTTTACGACATAAATGCCTTTTTAGACAAATGTTTCCTTTTTAAATGATTTTTTTCCTTTAAATGTTTTCAAATACATGTTTAAATAATTTTCAGTTCTACTAATCACATTAACTCTGATCACACTGTTTCATATCTTAGTGCACTGCAGAGCAAGGTGATTTTTTTTTTTAGAAAATTGTATATATTTTCATTGTATTTTTTAAAATAACTATTTATACCTCCAATTATCCGAACGGAACAAAACACTTCACTGTTTGTTTGTTATGGAAACTGAATGTTCAAATTAAGAGAGTAAAATTCATAGCCTCTTCTTTATCTTTGAAAAGAGTGTAATTGCTGTCCCAGTTGTCCATGGTAGAGAGTAATTGGTAGAGAGTCCATGGTAGAGAGTAACATTCAAGTAATCTTTATCTGTTGAAATGTGCATAGTATGTCAGAACTGCATTATTTTCAAAACCAAACTTGCTGTTCAATTTTGTGGTGAAACAAATTGCTTATATTGTGTTCTTCAAGATCTAATTGCACTCTAATTATTATTCAGTGCCGTAAAGGTCTGTGGTGTTGTGTGATGTTTGCCTTCAGATTAAAGAAGAGCGTGAAAGAATGCACAGTGTGTAAAACATCATACATCAACAGTAAGGTGCCCAGCAACTGTCAGATGGATTGAGATAATATGTATTGTTCATCATGTATTTCTCTACCATCATAGATGAATTGGACCAAGTCTTATTTAGAATAGTATTACTTCATTAGCAAAGAAAACTGAAGTAATTCTGTGTTTTGTGCTCACTGGGTTGTTGTGTGCTCGCATGTAATTCAAAGAATTGGAAGTGGGTGAAAGATTGAATGTTGTACTGGCGTTGGTGTTGCTTGACAGAGGGTTCCCGGTCTTAAAAACTCTTAGAATTGAATTTTTTGTACTGATACTTGCAAAGAGAAACTCTGTGGAAATTGTGCAGACTTGGTATCACAAGCCAAGCTGAAAAAAACTATAGTAACATTTCAATGTGCAAATGTAAAAATGGTTCACTTCCGTTAACAAAAATGATTTAAGCTGTAAGAAAGGTATAAAGGGAAAATGTCCTCAAAACTGATTGGTTGGAAGGAAGTTTTACACTTGCTGAGGAAGATTTACTGAGGTTGAATTGGCAGACTGAAAAATTAGAAACAAAAATCTTGTTTGCAATCTGCCTGAGCCAGGTAATATTAACACAAAGATAGAGCGAAAGATGGAAGCAAATGAATACAAAATATTTAAATCATGAAGACAATAAAGCAATCTGGTTGTACAAATTTAATAGCTCAAAAATAAGATGTTTAAAATCATACTACTAAACCCTTCAGACATTGTTAAAGTACTTATGTACTGGATAAACTTAAACACAGAAGTCAAAATCATGAATGATGTAATGATAAAATAAAGAGACACTTCTTAAGTCTCATTACCTAACAGGCAGAGCATCAGGCTTCCAGCGATGACATTTATACTCTTAGATATATTTATGATACACCAAATGTTATCCTTAAGAGTTAGTTCCAGAAAACTTAAGAGTGAAATCATTAGATATATCAATACATCAATAAATGTACAAATAAGTGAAAACATGGCATTTGTATCCTCACCACCTCAAGGTAATGACTCAACTCTTATTCAATGTTTTGGAAGGGCTATCGAGAGAGACACCATCGTGAATTATGGAGATTTTAATTTTCCTAGAAGATTGGTAACCTGGTTATCACTGAAACCAACATCCAACTGATTGCAAATTTTATGGAGTACTACCTATTATCAAACTTTTCTCAACATGTTAATACATGCCAATGAGATTGAGAAAACCAACATCCCTTTCATTATTGTATCTAGTTTTCACTACAGAAGAACAATTATTTACATCTATTTTCACATCTTGCACAATTGGTAATGACTGTGAAAGTAACTATGTAAAAATATCTACATTCAATTTGTAGTCCAAAACCGTGTGCAGATTGATGAATTCATGGCAGACATGCTTTTGGAAGCCAATAATGATGAAATAAACTTAAAAATACTATGAACTCCCAGTATTCAAAATGTTTTCCATGTATATCGAATAAAGGAGGGTAAATGGAGTTGGGAGTATTGAGAACATTTATAATAATGAAATAAACACTAAGGTACCAAACAAAATGACTCGAAATTTGGACAAAAACAAATCTTTAATCAACAGTGACATAACATCAATGATTAAATTAAAGATTGCATGGGATGAATCCACTTCAGACTAACTGGATGAGTCTTCAAATAGCAAAAAGTATTACATGTACAAGTAAAGTACAAACAAATGTGCATCAGTGATACATTTCCAGTACGAAGAAAATTGGGTAGATCCAGGCCTTAAACCCTTTCATTCTGTAACTGTTTTTGTAAACAAATTAATTTGGTTTTTGTAAACAAATGAATTGGAGAGTTGATGGCCCATGAATTAAAACTGATCATCACCAAAACAAATTAACTAATGTCAAAATGAAATTGCCAAAACTGCTAAACAGTTTTTGAAAAAATAAACGGAATAGAGACCAAATGATTGTTTTTCCAGAAATGTATTTTCTCAGAAAGGCAAATTCGTGATGCAGTTGAATTTACATCTGGAAATTTACATATTTTTAACAATTTTAAACCAGAGAAATCATTGTTTCTAGATGAAATTCCTGCTCTCCCCGTCAATATGTGTACATTGTTTAGTCTTTTAGTAACATGATGACATTGTACACTTTTCCAAAACTAGATTACTTTTGGACTGGACAATCAGTGTTATTCCACAAAAAAAGGAGATAACATTTTAACCGTGAAGTATTAGCCAATTTCCTTGAAGTGAGTGAAGAAAATCATAAACTTACTATTCGTATTATAATGTATATTTATTTTATGCAATTTCTTATTTTAAATAATGTGTAGCTACAAATTGTAAAGGAATAAAATGGGTTGTAACTACTGTTCGATAAATGATTTGTTAGGAGTTAGTTTCCCAAGATTAATGAAAGACAGTTTTATGTCACGATATGGTGAAGGTGAAACTGTCAAAACCACTTTCAAAATTTTCTACTGATTTTCAAACAAAAAAGATCCAAAGCAGGAGTAATCTGATTTGAGTAATTTTTTTTTTGATTCCAACAGAGGTGCAAATGTAATTTATTTCTACACAGACATACTCTTGCAACAAGTGGCATTTGTAATTCTTTTTCTTTTCTTTTTTTTTTTTACCATCTTGTGTTTCTTATTTGTCTACAAATGTCCTCTCTGAATTCAGAGGTGAGTGATAACTTCCTAAAATTCTGTTATATGGTCAGCTATAGTGAAATTTTCAGAAGCTAGCTCTTTCCTCACGCTAATGTTCCTATGAAAACGGTTTAATTTCATTTCTATATGTAGTACCTTGAACTGGGGTAAATAGGGACGCACGGCTGAATATGGACAGCAGTACAGAAAAAAAAAAACTCTCACTGACATGACGTTAAATAATGTGTTTGTGATGCCATTGGGTGAATGAAATTCGTAGCAAATTGTAGTTCCCGACAGTTGTGTGCATTTTTCGGAATCATTTCAGTAATTGCCAATATTGTTGAAGTTGATTAGGTGATGTTGTTACTATTGAAGTGTTTGCGACAAAACTTGCTCTGTACAAGCAAGACACGTGTGTGAAATTTTTTAAAAATATTTCAGGGCAAAAAGTGGTTCTATTTCTGTTATATGCATTCATTTTTATGTTGTAACATTAATTTTGAAATGAACTGTTGAATATTTTCTCTCAAGCTGTCATTTTTTTTGACATTCGGGGGTGAATAGGGACACCATGGTAAGAAAGAAAGAGAGTAATTCCAGAGGTCGTTGCCGTAAGCACATTGCCCAAGAGGACCTAGAAAATGCACTGCAAGCATTAGGAGAAGGAAGTCACTTTGAGCTGTTGCAGAAAAGTTTCAAATACCTAAATCTGCATTGCAGCAGTACAGTAATATGTCTCCTGCCCAAATTGTGAACAAAAAAATTAAAGGAAGCCAAACAGCTCTTGGGGATCTTGTAAGAACAAGATAGTGGATAGTGTTGTAAGTTGTGGAAGATGGGGGTAACCAATGAGTGCCTTTGATTTGCGTAGTTTTGTTAAATATCATTTGGGTAGGGAGGGGAAAGTAATGAAGCAGTTCAAGAACATCTTTCTGTGGTCAGATTGGGTTCAGTTTTTCATAAACAGGCATAAGGATAAAGTTACTCTTGCATTTATCAAAATCTGACACAGGGAAAAGCTAAAGTCACTGTACAGGACATTGGACATTATTTTGAAGAATTGAAACAAATTGTTGATGGTGTTCTAACAGTAAGACGAGGAAGATACATGTTTATGTGAGAGTATAATGCATTGAATGATTTTGTTTCTATGTATTTTATGTTTTTAAAAAGTAATCTTGTGTTCCTAGTGACCCCAATGTCTGGTAGAACAGGGTTTTGAACTTCTATTAATGACTGTCCCAATTGACCCCATACTTGGGGGGAATAAGGACACTTTTTAATCAACGATTACAGGCTGATATGTAATGCTATCTTAACAATATTAGGTTCCAAAGATAAGTGATTAAACCTTCTTTCACTTTCATAAATAAAATATTTATGACATTTTGAATTACTAGTTTTATTATTAAAAAAACATGTTATCTGTCCCTATTCACCCAGCTTACAGTATATTACTTCCTTCAATACGTTGTGTAGTAAGAAACTACTATGTTTGTGGGTCCTGGATACAGAAAAATTGGTCTATGGCAAAAAGTCTGTCCATATGCCCAACTCCGAATTTTTGAAAAATTGCAAAGGTTGAAAATTTGGTTAATGTGTTCCTACCGCTACAATATTGGAGATAGAAACTTTTTTTGAGTAAAATTTATTCTTTAAAGGCCTGATTATTCAATCAGGTCATGTTGAATATTTTGAAAATTAGTTTTCCATAATTTTGCATGAAATAAACCAATTTAAAAAACAAACTCAAAAACAGTTCCAAATTTTTTCTTCCATTTTTTCCTTTATATGGAGCATCAAGATGCTAAAAAAATGATGCAGGTACCATTGTTGGCAAACTTCTTTTTTTAATTGCAGAAAATTAACATAGCAAAATTACAACATTCAGGATAGTGATTTTTATCCCCCTTAATTGAATCTGTTCTTTAAAACTAATCTTGAAATAATGTAAATGAAAATTTAAGAGATGTAATATAATAAAAAATTTTGCTGGCTGATAACACTTGGAGTTTCATTTAGTTATAATATTGCATAGCTGTTATAAATAATGCAAAAACATTTGTGCTGTTGTAGTATTTTGATTTACATTATTGATATTAAAACTTGATACTTGACAGACTTCTTTACCATTTAAAAGTTTGTCACTTATTGTAATTTGTATGTAATTGCCAATTACAGAATATGAAGACCCCAGGGGAGAATAACATGCTATGCCACACTGATGAAATTGTGATTATAGTGTATTTCGATGCCCCATAGATGTATCTAGATGTTGGGTTTTTATTGTAAAGATTCGACTCAAGCTGGCAGAGTAATTCATAATTAATATTCTTTTTCTCAAAGTGTAGAATGCAATGAATTTACTTTCCATTTTCTCAAAACTTATGTATAGTGGCATAGCATGTTATTGCCCTGAGATGTTCATATAAATTCACTGCTAATTTAAAGTTAGTCCATCGGTCAATTGCGATTTGTATTCTTTGTCACAGACTGACGTATACTTGTTTAGATCAAGTCCTGCAGATGTAAATCCTCCAAACTTCATGTAGTAAAGCACTGTCATGTTTGTACCATAGTATATATTTCATTGCTTGGTCATGGATTACAGTCTTGCTTTTGGGGGGTGTTATTGTGATAGTCTAAATCTAACTTAAAATTAATACTTACTGACCATAATATTAATTCTAACTAATACTTTACAAATACTGAAAATAAATCTATTATCCTTAAACATTTAGTACTCTTCTTCTCACGGGAGAGTCTGCCTGCTATTGAGCCAGGCTCTTGTTACTTATAAACTAATCTGGATGTTTAGAGTTTGTCAGCTGCAACTTGCGTTGGTTCTTGCAGTCACATGCGACTTGTCTGTTTACACATGTACACACTTTCACATTTTCACTTTCACTTTTGTGTGTTCACCAGCTCAGCTGATCATTGCCTGGTGGGGTACATGCTCATTTGTTCCATCAAAGGCATTATGAGTGGTGTCTGGTTGGCAGTGCGTTCCAGGCAGGCTTTTCACGGCACTGGGGTGTATTTATTGTATTTGCATTCACTTTCTATTCTTTTCAGCGACTGCTGTTTTTGTGGTTGCTACCTACTGATGGGGGTTCTTTTACATTTTGAAAGATATGGTTTCTATTTATGTCTGGGTTTCATGATGCTGGACACTTTGAACATCTTGAAAGAGATTCCATTTTTTTCACGTTTTCAGATTTATTTGCTTTTGTTCCATGTTTTATAGACCCATTTTAAAAGTTTGTAAAGGTTTATACAAGTGTGATATTGATTTTCTTATTTGAAGTTAGTAGTAGCAGAAATATAATTTCTTTAACATTCCATTGTTGCCCTGAATTTTTCATATTTTCATATTCGAAAATGAAATGTAGTTTAGAGTAATTGCCCTCTTGGAAGCCCTGTAAGTTATTGTTCAGCTTCTTTCAGGTGGTATATCATTGTTCTATCTATATTTTAAGTTCTTGCTAAAATGTTTCTAAGTTAAATAATGATATTGAAAGGGCACTTAAAAATTTAATATGGTAGTTTGAAACTTGACTTAAATTGTGTGTAGGAAACACAGTGTTCTGAAGGGATTTCAACGATGTGCTTTGTAGTTATATTATTTTGCATGTGATATTAGATGCTTCTCAATTAAACTGATATTGGTAACCTATTAATTTTTGTCTTCATTTTGGGCGTCAGAATCTCTTACACAGCCTTTTAATTGTCTTGAAGCAAAATTATTTCTCAGTTCATTCAATGAAACATTACATTAAGTCTGTCGGCACTAGTCTTGCCAAATTTCTTGGAAATGTTTCTAATTATGGGATGATTGTTAAGATTTTTAATTTTTGCTGCAGTAAATAAGGTGAGTGTGTATGCACACAAATGCAAATCCACATTTTTAATAAAATGCAAAATTGCTTCCAGTAGTAGGACTTTTTTCACTTAGATGAAGGAAGAAAATAAAATGATAATATCGTAGGAGCTTCGATAAAGTACCCTAACAAATAAAAGACCATTTCAAATTTGCAGGGTCCCTAGATCAATAGGGGAATATCAATATCAGGGAAAATTCTGGGTTCGGATTATGTGCTAGAGTTTCACAAATGGACAGACACATTTTGAGAAATCACATTTTCGTTTTTGGGGACGTCCAGAACGTATTCCCGTCTGAATCTTGGCATCAGTTTTTTTGCAATATTACAATACTTTTTCTATACTGGATATTCCATTAATTAAAAACTGCATTTTACCTATTCCTATTTGTAATTTGTGTATAAGTATTTGTGTAAGTAAGTAGTTCCTATATGTATTTGTCACTCACTAGCGGGTATTGTATGGGATAATACAGGATACTTGCAAGTCATTTTCCAGTCTCAATTTGTTGTGGAGTATTGAAGTGACAATACGTAATAATGAAATTGTCTTATTTCCAGTCATTTCTGAAGCTGTCTGAGATTCAACATTTGGTTAGGTGCACACTTGGTAGTGAGGGACTTGTCCCTTAGCATGTTCATCAGCCAAACCACTAATGTTCGGCTGCAAATAGCAAGAACCAGCCACTCCTCAAGCTGTGTGGGTACATGAATGGTCAAGTTTGTTAGGCTCTGATTATTCATGACAAACTGTATGGAAAAACAGCATTAATGCTTGGGGTATGGCCAGCACAAGCTATCCAGTGTACGTCTGGGTTTAGTCATACAGTAAGGTTGAATGCACACTGGGCCACTTGAGCCAGCCCCAACCCGGTCTACTTAGTCACATTCTCTTCTTTAGCAAGAGACTACCTTTATTATCTATCTTCTTCAACGTAAAAAATGCCTATGACATCACGTGGAGGCACAGGTCATGTAAGTCTGGATGACAAGATGTCCAGTAGTCACACCTTGAAAAGGAGATTCTGAGGTATCTATCCAAGGAGTTACTCTGTTTGCCATTGCGTCAGTTGTAAATAAACCAGTTAAAGCATCTCTATTCGCAGATAATTTTTACCATCTTTTGTTCACCTAAAAACCTAAATGTGATCAAAAGGATTCTTCAATCTGTCCTTTATCAATGAATTGCATGAACTGCAGGTTCTAATTTTTCCGTGACAAAAATGTGTTGCATGCACTTCTGTTGAATTAAGTGTTTCCAAAACAATATGGAGCATTTCCTAGGGGGTCATGGGCTTTCATTTTGACTACACAAGGTTCCTGGAACTTGCCTTTGACAGATCCCTGGTGTGGTGCGGCCACATCAGGAAGTTGCAGACCAGTTGTATATCTTCTCTTAACCTTCTCTGCAAGCTTAGTGCTATTTCATGGGGAGCAGATTGCGCTAGTATGGAACTCATAATTTGATCAGCATTGGACATTGACATAATTAATGGACTAGTTTATCAACTCTTTGCCCTTTAAATACCATCCACAATGCTGGTATCCATATAGCCACTAGTACATATTGCACCAGTCACATGGAGTGCCTCTTGGCAGACTGTCTTTGAAAAGGAGATGGTAATATTCTGATTGCATTTTTTTTTGTCAGGATTGGCCAAATTTCCCTCTACCCAAACTACCCATCCATAATAAAGAAGTGTAAAAACCACTCAAAATCTTTTTTTTTTTTATTTTTAACTTAAATGTTTTAATGATTTTTAAATTATTTCAAAGAAAAATTTTTTAAAATAAATCTTACTTTTATGTATTGAAATATGCAATAAAAACTCAAAATTAATTGCTACAGACCCATACAAACAATATAGTAAATAATAAAAGTACCAAAGAAAGTAAAAAGAAGTAAAATGCAAACTTCATTTCCTAATATTCATTCTTAATTGAATCACAACAAGTGAGTACCGAAGCAACACACATATGAAGTAAACTTGTCAATAAAATACAAACGTTATTACCTGACTGAAGGGGTAATGTTACCTGACTGTGCAAATGCAAGGGGTTGGCTGTGGATCATGTATGTTTGTTCATTTTTAGTGAGCTCTCGAAATACTTCACTGTTTAAGACTGGGTAAAGTGAGAATTATTCTTTGTTCCACTTAGGCTAGGTTTTTTCCCAAGTTATGCTCAACTTAAAAAACGAACCCCCCTTTTTTTAATTTAAAGAAACATTGAAATGTTTTAATGATTTTTTAAAATATTTCTAGCAAAACAACAAACACAAATAAAACTGGCTGAGTTAGCTCAGCCAGCATTACCCTAATTGA
This sequence comes from Acheta domesticus, assembly GCA_031308135.1. Lineage (NCBI taxonomy): Eukaryota > Metazoa > Arthropoda > Insecta > Orthoptera > Gryllidae > Acheta > Acheta domesticus. The sequence continues at coordinate 97,901,889 of JAHLJT010008446.1, read as the reverse complement.
AAAGTCCTAGTTTTGAGTCCTAACTGTGGCAGATTTTCAAATCTAGCTTTATTGTTAGGCGGTTGGAATTCAGCTGTTGTCTGGAGGAGAATTGTAATGAGCTGTTGCTGTGGTGGTAGTATTCCGTGGTTTCTGTAATCACTATTTGGCGTATTCCAGGGAAATCCACTAACAAATGGGCCATAGACTACACATGATCTTCCCTTACACACACACTTACTTGCACCACTCTACCTCTTACGTCAGGAGACCAATTGCGAGCTTAGAACTGGTTCCGGCTGTGGCGGTGCCTTGTTGGAGGAGATACCTGGATGGGAAATTATCCTCAAGTCAACATGTAGGTCGGCTCCGGATCTCTCCATCCAGTAGAGTAAAACACCACCTCCTCCTGGGATAAAACATTCACTAAACTAACCGGACTAATGACTATAGCAGTTGAAGTGCACAGAAACCTCAATCATACAAACAAGTACCAAGTCAACTATGTACAAAATAAATTCACAGTAAAATGCAAACTTGTTTTTCAACTTTGATACATGATATGTGTTTGTTACTTCATTACTCCATTAGTACATTCATGAAAATTTATGTTACTGGTAATGGTTTTAGGGGTTAGAAATCTTAAAACTGGGGGAAGGGGTGTTAATCTTTGGATTTACCAAATGTATACTTGCTGAATGTACTTCAGTTTGACTTTTAAATGATGAAAATCAGTTTTTTTATGTCAACTAATTTAAAAAGTAATATTCCCCACTGAAACCCAAAAATCTCAAAATACCCTTTTGTCTTTTTTAAACGTTTCCCCCCTCCCTGCAGCTTATGAAGCAAAACTTCTAGGCCCTCTGAATCAATCAAACCAACAGGTTATCCTCTACCCTAAACACCTATCTTAGTATGCTCTAAAGCCATCATTACTTAAACCTGCAGGTATACATTTTCAGATATTGCTGGAGGATCTGAATGTTTACCCCCCCCTTCCCACTAAACCCTTTGACAACCATATTCCTCCACGGGAAACTCCTTTACCCCACTGTAGATCAGCAAATACGCAATTAATTACATTGCACTTTCAAGAATATGAGAGTGACCACTCTTTTTCTAGTATGAATTTCCTTGACTTTGGAAGAAGGTTTATCCAAGGTCCTTTTTCTTATTTTTTTCCATGACAAAATTTGTGAAGTATTTCTAGATATTTAATTAAAATATTAAATAAAATATGACTTGAGTCTACATTAAAACACTGTTATTGGCTGAGCCTTTTTTCCTTTTTAAATTCCAGATTCTCTTGCACTAACGCACTAACACATTGTGAGGGAAACAGATGCACTTCAATTCAATACACACAGTACCTTTCTTTATCTAGTTTTCAGCTTGGAGATTGTACCGTAAAATGACAAAAAATATGTACATTTGCTTAACAAAGGAATTAGCCTTTTGTGTTCATATAGCACTACACTCTCGTAGCGTGTAGTGCTGTAATGTTGTTCACAAGTAGACCTAAAAACTTGTTTTTAACGACTGTGGAATTATAACAGTTTTAGTTAAGTCAGGACATTTGGCAGAAACAAAGAAAAATCAGGACACATGTCCCACTTTTTCAGGACGTATGGCAACGCTGTTTGTATGAAGAGAATTTATGATGGTCCCATTATTAATTTTTATGGCAATTTTCGGGTCCATTAGTTCTTTTAATAATTTCTTGTGGTACTCTGACTTCTTCTTCCTCTTTTTCTTTTTCTCTTTTTCCTCCTCTTCTACTTCTTCCTTCTCCTCTTCTTCCTCTTCATTTTACAGTTTAGCCCTGTTCACCATATAAGCTTTTTCAAAGTCTATGAATACCATATGTTGATAGGTTTGTTTCATTTCTTTTGTATTGTGAATATGGCATTCTTTGTGCTCCTGTCCTTCCTGAATCCACAATGTTCTTCGCCCATGAAGGTTCACTGTTCTCATTCCTTAGTTTGTTAGCAAATAATTTGAGGTGGTTGGTAGTAGCATTATCCCTCTGTAGTTGTTGCAGTCTATTTTTTGGGGGTAAGATTCTCTGTCCATATTTTGTTAAATAGTTCTATCAAAATCACTTTCAGTTATTTTCCTTCATATTTTTCAAGATTATAGACAAGACATAATTATTATTTAATCTAGTAATACATGAAAGAGTTGTACATATTACAATTACATTCACATAGCATTTGATTGCTTACATTATCATATGGCTGGAATATGTGGACCAATTCATGATTTTGTATGTAACTTGTAAATACAGTAAAATCCGTCAAAACTGGAATGTGTATATGCTGGAAACCTGCCTTAACTGGAAAATTTCTGCGGCCCATGGAGTTAAATGGCATTTTGCACAGCATAAAACGGAATCTGTCCAACGCGGAAACGGAACGGTTTTTTATGTCCAGCAGGGGGGGAAAACCTTCGTAAAATGGAATTTCTGTTAATTTAATGCAGTTCGAAGAGACACGCGAGATACTCTTAATGGAATGAATGCATCTGAAAGTTTGTTTTAATATCTCTGTCCATGTTACACGTTTCACACGCGGCAGCTGTACAGCGAAGGAAAGGGACTTCCACTGTTATCGTAGAATTCGACCTTGGGTTCATTTGTGTCTCAAGGTGTAGGCTGTAGGGGAATTTCCTCTCTCCCGACTCTCTAAGCATGGGTAGGTGAACAGGAATGGATTCAATTCACGTGTCTCCCTGCTTTGCGTTGACAGTCGTAACCCCTTGACCAGAGCTGCATTGCTCAAAGCCATGGGTGTCAGCTAGACCTAGTACTCTGGGCTGTAATGCTTTGTGCGCTTAAAGAGTGCAAGAAGTCCAGGGGCAGCCACTAGCCAGTGAGGGTGGTGTGTTTTTATGAGTTTCACAACCAGTTTGACAATATTTGAAAAAATGCATAAAACTATTAAAAATTAAAATTTGGCAACTTTGGAAAACAATTGAGAAGATGTTAGTAAGAGAGAAAACCAAAAAGCAAAAACTAGATTATTGTTGAAAAAAATTATATTATTTCAATGAACAGGTTGTGAAATATTTCCTTTTACCGAATTGTCAGAAATAATTATGTTTAATATTCATTTATTGGTGATTTCTTCCGTAAATAAGTTTTATGTTAGTATATGTTTTATAATTGTAATAGTCATGTTACTGGTTTCAAAACGAAAATATGAATATAAAAAGTGTCATAAACGTACAATCCTGCATAAAACGGAAACTTTCCTAAACCAGAAAAAAATGTTGTCCTAATCGATTCCATTTGAGAGAGATTTTACTGTATTTTATAAGTCGATAAAATATCCTGAAATTTTTATGCCGATTGTAGTGTTTATATATTTAAGAGATTTGATATCTGTTTATAATGATGATCAATTATTGAATGTTGTATATTTGCTTGAAATGCTGTAAACAAAAAGAATGGATGTTATACAATTTCAAGTTTTCTAATTAAATAATATGCACCAGGTGATCATAATGAACAATACGTAAGTTTTGATATTACTAAAATATTATATAAGGTACTAATAGCCTTTAGAGATTTCAATTTTGCATTTTGTTTTTTCATAAAACCTAATCATTAAAGAATTGTTAACAATGTAGTTAATAAGATTATGAAATTACAATGTTCGGTCCATTATTATTCCTTGAAACTTTATTTTTAATGATGAAATTTTTCCTTAATGTTATTGAAGAAAAGCGGAAGATTTCCCTAATATTGAGGAAAAATTTTACAATTTTGAAGCGATTACGAAAATTTTACGAGCATTTTCCACATTGCGTTTCATACAATTTTCTTTTTCACATCACATATTAAAATTGTATAAACCAATCTCTCGATATGTTGTATCGCAATAATCTTCAAAAATTTGCCAGTATGCTGAAGTAGAAATCAGAGAAATTTTCAAAAGACTGTGTAATATTGGGCCCTGATATTGAAAAAGTTGATAAATGTCGATCCTTCTATGTAGAAAATTACTTCCCCTAATACATTGTGTAGTCAGATTCTGTTTTTCTGGGTCTTTCATAATGAAAAATTGATTGGCAGCAAAATGACCGACCGTCTTACCTGTGGTGAATGCTAGCACCAAAACTGTAAACATAATTTTCTCCAAAATTGATATATCAGAGTTTATCAATGGGGAGGAAAGATTAAAAGAGGGATGACAACTATTACTGCCCCGGGTGACACCATGTGCTGGGAGTGTCACTGTTAATTCACAGGTAATGAGTTAGCTGACCAGGTTGTGAAAGCAGCAACACTGAAGTCTAAAATTGACATTTCCCTCTTCCCCCTTGGCATGTAATAAGGATTTCTAGAAAGCTCTGTACCCACTGCATGGCAGTGGCACAATATTATGTTTAAGTTAAGTGTGATTAAGGATTCTGTATATTCCTGGTGTTCCTCATTCCGTGCTTCAAGAGATGAGGAAGTAATTTTAATGTCATCGCACTGACCATTGCAACTTTTCACATGATTTCCTCCTGCATTCTGGAAATCCATCTGCGACACACGTAAGTTCGACCTCTTGTAGAACATGTCCTCCAACACAGTGTGAAGTGTGTTGGCTCCCCATGTAGATATCTTCTGGACAGTTCTCTATTGAAGGTGCTCCGCAATAAGAGGTTCACACTCTGAAAACTCTTTTCCTTTCTGCGGGGAAGTGGATATAAAATATGATTTGAGACATACGCCCTTTTTTCTATGTTCCTTTGGCTTTAGGCAGCCAGTTTTTTTACTTGCCTTGTTCTTTTTGTTTAATGTATCTAATGATGTTTAATGTATCTAATGCGGCCTCCAAGCCTTCATTTTAATTTTAATTTTTCATTTTAAACATTTAGTTTGTGTTTTAGTTGCATGTGCAATTTTTATTAAATCTATTGAATTTTTTAAACTAATATGATATGGACGACATTGATGATGGCAGTTGAAGCCCCCTCTAAACCTCAACCACTCAAACGAGCAACTTATGAGTCCTCTTTGAAAAGAGACAAAAATCTGTTTCCCATATGTATTTCTTTGGTCCTCTAACAGTTTAATGAAATTAAACTTTCAGAATATTGTAGAAGAGTATCTTTCATATGGACATTTTCGGAGACAATTTTGAATTGAGAAAATATTGTGTGAGCATTTCTGAAAATGTTTCATTCTAAGCTCATTTACATTCTAAAGTTTTTGAGACTTGAAAAAACATAACACTAAATTATTTGTTTCTCACAAATGTTCAATGCCTTTCAAATAAAACCAGGTTTATCGAGGCAGCCCAACAGGCCGATTTAAATCAAATGGATGTTCTTAGCTTTACAGAACATTGGTTATCTCCTAATGAACCTAGCATTTTCCAAATTCTAAACTTTTAACTTGCAGGCTATTATTGTAGAGAAAGGGAATCGCATAAGGTCCTGCATATCGGGGTTCTCGTAATTATGTTTGAAATAATATTGATTCATCTCCATGACGTAATTGTAAATGTGTATTCCAATGAAAATGTTTTTGAAAAATCTGTTGTACATCTTCCTATGTTAAAAATGATAATTTGGCATCATATATAGGCCTCAAACAGAGGTGTAGATTATACAAAGGACGTCCAGAAATGAAGAATACGTTAAAAATCGAAAAATGAATATATTTTTATGGAAATAACAGGATAAGTGCCAAAATGTGTTATCATTTCTCCACATAATCGACGTTGAGGTCAATGCACTTTTGAAGCCTGGACACCAGCTTTTGTATACCCCCGAGGTATACCTTTCGCTCCACCACTTAGTCACTTTTTCACGATCTCCATGACCACCTCTTCATTAGAAAATCGCTGTCAACCCAAGAACTCCTCCAGTTTGGTGAAAATATGGCAATACTAGGGTGCCAGGTCTGGGGAGTAGAGTGGATAAGTCACAATGTCCCGTCCAAACGACACGAGTAGGTCCTGAATAAGTATGCGTTTTGGCGTTGTCTTGGAGTGACACATCAGGAATCAGCATCCTTCTTCTTTTGACTTTAATTTTTGTTTCAACTTCTGTAGGGTCTCACAATATGTATCAGTCTTAATGGTGTTTCTTTGGATATGAAATCGACCAACAAGATATCGTTCCGGTCCCAAAAGACGGATGCCATAATTTTTCTTTGTAAATGTTGATTATTTTGTATGTTGGCGAATGGGTATGGCGCCAGTGCATCAATGTTACCCATTGGTTACATTCTGACAATTCATTACCCCGAATCCATAGGCTTTCTCAAGCTGGCGATGGATACTGACCGCCGATTTGTTGCGCAACATGAGGAAACAAAAATGACAGCGAATGTCACATCAGCGGTACGTGGAGCAAACTGGAGACGAACTGGATGACGTTCATTATATTAAATATAAATATTATGTATATATAATACCAATATTTCGATCCAATGCCATTTTCAAATTTTTGTCCGCTATATTGGATTGGTCATTTTGAATTTTAACAAGAAGTCATGAAGAATGGCAGGTCCAGTTTTTTCGAAAGAAAAAAAAGGAAAAAAGTCTGCTCGAATTGTTATTTTTAGCACATATTCATATTAACTAGTGCCTTGGGCTAAAGATTGCCACATTCGCTAAGATTATTCTGAATATCGTGATATACTATAATGCATTGTGGAAATGAAATATTCTATCATGAAAATACTAAGTTTATTGATATCTGGAATTTGAATTGATTCTCCCGGCTGTCATTTTCTGAATTCCCAGACTAAGAATACCCACACTGAGAGAAATGTAGTAGAATGTACTAAATATGTTCAGTAAACGATCGTATAGTAAATACAATTGTTCGTGTAGTAAGATTCACAAAATATGATTTAGTTTCGTTTAGTAAATCAAACTATTCATAATTGTGAGTGAATGATCAAAGAGAATTGTCAGCGGTACTATTGTTTCGTAGATAAAATCATTTAGTGATCTCTACGTTTCATGTCGTCACACTTACTAAACACTATTTACACTGTACACATTTACTGTTCAGTAAGCGCGCGTTCTCATTAACCTGACCAATTGAAATTGTTATAGAACCCGTCTGAAGTGTAAGAATTCAACGCTGTATATAGTATTATACACTATATAAATGGCATGTTTAGTATTTTATTGGTTTTCAATAATTGTTATATTCTCTAAACTAACGGTAGAAATACCGTCGACAGCCTAAAGCTACCAGCCTACGTCCGTAACTGCTGTGCTAGCCTAGGGTTTATTAGGTTACCAAGGTTAAGGCAGTGGAAGTCCACGGGGCCGTAGGATGGGTGACGCTGCGGAACCCCAGTTGTTACCTGCTTGGAGGGACAAAGAATTTCCTTTCACGTTTCCTTTAGTTATTTCACTGCACTGTTTAGTGAATAACTCAATGTATTATGGTCCGATTAAAATAAGTTGGTGATTGACAGTTGCAAACGGGAGTGACGTTGACAGTTTGCGTACCACTGAGCATGTGTTCCCAAGACAAGAAAATTAACACTTAAAATAAATACTTTTTAATGTAACCAAATCATACACTCATATTGTATGAAGCTACAGCTTCAGAAGCACAACTGTCAATCACCAACTTATTTTAATCGGACCATAATCAACGCAACGATTCGTTTAGTTTTCTCAACTAGATGTCATTCGTCACGAGGCACGACCTGTTTAGTGAACATTACTATACGTACATTAGTGTGTTAACTAAACAGTAGTTTCGTAAACTTGACTAAGCACTTTGTTCTACGAAAATCTACTATACCGTTTAGTTGAATATATTACGTGATTAATTGTATGAACTAAACATTTCTCTCCGTGCAGCTTTAGACTTTTCGATAAAAGACTGCACGATTTATCTGGGATGTAATTGATATCAATAACGTCCTATGGAGAGAAAGTTAGTAAAGTGTGCGAAGAAATGGCGAATTTTCGGAAGAAAAACTCTCAGTACATGGCCCTGGCAACGAAGAGTGGATAAATCCAGATGCTAAATTTAGAAAAAACATCTAACACGTGATGTTGCCAGAATCTATGTTTTGGGGACACTGATACTGAAAAATCGATTGAGTGCAAAACGTCTGTCCGTCTGTGAACAACGCCACTGGCTAAACCGTTCAGCCGATTTTCTCCATAATTGATATTCCCCATTCGATCTGGCTGATGACAAGGCCACTTGAATTTCAAACCGATATTTTAATTTCGGGGAATACTTTACATGAAGCTTCTGGGACATTTTCATTTAAACAAAAAAGGCTCCATCGATTTTGATTAAATTTTGTTGTTGGATAGTCTGAAGAACGTTTAAGAAAATGGTGCAAGTTTTAAGTTTGTTGAAATTTTTCGAAAATTGAAAAAATTCAAATTTTTTTGGGCGTCTTCCTACAACAATTATGAAGGTACATTTTTTCTTAATGAAATGTGTTCATGGAAAACAGATCTTCAAATAATATATTGAATTTTACGAAAATATGAATATTTTTTTATTAATTTGGCGACAAAAATAGTCGACTGCTCCCAATTCACTTCGCCGAACGTAAAATAAATAGTGATAAGTAGATGGATGCTACGTAAGTTAGAATTTGTATATTATTTCGTATTTCTTTGTTCGTTTCTCTTCGACTCTTTGTTATAAGTTTTAAAAATTAATCTTTTAGAAATTATTAAAAACCTAAACCACGCCTACCCAAATTAATAATTAGAATTAATTTCGATAAAACTAAATAACTAGCACTCAATTATGATGATTTTTTGAATTACATTAAAAAAACTGCAGTAAAAATAATTTGGGACTAAATGAGTTAAGCTTCCTGTATGCTATATCAGGTCCTAATTTAATAAAAAAACTTGGGGGGGTTAAGAAAAAATTGTTTAAAGAAAATAAAAAAAATTGTCATTTTGACACAAATTTTCGCAAAAAATACTTGTTTTTGAAAAATTTAACATGACCTTATTTGAAGCCCTATTTTTTATGAACACATTTCATTAAGAAAAAAATGTATCTTCATAATTGTAGTTGTAGGAAGGTGCCGAAAAAATTTTGAATTTTTTCAATTTTCGAATAATCAAGAGTTTTCAACGAACATGAGACTGCGCCATTGTCTTAAGGCTAAATGTACCGAAAAATCCCTGTAGGAAAAATCAATATGTTGCAGCACTATCACAGGAACACATTACTTTACCGATGTCTGAACAAATGGTCCGATTTTCGATCTGTAAACGGCATTTTTAAAACAGTTTACGGTGCGAATCCCTTTTTCAAAAATAAAAATAATAATAATAATAATAATAATAATAATAATAATAGCAGAAACTAGTTTTTTTTTTAATTTTTACTCGTACTTCCGGAAACAATTTCAAAAAGTGGGCTTATAGCGCGATGGCGACAAGCTTCCAGAATCCAACGCCGAGGAAATCATGCAAATCGGATGAATAGGAGCGTCGTAAAGTAAAATTTGGAAAAACACCTCTCCCCCTGCCCCATCCATGCCGTCACGTTACCCGCCCGCTGGGGGGAGGGGCCGCTCTCTCAACGCGGCGACATAGCGGCACGGCCAGTCCCGGCGGTCTGCAGCGACGGGGAGGCAAGCCAGGCACTCCGTTTATGCTTTCGTCACTTTGCATCTCAATATATTTCCCACATATGAAACTAGTGATGCTGTAACAGATGCAAACTGTCTCGTATCATCTTAACTGTAGTATAAAACTATCTTGTTCATATATCCCCGTCTTTCTTCGAATACCATCAAAAAATAGTTTGAGGCATTACACAAATTATCGAATCCAGTTTGGATCCGATTTCAAAAAGAAAATTGAACTAATTGTGTAAATATTACTAATATTCCATCTCGCATATTATTTTAGATATATTTCACTTCTAACACTCACCGTGCTGGATACTCGGATTGACATGGAATTTTACCAACTTGTCCAGCACGTTTCAAAACACCTACTTACAAATTTTTACGTGCTATGAAGCATTACATGTAGTCTTTTTGCGACAGTATTGAGATCTTTCATGACCTTATCGCCTGTGGAAGGGCGTAAATCGCTGCTCGCCGCTGGTTCTGCGGACGTTACACACCGCGCCGCCACTGTCGGCGGCGAGCTGCGATTTCCGCCCTTCCAGAGGCGGTAAGGAAATGAAAGATCTCAATACTAATTATCTCAAAAACACTACTTGCAATGCTTCGTAGCACTTAGAAATTTATAGGTGGAAGTTTTGAAAGGCGCTGAACTAGCTGGTAAAAATTCATGTCAATCCTAGTATCCAGCACGGTGAGTAAGATCTTCCGTTATCATTCCACTACCGGAAAGAATGAGCAGAGATTACGCACGAGCTCTTTTATCCTACGACTCGATTTTTGATCTCAAAACGGCGTTTGTCTCCTTGTTAGAATTCACCTGGTTAATTCCTTTTCCCAAATAGCCGAAGCTAATTTGAACTAATGCCACAGAATGGCACCGACTTTCACCTTTTAGTTTTCTATTTCCTTTGGTCTCGGCTAGCTATTCGGACTTGCTAAAGACGCTTGCCTGCTGACATCTATCGCCGCCCAAATTACTTTCTTTTAAAAGTTTTCTTAAAATTTCGGTTTTCTAATAGTAGAACGGAAATATTATTTTACGAATATTAAAGACCAGTAAAACCCTCCCCCTAAATGTCAATTTCTTTCAAAAAATTTTGAGATGTTAAGAAAATTGCGTTTAAGCGACACTGTAAATTCGAAATTTGAAGGTCTTTTTCATAAAATATTTTTGTTTTCGATAATATTCATTGGAAATAATTTGAAGCACTTCTAGTCACAAATACAATTGTGTATACAAATTAACACAGAAAATCGGACCTATGCCACATTTATAAAAGACAGATGGACAGACGCACTGACAGACACATGGACGTTTTAAAAAGAACCACTTTTTCGGTATCAGGGGACCCCCAAAACGTGTATTTCCGTTGAAATCTCGAAATCGATTTTCCGCAGAATTACATAACTTTCTCTATACGTATATTACTCCGTATATACGTATGTATACGGGAAAGCAAAAATGTTTTCGTACTTTCGGACAAAACAATTGCAATTGCCAAATATTGGTACAACAATTGCACAGACTTTCTCGTGGTAAAGTATTCTAATTTCCTTGGTCTGTGCCAGCTTTACCTTCTTGCCCCATCCTCTTGCCAGCTGTTATCTATCGCCGCCCAATACACATTTTTTAAGTTTTCTCATTTTTTGAAGTTTTCTAATGGTAGATTGGGAGTATTACTTCGAGAATATTAATGAAGAGTAAAACCTCGTCTTATATGGCAATTTCCATTAATAAAATTGGAGCCGCTGTTAAGAAAATGGCGTGTAAGCATTACTGTAAATGTGTATAATGAAGCTCTTTTTCACAGGAATCTCGGAAGTTTTTTAAAAACTTTATTGGAAGTCATTTTAAGCTCTTCCACTCACAAATGCAATGATCTATAGAAATCGCTGTAAATGTGCATACAGGGAGTGAGATATTTCGCAAAAGTTATATTTGTGTAAATTTTGAAAAAACAACAACAAAAAACAAAAGGATACAACAAAATATTTTTTGTCTTCTAATACAGTGCATTTTACACTATCCGTACAAAAAGTTTGAACAAAAAAATTGGAACCGGTTTTGAGGAAATGGCGTTTGAGGTTTTCTGAAAATGCGGAATTTTGCGTTCGTTTGCACAGAAAACTTTTGAGTTTTCGAGAAACTTTGTAAGAAGTAATTGAAGGCACAGGTGCTCATTAATGCGATTAAGTGAACAAATCGCCGCTAATGTTAATGTAAACGATGTGAGAGGCTAGTAAAAAAATTACATTTTTGTAATTTTTGCAAAAACAAAAGAAGAGAGCAAAATAGCGTTTATGTCATCTCCTAAAGTACATTTCGCACTATCCCTACCAAAAGTTAAAAAGAAAAAATTTGAGGCCATTGTTTAGAAAATCTTGTTTTATTATGTTTTAAAGTTGCACATATTCCAAGAAAACTACAAAAATTGTTGTAAAAATGTCATGACCTTAATGAAATAATTCATTATGTACTAATTTAATGTACCCCAAAAATTAATGAATGCTTTTCAAAATTGCTGAACTTCGACTCAGGGCAGATCGACAGCTGTATATTCAGTTTAGAAAACATTGTACGCATAGTTTAAGGGCTAGTGTTGTTCACATACACCGGACGGCCGGGCGGACGTTTTGCTGTCAATTGATTTTTCAGTATCAAGGACCCACAAAACATTGATTCTGGCTATATCACGAGTTAGAGAAAGTAATTTCCTATAAAGCAACAGGATTTATCCACTTTTTCGTTACCAGTGCCCGGCAATATGAGTTTTCCGGCGCACGACATAACTTTCTCTTATTACAAAGTTTAAGAAGAGGGTAAAGAAAAAAAATGTTCACAATTGGAAATTTCATTAATAAAATAGTAATTAAATTGAATTTAAAAATAAATACTTCCTCTGCCCAATGTTTTGTATTTATCTCTGATAGCAATTACAACAATGGTATGCAATTAGTAAATTCAAGGACGAAGAGAGAATCTTTGAAGAACTCTCTTCGAAATCACGTGCAGCATCTCGGATCCTCAGCAATCCTGAATTAGTATAATATAAAATATGCTTATTGCTAAAAAATAAAAACTTAAAAATCCATTGCTTCGATCGGTTTTGAACGTGCGAACTTTGGTATAACAGTCCGATATGCTAACCGTTACACCATCGCTGCCACTAAAATTAATTTCAAAATTAATCAAATATTTTCGGAAATAATTTTAAGAAAATTGGTGGATTTGTAAAAATTTGTAAAATCCGCAAAATGTGTAAAATTCGTAATACAATACCAAATCTGTGACGAAAAATGTAGATATATTGTTAGGATTGCAACAATTCGCCCAGATCTCAAATTTCGGAATAGCACATAGAAAGACAAAACGTCATTACGAGAGTTCGGACTCTAGCTATGCCATCGTCGGGCATTTACGCGAAAGAGAATTGTGCCGTGACTGAAGATCTTCTGTTTTCTACAATTGACTAGAGAAGTATTTATCAGATTTCATTGTATGATATGCCGTTGGATTCAGGATGCATTTCTCCAGCGCGGTATTTTACCACTTTTTCAAATTTGTCCGTGTGTACGAAAACATTATTAAAATTAGCTTCGGATATTGTACTTGGAAAAAGGGATTCTGTCAAGGAGACAACGCCATTTTGAGATCAAAAATCGAGTCGTAATATAAAAGAGCTCGTGCGTAATCTCTGCTCATTCTTTCCGGTTGTGGAATGATAACGGAAGGTCTTAGAAGTGAAATATATCTAAAATAATTTGTCAGATGGTGGTATTTACACTATATTGCGCAAACCCGCCCTGAACTATAACAATTTAATGCCCTCCACAATTGTTGAGCGTCAGGGCGGTGCGCAGACATCTGCTCTTGCGAGCTATTGTTACGTCGGGGCAGTAGGATCTTTTTGGGTGTTGAGAGCTAATCCAAACAGGAACACATTAACAGTTAAACAGGGTTTAATTGCCTCAAAAACCCACTACGTCTACTACAAAATCATCATCCTACATAAACTTCAATGCAACATCAACACACAAAAATATTCACATCAAAAAAAAAAACAAAGACAAATTCAAGACTCTTCAAAATTTGCACACTAAATAATTACTCAAAGAACTAAGGAATTCCTTTGTAACTACATTTTGGCCAAATTTATCTCCAAATCTAATCAAACAATTCGTGATCTTTAAATTAAAATTGGTAAATTTTCTTGCATAAGGTTACATGAACAAAACCGCGTGCGATAGAGCACCACACACTCTACCCTTCGGTTGCAACTATGAATAATAAATTAACTACATTCTATTTACAAACTCTTGAGGTAATAAGGCATGAAAAAGGCTCGTGCGTTATGAATCACAAAATGAAAGTTGTATTGCCTCCAGAGTCCACTACTTCCACGTATTTTTCTCTTTTAAATTTCCCTTAGTTCGACGCGAACTTGACTTAGATTTCGTGCTCGAACAGTTACTTTCTCCTTTTCGCTTAGCTGGCCTTGTGTCCGGGCGCTGGCTGCCGCACGGACACCGATGGCTCGTGCAACCAAAGTCGAGACCTCGCCTCTGTCGACTCGTTGCCTCCTCGCGTGCTTTCCCTCTTCTGGTCTCGGCGTCGTTTCTCTCTTCAGCTCCCGGCCCCTATTGTTCTCTCTTCAGCTCTCGGCTCTGTCCCCTCGTCCAATTCCGAGTGGTATACGCCCGGCTCCAATCTCGTCCAGCACGTCCGTTGTACGCGCCTGGTGCTTTCCGTTACGCCGGCGTGATATAAGACTCTCGCCTCACGAAGCACCTCGTGCCAGTCTCTCTCCTGCTGCAGATTATATCTGGTTAAATCTCAGCGCGAACTACTATCGCAATTTAATAGGCGAATTGACCACTGTGTCGTAACTGGAGAAAACTTTCTCTCAACATCTAATAAAATTCGCGGACGACTGACTAGTACGTCTTTCTGACGTTGGACACTCCTAGCTAACGTCGTTACGGCGAATAATGCCAATACCAAAAAGCAACCGTTGGGTCGGCGATCCGGAACCTAGAAGACGCTTCCGCTCGCGGGCTTGCGTTTTATGTGCCCTTCATGGTAGGGGTAACGCGGCGTCTCCCGCTCTCCGGCTGATGTACGTCATTTTCGTCGCGTCGTTCAGCGGACGATTGTGGGCGACAGTCTTCTCGGCCGCGGGCGCGCCCTTCTCGAAATGCGCCGCGCTCTTACCCGTTCTATTATCGGCGTTATTATGTGTGGGCACGTATGACGAACCTCTGCACATGCGTTCGTCACTATATATATATATATATATATATATATATATATATATATATATATATATATATATATATAATACACACACACACACAGGGTGTCCGGGGAGGAAACGTCGAAACTTCGAAAATAAGGTCTTAAGACAATTCTAAGTATATTTTGTCTAATAAACTACGTGAATGTTCGGAATGGTTGAGCCGCAATAAACACTCAAATGTTGGTTTGAAAAATTGATTTCTAGGCAAAAATTGGCATTATGGAAGCATAGAAACTGTCCAGAATCATTAAATTGTTTATTATTTACAAAAGAAATTAGTATATTTGCTCATACAGAAAAATTAAGCGAGAAATAGAAAAGCAGTCAAATTGTGTAAATTGGGTGCTTTTTTATTTCTGGCTTAATTTTTCTTTCGGAACAAATATATTCATTTCTTTTGTAAATAAACAATTAATATGTTTCTGAAGTGTTTCTATGCTTCTATAATGCAAAGTTTAGACTATAAATAAATTTTTTCAAACCAACTTTTGAAATGTAGATTCTCACATCCAACGAATAGTAACGAGAATGACTCGCAGAAAATCTTTGCTTACGCTTATGTTGGACATTGTGAAATACTTCAGTCTATCACTTATGTTAAAGTTTGTCTATGCGTTATGCTTATGTTTACGTCTGCATTGTGAATAGGCCTTTATACTATACGTACGTATAGTATAAGAGAAAGTAAAAGATATGACTATATCAAATAGAAACCTTATAGAGAATGTTGTTTTAAAAGATAACGATGGAGATGTGAACGATACTGCAACAGTGGCCAGTCTCTTCGGTAGTCTCTTGAATATTTTTCGAAATTGCCGATCTTGCTGTGGGTTTTCAGCCATTAGAGTCAACATCTGACATTTCCCTAAATATTTTAGACACGATGTTCGTGTCAGAAACTTCTTCCTATGCAATTCTCAAAGTGATAGGTGAACTAAAAAATAAATATTCGGCCAGTTTAGTTGAATTTTTCGATTGTTGAAGATAGTGCGTCTGCCATTATATTACACCCGTTAACTCACATATTTAATGCATCCTTATGCACCAGTACTTTTCTCGATAATTTCCCAACAGTTAAGATTAAGCTGTTCAAAAAAAGGCAACAAAAAATTAAATTAATAATTATCGGCCGATTTCTCTTTCGCTAGTTTTTCCAAAAATATTAGAGGCTTTTATGTACGAATGGAATCCTTCCTCAGTAAACACGACGCGTTTTCAGATTGCCAGCATGGATTTCGAAAATAAAAATCTACGGAAACGGCTGATTTTTTTTCCTTAAAGGTGTCTCTTCAGATCAAAACGAATCACCTATTGTATTATTTTTAGATCCGTTAAAAGCTTTTGACGTTATTAATAATAGCATTTTACTTTCAAAATTACCTTCCTACGGAATCCGTGGTTGCTCTAAATTGGTTATGTTCGAACCTTAAGCAGCCATCTCAGAGAGTAGAAATACCTTACTGAAACGTTGGAACGGACACACATTTCCGATTCATTGCCAATTGCACGTAGTCCCACAGGGATCGATTTTAGGCCTTATTCTCCTACACCAGGGCTGTCAAAAGGAGCACGTACGTGCTCGGAGCGCGCTTGCGCTCCGCTAGGGCCCGCAGAGACAGCTTCCGAGGAAAGCTCGCGCTCCGAGTTCTCAGGGATGCACAGAAGGCAGTCGTGAGGGGCGCAAGAAGACGTATAAAAAGTTTGTCCGAGTGGGCTCTTAGATAGTGCAAAATGTGCATCAACTTGTGCTCTCCAAATGATTTTAAAACGTTTGAATTATTTTAAAATGTTTTTAGGAAAGTTTTCATAAATGCAATTTGTATTAGGTAAAAGTGTTTAAAACTTGGTGTATTTTAATATTACATAATGTGTCCGATTTTACATACTTATTATATATTTTTACTGTTTTCATTACATATTTATGAAGGTTTTTTGACGTTTCATTCTACATATTTTTCCGGACTCTATTCATCATTATTCTATAATTTTTAAGTGCTTTTATTGGGTTCATTTTCACATGAAAGATATGCACATCGTATTTCTTTAAATGTTTATTTTCAATAATAGTGTCAGTGCTTTTCTGAAATTATGATATACAGTATTTATCTTGATTTAATATATATTTTGATTTATATTTATTTTCTCACAAATATTCATTAGAATTAATAATTCTCTTATATTGCATTCTCTAACACTAAGTAGAAAGTGCGTTAATACTTCCGTGGTGTAATGATCAATGCTTGTATAACTGCGGTTTTTGTTTACATATCAATTTCCACTTAAAGTTCGTAAAAATTAATAAATGTCTCTTTATGATATACCAAACCGGTGTGTTTCACGCAATTCGCCACATTCACACGATGTTTTCTCACCCCTGCTTCCCGCCTGTAACTCGAGTGACTTCGCTAAGCTGATATCAACGCGTGCCCCAAACCTTTGCGAAGGCCATTCGCGTGCTCGTTCGTCTGACGGCCCTGTCCTACACGTAAGCTACTATATGCCCTCGAAGATTAGAAACTGAAGAACAGTGCTATTTACCGATGTTACGAATATTCTTTACAATAAAGAAACTAAATAGTACAATATAAGATGCTTCAAATTTGTTCCGTAATAACAAATTAATAGTAAATGAAAAGAAAACAGTTTTAATGCAATTTGCCATTTCAGATAACTCCACTGAATTGTACTCCATTGAAAATGAACGGTGTGCCATTGACTGATGTTAAAGTAACAAAATTTTTAGGTCTCTCAATTCAGCTAAACCTTCATTTAAATGAATCGAACACAAAATTAAGTTCGTTATGGTACGTGTTCAGAATTCTTTCAAATTCAGTCAGCCTTCATACTTCTCGTTGTGTATATTTCGCGAATGTTCATTCCTGCGTGAGATATGGCATATTCTGGGGAAATACATCTTGTAGATCCCAGACGTAAATATTACAAAAAAAAAAATAATAATAAATAAAATAAAAATTGTACGGAATAATTGAGCAAATCCCACCAACGTGAGTCTTGGAAGCCCCTCTTTATTAATCTAGGAGTTTTGCCTCTTGATTTACGAATCAGTGGTTTTTGTAAAAAATGGCTTATTTAAGTGTGGGAATACTTTCAGCTAATACCGATGCCTATAACACTCGACGTAGTACTCATTTTCATCTGGTGTCAGTATCATTAGCTCAGTACAACAAATTCACAAACAATACATGTTCATTATTTTACAACACATTGCCAGATGGCGATGTGATGTAAAATTCGATACACAAGTTTGTGCCAAATAAAATATTTTCTGCTGCAAAACTGTTTCTATATTCTGCCATACCTGCCATAGCTGCCATACCTGCTATACCGAGCATCAAAAAGGAAAGCAATATTTTTAACAATATTGAATGTATTAATTACCATGTGAACCGAATAATTCGAATATCCTGTAACAAGTATTGTACCTCAGCTTCTGTATCATTGACCCCCCCATCTCGATCAGGTTTTTCGACGTTTCCCTGATCCTTTCGGCAAATGTTGAGATGATCTCCTTGTTTTGCTTCTGGACATACATGTAACTTAATTTTCTGTGCACGTCTTCTAAGAGTTCATTTGGAAATATAGTTATTCAAATTATCGTTCTCAATGTTGTCACAGGAGAAGTATATTTCTTCATGAAGGATATTAGGAGGAATAAGAACCGAAATCAATAGCTAATTTGACTTTAAAATAATTTTATTATATCGGAGCGAATATTTTGTTGACAATTCTTGTCAAAAACACTCGTTTCTTCTGTATTCAGAATTCAACTTGTATATTGTTTAGGATATGGATCCCAGAAATAAGAAAACGTGCACACAGTATAGGGGAGAGTTAGGTTAACTTGACCGGTTAGGTTAATTTGACCGGTTAGGTTAACTTGCCCGGTTAGGTTAACTTGACCGGTTAGGTTAACTTGACCGGTTAGGTTAACTTGACCGGTTAGGTTAACTTGACCGGTTAGGTTAACTTGACCGGTTAGGTTAACTTGACCGGTTAGGTTAACTTGACCGGTTAGGTTAAGTGGTCCATGCTTTTAAATGTTGATTGGAAGTATTTCCTGCCTTTTCCACTGGATGGCATTCGTAGGATGACAGGGCTGATAATATAAGCCACAGTCATAAGTTGCAGGCCTTGATTTGTTCAGTATAGAAATGAATTTTTATCCTGAAAGGTCCGAAGTTTTTCTACCACTCGTCTGCTTTGCATTTTTATTGCGATTGAATAACAAGGACAAAAAGAATATTCACGCCAAATTAATTGTTAGTATTTCTGCTCTATAATAGTGTGTTTTGTTTTTAATAATACGTCACGGCTTGTGTGTTTTCGGGCATATAAAAATGTGTTGTGGGGTTAACTGGACCCCGGTTAGGTTAAGACGACTATGACAGCCGTCGCCACGATGACGGCCGTCGCCACGACGACGATGACGACGGCAGTAGCTACGTGGCTCTTCGGGAAACCTTCGGGAAACGCCGCGTCTTAGGCACAGGAGCCATGGTTTCCGCCACCATTCTGCGACCTTCCTCTAGACGAAGTGCTTCCGCTTTCGGATGTATCAGAGATCAGGACTTTCTGCCGCATTTCGCCCTGAGGAAGATTGTAGAATGGAGCCCGAAACCTTGGCACCAGTGCCGAGAACGCGACGTCTTCTGGTCAGCCAACTAGCTACTGACTCCGGCCGCGGAAGCTTACGCTCTCGACGACAACGCGATGACAACGACCATCGCGACAAGACCACCACAGCCATTCGACAACGACCTCCGGAGTCATCGCGGCGGCGACGACCACCACGACCACTACCTCGGTCATAGCGACGACCACCACCATTGCCACGACTACTACTATACTACCACAACTGTCTACCATCACGAGCTTCGGCACCACCACCACCCGCCATCACCACTACCGTCCCCACCACCAGTATCATCACTACAACCACTACCACCGTCACTACCGCCGTCACCGTCACTACCGCCGTCACAACCACCACCGCCGCCGCCGCCGCCGCCGTCACCACCACCACCTCCACCATCGCCGCCGCCGCCGTCGCCACCACCACCATCACCACCACCGCCGCCGCCGTCACCACCACCGCCGCCGCCGTCACCGCCATGACCACTACCACATTACTACCACCCCCATGACCACTACCACTTACTTCCTCTCCTTGAACTTCATATCTCTGCCTCCACTCTTTTGCACCCCTTGCCTCTGACTACTTCTACTATTTCTGTGATGATTAAGTACATTCCTGAGTTCATTACGCAGAGGGCACTTCTAATTTTTGGCAAATTTGAGGCACAAAGTGCTTGCATTTTTTAGTTGGTTCCTAATCACTTCATTGAAGATGAAACATGAAAGATCAAAATGATTTGGTTACCATTGAATACAAGATAAATGAAACTTAGTTTATTTACTGCTGAAGTAAGTTTTATCAAGAGACTGATCTTCTCGATTGAAAGGTCAATGAGGGATCCATTCAGCATTTGTAAGCCAATGTTGTTGAGAAATTTCTTCAATGTGCATTGGATCAATGATAATCAAATTAGAAGCCAATAGTGTCTGTTCTTGCATATTGGAATATTACAGCAATGTTATAAGTATGAACTACATTTTATCAACAAACAAAAAAAAAAAAACAGTTGTAAATATTTGAATATACATTGAAAATATTCTGAACTTGATGTGTAGATGTCTACTTGATTGTATGATTTTTGATACTGACGTAAAACATCCTTAAATCTCTTATAGATTAGAAAATCAGTGTTATTAATACACTATTATAGATGGTACAAAAGGTTTATGATTTGATGAGACTTTAAAAATAATATCTTTGTGCAAAGACACTACTGTCTACTTTTCTTACGGACTACAAGAACTGAAAGAATTATAATGAAGAGTCACAGAGTAGCTGTTGCAGTTACCTTACTTATTGTTAAAACATATTAATATATAAGCTGATTCTCCAGCAGGACCAGGCACTCCTGTTCATATTCATGCAGCTGCAGCTGGTGCTGGGGCTGTGCCCACCAAACCAAAACAACCACCGCAGATCTTGCCAAAACCTCCAGGTTCCTCTGCGTTGACGGGTGGAAACAACCATCCTAAAATTACCAGCAACAGCAGAGCAAATATTGCCACTTCTGCACCTCAAGGTATATTTTTTTCCTCAAAATATGAAAGTAGTTAACTGATAGCAGTTGAGTCTCAGTTGCAATCCTTATTGCAAAAATTATAAATAGAAAACTGTTCTCGATTAGCTTGTTTGTCGTACTGGTGGAGGTATTTCATGTATTGACCTCTTTATTTTCACCTTGGTTGATTTCTTTTTGCTTTTGTAATTTAATTGAATACTTACCACATTTTCAACACTTTCATTTACATTCTTTAGCGTTTATAAAAGTATGCTTGAAGAAACATACTAATTAGTCATTTTTCATGAGTATACTTCTGTGAAAAAAGATTCCATAAAATTGTTAATATTGGAGTTATTTTATATTTTCTTTTCTTCTTTGTAGCTTAGTGCAGAAAATCATTACTATGTAGAATACGGTTGTTGCAAGTCTTCTACTTGATTTTGAACGTGTAATTGGCAATTGCTTTTCATTTTAAGTTTTGCTGTAATGTCTGCTTTTTCCTCTTATTTATTGTTTTTATATCTCGATGAGAATGGAGCTTATTGTCTTTCAGTTTTGCTGTTAATTTCTAACTTTGTTCCTTGGTATTCCTTTATTTTAAAATTGTTCAAAGTATTTTACTGCTAAAAATATTGTCATTAAATTTTTTTTTTTAAAGGTTAATTTGAAAAAGATACTCAAATGTATTTATTGAAAGGGTAACTAATGTTTATGTTCTTCACTTTCTTCTTATGTTGTTTCCAATTTCATTGTTTTCTTTATTATTCTATTATACTTTCTATTATTGTTTCTTGTAGAATTTCTTGGTGTATCTTCATGATATAATTGTGAAATTTTATGGCTTTGTGATTTAGTATTGCATCCAGTTTACATGTGTTATGAAGTATAATAATTTACCAGTCTTTAAATCATCTGCCTTCTTTGGTACCTTGTATTGTTTCGCAGGTTTTGGCCAGGAAAGAAAAAACAAACTTTCGAGTGAAGTAGTCTGTTTTTCATTATCAGATGTTAACCCGCCGTTACTCGCGCTGTTAGAAAAATCTAACTATTCTGGATTTGTTTCAGTAACATTGACATCTTTCAACACACAGAGATAACACTTGAGCAATGCCTTCCCGCAGTATTCAACTCTGCATCCGTTCGTCGTTCTTATCGGTTCTGCAAAGGGAAGCAATATGAGAAGGTGCTGATTACTGCGGCACGTCCTGTTAGATGTTTTCTCACATGCGAGCAACCGCTTTATTCTTCAATACGATTATCACATCCACTCTCCTGTCGGTTATACACTGGTTTTTGTGTCTTGAATGCTTGCATGAAGATCAGGAAAGCTTAGTGTCTCGCCATGATCATGTTTTTTATACATTAAATCAAAAGCAAGATTCATAAATTTGGCAATAAATCGACTGACATCCCTATGCTGTAGTTTCTGTTACTTAGGTTTGTTTTCTTTTTAGAGTAATGTTATGATGGGGAGCAACGCAGAGAGAAAAGAAGATGCGCTTTGTGTCCAAAGAGGCAAGCCAGGTTCATGCAGCATTGTTGTAATAGTTGCTCCGACTCCTTTGAAAAGAACCCACAAGAAAGACTTTTTGTTTGCAATGAGTGTATTTCTGAGGTAGCTTATTTTAGTTCATAAATGTCCCTGTATGTTTCAGTGTGGTAAAAATATATTGTTTAATGCATTAATTGTATTCTATGATTTACCTTTCCTACATAAATTTGCTTTATGTAACACTTCACTTCATGACTGTGATTTTAATTCAAGTACTTATTATAAACAAAAATCTTGAGCCTGCATGTCATCTTTACGAATCATTTCATCTATACAAGTTATAAAAAGCAATAACAAATATCTGGGAATATTAACATAAAAATTTGATTCATAATAAAACAATAAATACAACATAAACAGTTGTTAGATAAAATCTAACATGCCAGTAATTGCGTTACAAAAATATGCGCGAGTAATGGCGGGTTAAAATACAAAAGTGTTCTTTGACTGCATGTTCTTAAAATATGCATATTGTACATTCTAGTGAAGATCAACTGTAAGAAGCTGTAATGGATTTCCTCTTCAAATTGTGTATATCTGAGGTATTGGTGATTTTCAGTATAAATATATGTTGGGCTCACATCGTCATTTGTTTGTATTTTGTTACGTGCTCTGGAATGTTTACTCTGCTTAGTGTGTGTTTAGAACATTATCAATTAATTACTTCAGAATATTTGTAGTTGTGCTGTGGTGTTTTACAAATTCTGAAAACTGCAACAGCGTTTGTGTTGGTGCCACTTCTTTTTTCGAGACATTCAAGATAGTCTTGCAATGAGGAAATAACCTGTTAAATTGAATTTTTGCTTCTTATCTATATTTTACAGAATGGTGTGATAGAGTACATCAAATCATGATTGTAGAAAGGATGTTTTCTTAATACGTGGAATGTCAGAACTCTTTTGACAGGTTTTGTTAGTAAAACCGTGTTTTTTGCGCTGCTTCTTTGTGCTTACCATGGTACATTTCACACCATTTAATCCTGTGTGCTTTCCTGTGAAACCTAAAATATACATTTTTTAAAACATTTTGATAGTGTGCGTGATGTTAAGAAAATAATGTTTATTGTCGATGAGATTGTCCTTAGATTAGATTTTCAGTTTCTTATTGAAATGGCTTTTTGTAGCCATGTCATATACATCAGAGGATAAAGCAATGGTAGCTTTATTATGTGATTATCAGTATTTGATATTATTAGAATTTATAAGTTCATTTTTTAAAATTATGAAGTCTAGGCAGATGGTACTATAAAGAGAATTGAGGGGTAAAATGCTATGAATTCTCTTGGCCTCTGCCCACACAGTCATTGGAACCACATGTAGCAGTCTTCAATGTTTTGTGAGGGTTGTTAAATACTTGAATGCTTTATACCCTTTTTTCTCACACAAAACCTTACATATTTAACTTTAACATAACCTTACTGGCTCCTTTTGGGTTACTAAGGAAATGAAATGTGTTCTTTCCAATAATTTACATTTGGAAATATAGAAAAAACAGCCTGTTAAAAAATGCATACTGTGCTTTGAAAATTGAAGTTGAGGAAAGTGTTCCCGTGAATGATGCCCATTGTTAAAAGTAAAGCATTTGACTGACAAATACTACGAATTTCAGAGCACACAATCTACCTACTTCTGAGTTAATTTTAAACATTTTTTGGGCTAGTAAAGGAGAACCTTAGGTGGGACATTATATATATAAGTACTTTTAGACTCTCTCCCTGTAGACAATTTTACAAGAATGTTTGTAACTGGGAGAGATTATTTCTGTGTATTTTATGTGCAGTCACATGTATTCTTATTTCTAGTATTTCGATAAGTCTGTTTTCTGTGAGATTTTGATTGTAGTAATTAATTGTTATAAACATTATTTTATAACTGCCTTTTTTTTATGTATGGACACTTGTTTTGCCTCATCTTTTATATTACAACAAATCTCAAACATACAAATCATAGGGCTGAAAGTAAGGTTTGCAGGTTTTACATTTTTGTGTGACTAAATGTATTGTGGAGTCATGTAATCGCAGTTGCTTTGATGTTTTTTCCATCTACTGAGGAGTGAAGCACAAATTGTTTTAATTCACTGTTCAAAACTGTTTTGAAAATTAAGTGTACAATTAATATTAGATCTGCTATTATTTGTGATATCAGTATTCTTTTCAATACATCCTCTACCCTTGAAAGGAAACAGTCTTAGTTGCTGCTTGTGACCATAGAGTATTCATTGACAGTTCTTTTAATCCTTTTGTAACTGCATGATCAGCAGGGAACTGTAAATCTCATCTTCGATTTATTACAGTTAGCAGTAGCGCTCAGAGCATGGTTACTTCATTACTTGATATTTATTCTATATATTGAAGAGACAATAGCCTTACTGTAATTAATCATTAATCATATAATTTGTTTTGATATTTAGCGTGTGTGCATGTGCGGGAGCACCTTTAACATGTTTGGCTTGTTGAAAACTCCCACGAGAGGTTGATAAAAGGTGTCTAGTTCTTTTTATATCTATGTATATCTTTAACTATCTATACATACATCTATAGATATATACCAGTAACTTCATGCCGTCAGCAAATCATAAATAGAATATGTTTTAAACCATTCAAAATAATAAAGTCTTTGTACTCCAATTTTTCAATTAAATCATTTTCACTTTATCATCTACATAACGCAGTATCGTATTCAGCAAAATGCTGCTGCTGCTGCTGCTACTGTTGTTGCTTCTGTTACTATTATAAATCTGCTTCTACCATACCAAGTCTGCTACTAAATCTCCATCTAAATCTTCCTTACCAAGTTTCTTAACATGTACTTCATGAATATGAATTGATGAAAGGTATTGTCAGGTGTTATAAATTTCCAAAGTAATATGCATGCTTATACTGGTAGCTACTATTGTGTTGGGGTTACTTGTGCAATAAAGTTCTTTGTTGCTTTCATGTTTTATAGATAATTCATGTGTGTTTTTCTTCCTTCCTTCCTTCCTTTCACATGGTTTACACAAATTTAAAGTTGGCAATGCCTGAAGTAAATGATAAATTACTCTTCCTTTCCTCTTCTTTTTTTTCTCCTTTTTTCTCTGACATGTGTTCTCAATTATTTTCCTTCTTGTTTTCTTTGTGTGCTGTTCTTTTTCCTTGAAAAACTGCAGTAACTTCTAAAGAACTGTGTTGCTTAGTGTTTAGAGCTCTTGTAGAATGGGCCTTTGTTTCCCTGGAAACTCATTCCGACAGCCCCTGCTTGATGTCATGGGTCGCAACTTCCATTGCAAATTTCAAAAAGGTTCATTGCTTGCTTCTACGCATTTCTGGCTCTGACAGAACTTGCTCCCCTTCAAAAATATGTCTGATAAAAGTTTCAATGCATTTACCTGTAAAAGCTCCATTATTTGTTGTGTTTGTATTGTTGGAACATATTTAATAAATGGTCTGTCTTTCAAAAAACCTCACAAATAAGAAAGGCTGCAAATTAGGAGATTTCCTCGGCTAATTGCTCTTATCATGCTTTGGTACTTGCTTCATCTTCAGTATCCAATGGAAAGTCTTGAAAAACATCTTTCAAAATTAATTGTAATAATAACATAACACTTTTGAATGATAGAAGCTAATGACATACTGTTTTTAACTTATCCCTTTTGGTTCCTTGTTAACCACTGTTGCACAACACACAATTTTTATAGTAAGTGCTGGATGAATACTGAAATGTTTTTGCAACAAAGATAAAGAGAAGACTTTCGGAAATGTGCCACACTGCCAAGTCAAGGGAAACAAAAGAGTCTGCAGTCTGCCGAACAAGTTGTCATCTTGGAGGCAGCTATCTGCACTCCACACAGTTTAAATGAGACGTTAACTAATTTTCCTACTTGAATTTGACCATGGCCATATTGTCTCGGTAAGGATACTTCCAAGGATACTTCAGGGATTAGTGAAAATACAATTATTAATCAATAGTCCTTGCTGGTGGAGGCCATGTAGTCATGTTCCTGCTGCCTTGTTTTGTGGATAATTTTGGATGTAATTGTTACTAATAAACAAAAGACTGTGTTGCACTGTAAAAATGCAATACAATACATCCCTACATACAATCCAAACTGCCATTGATGAAATGTGCAATGACAAATTACAATATATGTTAACCTCACAATTATTATAAAAGTGGTTCTTAACATTTTACACAGTTCCTTTATTTTCTGACTTATTATGACTATCATATGAAAATGGTAGTCATATGAACTATTTGGGATGATTTACTCTGGATCTTGCCAAATGTTTGCTTTATCAAACGCAAAATGATCAACCCCTTTAAATAAAGATGTATAATTGGATTGATTATTTTGAGTTTGATAGTATTATATATATTTATTAATTATATGTTTATAAATGTTTGCTTTGGTTCAACTGAATCATCCATTTAAAAATTCCTGACCAAGAATCTATTTTTTGTTATTCAGATGTATTGGAAATTGGTTCTTGAAATTGTAGAGAGAATTTCATGGAGAATATTTGTGTTGTAACTGGTGGATAACAATTTGTTTGATATAGTAGAATGCTCCTTAGAGGGTATTATAATGTCATTAAATGGAATGATACTTGAAGTAAGTGTCATTAGTAAAAATTGAACTTACGGTATCAATAAACATGAAGATAATCTGCAAAGAATTTCACACAACTCTCATGCCTCATTCTAAAATTTTAAAAACAGGAAGATCAACTTGGGGAAAAAATTGCTTTTATTGGCTATTTGTCGAATTAAACATTCTTCAAAGTAAACTTGCTTTGTAAGTGACCAAGTGCACTATTAATAATATTATAAGAAATGCATCACAAATAATAGCTAATTACTGTGTTCAAATTATTTCTGATTGATAAATTGAATTTAACTGTCACACCCAAGTTAGTGTTCGTGTGAGTAGGTTGTATTTGCTTCTTTACTCAGCGTTGGGAATGTGCATTGAAAACAAGTAGAATTGCACAAATGTGTTTCACTTGCAATCATGATACCATAATGTCGGAATTTTCTGCCTGTGATTGTTGCTCTGGTTATAGAAAGTTCAATTTCTTTGAATGTTTTAAATTACTCCACAAGCACAGATTTCTTCAGTATTCATTTCTGGGTTCATTTGCATATAATGTTCCATGATTCAAAGAAATTATGGTGTATTTAGGAGTAATGAAATAGAAACTTTTTTGCCCAACTTTCATAATACAGTGAAATTTTTCAATTTTTTTTTATATTTCATTCTTGTGCAACAAAAATTTGTAGTTAATGTCAAAGAAATCATTCCTTATTTAATTTGTGTTCTTGTAAAACCTATTCATGACTTAAAGGAAATGGATTTGATGTTCTCAAAAGAGGGGGTGGTTCTTCTCTTTTTTTTTTCTCAATTTAATTTGTGAACAGGATTTATTGCATGTACCTGAACAAGATTCATGTAAGGTTTGGGATGAATAAAGAACTTCTATTTTTAAGGTGTCTGTAACAAATATTTATTACAGAATGCCAATTTCAAGTACTATTCTTGAAGTCGAAGAACATTAATTTTTTTGCTCCCTGTGGTGTACTTATAAATAAAACAACTTTTCACACAGAATTTTGTATTCTTTACAGGTCTACATGCTCCTCACCATGGTGCAGCAGGAGCACAAGTTGTGATTGGCCAAGCGAATCAGGCTGCTGTGATCCCGACTGCACAACCTGGAACTTTTGTCTTGAATCAGGTACAGAGTAAATTTTGCATTAATGGTATTGAGGCTATTGAAGTAGGTTTCATGTGTCTACTAAGCTGATGTACATATGCTGCATGAGAGAATATACCTTAGAAATGTGTATTATCTCACCCCCTACCATTGATGATCTTTGCTTTTGGAAAGTTTTGTGCAGTAATGGAGTTTGTTAGAGTACATAAACCACCTTTGTCATCAACAGTAAAGTGAAATTCTTCATATTCTTTCAGGTAATTCCAGGATTAACTTCAGGGCCATTTCTTGTGCAACCAAATCCCAATGGAGGTGTTCAACTTATATTACGACCTCCTACTCCTGGAACTCAAACTCAAGCTGTGGGTCAGGCTCCCCAAACAAAAGGCACTCCTCATAGCAGTTCTGTTTTGATTTCTGGTCATGGAACTCAACAATTGCTGCAAAATGCAGCTCGGCAGCAAACTATGACACAGCAGCCACAACAGCAGCAACAGCAGCAGCAACAACAACAGCAACAGCAGCAACAACAGCAGCAGGTATAATTAGAGATTATTTCAGTAAAAGTACAGCATAGGAAAGTTGTGTTGTTAGTGCAAAAAGACTCATAACTAATAAATAATGTCACTACAGTGCCTCTTGACTGGGAGGTCCTAGGTTTGAGTCTCAATACTGACAGGATTTTTGACACCAGCTACATGGCTAGATTAATTCAATCACGGTCTGGAAGAGAATTCAAGATGCCGGCTGTTCTGATCTGTAGTTTTTTGTGGTTTTCTCCAATCAACACCAAGCGAATGCCAGAGCAATACCCTAACAAATAGGCCGCAGACCACATGTGAACTTTCCTTCCTCTTCTTCTATCCTATTCTCACCTCTTACACACACCTATACTTACACACACTTCACTAACACACATCGGGAGCTTGTCCTGACTGGGGCGGTGCCACACTGGTGGTAGTTAACCTGGTTGGGGGAATCCCCATTAGCCAATGGTAAGTTGGCGCCGGATCTCACCATCAGGTGGGGGGAAGATCACCGCCACCTCCCGAGGAAAACATGCATTGCACTTACGGGACTAATGGCCTTAGCAGTTGGCATGCCTGGAATAATCAATCAATCAATCAGTCAGTCAGTCATTCAATCAAAGATGAAATAATTTTGATAATAAAGTAAATTGACATTTCATTAGATATTTCAATCTTTCCCATATTAATATTTGCAGAAGTTTCAACAAATAGAATGTTGATAAAAGACAAGAACTTGATACTTAGTTGATACGACTTTTTCTTTGGTGATGGAAGAACTTGGGATTCCCTCGGGACTCTGTAGCTCGCTTGGTCTGCCTTGACAGTGGCCGCCATGTCTTCCCTTCATGCTTCCCACCTCACCTCATCATCCTTTCATGCCACTGGGTTCTCTTCGCCAAGTGAGCCTCTGAACTTGCAATGAGAATGACAATAATAATGTTTCTGTGATATAACGTTATTGCATTCAATGAATGATATGTTAATGAAACATTAAATGGAATGATACTTGAAGTAAGTGTCATTAGTAAAAATTGAACTTACGGTATCAATAAACATGAAGATAATCTGCAAAGAATTTCACACAACTCTCATGCCTCATTCTAAAATTTTAAAAACAGGAAGATCAACTTGGGGAAAAAATTGCTTTTATTGGCTATTTGCCGAATGAAACATTCTTCAAAGTAAACTTGCTTTGTAAGTGACCAAGTGCACTATTAATAATATTATAAGAAATGCATCACAAATAATAGCTAATTACTGTGTTCAAATTATTTCTGTAACTTCTATGCTAATAAAGGATTGCATTTCCCAAAAACTTAATTATTTTTCAGATGTCTGAAAATATATTATTTCTCATCAATTTATTATCTTTTATTATTATGAGAAAGTCTTTCTAATAGAAAATCATATTTATGTTATATATTTTCATAATGTGATATCTGTTGCAGGTCCTCCGTTTAATTGCCCAAGGACCAATGCATCTCCAGCCAATACAGACAGCAACAGGGCCAACATTTATTGCAGTTCCATCTGCTCAGACACTAAGTCTTCAGCCTGTGCCCCACCTAACTACCTCTCAACAACCTTCACTTTCTTCTCAGCAAGCAACAAGACAGCCTGGTACTCAACTTTCATTGCAACCACCCAGCATTCTTCCTACTGTTCTTAATAACCTTCAGTCATCTGTACCTCAGAGTGGTGTTCGCGGAGGTGGCAATAGTGTCCCGAGTTTGAATATCAGTGTTCCAAATATAAATATAAGTGCTTCACCAAGCTCAAGTGCAAGTTGTTCTCAATCTAATTCAATATTAGGTCAAACGGTGACTTTACCATCAGTTGTGAATCAAAGTTCATCTGTGATACATCAGAGTCAAACTACAAATCATGTGCAGGATAATGGTGCAAACAGTTTAAACATTAATAGTTCAAATATTATTCGATCTAGTGGTAACGTGGTACTACATCAGAACTCAAGTGCAGATCTTTGTGGTGGAACAAGTAACCCCTCTGTGCCGAGAGACTCTGTTACAAACCAGATGGGACTACCCCCAAGTCTGCCACCACCTAAAAAGAAGCCAAAGAAAAAGAAGAAGAAAAAGATGGATTTAGCAAATATCATGAAACTTTCTGGTAAGTTTTTTTTTTTTTTTTTTAATAACATTTGCTAATAATTACACTGTAAATCTCAACTCCAAAAATTTGTTGTGGAGATTCCTGAAATGGGCATTCTGATATTGTAAGAAAAGCAACCCACAACAAAAGCAAAAATAGTTGTTAGTCCTGTGCGCTCCTCAGACATCTCAGAGATGACTTCCTTGAGTGTCCATAAAGGTTGTGCATTTGACCCCATAGGCAACAGAGAAGCCCCTCTTAGCATTTTGATGCAGCAGTGAAATATGGCGGCTTGGCTTGGGATGCTACTACATGATGCACTGGCATCTGCTTGGGTATATTCGTGAAAGGTAGATCGTCACATTTGTGCACAGTTTTATACATTCTGTCCTTTTCTGAATGAAATTTATTTATTTTTTTAAAATATATTTTGAGTTTCTTTAAACAACATTAGAGTTGATTGATGTATTGTGTCAAACAATATTTTAGTTATAAATTATATAAATTGTTCAGTCTAAATTTGCTTGGTTGCTTAATGTGTGATTTGCTTCAAAACTGAATTCCAATAGAATACATTTTAATGAAAAGTCAGTTATTATTATGTAACAAGGATTCCCAACCTTTTTCTTCATCATCAACCCCATTTAAAGGAATTGTAGGTTCCAACGATCCCCTTACGATATTATCTTTAATGTATCATACATAATCATCACAAAGAATTGGACATAAATGTCTATAAAATAACAATTTCAAACATCATCATTTTGGTAAATGCCAAGATTTTCAATAATCTAAAGACCCTATATTTCCAACTGAATATATCTTCAGGGTGTATTGCAGGGTGTATAGTGTGTATTGCAGGGTGATATAATATTGTTGTGAATGCATAATTATAGTAAGTTGAGTTTTCTAAACATTTTAAGCAGTTACTAGGTTCTTGGATGTCTCTGTGCAGAAAGAGTCAAATGGGCCCCTATCTACAAAAACCTCAATTAAGAGTTCTGATTGGTATAATAAAATGGCTGGTGCAATGGAGAAAAGAACATGAAGTTCCAATGTTTTATTTCTTTCCGATATTTTTGTTCCGCTGAGACCCTTATTAAGGGTCTTTTACGTCAGGTGTACCAGGTTCCGCTCACATCGGTTTTCCACCACCTCCTGCACCTTGATTATAAGACAACTCTGGTACAAAGAAGGCGGGGAATAAGTAATTTTATTCTGTTTGTTGCTTTACATAAAAAAACTTCAGGTCCATTTAATATTGTTTGTAATCTTGGGCCTCTTGTTATACATATCAGTATATTTGGTTATAGACCCCAATTAACCCCTTGATCCATTATTTGGCCTTAGTCAAAATTTCATCGATCCTTCAGGGTGTTTGATACCATCCCCTGGTGGAAAGAACCCATACGACAATTGCAACAAGAATTCTTGCTATTAATTTTTTTCTAGTGCCTAAACCCGTTCAGGTGATTTTTCCTCCTCATTTGTTATTTCCCGATTAATCCATGCTCTCAAGCTCTCCTATTTTCAAACTGAATATTTTGTTTTTGGAGTATTTTACATGTCCTCTGCATTTTTTGAGTTTTACTCCAAAGTCTCTAGCCGAATAAGATGGTAAAAAGTGGCCACCCTGGAATCAAAAGTAAACTTTCCTGATGGATTGTGACCACGAAAAACATTTTTTTTCATGTACTTTTAACTTCCTGCCCCCTCACATCCCTCTGTGAAAACGAAAAA
Organism: Acheta domesticus; assembly: GCA_031308135.1. Lineage (NCBI taxonomy): Eukaryota > Metazoa > Arthropoda > Insecta > Orthoptera > Gryllidae > Acheta > Acheta domesticus. The sequence continues at coordinate 97,869,237 of JAHLJT010008446.1, read as the reverse complement.
CGTGTTTTTTTATTTTTTTATTTTTTCACTGACTCGTAAATTTTCATGGAAATGAATGGTTATTGATGTGGAAAATTTATTGCATTTTCAAAAATAATTTTAAAAATTAGTTTACCGCGAAATTCAAGCTTTTAAATGGGTTTGAAAATTTTGGATTTTTTTTAAAGAAAGTTATTATTCCCGCCGGGAGAACGAACAAATTCTCAAATGTTGCTCTAAAAATTAGCTATCATCTAGAATTTTTTTCAGATTTTATGATTAGTGCGCCATGTCTAAAAAAAATTAAAATACATTTGTCGTATTTTCATGTATATAGAACTGTATAGAGACATATAATATGGCGTGTAATTTCATTTTGCTTTCATTTGGAGATTATAACATTCCTGGTGAACAATTCGGTTATTAAATTGTAAATTTTTGTTAGTTAGAATTAAATAATAAAGTTTTAACAAAGGTCACTGCGCCTTAAAATATTAAGTCACAATGAGCATCAACTATAAAAAGAAAATAAAAATAAAATACCTATAGTAGTGGGTACACAGCAGAGCACAGAAGTACGTAGACAGTGAATTATGGCCTTGTAGCGTAAAATCGGGACATCACCCATTTTAAATAGTGGAAAAATGAGTTTACAGCTTGGATCATTGCATTAGACGCCTTCAATCTGCGCCGCGACGTGTCATGCTTCTCCCCTCCAACCCCCTACTAACTGCGATTTTCGTAACTTCGTCCCTGACAGAAATCAGCTGTTCACGATTTCATCCAATCGGGAGCTTAAACGTCACCATAGTGACGTCACTGTCGCGAAATATAAGCTCCTGATTGGAATTGCAGTGAAACAGCGGATTCCTGTCAGGGACAAAGTTACGAAATCGCAGTATACTTGCACTTTCGGCGCTGTCGCGGGCAGACGGTCGGCCTGTAAAGGCCCATTCACAATGCAGATGTAAACATAGGCGTAACGCACAGACATAACTTAAACATAAATGATATACTGAAGCATTCACAATGTACAACATAAGCGTAAGCAAAGATTTTCTATTTTCTGTGGTCCATTCTAGTTACTATTGGTTGGATGTATCTATATTTTATATATATTGAAATTTTGTTTAAAATATGCGTGTTTATATAACATACATAACATTTATTAACATGTACGTATGTACTGTGGCACAACAGCTCTTTACGAGCCAAGGTCTACCAGCGGCGTCTCGGCCTTGCGGCCATGAGTTGGGTTAGGTTAGGTATTTTAATTTCAATAAAAATTCAAACTAAATGGTACTTCTATGAATATTACAACGAAACTAAACTACAAAAAGATCGTACGCTACAAAACATCGCAGAAAACCGTCGAAAATCAACCAAGCAATTTGGAAAACGAGTCTTTTGTTCGATCTATCGACTTCGATCCTATTTCGATACTCGATTTTGAGTTAAATGTTGGTTCATTTCTTATTTCCGACCTAAGCGTAAGCACAGAAGCTTGAAGCTTGCAAGCTTTTAAGTTAACGTCTTATGCTTATGCGAATGCATTGTGAATGAGTCCGCTTGTAAACATTGTACTAACTTGTATGTTAACGCTATGCTTATGTTTATGTCTGCATTGTGAATGGGCCTTAAGAGCAGAATGCCCGCGGGAGCAGGCAATGTGCAGGTCTGCCCTAACCTCTCGCCTTACCCGCACACACATACGTGAGGCATAAAAGCCATCACTACATCAAAGAGACTAATGATCATAACAAGGGGCGGATTTTAATGAAATGTTTTTTTTTATTTTTTTAATTTTTTATTTGAGAATACCGTTTAGTATAAAATTTCATTTTATGTTGACTAGAGCCCGGAAGTTCTGGCATTTATTTTACCTTAAATAGGCAGGCAGAAATGCATTTATTTTTACTAAAATAGGTATGATAAGAGGCATTTATTCTGGCTAAAGTAGGGGGCAAAACACAGGACACATTAAAAAAATCACAATTTAAAAGTAAAAAATAATTAAATGATTTACATTTTTATTTTAACTCCAAAATATACATTAGCACCAACGCGGAAGGAAACTACCTTTTCTTTGTAGTCTTAATCGCACTTGATCATCCGGTTGACTACGAATTTATTTTACTTGCGACCCTATCTATACGAAATGCTATTGTGAACTCCTTTGTATCTTGAAATGATAACAGTGAAAACGGAGTTGTAGATTTCGTTCTTCGCGCTTGTGTAATCGTCAGAAGGAAAAATTGAGCAAATAATTTCGCATATGGGGATGCTAGTCAGCTTTATGACCAAAACTTTTTATTGCTTGGGAAAACTTGGCCAAAATGGTGTATTTCATTTCATTTTACTATATATTGGAGATACCACCAACAGTGGTTTAAGATTCGGCCGCAAAGCGCTCGATGTCAGAACTCGATTTAAAGGTAGGATGAATTCTAAACATTGTGGTGATTCTAAAACATAATACTTGTATAAAAAATAATCCGAAAAGTTCCGATGTTTTGAGGAAAAAAATATATGAAATCATTTGATGGAATGTCGAGGAATGTATTTCATTAGGAAGGAAATATGGTCATTCCATGCAAAAAAGTAGGAAATCTGACACTACATCTCAGAATTCAAAAATATTTTGCCACCTTATCATGATACCAGCATGAACAAGGTACAATATTTTTGTCTCATCGTCCATTGTTTAGCAACAATGGGCACTTGAAATATTAGGTTAGCAGTCCCTAGACATTCCGTTATGATTTTTTTTCCAATGATATGCAAACAAGCAAAAAATATGAAAGTTACACTATTTGTAGAAGAAATGTAAAGGATAATTTTACGCTAAAGATACTTTTTTATCGTGAGTCTTTAACAATTAGGAAGTAAACAAATTCTAAAAAATGCAATAAATGGAAATGTAATATTTTTAAATTCTTGAATTTTGGAAGAAAAATTGCTGAAACTACTTTCAAGCTACTCTGTAAATTTCATCATGGAATCTTGAATGGTTTTAAAGTTATGAATAAAAGTATCTTTCTGGCGCTCCATAAACGAACTCATCTCAGCCGCTAGAGCCGCCGCGCCCCAGCGCTCTTCGTCAGCACTCGGCGTTTCTTTTTTCCTCCGCGGCGCAATGGTGGATTTCGCAAAACTACTTCTCTAGGTGTTAATTTTGCCGTACGAGCTACATGAAGAGGTACGCCGAATTCGACCACTATTTTTTGTTCACTCCAACTTTTTGGTAAACACGTTAAAATCATATATTTCTCATTAGCTGTTTTCACATTTGAAAATTTTTCTTTGAATTGTGTCAACATTTCTTCTCCATCATTGATTTCTGTACTCACATGAAATAATTCAGAAACTGCTTTATTGACGGCACTCACCTTTCTCCTTGCCTACGGTTTCTCTCGGGTTCGTTTTCGCAATGACAATGGTGATTGACCCAGAGGATACAAAATATTTTCATTACTGATAGTGGCTTCCTCTACAACTCCTGGGGCTACGTACTCTCTTCACTTGACGTTTTCACTTCAGTGTTTCAGTTGAGTCACTAAGATCTGCATTGGGCATTTTGGATATTTTGTGACGACACATCGCATATTGCTTCACCTACCACTAAATTCGATATTTTCTTCCGCATCGCCTCTGTTATCTTTCTCTTACCCACCCGACTTTTGTGCTTCTCAAGTCCGAATGGATTGCAGCACCAAAGCCTGTTAAACGTATTCACAATCTTAGGCATTTTCTATCACGATGTTTCACTGAACAGTAACACGCGAAAACTAAGCCTGTAAACTGGTGTCAGGATCCCTTCGAAGGCATCGATGGATATCCCTAGGGAATGAACTTGGCGGTGCCTGCCTACGACCTTGCGTCACCCCTCGCTGGGCAAAGGCACGCGACTTTCAACCTTAAGGTGAGACGGTAGGCCCTATCCCAACAATGTTAAAACAAGCAAATCCGTGACCCATTTTCTCAGAAACTACTGAATAAATTTTGATGAATTTTGCACTACTTTTTAAGTCATATATGAAGAGATTACTGATCCTCAGTTAAGTTGTTCTCTCTTTTCGGAAGTGATTTATATTTTTTTTTCCAAAAAACGAATTTTTTCCCCAAAAAAATGTGCCAAAAAAATCCTAACACATGGACTAGAGAAGTAATAATAACGATTGAGGATCCACATTGTTAGTATAACTTGGTGTATCATCAGTAAAAATTTCATGCAGATAGCTTTAATAGTTTCGGAGATAATGGGGCAAACGTTTGAAAATTTTAACTTCTGAGAAAATGGCACTCAAAGTTTTCAGAGAAGCATATGTTAGGAAAACTTCGAATATTTTTCACTAGAGAGTAACTACAGGCAGCCTATATCATAATAACAGGTTTCACTATCTTTTAGACCAGCCTGAGGTTTTCTTTTCTTCTTTCTTGCCTCCTTTGGCATTTGTTGGTCATCATATTTTGCCCTTGCAATGCGTAATCTGTCAAGTTCTCTACAAATATCAGCATGGGTTTTCTCATGTGACACACGTAATACTTTCATAACTTCTCATACGGCACAATTTCTGTCATTATTTATTATAACAGCTTCAGACTCTCCCTAATTGTAAGGTTCTGATACCAACAAAAAGATATTTTGGTATTCTTATACAAATGGTATTTTTGAATGCCTCACATTCTGTATTTTGCCATGTAGCCATCTTCTGAGAAGTTATGTCTTCCGTTAGTACTATTTTCAACTTCTATATTTACACTACGTTTTTTTTTCCTTTTAGACTCACTAGGAAGAGTTTCACATGCATTCGGACTCATATTATCATTATTTTCGTGCTGCAAAGAATTTGATCTGATATGCTGATTTTCTTTGAAAATGCGTTGTTTAAAGATTCCTTTACATTTCGACATTGTAGAACATATGAGACATTTATTATAATTTTGTTCCCTATAACACACCATAATTGATAATAAATTGAACTTTACTTTGCAATAAACACATCAAGTCAGGCTTCTCTACATGCGGAAAAATTGTTAACTAAATAAATGCATTTACAAAAATTAGACTATCACACAGACTGTTCTATCAGCACCTGCAGACAAAATTCCTTTACAAAAATAAACAAAAACTAGCTTTCTGACAAAATTACAACCACAGATATAAGAAGTTGTATGCGCGGAAGTACAGTATTTTTGCAGTCTCACAGCATTGTGACAGTCAGTGGAATCTTTAAAAATAAATTTCCTACACTTACAGACAGAATAAATCAATGAATTTGGTCTAGAAATGTTCATAAAAGAACATATTATTTAATTATGCAAAAGAACAAAAATTCAATTTTTTTTTAAAAAAAATCCCCCTACCGTCTCACCTTAAGAGCAAAATGCGCGTATACTTTTTATTTAATAACTTATGCATTTTTTAAGATTCCATCGCAACAGTTTGCAGAATGGTTATTTATTGGTTCTTCCTGCAGTGTGTAAAATATGAAAGAAAAGAAAACATTACTTTTGAAGAAAAATGTATTTGTTTAATTTATTAGCATTTTTTTATTATGAACAAAAATCTCAATCCTAAATATATTATCAACTTCTTAAAATAGGATCATTTATCCTCAAAATAGTGTGCCTGTTTTTAAAGTTTTATTCATTTTATGAACGTCATAATTATTATCATTATTGAGTCCATTGTGTCATTGTCCATGTTTAACCCGTAATTGTTGCTAAACTGCTGAAGATATTAATTCCATAAATTGTCTTTTAACTGTTCATCATTAGTAGATTAATGTAATAAAATATGAAAAAATTCTGAGACTCACTGTCAGAAAACCTGAAATTTTGCATGGAATGACCAAATAGATAGTTTTATATTGGAGGTGAAAAGCTGGTTCGAACAAAATTGAACCTTTGCAATTTTCGAAATTCCAGGTATTTTATTAAAAATCGCACTTATGCCGTATTATTAAGAAGGTAGGTTGTCTTGAACGGTTTATTTCAGTATAAGTAGAGAGAAGTAATATACTACTTACAGAAGTGAAGAAAATCCCCTAAAACTTGCACTTTTAGCAGCATTGGATAACTTTCTCTTTCTGCGTAGTTCATAGAGTAAAAATCAGTCCCATCATGTTCTTAATCAATAATTAATTCCTGTGTCGTTAACCATGAGAAGCGTGGTTAGGGATACTCCTAGAGGTTTTGTAATTTTTAAAGTAAGTCTCATCTTGGCCTGTACCTCATCTGAACATCACTTGCAAATATTCCAACTTTTCAGACACGGAGCGCCCCTAGCGCCCCAAACAATAGACTCGTCATCATTTGTTTAGCCGGAAACACGGCGCTGTATTTCCTGATCTTCTGTCACACAGGACGTTTGCAAGACATAATTTAAATTGACGGTGCCTGTCATTTTAAGATTTTCACTTTTTTTACTTGACTGTATTACTTGATCGCGGAAAATCGATTTCGACATTTCAACGGAAATACACGTTTTGGGGTCTCCTGATACCATTTATTTTTATTAGTATTTTCCTTTTCCCTTCCTCAAAATGTCCGGCCGTCTGTCTGTGAACAGCACTAGCGCCTAAAACCATGCGTACAATTTCTGCCAAAATGGCTATTTCCCAGTCGATCTGGCTCGACCCGGGGCTCTGCGATTTTGAAAAACTTATTCAAAATTTGGTGGTACTTTACATGAAGCGCCAGGGACATTTTCAATAATTTTTTTCAAAAACAGCTCCAATTTTTTTCTTTAAATTTCTTGTAAGATTAGAGTAAAATACACTTATAAAGGCATAGGTCTGATTTTTTCACGGCTATCTCAGAATTTTCGAAAATTGCAAAAGTTTGAATTTTTTCCGACAACTACAAAATAGAAGATATTCAAATTTGCGCATTTTCAGAAACTCTCAAACGTCAATTTCTTAGACACTGTTCCAATTTTTTCCTTCAAATTTTTTGTACATATAGTGCTAATTGCCCTGTTAAAGATAAATTCATTTTTATGTATTCTTTTGTTATTGTTTTTTGTTTTGTGAATAACACAAATGTATTTTTTAAATATCTCTCATGCCTTTAAAACACACATTTCCAGTAATTTATGTTCATTATTTACATTTGTGAGAAGCGCTTCAATCAACTTCCATTAAATTGTTTCGGAAACTCAATAGTTTACTGTGTGTGTGTGTGTGGGGGGGGAGCATCAAATTTCGCACTTACACTAACGCTTAAACAGCTCCACATTTTTCAACAAAAATTTCCTTATATGACGAGTTTTTACTTTTCTATTATATTCGTAAAGTAATTTTTCGTTTCTGTCGTTAGGAAACCGGAAAACGGAGCAAATGTAAAAAAATGTTTGGACGGCGATAGATGGCAGTTGGCAAAAGGATGCAGCACGGCCGAAAAGCTAGACCCGGCCAAATAAATTAGGAAACTAACTAGTGCGAGATAGTCCGTGTCATTCTGTAGCACCACTCGTTTTAGATGTGTTTATGGTATACTCCTCTCTCTCTCTCTCTCTCTTTTTTTTCTTCTTCAATGTACATTATTAATAGAAACAAAGAATATTCAATGTCTATATCTCTTGTGCAAATTAAACGGCAGAATTTCAGGAATGGATTCTTCATACAGGGAAGAGGGAGAAAGTGAATGACAATAAGGGCCCAGAAATGATTAATTTCAGTTATCAGACTTCGTACTTACTACTGTGAATAAAACTTCTGCCGACTTGACAGCCGGGAGTGGGGGAGAGAGGGATGTTGCCAGTTACTCGGGCGGCAGAATATGTGGTGGTTCTTGCGTTAGATCAGCTGTTGAGGCATACACGTCCAACTTACTGTATTTTGGTAGAATTGTAATAATGGTGCTAGTTTAGTTTATGAAATACTATTACACAAATTTATCGCAGTCCCTTACACTAATCCCGCTAATGCAAGGAATAACGAAACATTTTTGCATAACACACACAAAGCAGATGAAAAGTAAGTACAGTGAGACGCGTTTTAAGAAGGAAGATGCATAGTATTTATTATGAAAGATTTATAAGAGAAGTATCCAAGCTCAAAACATTCTTGGTTTGAGTACATACTTTTCACAGAACGTTCACAATTAAAAAAAATTGCAGGCCTTTTCGAAGTTACTGACTTTACCTGTTATTTACATGGTTTTCAAGGAGGCGTCCTACTGAATGCGTTGGCATAAAGATAAGAATTAGAAATGTCCTTTACGGTGTATTATTTATGTATTAGTATTAATTAACACAATTTTTATTAAAAACACTCAAAAAATTAGGAAAATGGCGCTCTGGTTGTAAATTGTGTGCAACGTTGTTTATTTCAGAGTATTTTGAAAAAATCTGTAATGTCCTTAATAGTGCGTTCGACACGGCCTTAAAATTGAAACACGGCACATACATTATACGCTATTTGTAAGGCGTGGAAACAATAGTCATTCCACGTCTAATCGCACAAGAGTTGACACGATATTTGCCTGCAAATTGATTATTTGTGTAGTTATGCCTATATTAAATTTTGGAATTTACAGGTACTGCACAAAATAAGATCAATTGTTGCTCCGAATGTACTAAATATCCAAATTTCTGGTTTATTTCATTCGATCCTTTGAAATGTGTATTTTATTCCGCTGTAAATAATTTTTTCAAAATTTTTTTTCATTAATTTTTTTTTTTCAAAAAATAAAATTTCTATATAAACTCGATGAGATATTTTTTTTAAAAAAAATATAGGCGTATTCCTTGTTCAATTTTCTACAAAAGACAATAAGAAAAAAGTGGGCACTCCACACACATACAGTTCTAAAAAATCAAATGTAAGTATGAGGGACGCTCTGCGTACCCATGCACTAACGAATTGTGTTCGGTCAATCTTTGATGCAAGTGCTTAAGAATTAAAAAAGAATGACTGTCTGCCTGATTAGGGTTTCTAGAGTTATTAGTATTTCAGATGTTCACTCTGCCCCCAGAATGTATGACATTGTCACACGTTTTTGTGGGTAACATCGTAGGTGATTTGTGGGTCATCTGTGTTCTCATGGGTGACAGCGAAACGAATTGAAATACGAACCATTTTACGTCAAATCGCACAAGAATTGTCACGACTATTTTTTAAATGTATGTAATTTTTAAAAAATTACACATATAAAAAGAGGCACGTGTTTCCTTATTTACCTGAAAATTGATTATTTGTGTGGTTATGCCTATATTAGATTTTGGAATTTATGCGTACTTCGCAAAATATGATTGATGGATGCTCCGAATGTACTTAACACAACAATTTCTTGTTTGTTTCATTTAATATTTTGATATGTCTATTTTATTCCTCTGTGAATTACTTTTTAAAAAAATAAATATTTCATTAAAAAATTGTAAGTATTTAAAAAATGGAAATTTCTACATGAACTCGCTCAGATAAAAATTTGAAAAAATTATAGCCGTATTTCTTGTTCAGTTTTCTACAAAACACAAGAAAAAAAGTGGGTACTGAACAGGAACATATCAAAAAATCTATTGTAAGTATGAGGACGCGTGGTTCCTGCCCCTGTACTAACGAATTTTGTTCGATCAGTCTTCGATACAAGTGCCGAAGAACAATAAAAAGAATAACCGTCTGCTTGATTAGGGTTTCAAGAAATGTTAGTAAGTCATATGTTCACTCAGTCCCCAGAAGGAATGGGTGACAGCAAAACGAATTCTACTACTGATTTTCCTCGTGTCAGCTAAACGAATTTTACTGCTGAGTCCCTTTGCATCCTAGGGATGGGGTGCCCTTCTGACCTTGCTCGTGAAATACTTGTCAAGGGACATGAGTAAAATTTTGTCAACATCAGTCGCAATACGCACCTTGTGAAGACATGACGTTGACACGACTTGACGTTGAAAATTTAAATTCTGATAATTTTTGAAAGTTGGACACACAATAAAATTAAACGACATTTTGCAGCAACCGAACGTATGAGTGTCTAAAAAGTTGGCTGAAGAAAGTGGAATTTTGTCCAGACCTGAAGTTAATTCGGTAAGGCATTACGAATTTAACGGCCAGTAACGCAAGAAACGCGTCTATTGCAGGAATCTACTACACACTGGTTTGTAAAATATTAATATCTTTTAAAGTTACTGAAATCCCACTTTGATTTTTTTCTGGAGTTATCATCAATACTCTAGAGCGTTTATAAATATTTTTTAAATATTTTTAGCTCATCGAGTTTACAAAAATATTCAATTTTCAGTTTTTTTTTAAATTGAAAATTCAGGAGATTAAATATTTTGCCAAATCTTAAAATTTAAACATGTTTTTAAGTTTCGAATGGAATTTCTGTAATGTGTGTATTTAAATATATGACATTTTTAAGTTAGTGATACGAGTCATTTTTAGCACATTTATTATGCAATATTTCCGAAAATATTAAAGTTAGAAAAAAATAAAATACACATGTTTACTTATTTTATCCATATAACAAATAGAAAATAATTAAAAATATGAAGGTCAAATTTTGGTCTTTTTTTGCGATTTGATGTGGAATGACTCAATACAATCATTAAACACTATTCACATCTCTGCCCTTTACATTCTAATGAGATGAAAAGTGACAGATATATTTGATTAGTGTTTAGTGATTGATTGTATAGTGTCCACGGCCTAAAAACACCGAATCCGTGGCCCGGGGATAACTTAGTTATATTTGGATTTAAACATAACTGCACTTGATGCAAATCAGCTGTTGCGGTGTGATCCAATCGGGAGTGTCACCATAGTGATTTGTAAGCTCCCGATTCAATGACACCGTAATAGCTGACGATCCGCCAAGTGCAGCTGGAAATAAATCGAAGTTGTATACTGCTGGTTGTCGCTGGCTATATTCATTCTGAGAAATATAAAATTTGACACATTCGAATCAGTGTTGCCAGACGTGCCAGAATCCTGATTCTTTTACCAGGATTCCAATAAAGATACCATCTACCAGGATGAAGACATACCAGGATTTGAAGTTACGGTAGTTGATGATGTACGATTTAAGATAAATATTTTTTTATTCAATAATTTTAAACTAACACCAATATTACAAATTACATGATATTGGTGAAAACTGCCGTACACACATTAAGGGTGACAAAAGATGGTATTTTTCTTACACGTGGTGTTGTAGAAGAGGAAATAACTTCTTAGTCTCCCATTTAGTTCATTGAATGAATCGAAATAGAGTGAAGTTAAACGAACTTCCTGTGTGCATTAAACATCTAAGTTATAATATGAACAATTTCAGAAATTTAAATCCATTGTCAGTGAGTCCAAGAATTTTAGTGGAAGTTCCAGGAAGTTAGAAGATTGTTACTGGGATATACATTTACTCATCCGGCAACGCTGATCAGAATAGCTGCCTTTTCACTGCCGGCGCCTCCCTGCCCACTACTGCGAAAACTGACACATGGGATTTTCGAAATATGCAGACACATTTTCAAATCTCTGTAGCAGCCATTTTAAGTTATCCATTTTTGTGGAGAGGAGAAATATAATGTACTTCTAAAATGTCTGGAATTTAAAGTAGAATAATATTGTGCCTTCTGAAGAAAAAAATAATTAACAGAATGTTTTAATTATTTTTTAATTCAAGTTCAAAATCATTGGTTCTCTGATTCCGTTGACGTCGAAGTAAGTGGACGGTGGAAGTAGGTGAAGTTCTTCTGTTTTTTAAATAATTGTATTATTTGTATAATCAGTAATTACATATTAAACAATTTAATTATAATACAGTTTATTAATTAAATTTGTTCAAAGAATTGGTCGGCCCGACCGGGATTCGAACCAGGGCCTCTTGGTTTACGCCCAGCTGCTCTGACCACTATGCTACCGAGTCAACCAACCCTTTGAACAGTGTTCACGAGCGCACTATCGCTCCTTGTGTGTGTGCGTGTGCGTGTGCGTGCGTGTGTGTGCGTGTGTGTGCGCGTGTGTGTGCGTGTGCAATTTTCAAAAATCAGAATATTCGATGTAGACCACGGCCAGTCATGATGTTGGCCGTCCGGGTTACGACGCGTCGAAGGCTGAGTTGCCGACGTTTCGATCGCCATGTCACGATCTTCGTCAGGGCAGTAGTGGTCTGAAGAAGACACGCACTACTGCCCTGAAGAAGATCGCGACATGGCGATCGAAACGTCGGCAACTCAGCCTTCGACGCGGCGTCACTTGACAGCCCAGATCAATCAGAATATTCAACGAACATTAGACCTCCACCATTCTCTTAAGCGTCCTGTACGCTGTCCGAGGTAAAAATTGAATCAGAATTGTTCATACCGTTTTGGAGAAAAAATTGTTTAAACAAAATTTAAAATGCCTAAAATGCAGGGGAAAAAATTCGAAAATACAGAGTTCGCTGGATATGAGACTAGCACCAAATTGTTTACCATCCTTTGATATATGAAGAGAAAATGTAAAGAAAAAAATTGGAGGTTTTTGAGAAAATAATTATTGGATAAAAATTTAAAATTGCCTGTTTCCCGCAAAATTTTGCGAAAACTCTTTAATTTCGAAAAATTATACATGGTCTTATTTCAAGATCTGTCTTTGAACTATAGATTTTATTCAGGAAAGTATCTCCATCTTAATAAATAAATAATTAATAAATCTTCAATTTTGTAGTAGTGGAAAAATAATGAAAGAAGTTTGAACTTTTGCAATTTTCGAAAGAGCGAAGATTTCAACGAAAAAGACCTGCACCATTCTCTTAAGTGTCTTTTACGCTATCCGAGGACAAAGTTTAATCAAAAAAAAATTGGAGCAGTCTTTTTAAAAATGTTGGAAATGTTTTTGAGGCTTCATGTAAAGTACCTTCAAAACATCAAAATATTTTGACCATCATACTTATACATACACACACACTTTTACGTTACCAGGGCCCGGCAATGAGATTTTTTGGGGGTTCGAAAATTTGCCATGTTCCGATGCACGATTCCAATACTTTCTCTTACAAAGTAAGGTCAGAGGAAGTATAAATAAAATAAAATTCTTGCTGAGGCACCACGCTAAGCTAGTATAGCCATGACTTAAATACATCGTTGTACAAGATAAATTAAAAGACATTGTATGTTCATGTAATTAATATTCCTGATACATGTGCAAAGGTATTAACAACAGTACTACTTGGATTGAAAGCCCATGTTTGTTTTTTTTTCTGTGAATCTATCGATAACTTCCCAAATTTGCATCTGTGTACGATCATATGTTGTGCTACGGTTAGCAGAATTGATGAACATGTTTGAACATGTTATTTCTCTTAACTCTATTCAAGTACAAACTCAAACCTTTAAGCAAATCCATTTACATGTTCATGTTACAGTTCAAATCCGATCGATGCCGTTTCGTACACCTTCGAAGGGAAGTAAAGTCGGCTTCCCGTGACATAAAGTGACTGCGTATAAAAAAAGCCCCTGAAGCCACTGAGCTAAGTTTTAGTCGCCTGCTTTGTCGTCAGAGTGATACCTTCTTTCGCTGCTAGATGGTGAAAATAACGTAACAGATGCCCAAAGGAAAGAGCCCTGAATGATGCCCTGAATCTCGTCACGTTAAATGAGCCATCATTGAAATTAATAGAATAGAATGACGAGTTCTTCCTCCTCCTCCTCCTCCTCCTCCTCCCTCCTCCTCCTCCTCCTCCTCCTCCTCCTCCTCCTCCTCCTCCTCCTCCTCCTCCTCCTCCTCCTCCTCCTCCCTCCTCCTCCTCCTCCTCCTCCTCCCTCCTCCTCCTCCTCCTCCCTCCTCCTCCTCCTCCTCCTCCTCCTCCTCTTCCTCTTCCTCTTCCTCTTCCTCTTCCTCTTCCTCTTCCTCTTCCTCTTCCTCCTCCTCCTCCTCCTCCTCTTCCTCCTCCTCTTCCTCCTCCTCTTCCTCCTCCTCTTCCTCCTCCTCTTCCTCCTCCTCTTCCTCCTCCTCTTCCTCCTCCTCTTCATCGTCCTCGTCCTCTTCTTCTCCTTCCTCAGGTTCGTAGGCACTGCCTGTTAAGCCTCCATTCCCATCTGGTCACCCCATCTCGTTTTCGGGCAGGCAGGATTTCTTCGTCCTTGTAGGCAGTAATGTAGAATTCTTTTTGGCAGTTGTCTTGCACCCTTGTGTCCAGGAATTTCGGTAGTAGTTAATTTTTCTCTTGAAGACTACATTATCCAAGTTCTTTAGGAATTTCCAAATTCCTTTTCTTGTCCATCAGCTTATAACCAGCTACTTATCTCAGAAATCTAATTTCAGCACTTTGTAGTCTTGTGCTATCTTTTTCGGTCATTGTCCAGCTTTCACTTCCATATAAACATGTTGGGATACGTAATACTTTATAGAATTTAATCATAGTTTCCTTTCTGACATTCTTTTTCAGGGTTCTCAGGATTGTTCCATTCATGCGGTTTAGTCTTTCAATTTTCCCTTGTATATCTATTTCCACTCTTTATGGCATTTTGTATCCCAAGAAATTGAAACTTGAAACTTGCTCTGTAGTTGAATTGTATACAACTAATTTGGATCTAATCGGTTCCATCCCATCCAAGGCCATGACTTTTGTTTTTGTTGAAGATATGTAGAGATTGTACAATTCAGTTATCTTTTGTAGTTCAAAAAGTGCTTTCTGGAGGATATATTCATCATTTGCTATTATTAGTTGGTCATCCAGTTGGCTATTATTAATTGGATAATATAGTCATTAAGTTTGTTTCTTATCCCATGTCATGACTATAAGATTTTAATCTGGATATCCACATATTTAATGCTTCATCTTAATATAAATTAGAAAGAATTGGGGATAATAGACCAACTCATTGGTCTATTATCTCCTTCTTATACTCTTGGCCCTTGAGTTACTGATGTCCCTAATGATCGAAATCAGTTGTGGTGTGAGACCTTTACAATGAAATACATTAAATAGTGTCTTTCTGTTTGTGGTGTCAAAGGCTTTCGAGTAATCTATGAAGAGCATCATAGACTTGTTAAACAATAAACATATTTATTATATTGTATGTTATTTATGCACTGTAGATATACTATATAATATTGTTTAAATAATTACATAATTTGAATATAAATATTTAAATTAATTTTGCCAAATAAAGGAAGGTAAACTAAACTCTAGCCCCCCACCGATCCGCCAGTGCAGGCAGCCCACGGCACTGTAAGCAATGAATGAGAAAAGTCTCTTGAAATTCTGTCTTCAGAACACCGTGGATCAGATACGATAGGACTCTGAAGAAAAAGGTTGCCGAGAGATGCCTGTGCGCATCACTGTAAGAAGCATACCATCCGGGCAGTGACTTGTCGTTCAGAGTTTGTAACATTGTTTTGTTGTATACTATTTGATTTGTGTACTACTAAAACAAACGTGTGACAATAAGCAAATGTTATGAAAACAATTTCAAGAATTGCTTTTGTGGTATGCTAATGTGACATGAATTTAACTTTTGTGCAGTCCAGTTTCGTCCTACAACTACAATAATGAAGACACAATTTTTTCTTCTTTTTGAAATCTTTGCATCAAAAATAGTCATCAAATGTCAAATTCAATGTTTATAAAATACAAATAGTTTTTGCATAAAACAGCTATTTTTTAAATTTTGAACAATTATTTTTTCAAAAACGACCCCAATTTTTTTCTGTAAGTTTTTTCTCTATGTAGCAAAAAATGGCAAAGAAAATGGTACCAGTCCCATTTTTGAAAATTTCAACAACAAAAAAAATCATAATTGCACATTCTAATTCCCCGTGCTTTGTTTGATGCGCTGTTTGTTCGCATAATGGCAACATAGCAGTTGGAAATTCTTAGAATTTTTGTCATTGCTGGTGGGCGTATGATGTAGATAATACTTTCATGAAAGGAAATATGTTGAAGGAAGGTATGAGATTTTACGTAGAACTAACAAATGTACTTCTTTTACATTAAACAGTTTTGATCACCAATTATGGTATTCAAAAATAAGGAAGCTCATTTCAATATAATCAAGGCAAGCTTGGGTGAAATTATTCATACCTTTCTGTGTAATGTGCTGCAAGTACTGTAACAGATAAATATATTCCTGCTTGTTTTGTTTGAAAATGTAAGAAATGTCTATTGTTCCTGACTACTGAAATAAATGCAGATATGCACTACAGGTGCTTCGTTTGAATTGGTTGAATTGGACTTGGCTGATTTAGCTAGAGCTGTGACTTGTCTTAGTTTGGTCTGAGGTGGATATGACTATGCTTGTTTTGGGCTGAAGTGTTAGTAGAGCAGAAATTGCAATATTAGTATTTTACATAACTTTCCAGTAATGCCAGATGGTACATGCTATTGTACCTCCAGTTTTCTTTGAATTTTCTCTTCTTATATATCAACCAATGGTAAAAAAAATTTGTGCTGGTCCCATTTTCGGCAAACTCAGTTTTTCGAAAATTTCAGAAAATTAACATTGCAGAAGTAGAATATTCAAGATAGATATGTCTTAAATGAAATCTGTTCTAAAAAATCAGTCTTTAATAAAGGTCATGTACAATTTTTCGTAAAAAGCAAGTCCGAGGAAACTCGGATAGAGCAAAAGACACTTGATAAAATGGTGCAGATTTCATTTTCGTTGAACTGGCTGAATTTTTGAAAATTGCAAAACTTAGTTATAATGTATAGAAATGTGTATTAAAATTAAAAAAACATGTAACACTTTAATTATTATATCAATCCATTTTAATAAAATGCTATATGCTTAAATATTGGTCTGTAGACTTAATATTTTCTTAGAGGCCAAAATTAAACATAATACTTTTCATAATTCTGTTATTTACAATGATTTCCATAACAATGGGAAACAAATACTTGTTTCAAATTCTTAGAAATAGAACTTTTCCTGTTGTCTATTCGAGGGTCTTGCACCGACTATGGGTTCCACATCGCACTAAGTTACTGGTGTATATTTAAACTTTGTCCCAGCATGTCACTGTTCAATATTATTCACGGATTAGTTAATGAATACAATGCTGGTTGATATTTAATCAATTAACTCTTAGATAGCTCAAATTCCGCTTTCGTTAATGATGTTCTTACCCAAGACACTATTGCTAGACTTCTCTGAAAAGATACACCAAACTTTACCTGTGGCAAATTCCCACTCTACATTACCACAAGGTTTAAGCCAATCACCATGAATTATTTTCTGTCTTTTCCATATCCAAAAGTTGCAGTGCCACTTTGTGATTTTACTTCAGATTTTCATTTCGGAGAGATACTTTTCAGACAAGGGTTTGGCTCCTGTGCAACAAACGGGGAAACACAACTCTCAATGGCTGCAGAAAAAAAGTGTTTGACAATGCTGAATTGCTTGTCTGGGTGATTCCTTATCAAAAACATATAGGATAAATGAAGAATTATACATAAAGAATGCAGAAAAATGGAAATAATAAGGAATATTTAAAAATATGTACTTTTGAGTAAACTATGTAAATATATATACTATACTGCGATTTTTGTAGGAAGAGCTCTCAAGGCCACTCAAATCCCATCTTCGCGATGGAATATGTCACGGCATTTCGTGTCATTCACAGTCGTTCCGCTAGATTTCGCACGATCGCGACCGTATGAGCAGTGCTTGCGATCATGCGACTTCTACCGGCAAGACCGAGAAAAGACGCCAAATGCCGTGACATATTACATCGCGAAGATGGGATTTGAGTGGCCTTGAGAGCTCTTCCTACAAAAATCGCAGTATAAAAGTCAGCGTTTTAGGCACTAACCGACATGAAATGTAAATATATGTGGTTTTAACTGGATAGAGTTAACTTATGATTGTATGTAATTACATAATTATCCGGGCCCCAGCTATAATGCAAGAAAGAATGTGCTATTGTAGCTTCATTAGTATAAAAAAATGTTTATTGATCTTTTGCCTAGAGAATTTTTTGATAGGAAACTTTATGGTACTTTATGACCAATGGTGTGTTTATCTGCCAAAATAATTTTTTGTAACTTTCAGGTATTGATGATGATGATATGACTATGTTTGACCAAGAGGAGCCGTCAAGTCAAATTGTGGGTATACCAGCTCCAGGCAGTAGTCAGCAAGTTACAGAACATACACACAACTCATCGCAATCTCAACTACTATCTCAGTTGCACAGTTCATCACAAGTTCCAATTCATGTATGTTCATTGAGTGAATTCTACATTTGTGTACTGTTTCTGTGTATGAGGTATGTTACTATTTGTGTAATATCTTGTGTTAATTTATCTTCATTTGTTGTGTAGAGTGGAGCTCCAGCGTCTTTAAGGTTTACATTGGAAGATGGAACCGTTGTTCTTCAGTCTACTCCAACCTCTGTACAATGTGCAGAAAGTCAGGTAATTCAGCAGAATTTTACTTAATTTTATCCTCTACTCTCCAGTTACGTCACCATCATGTAATGGAAAAATGTTTGCGATTTCTGCAAATTTATTCTTATTAGATTTGAGGTGCACTAAAAATGAAGTCATGGTTTTTGAACTGATTACTCCAAAACTTAAGTAGGTGATGTGCATAATGTGTTATTTGGTTATTAATTTTAGTAGGTCAATTTAAAAAAATTAAAAAAAAAAACCTTCAATGAAGTTCAAACTTTTTAAATTTTTATTTCTCATCATTAAGTATCTGTATTGGACTCTACTTTGGCACAATGCTATTAATTCTTTTGGCAATTGCATGGTGGCATAATAAAATAGGATCGGATGGTAAATTTTAGTCTCGTCAAAAAATATTCATTGATATGCCAGTGTGCAAGATTGAACTACATCCATCAGGATCATAGATTATCTAAGAAATTAACTATAAGTATTTACTCGTGAATTGTTCATTGTGAATGGTTTGTGTAGCGAAGAGGGGAAAAAAAGAAGGTGGAAAAAAGAATGTATTTTCTGGTGTTAATTCTTTGTTTTTCATCATGTATCAGATTGCTATGAATACCTTTATTTAACTGTAACAGAGTATCGAGTTGTTTTTCTTTCATTATTATTATTATTATTAATCACAGATTAAGATTGTCGAGTTTGTTATAATTCAGAATTGATTTTAGTAATGTTTTGGAGCAATTTCTCCATTGACAAGAATTAGTGCTCCCCTTACAGTAGAGATGCAAATGAAATTTAAATAGAAAGACTTGCCAGGGTCCCTGTGTGTTGTAGCTTTCATCTTGCTTTTTCATTTTATTTTGTAAAGATTGTAATTTTATATTGCACCTTGAGGAATGCTAGTAAACAAAAATTTTGTGTTCTGAGAAAGCCTGGGAATTTTCAGCTTCAGGAGCTTTAATTTTGTGGTATGCAATAAGTAGAACATTTTTGTGGTTTGGTGAAATAGAATTAACGATCACATGCTTTTCCAATACATTGTGGAGCATTGCATGATGTTCTATTTGAAAAACAGTTAGGCATTTGCATTACAGTAGATCCCCTCTAAATTGTATGATTCTGGGTATACAATGGAAGTGCCCTTTGTAGAAAAGGGTCCAAGAAGGGGTTGCATGGATATAGTACAAGTACAGAGACAAGTTCTAGGGAATGGTATTTGTTGTAGGAGTTGTCATAAGAAGTTCCACTGTATTTGACTTACCATAGTAAAATGTTGATGTTTACAAATTGTACTAACCTAAACGTACTTTTCCAACAGCATCAATTTTCGGCCTTGCTTTTCTTCTGTTTTTGCAAACTGAACACCTCACATTAAGGAGCAAAAAATGTAAAGATAATTTGAGAAATAAATTTAGTAAACTTGTGCCCATTTTATTAAAGAGTAAAATTATAAGATTAAAATAAATTGTGTTAAAAATCCCATATTAACCACTAATTTTAATAAAGCCTTTATTGATTGATGCTTTTGAATTAAGCATCAAAATGTACACATGGAACATAATTGTTTATTATTAAGTGTAAGTATGTACTTATAAACAACTATTTGTTTCACATTTGCATACCCTTGTAATATTTTTTCACCTGAATGTTAATGTTCAGTCAGGTGAACCGAGTGAAGTTCGAATGTCGTATGTTCTTATAATGTCCACACAATATATACTAATACAAGAAGTAGTGGCAAAATTGTGGAAAAGTATGTGATGGTTGCTCTTCTTCTTTGTATTTCTTTTCTGTTGGCTACTAGGATTGTTTATTGCTGGTTGTGTAATGGCAGCTTAATTTTCTGTTTTGTTTGTATATGTTAGGTGTAGGTACATTCATGATGTAGAGGTAGTTACCTATTTTCTTTGCCAGTAGAAGATTTTTTATGGTTGATGCCTTTCAAAATTACAGGCATTGGCTTCAGGCCAAACAAATCATCCACCTATTCTTCTACAAAATATAACTCCCCAACCAGGCCAAGGACTGCAGCATAGTCTAGCTGCCCATAGTCAGTTGTCAGCTCTGCTGACTGCACACAATACTGGCACATGTTCTGGTGGTGGCATGAATAATAATGGTGGTAGTAGCAGTAGTTGTAGTAATAGTAGTAGTGCTAGTAATGGTAGTAGTGGTGGTAGTAACATTATTGCAACTGCTACTACTTCTACCACTGCTACTAGTCCTAATAGTAGCAGTAGTAGTAATAGTAGTAGGAGTTGTATAAGCGGTAATAATAGCAATAATAATAATAATAATATCAATACTGCCAACATTGTCGTTTCTGTCTCTACCACTACTCTAAATACCAGTACCATTACTATAACTACTACTACCTCTGCTACCACCATTGTAACCACCACCACTACCAGTGTCTGCAGTGCAATGCCTTCAGAAAGTCACCATCATATAGTATTATCCCATCTTCTTCAGGTAAATTCATTTGTACATTTATTTTTCTCTCGGCTCTTTTTGCATATATTTATGTATGTACTGTATCACTCCATGAGTTCTCTCTCTACCTGCTATGAACTTGCTTGCTTAACTGTTCTTTACCTATATGCTCACTAATTTTCTACCAATTTGATTGTCCTCTTTACTTGCCTACCTTTTCTCTATTTCCTGCTTGTTTATCTACCTGTCCTCTTCTGTTCTTCCAAGGTCACCACCATTGGGAATTTCTGAGGGATCTTTCAAACAAACATTCATTTACAATATTAATATTTTAATTGCATGTTATTAAGGGTTTTTTGTCCATTTGAATTGTATTAATGGCTTCGTACATGATTTTCTGTTATGAGATTACTAATTAATAAAAAAAATTATTAATTTTTCTGTAAAATTAATTGTCATAAAGTGGTCTATTTTGAAAATCATCTAAATTCAAACTACAATTTGCCCAAAAAACATTTGTAGTTTCAAAATAGCTGCTATTGATTGGAAACCGTTTAGTGCTTTATTATAATAGGAAATTTCTTATCCAATGTTCTTTGGGCATCAATGATGTGAATTTCTCCATCTTATTTATGAGCATGAGCATCTTTTTTCTGTCCTTATTGTACTTCAAATCCTTTCAAGCTTATATGTTGACCATAGGGTTGACAACTTTCATCGTAAATAAAGGTCTAAAAGAAAGGTCCTGAGATTGAAATTGCATTTTTGTATGGTTGATATAATAATATTCCTGTTACAATTCATACGTTTGTCTCGCAACTGCAGTGCTTTCAGTGGCTTAGCAACTCATTGTGTTCAGTTTGATTCCAAATGCAGCTAGACTGATGTGCAGTACAATTTTCATTCTTTCTTTCTTTTTTTTTTTCATTTTATTCATTTTTCTTATACAATATGTAACTTAAACAGGCAGATTTTTCTTGCAACATTTAATATTGAGTAAATTAAAGAGTTTGTTGCATTAGCTGTTTGGAGCTTGTGATGGTTGGGAGCATTATTGAAAAATATTCATGGTTTATTTCATTTTTATGGAAAGGTGGACTTTATTTATAAATGGAAGATGGAAGGCTAATTCATTACCTAGAGAACTGAACTCACAAATGGAGGCAACTCTGGTTGACCACCAGTCAACCTCTGCCATATCATCTGTTTTAATATATACAAATGTGAATCCTAATATGAAACTTAAATTTTAATTATTAATTTTTCTGTAAAATTAATTGTCATAAAGTGGTCTATTTTGAAAATCATCTAAATTCAAACTACAATTTGCCCCAAAAACATTTGTAGTTTCAAAATGGCTGCTATTGATTGGAAACCGTTTAGTGCTTTATAATAGGAAATTTCTTATATGTATTCTTGTGTGTGTGTGTGTGTGTGTGTGTGTGTGTATGTATGTATGTACATGTATACACACACACACACACATACGTACACATGTGCGCAAACACACACACACACACACACACACACACACTCACTCACTCACTCACTCACTCACTCACTCACTCACTCAGTGGAATCTCGTTAATACGTTTTCCAAGGAACCGAAAATGTTGAACGTCGTAAGCGGGGAAACCTAACGAAAAATGTTCAATTTATACCTACTGTACAAATTTCTCTCTGCAAATCACTATAATAGAGAAAACATGGATACATAGCATGCAAATATCCACGGAATATTGAGAGAACTAATTTATTCATAAGTGACATTGAGTAAAACCAAATTATACGAAAAGCATTCTAAGTAATGCACATTAAGATGTATTGCTTAGTGGGCGTTGAGCGTTGAAAACTAGAAAACGTGAGTTATCGTGACTCTTTACATTGTATCGCGCGACTTACTTGAGCTGTGGGTACAACGCACGTCGGCAAGAGCGCTCGTGTGCCGTTTCACATAAGATACACTGTTAATCTACGACGTGCGCAGGTAGCGACACAGCTGACGTCATCAGCTTTTGGTGACGCACGTCAACGCGACTCGCGTGTGACGGGAGAGGGTAAAAAGAAAAGAAAAATTGGGACGGAGGATACAGCGAAACACATTTCTCTGGATCTGGAATCAGACTGTAAGTGAAAGTAGTACCCAAAAGTACCGAGAAAACGCACATTGATGATGGCGCTGGTGCGACGGAAAACGTATCTTAGCGAAGCAAGTTACCTATACAAACTTTGAGCGTGCTAAGCGGTATTGTTAAACGTGTAAACGAATAATTTGATGGACTTGGGACCGGAACTTGAAAATATGAACGTACTAAGCGGGAAAACGTGATAACGGGGAACTTGCTAACGAGATTGCACTGTATTTTTTTAATAATTCATTTTCAAAATTAACTCTACTTGTAAGTTGACTTTGAGTCATATGTAATATGGCATTACTTTAATATTTTGCGAGTACTACAATTTCCCCTCAGAACATTACTTCTTAACAATTTTAAACTACCTTGCTTACAGCAAATTTTGCATACTGGAGCATTTCATTCACTTATCTGTACCATCTAAAAGAGGTTTCCAAAGCTCCACAGAAATAAATATATAATATTAAGTAAAATAAAAATCAGAAAACATGAAATAGAAAATAGGGGCATTCAGTCTGTACCTTGTATCCTTGAAGGATGTGCCATTGCATTCAGTCACTTGCTCAGGTTTCAGTATTCTGGCCTATTTGATCATGTCCTTTAGTACTCTCCTGCTCCTTTCTTTTCATTTATTCTCTCCATTTGCATGCTTCTTTGCTATCTTCCTGGTCCTGTAGCTAATCTCTCTCCCTTCATTTGAAAGTGCACTTTTCTGTTTTCCATTTAAATTATACTCTGCTTTCATATATGAGCAGTATGGTCTGTTCTTTGCGGTACTAACTGTATAGTTGTATCTGAATTTAGAAGATTTCTTTTCCTAAACATATAATTAAAATATTGTACTGTTTTCTTTATGATGTGAAATTGCCAAATACTTTTTCTTTACTCGATTTTCTTTCACTTTTACAGCAACAGAATGCAACTTCCAGTTCACCGCACCTTATTTCTACAGGAACCAACACCACTAACACAAGAACCTCTGGTTCTGCCTCTCCTTCCCCTTCAGCTGGATCACAAGCAAATCCTGCCCACTTTGTTTCTACCACATTTGCGGCAAATGCCCAACTGTCACAAAGTGCTAGTGCAACGTTGTCAGAGCGATATGTGCCGTCTGCAAAGGCATCAAGTACATTTGTCAGAGACTTGTTTACTGAGGTGTCTTTGGTTGCACAACAATCTCCAAATATAAGCATTAAAAACATTAGTAAGGTTGATAGTAATATATCAAATTCTGGAAATGCATTGGGATTTGCTGTGTCGTGTAAAACTTCTAGTGATATAAAAGATGCAGTTGCAAATATTGCGTTGGCTCAAACATCAGGAAAATTGGCTAATACCAATTCCACAAATATAACCAATAGTTCTGGTGTTTTAAATCCGCCTTGTATCTTGGGTACTGTGAATCCCTGTAGTACATCGGTTACAATGGTAAGCAGCAGCTCTGGAAGTATCAGTGTTCCTTCATCTTTAATAAACAGTAGTGCCTCAGGAAAACCATCAGTGAACAGCCACAGTACTAACGCATCAACTAATACTCCATTATCAAGAAGCCCTTCAAATCCAAGTACAAATTCCTCAAGCAGTGTGAATATTCAGACATTCATACCATCAGTGCATTCTTCAAGTACTCCTTCATTGCGTAACTGTGTACAACTTGATACCTCTAAGTGTTCATCAGTTGCTACAATGGAGAATTCCAAATTATGTTTGACAACAATTTCTACAAAAATGCCATCTTCTAGCCCACCATCCTTTACTAGCCCAATTATATCAGTAAATCATTCAGAAAGAATAGTTGCTGGGAATTCAACTATGACGCAAACAGAGGCCATTGAAATGCCAACAACAGGAGTGGCAACCAGCACATCTTGCACAAGCGTGCATTTGAATACAGCTGGTTCTCTGGCTGTGCCTAAAATGGCAGATAATCATACAATGCTACTTCCTGTATGTTCCACAGCTCCATCAACGACATTTGCTGCTTCAAAAACAACTATGGCAAACACTGATGGCACTCACATGTTTCTTGGCCTACATTCGATCCAGAATTTACAAGGTTTAGTATCGTCAACAACGAATGTACCATTAATGGCCACACTTCCTCCAGCATCATCAAATGCACCTTCCAATAGTTCAAATTTCAGTTCCCCATTGCCTTACACAGGGACTGAACAGTTGGTAATTGCTCATCAAGGAGGCATTCCAATTGCTGGACCACAATTGCTTCAGTGTCTTCAACAAGCACAAGGGCAACAAACAGGCTTGATGAATATGTCTCCAATTACTACCCTTAGCAAAGTTTTGGGTTCCACATCTGGTTTGACCTTTAACGCTGGTACAATTCTCATTGGAGGGAATACAGTTGAAAACTTCAATAATAATCAACAGAAATCCAGCTCATCTCTTGTTACTAATAGTACAAAATTCATTCCTCAACAAAGTGTTTTACTTCAGCAATTAAATTCTGGCTTACGGCGGTGTTCCACTGATTCAGCTACTTCTTCAATTTCTATAACTAGCCCCCCTCCAGTTATTGGTTTAATTAACCAATCACAATCACAACCTAGCCAAACTATAGCACAGGTATCATCTCGAAAAAATACCTCTCAGCAATCTATTGAAACACAAACTCAGACTGTTGCTATTGGTGTACAAAACACTGGTCAGAATTCTTCTGTTATTCCTAATATTCAGAACAATTTTCTTGAGAGCATCGCTCAGTCACATCCTAGTCTAATAGTGAACAAAGTTGAAAAAACAGCACAATTTACTAGTGTAGCAAATTCTTTGACAGGACAGGGTACAAAGAAAAAGAAGAAGAAAGTGGAAAGGCAAATATCAAAAATGGGTACAGGAGGTACTGTAGCATCAGTAACAACAATGCAAAATCTCAGCCAATTTGATTCTGTGAAGGTTTCTTTACAAGAACGATTGATTGCCAAAAATACCAGTCAAAACATAATAGTAGGAAATTCAACTTCAGTTCCAGTTACTACTGCAAAAGTTGCCTCAGAAACAACTACAACTACATCATTTTATGTCACTGCTCCATTTACAGTTAATCCAAATATAAAAGGACCAGCAAATATTACTTCAGCAACCACAACTATACCTCCTCTAACTTCTGTAAGTTCTGCTAATCAAAATACTGGTCAGATTTCCTCTGGTGTGTTTTGTCAGTCAGGAAATGGTGTAAGTACCACTAATTCTCATTTGACATTACCAGTTGTATCCGTATCACCACATTTAAACAAAGTGACATTGCAGCCCACAAGTGCTATTCCTGGAAATTCTGAACAAAATCAAATTTCTAGCAATGGACAAACTTGCAGTAATTCATCCCAACCACCGCCTTTGCAATTTTCACATCACCATGCTTCTTTACGCCAAGATCAACCACAGCATCCACAAAACCAACAGCAGTCTCAACAGCAGCAGTTACCATTACCAGCATCACAGCAGCAACAGCAACAGCAAGTTCATCAGCAGCCTCTGCCGCCACCACCACCTCCACCTCCATCACAAACAGTTCCTTCTATACCACCACCAATAGTATCAACAACAGCATCTTCACCAGTAACAGATACGAGTACTGCCGTTTCTTCTCCAATTACTACTACAACTACTGCTACCACAACGTCTACTATTACTACTATTTCTACTACCACCACCACCACCACCATTACTACTACTGCTACTCCAACAGTAGTAGCATCAACAGTGGCAGCAACAACTACATCAACAGCTACCACAGTAACTACGCAACAACAGCAACAGTCTCCTTCAGCATCCATTATAATGCGTGCACGGCAAGAGCAACTGACAACCCAGTCACCTGCTCAAATAGTTCATGTACCAGCACAGTCATCTCAATCAAATCTTGTAACAAATGTTGATAATAACCTTAACTCTCGGACCATATCAATTGTGATTTCATGTGCAAATAATCCTCCTTCAAATTCCAATACTTTGACTACTCTCTCTAAAACTGGAATGCATCCATCAGTATTACAAGTTTCTAACACATCAGCAATGAGCATGGCAACAAATGTGCAGATTGGTCAACACATGCCAGTTAATCCCAATGGTGTTATTTCAAATAACAATGACAATAATGCCAATAATGTAAATGGTAGCAGCAATGGCACAAATAATCTTGGAAGTTGTAACAACAATGGTAATAGTACTGGCAGTAGTAACATCAGTAATAATTGTGGCAACAGCAGTAATAACAATAGTAATGTTGGCAATAGTAGCATGAATATAAATGGTCCCAGCAGCTCAAGTTGTAATAATAACACAAATAACGCTGGTACTGGAAGCTCTAAAATTCAACCACAGAATACATCAATGTGCTCAAGTGCACAAACCTTGTTGCCTCATCTTCATAGCAATCAATCACATGTGAATAATGTAAGTCCTGCTCTGCCCCATTTGGTACCGATTCCTGTTACATCCATTGGAGGCAATCCTGGATCTGCACAAGGTGTGGCTACTTTTACTGGAATTCAGGCGCAGATTTCTGGTTTACCAGGAAGTATCTTCCAGAAACTGCACACCATTCATCTTTCACCACAAAGTCAGAAGGTAAATTAAAACGACTAATTTTCTCAAGTGGCATGATGCCTATATTTTCTTTAGCTGTTTTTCTTATAATGGCAGGGTTTAAGCTGGTGTAGATGGTGAACTCTGAAGTTACTTTGAGCTGAATATTGTTCAGTATTATTAATATTCTGTAACATAACTCCAGCATGAAATTTACATCCTATTTGTGTTATAGTATAAATGTAAAATTGAAATATTGCTACACACTGTTTTCCATAATAGCAATTTTCAATAATGTGAACTTTTTATTTATTGGATGTACACCTGTTGCTAGATTTCCCTAAAAGACAATTATTAAATTTTGGGGCAGCTTAAATCCTGTTGGAACCATTGTTGTAGTCTTATCAGTTCTGTTTGGACTGTTTAAGTTTTTTGTTTTGTTGTTGTTGTCTATTAAATTCTAGTATTGAGGGGAACAATTTTGGAGATGAATGATGATGAGTTAAACATTGTAAAAAAATGTTCACAAGCTGTCCAGCAGGAAAAAAGAATTAAGTTTTCAATAAGATATTAGGAAGTTGTTTATGCATGTTTGTAAAACCAAGCTCACGATAAGTTTATATTCATGTTTTTGTTCAATTTCTTCATTCATTCATTTATGCACAGAGACGTACTTTGATACATACCTTAGTGCAGAAGTTGTGAACTCGTCAGTAAGAGAAAATAATGTATATAACATATTTTGTATTTTGAAATGGGCTAACATGGTGTTTAGGATTTACCAACCATTTCATCAAAAGTTTTGGTCCCTTGTCCACCACTTTCTGGTTGTTCTGTTGAGATCAGCTGAAGAATTTGCTGCAGTGCAATGTTTCAAGAAGGCTGAACACAAATATTTTGCAAGTAAGAAATTATTGTTGGTGAAAAAAAAGAACTTTTCTAATGCATAATTATATTCAGAAATTCATTATAAAAAGAAAAATATTAAAACAAAGATAATGGTAATTGGAGATAATTTTCTTAGAACTGTGAAGAAGGCTCGTCATTGTCATCATACAGTGACAAGAAGAAACTAAAAGATTTTGTGGCCATGTGAAAAGTATGTTTTCTGAAATAAGAAACAATTATATACTCGGATAAATTTTGAAGAGAGTTCCTATTTTGATGCTATGCTTGCACGTGGAATCAAGAATCAATGAGTTGTTAAATTAAGTGACTTTGGCAGTTGCTTATGAGAAACACTGGTATGTGCCTGTATTTGGAAATACAAATGAGAAGAATGTTATAATTGTTCTCTTCATTTTCAGTGATCTTCAATGATAATTTTATGCCTTGCTTTCTGATATGCACCAAGAAGTTTTATGATTCACTGGTTTTTGAGTGTTTGTTTTTGCTGCATCATTCACCTTGTTCTGTGTTGAAGAAACTGTTGGTCTTCCTGTCCGTTTCGAAAGTGCTTCATATGATGGTTTCTTTTGAAACAAATTTAACATAAATGAGTGATATTTTATAATGTAAATATATCCAAACAACCATATTTCAATTCTAATTTAGCATTTGAGAGAGCTGATATTAGACATAAAAACAAATAAGATTCTACAATTGCTTGTACTATCTGCAGTTATCCTCGTAGGTAATTGTGACAAATTCATATGTATTATCATATTCAATGAACTGATATTTATCAAAAGAATTATTTCAAACAATTTCATTGATTCATAAGATTTATATGCTGTGGAGCAATATATTTCTTGTGATTAATGTTTTAATGTTCTTCAATTCTTTTACATGCTTAGTCCTGAAGATTTGAGGCCACATGTGCATACTTTGAGCATCATTGCGGTTTACTGCTGAAGAAAGTAATGAAATATTGTGATTGAGGAAGAGGAAACCTTGGATAAAGAGATTTCCAGTTTTTTAGTTCCAATCTATAATATTGTGAATGATTACATGTATTAAGTGGAAGTTTTATGGATATTATCATCATCAGGGACTTGATCATTGCATTTGCAAAGAAGTTACCAATTGTTATGAATTTTCATATTTTGTCATTTTGAATCTAGTTTTGCTTTCACATGAATTCTTTAAATGCCACCACAAATTACATACATTCTTGAAGGCAGTCTCAAGATTCCCTACTTGATTCCCTAAAGCTGCGAAACATTTCCTGGAGTTCTTATCCTCCTCCTGTTTCCATGAAGCTCTGCCAGTCTTTGATGATGAGAAGAAGGTCAAGTGAAGGAATATGAATAGTAATGCAGCATTGTGGGCTATTCACAAAAAGAACAACTAAAAGTGAGGGACCAGGGTCCATGAGCTGGGGGGGAATTAAGGTAAATCACTATAATATATGCCGTATTTGTGCATTGTTCATTAATTTGTTTGTTGACCCTGCACCAATACAAGTACTAATATCATTGGAGCCTTTTCTATAGACCATTCTGGGTGTAGTTTATCTTCACATTGTGAAATATTCCAATATTTCAGAGAAAGTTAAGGATGTGTGACAAAAAGTTCTTTGGTTTCTAAAATTATTTTATAGTATAATTTGGCATTTGGATTATAAAGGTCAATAATGGGTGTTTTGACAGTAGTACAACCTGCATTTTTATGGTGCATGATGGAGTACTTGAATACTATTAAAATGCTAGCGATTTCTGAGAAAATAAAAGTGCTAAAATAAAACTACTGTATGACCTTATCTGAAACTGTATCTGTTACCACTAGAGGATATTAAAGAGCAGGCAGCAAATTCCTTGAATGCTGCAAAAGAAGAAATTGTTTTAAATCTTCAAAATTCACTCAATAATATCAGAATAGTGTGCTTGATTTGTTCTCTGGGGTGGCCTGTGCTATTTTAATATTATGTTCACTTATTGTAGATGTTAGCTAAATCTTTTATTTTAACATCACGTACACCTTCATATTTGCACTTTCTAATATGTAAGACGGCTTTTACTGATCAGGCCATTCTTTCTAAAAAATGGTGTTATTTTTCTGAGAATACCTGAACCTTTATATTAAAAATATATTTTCTGTATTTTACTGTATTTTCTCAAATGTAAGCCCCCTACTTCTTTTTCTTTCTTTCAAAAATTGGCAACAAAAAATGAAGGGGGCTAATATGCTAATACTTCAAAATGCAGCAAAATAGTTTTTCAGTCTTATTTTTCAAACAGTTTTACAAATGGATAGATATTTTTTATTTCCA
This sequence comes from Acheta domesticus, assembly GCA_031308135.1. Lineage (NCBI taxonomy): Eukaryota > Metazoa > Arthropoda > Insecta > Orthoptera > Gryllidae > Acheta > Acheta domesticus. The sequence goes on along the minus strand of JAHLJT010008446.1, from coordinate 97,838,607 downwards.
ATATCCCACCTGCAATTTTCTTAGGACATGCTGTTGATGAAAAATACATGGAATTATCAGTTTTTAAACAATTGTATTGGAAAGAATACCAAGTACATACTGAAGTTTTCCAAAAATTTCATCCAAAAATCTGAGAGGACTTTCACTTGTGGTGGCCCTATGTTAAAGAAAATACATGATTACCGTAAACCCAGCATGGCCAGTATTTCCTGAAAAAGCAGGAAATGTCAGGGAATTTGACTGATCAGGAAACTTGAAGATATTGTAGAATTCTGGGAAAATTTTGAGATTAGTGTAAAAGTAGATGTTATTTCTTAAAAACATTAGTATGGCGTGAAATACTCTACAAATATGAACAGCAGAAATGTACTGGGAAACCTGGTAGTTGGGGTAATTAAGTTCCAAGAAAAGAGTAGCCACCCTGTAAACTTCATAATATTTTTACCCTTTGCCCTTATGCCAGAATTAGATTGAAAAATATTGGTATTGTGGAAAGGTTAGATTAGGGAAAAGATAATGTATGTTATAATTATTTTAAATATTTTGAGATTCCATCTTCTGAGGACAGTTGTAATTCAGTGAAATACAATTTTGGAGCTTCTGAAACTGAAATTTTCTCAGTATTGTTCTGTGTCAAATGCATATGCCTGTTTGATCCCTGAGTAACTGCCATGTTACTAAAAATGTTTATTATTTTCTGCTGAATTTATCTATCTAGAAATGCAGAAATAGTACCTTACTGGAATTATGTGAATATATTGTATGTATGTACATTTCAGATATGGAGCATTACTTCTTTCTTTTTTGTTTGCTTCCTTCTTTCTCATGATGTGTCAGTGTCCTTAACTTTTTTGGAAATTTTGGGGAAGATAGGGGAAATTTCATAATATATGCATGTGTGTATTTGTATAAATGCATACACAGAATGTGATGTCATATTTTGTATTGATACACACCCCATTTATGTATGTATTCCTTCTTTTAAAAGTAATTCATTACACAAATTAAATTCAAAATGCTGTGGGAAAAGTCAGACTATTTCTCTCTAATTAAACATGGTGATTTTTTAAAATTTTATCACAAGTACATTATTTCAAATACGGTATATATATGAACTAAGTTCCACATTCAAATTTGTAGTTAATGCATGATTTTAATATATTAGTTTATAGTTTGAATTTTAATCAACTAAAATCTGTTAGTTGCCCACACAACTTAAGTTGAGGTACAAGTTTGAATGAAAATATTTGTTATTGAATTGTTGAAAATATGTTTTTCTCAGTTATAATTCAGTTTTCATAGTTTAAAATTTTCATATTATAATTATTTAATTTTCAGTACCATATAAATAAGATATCTTGTTAGTGTGATTGCTGTAGGTGAACTTGGTTTCATATTTGATTAACTGTGTTACTATCTGTTTACAATGTTGATTAGGCAATGTGCTCTCAGCAGCTGAGATGCTGCCTGAATTTATTAATAGAAATTGTATTCAGAATGCTATTAGGGAACCAATGTACTGACAGTTGTATTGCCAAGTAAAATTTCCACGTATTGCACTAGTTAGGGAATGACATAGATGTCTTGTTTCGAATGAAGCCTACACTTACAAATTCAAATAATGTTATTTCTTTAAATATTTGTATGTGTGCCTGGTTTTTTGTGTTGCGAATTGGCCATGGGACCACGTGAACGTGTAACCTGGTGTAACCCACCGGGACTCAGTCATGTTTATTGAGGGTAGGTGCACGTTACTTATGGGGGGGGGCAGCATTTTCATGTTGAATCTGTTTCTACACCCAGGGGTGTTAGCCGTGGAGAATGAGATGAAATGATAATGATAATGATGATGAAGGATGAAATGGACCACCACAAACACGCATGGACGCGCGCGCGCTCGAGGCTTGACTCAAACCCGCGATCCTTTGGTTCAAGACCGGCCACGGCACTACTGCGTTAGCGATCTCGGCTACTTGGATCTTTTGTTATTATTATTGTTATTATTATTATCATTATTATTATCATTATTATTATTATTATTATTATTATTATTATTATTATTGCTGTACTCTTAAGACTGCCATGTGGCTATCTTACAGAATTTCGTTCTTGCGAGTTGTCCAGTTCTTGGTAAATATTACATTTGCCTTTCAGTAAGAAATCATTTCTTTATTGTTTGTAATATGACTACTAAAGACATGATTGTCATGCACTATCAGGACCATCATGCACAACCATAAGCAGCCAAACAGGTATTTTTTAAAAGTAAAAATAAATACCCACTATCAAATTATAACACACGTTTGGCACTGTACTCATTTGCCCGTGAGGTTTCATAGGCTACACTCAAAAACCAAAATTTACGTTCCAAATTCAAGGAATAACATTAGCCCGATCGATCAGGGAATATCAATTTTGGTGAAAATTCTGCCTACGCGGTTGCCGGTTGGGTTGTTCACAGATGGTCGAATAGATGTTTTGTCGTAAGCCAAAAAACCTCATAAAGGTCCCACGACACCCAGATTCTGTCCACATAGCGTGTTGGAGGAAGTAATTTTCTACTTATAGTAATAAGGATAGCAACTGGATTTATGTACTTTTTCGTTACTAGGGCCCTGTAACAAGAGTTTTGCCGACGGAAATTCGCCGTTTTTTCGCATAACTTTTTTTCTACTTAAAGCATAAAGCTTACTGCATAAAGCATAACTTTTTTTCTACTTCGCAGCGAGAAAATAAAAATAAGAAATACGATTATTACCGACCTCTGCTTAGCTAAACTGTCAAAAACCAATGACTAATAATGTTCTAATGCATATTTATCTGTTTCTGTTTCCAACCACACATTTAAACATTGCTAGAGACTTGGAAATAATAGAGGTGACGCCAATGTTTGACCCCTGCCGGGTAACATTGCCACTTTGCTTGCTTTTAAAAAAGCAATAAAATCTTTCAAATTATGGATGCTGTGACTTCAATGTTTTGAAGAAACATTATACTTTTGTGAAGGATTAAATTGTCAATACAATTATTGTGAAATTGATGCAACTAAGTAGAACTTTCAAAGAAACAAAGATGTGGCAATGTTACCCCCCCCCGTTACCTTATTGAAAAAGTGAATCATTCTTGTGCTTGTATGCCGTAAATTACTTACTCTAACACGTGTAGCCGGAATCCACGCTTTTAGGGTCCTTGTTTCCGAAAAGTTGGTTTACGGCAAAAGACCTGACCGTGGTCAATGCTAGGACATAAACCGTTCAGACTATTCCCTACAAAATTGATATTCCTCAATCGGTATAGCCGATTTTGAGAGCCTGGTAATTTGAAACGTATATTTTGATTTTGGGGGGGTTCTTTAAATGAAGCCTTCAAATTTTCCCAAAAATTGCTTCAATTTTTTTCCTTGGATAGAGCGACGTTTGGCACAGGTCGTCGTTGAACACTGAATTCACGAAAATTGCAAAAGTTCGATTTTTTTCGGAGTCTTCCTTCAGTTACAATATTGAAAATGGAGATAGTTTTTCTTCATGAAATCTGTTCAAAAATAGGTCTTTCAATAAGATAATGTGCATTTTTTCGAAAATGAGTTGTTAGCTTAATTTTATATGAAATATAGCAAATTTTTAAAAAGATTTTCTCAAAAACTGCCCCTTTTTTCTCGGCTAGGAAGATTATAAAAATTGCACAGGTTCCTTTTCGATGAATTGCAAATTGCAAAAACTATCATTGCAAATGTATCATATTAATGATAGAGATTTTTTTCCCTTAATGAAATCTGTTCATTAGATAAGCTCATATTATATAAGCATCTTGAAATAAGCTCATTTACAATTTTTTCAAAAATCGAGTAGTTTTCTCGTAATTTTTGCTCGAAGTAAATACTATAAAATTCTGAAAAAGGCTCCAAATTTGTTCGTAAATTTTTTTCTCGGGATGTAGGAAAGGTGTTTTTAAAATGCCCCTGGTCACATTTTCGCTGAAGTCTTTGGATTTTAGAAAAATTCAAAAGTTACAAGTAATGCGATAAAGTATATCTTGTAGAACCTAGTATTTTAAAATTTTCTTTTTAGATAGTGTATTGTTTTTGCCATTTAATTTCGTATCCGACTGAGTTAAAATTGAAAGGGTTCTCGAAAAAAAGAGCGTTAGTCAAAATATCCAGTTTGTGAAAACTGAGGGGGAAAAAACGTCCACCTTCCTAACTCACGTATTTTTCTTCGCTCTTTTTCGTTGGGACTAATGCACTTTAGGCCGAGTCGATATTATCCTCTGGTGCATAAAAGTCCACACTATGAGATGGCATCGAACTCCATTTTCGCAATTTTGGACTAATGCAGTTTTTCTGAGGAACCCTTTGATTAACAGTTTCGTATTTGGGTAAACTTTTAACCATTTACGTGTGTTCTGTAAACGAATGAGTGTTCTATATAATTTATATTACGTTACTTTGGTGTCAGATAAAAGCGAAGTTATTGTAATGCTACCGTATTATTTAATACTAGCAGGATGCATGCAAAAAATATTCTGCATTTTTATTTTAAGTGAAAATATGGTTCTTCGAACGGTCAGCTCTTGAACTGTTCGTTACTTCATCACACGTTTGGTATTGTGCTTGAGTAAACATTCTAATATTACTAAGCGTTGTTATTAAATTTTACAGAAAATCAAATATTTGCTTTAATTTTATCGTGGAATAGTATTTCTGTCAATTCAATATAATTTTGCTTAGATTTAAGATTACTGGTTATATCTGATCACCCAGGCTATGGAGTAGGGTTCCCTTGAAGAGCTAAATTTCTAAAAATGTTACACAAGATTCAAAATGTCGTTCATTTCAATCAATTCATCGTGTTAAATACGGCATAAGAAACATAATTCAGGTCCCATCTATCTCCACTCTCTGGCCTCCATTTCCCTTGTTCCCACATGTCCTCTCAAAACTCCTGTTTCCATAAAATTAGTTTGTCTTTGGGACACGAAAACCTGAATTTTAAGGGCCTCTTTCGAAATTTCCGGGGGAGGGCGCTTAGCCCTCCGCTCCTCTGTGCGCACGTCTATCTTTGCTTTCGCTGCGCAGAGAGTATGAAATATCTAAATACACTCCATATGGTAATGCATTGTATTAATATAACGTTCAGAACACATTCACGGAACTTAACCATTACAAAGCGAATACACTTCATCGATGAATGTAGACGTGGTACTAAAGTAAGAGAAAAATTGCGACACTATAGGTACGCTATCAGGCCCGTGTTAACGCTCGGGCCCAAGGCCCCTGATTTTCAAGGGCCCTCAATGATTGATGTGATGTTGGTGGTAGATGCGAGAATATCACTCAATCATGAGAATTTTAGTTTTTTAGTGTTAACAAAACTTTTTTTTAAATGGGGGAGTTCGGTAAAAGTAAGAATAGGGGCCCCAAAGCTGTTATAACGGCCCTGTACGCTATGCAACCTCATAAAGAAGTGACTGTAGAACACTGATAGACTGTGCAAAGGAAATTATCTTTAACATCCCTCCTCAATTTGAACTCTCATAAGTCTTCATATTTTGTTGTTCCAGCTTCATTGACAAAACTTGTTCTAGATCCTAGTGAGAGTCATCTTCCCCAGTGTGCTGACCATGCTCCCCCGAAATCGGCACCGACTGATGATTCTAGGTCTTCACTTTCTTGCACGTCTTTGGTGTTGGGAAACCTTAATGGCTGGTTCTTGTGGAACAGCAGTGGGCGTCCTCGTTTTCCGCTTCAAAGGATTGGGTCGACCGTTCCTGATCATTAATATCGTACTTGGGGAGAGTGGTAAAATTCAAAGATGGCGACCCAGGCTTGTCTTATGATCCAGGCCCAATGGCTCGTAGATTGTCAGCTTCCTGAATCCCGATCTGCGAGTCAATTTCTCTTCTTGGAAATGATTGGACCGTATCAGTAGGAGAGAAATATAACAAGATTTCGGAATTGAATTTGCCCGAAAGTGAACGTCCTTGGAAATGTAACCATTCTTTTCCGCAGGAATCCTCTTTACGATACCCTTTCAGCAGTTGGTGTATCCAATAAAGTTAAGAAGTTCGACTGTTTCTGTACTTTGCATCAGAAGGCGCACCGTACTCCCGAAGGTGCGCAGATGTGATAAATCTGGTCGTCCGGACAACTTATCAAAAGGGGTTCCATCAGGTAGTCCTTTTGTTAGGTGCCGGTTGGGGATGTCACAATGAGTACAGCCTCTGCCCAGAATCGATTGGCAAATAATGGACAATCTCCCTTTGCTGATCTTGTATTCTGCGATGCCGTTCTGCTGAGGTGTGTATTCTTCGTTCGCCCTTAGGAAGAAGCTGATGTAAACAAACCTGACGTATTCATTCGCCTTGCTCTGATTCTCTATCGCCAACTCCTCTCGCACTACTTTCGACCACGCGCGCTCGGTATAGTCAGAGATGGCTCGGAAAGAGGACCCGACTTCTGCAAAGCAGCAGGCAAATATTAACATTTCTAATACCTCCGCAAACGCATATTTACAAACATTAACAGAAACTACTTGATAGTAAAACTAATCACATCATTCTTTAAATACCAGTTTGCAAAGTAAAATGTTTAAAAAAAGCTTTACGAGAATGAAGTGAGCAAGCTAATGTCAATATCCAAATTACATGATTTCGATTGTAGTAACTAATATTCACCCTTTTATCTCATGCAAACAATTTACTTACGATCACACTGTTTCAGGAAGAGGTTCAATTCGTTCCATGTCTGAAGCAGGTGATTCGGTGCTGAAAGAGGAACCTTCTATGATGACTATCTCCTCCACGACACAATCACTGAAGCCATCTACCTCCCACATCCACCGTTCCTCTTTAAAAGTTTGCATAACTGCACTACACCAGAGTTTTGACGTCACTTTAGAAATACCTTGCTTGAGAAGTCCTAAAAAGTGCTATAAATGTATTTAAAACATTCAATGCCGCACGCTTTTTACCACTCCGTAAAAGTTAACTCTGCGGTGTTTCACTACGGAAGGACCTACAACGTTCTCGATTTCTTCAAGCGAACGTTTCGAACTGACAAAAGCTAACTGATCTGTTACGCATATATATATATATATATATATATATATATATATATATATATATATATATATATATCGCCTCCCACCGTGCGTGACCGGACCTGCCTCTGTCATCAGTTCTTACGAAATCAATAGCTCCAGTTACTACTGCACGTGCGTGGGTTTAAGTTCGCCTCTTGACTCTCACGTATTCATTTTTACCGCTAGTGCTGATACCAAGCAGGCGCTGGTCACATACTATCACCAACAACGATATCTCCTTTTCGGGAAGGGCTGGCGTGGAAACAACAGTCTCCTTATTTTGGAATCTGAGTTCTAGATTGTAAGTTTCCTCAGGAATTTTAACCTTGTGAGAGAAATGCGCCATTACATCGAAAACTATTTTCCTCTGCACATGAACATGCCTGAAGCTGTATCGCGTTAACTAACCAAAACATCCCAAAACACGTGCTATTTACATCCACTTTTTTTTTTTACTTTCCCGTATACTATACGCACGTACGTATAGCATAGGGAAAGTTATGTAATGCTGCGCGAAAACACGGATTTTCGGCAGAAACTCTTTTATTACAGGGCCCTGGTAACGAAAAAGTGGATAAATCTAGTTGCTAAATTAAGAAAAAATCTCCTAACACGTGGTGCAGCCAGAATCCCTATTTTGTGGGTCCTTGATACCGAAAAACCAATTGAAAGGAAAACGTCTGTCCGTCCGTCCGTGAACAACGATAGCGACTAAACCGTTCAGCCGATTTTCTCCAAAATTGATACTCCGCGATCGATTTGCATAATCTCGCGGCCCCTTGAATTTTAAACCGATATTTTAATTTTGGAAGGTACTTTATATGAAGCCCCTGGGACATTTTCAAAATTTTCAAAAAATAGCGCCAACAATTTTTACTAAATTTTGTTGTTGGATAGTCTGAAGGTCGTTTAAGAGAATGGCGTAGGCCTCATGTTGGTTGAAAACTCTGATTTTTCGAAAATTGAAAAAAATCAAATTTTTTCGGCATCTTCCTACAACTACAATTATGAATATACAATTTTTTTTTTTCGTAATTAAATGTGTTAATAAAACATAGGTCTTCAAATAAGGTTATGTTCAATTTTTCAAAAACAAGTATTTTTTTTTCGAAAAATTGTGTCAAACAGAATTTTTCTTTCAACCATTTTTTCTTAAAAACCGCACAACGTTTTTTTCTTATTAAATTGGGACCTGAGATAGCGTAAAGGAAGCTTAAGAGAGTGGTGCAGGTTTAATGTTTGTTGAAATGCCTGATTTTGCAAAAAAAATTTAAAAATTAAAAAAAAAATCGGCGTCTTTTTACAACTACAATTGTGAAGATACGGTCGTTTTTCTTAATGAAATATGCTCATCAAAAACAGATATTCCAATAAGGTCATGTTGAATTTTTTGAAAATATGAGTAGTTTTTCTATAATATCCTGACAAACATAATAGCCTGCTGTACATTTACTGCGCTTCGGACAGCTGGATGCGTCGTAAATTAGAATTTGCAATTTTGTATATTATTTCTTTGTTCGTTTTTACGTTACATTCTTTTGTTACACATTAATCTTTAAAGAAATTATTTCTTTTCAAATATTGGAAATAAAAATTGCTAGCTCGTTAAGGGAGTATCGACAATGCAGGTACGCAACAATTGAATTCCGTTCCGCTATCGCGAATTTCTGTGAATTACGTGTCATTGTTGTGACTCGATGGTGTAGACTTCTATGGTATCAGACTTCTTTTTCCAATACAAGTTTACAAAACTTTTGTATTATATTTTTATGCAATTGTGGAATTCACAGTTTGGACAACACTGCGATGGAAACAGTGAGTTGTTCGCACTGTGTAAGATATAATAATAATAATAATAATAATAATAATAATTTATTGAGTCACATATACAATTACAATCGTGTATGACGAGTCGAAGTGTCTTGGGTGGAGAGAGGGAAGTTACATTTACTGTCCAGAAGCAAAGCAAGGGGCCATCTCAGCATTTGCTCAAAGGACCAGGGAAACTGGACAGAAAAACCTGATCGAGATGGAGTCATTGCCCTAAGAATTATACTACAATACTTTTACAGGTAGATTAAGATATTATACAGTATATAATTATTTTTAGTAGCAAGATATTTAACATTTTAGGATTGTAGTTTTATGTTTAATGTAAAAGTAAAATTTACTTGTTACTGTCATTCTACTGCTACTACTTATAATAATAGTAATAGTAATAATAGTAGTAAAAATAACACATAAAATTGTACATAATATTAATTATCGTAACAGCGTAATATCGTAAGATATATAGGTGTGTTCACTCCCAGTCTAAAACTGAAGCTTATGTGAGGCTAGTTCTCACAGTTCTCGCGTATAAATGCTGCGATCCTTGGGTCTCATTTGGGCAAGGTCGTGTAATGTATGTGTAACAGCCACAGTTTAAGATGTCATCTTTAAGATGTATATCTTACACCGCGACTCAGACCGATCGTGCGCTCCGTACGGACAAGCGAGGAACTAGCGTCAAACTGGCTTCAGAAAATTTGCCCCAAAGGCGGCTAGTTAACACATCTATATATCTTACACCGTGGTTGATCGCTTCTTGGTTGAATTGGACGTTTTCAAATAATAGCTAAGATGTTAGTAGGTCAGAAAGTGCAGTATTTCAATTCTACGTAGCTGCTTCCAATAATACGGGAAAGTATGTACTGTTGTAGTACCTAGTTCTTGGGGTGAACAGAGAATAAATGGTAAGGCGTCGTTGAATGCGTGCATTCGGACATGTTTGTGTCTTTTTTGTTATGCTACTCGCGATACGACTTAAATCCAAAGATTATTGAACTTGCCGATATTTTGCAGCACCTGGATCATGTCCTAATTTTAGAGTACCCTAGGTTCGTCAGTTGTAACAAAGCACGATTGCACAGCGAAAATTGTAGCTATCAGGAAGGCTATCAAGCAACATCGTCTCCAAAACTTCCTGATTTTTGGAAGTCCATTTTTACTTTCGTGTATACTACTTGTACAGAGAAAGTATTGTATTACTGTAGTGAAACGTGCCGATTTTTCAATAGAATTTGTTTTGTGATACATACCAAAAAAACTTGGTCTTTTCTTCCTACATGTAGTAAATTACTTTCTCTAATACGTAGTTAGAATCAATGTTTTGTGGGTCCTTGATACAGAAAAAATCAATGGAGTATCCCGTTTAATATCTGGGCTATCTTACTTTGGATGCGTGTTATACTGAAAGTGAAGAGACTTACACTCTTTGTACATATTTCTTGATCATAATAATTATAACCAATGCTATTAGATGAGCTATAGAGCTTTGATATTTTAAAAGTATATGATTAAGTATGCGAGATTATATGCAACCAATGCACAAAGAAAAAGTTGCGAATGATCGTGTCTTAAAGGAGAGTACGGTCTCCTTTCAATAAAACAAGCGGACCTGCGGGCCCGCTCACTTAATATGCATTTCTGCAAAATCTGCGCCATGTATAAATATTGGAATTATCAATACGAAATAAAAATTATTCATGATAAACATTTTACAAACGACTACGAAGAAAATTGAAATAAAAGTATTCAATGGACTTTTAAGCTGGCAGAATGTAAACAGTAATTTGATTGACTACTTCCAAAAAAAGTAAACATGCTCAATAATATAACCTATTACTTTTACTGGGTACAGTTAACCACGTTTTTTTTTTTTTTGTTGTTTTTTTTTTTTTTTTTTTTTTTAAGTTAGTACTAAACTTCCTAGAACACACCCTGTTGTTCATTTAATGTTCGCTGTTGTTACGTGTAAGAGATAGCTGCAGTTTACCTGTCTTCGCGATTGCAAGTTTTTGCTGAAACGACTATCGATTGAATGGAATGGGTGTCAGCATTTCTTGTGCTCTAATTCTCTGTCCAAGTGGACAATGTTTTTCATTAACAGATACTAAATTCAAGCAATTAATGCATTTATTATATCACACAAGACCCGTTATACGAGACGAATTAATCGCCCTCCACTTAAATACACCAGAAGACAAAAGACAATTTTGAGTTGAGAACAACCATTGGCCCACGAAATGGGACGAGTTCATTTCTCCGAATGTATCACCATGAAGCATTAGAACAAGGGAGAACACGAGTTCTTCCCTCACGTACCATATGATCTTCGCCGAGGATGGCGCGCGAAGCCAGGGCGACAGCCGTTCGTGAACTCTTGTACTTTGTTATACTTTGGTTTTTCGTTCTTGGCGCACCAAGGTCACGGTCGAAAAATGGAGAAGAAAGTCTTTCTCCAATAGGGAGCTTAACGTCACTGCTGTGTTGTGACGTGGAAGCTCCCTATTGGAGAAAACCTTCCCTCTCCATTTTTTGTCTGTGACCGTGGTGCACCAAGAACGAAAAATCCAAGTATAGGAAACCTTCGCCGTAGCTAGCTTTTCTGAAGGGAATCCTTTCGTGAAAATTCACCTATACCCTCCCCTTGTCGTTTTCATGGCAACGTTCGTTTGCCAACGCATTTGCTTGCCTTCGCAATCACCCTGCGAAGCCTTTTTAGGCAAGTTACGCTGAATGGCCAGCGTTTAGGCCAGCACTCACGCTTCGATAAAATACGTATTGAACGTTGCATTCTTCGTATTAAAATTACACTAATATATACTATTCTCGGTTTTTATTTTATTTTTACTGTAGTTAGGCTTCGCGACTAGCTTAGAATACACAGCATTAGAAAAATGTGGTTTTGGAATTCCGTCTATGTACAACACGAAAGACTAAACTATACATAGGATTTTCACCAAAATTGACTTACGAATTTGAAATGAATATTTTAATTTTTGCAGTCCTACGAAACTATTTGGCAGGAATGCGACACATCGGCGCCAGGCACAAATGAGGACGGAGCTGGAGGCAACTTGCTCTCTCTTGGACTTCTCTCTCTCTCTCTCTCTCTCTCTCTCTCTCTCTCTATATATATATATATATATATATATATATATATATATATATATATATATATATCCTCTCTCTCTCTCCTCTCTCCATCTTGATCTCTATCATCTCTCTCTATTCAAAACGAATAAAAATGTATTTCAAAGATTGAGTTGTGCATCTTTGCAGAGATGCTGTCATAGCTGAATCGGCAAGGACACCGTTTACAGAACCTTAGTGCCAATCAGGGGAGCCCGAGAAATTGAGGAGTATGGGGCATAGAGGCATAGATCCATAAGGAATGGGTGGGGACCCTTATTTCAAAGCTCCACCCCCTCCTAGTAAATTTCAGACCAGAATTCGTTTTTCTATGCAACAAAAATGACATAGCGGTTAATTTAGATTTTTTTTTTATTTAATGAAAAACGTTAGGAGTCTCAATTAAGTTGGTGCCTGATGTAAGTTACCTCCAGCTCCATCCCTATTTCAGTACCCCTGGTACCAATGTGTTGAAGTCCTGTGAAATAGTTTTGCAGGTTCAAGTTGTATTTTAGTCTTATGTAACAGTTACAAATAATGAGACGGTAAGTGCTGTAGTAGCACACTTAGTTCACAATTTGTCTGCAGTATTGAAAAATCCTATGAGGTAATCATGAAGGTGATCATCTCCTTGAATCACATGTCATATTGGATATATGTAATGTGTCAGCAGAGGCACTTTACGAGTCTGACCTTTTTGAAACAGATGGTTTCCAATTCCTTCCCTCCATTGTTTGCAGTTGCTCAGTTCTGGATTATTTTCAATTCTGATGTGTTTATTGATATAATCAGGTCCATTCTCACCTTCCATATTTGTGTTTCGCTTGTGCATCAGCAAGTTGTGCATTGTCAAGACGAGTGGAGATGTGTAAAATTTATTCATTATTCAGCTGATTTTATGCTCAAAACATTCAAGAATGTTTTTCATATCCATTTTTGATGTGCCAAATGTTCATGTAGGGCTGTTAAAGGCAAAATTTGCGATGTATCTTTCTATTCTTGCATACTTCAATTTCAATGCTCATTTGGATAGCGACTAGTTTTTTAAAATTCATCAGTGTACTGAAAACTAACTATTGCTTGTTAAGAAGTAATTCCATACTCAACAATGAAAAATAACTCCTAAATTTGTGTTATTTGTAAATTTTATATTTTTTCCGTTTTGTATCCTTTGTGTAGGATTTGCAATGCTATGAAAAATGTGGAGATTTTCATGGAAGTAAAAGTTTTGGGCCCTGATACCTATAGAGTGTTGTTTGTTTTATGTGTCTGTGAACCACACTATGCCTAAACCAGCTTACCAGCAACCAGTATTTCCAGCTAAACGGCTATTCCCAAATCAATCTGAATGATGCCAGGGCCCCTTGACTTTGAAATTGATCTTAGTATTTTTAGGAGTATTTTACATTGAAGCTCCTAGGACATTTTCAGAACTTTCTCATAAACTGCTCCAAGTTTTTTTCTTTACTTTTGTGTTTGAATAGAGAAAAATACACTTATAAAGAGGCACAGGTCCAATTTTCATTAAACGTCTTGCAAAAGTCAAACACTATTGGAGAGAGATTTTATCAAAAACACCTTTCACAAAATTTTTTCTTTAAATTTTTTGCTCAGGTAGAGTAAAGTGCCCTTAATCATATGACAGGTCCAAATTTCATTAAAAACCTTGATATTTTGAGAATTCAAATTTTTTTCAGACATGTTTTATGCCTTCAATATTAAAACAAATTATTTCTCTCTTAATGCAATCTATTGCTGTATATTTTATCTTCAAATCAATTGATACAGCCTTTTCAACATATTAGTTATTTTTGTATAATTTTGAGTAGCATCATTTTGAGTGTTTTAACTGTTGACTGAAGTAGGATAGAAGGTGCAATATTATAATATTAAGTAACCATTACCAGTAATACTAGATAACATTGTGGCTCTCCAAATTAAAAAAACATTTCTTCAATACATTGTCTACAAATATTTTGATCTTTACTTTCTATTTGATTATTATTATTATTATTATTATTATTATTATATATCATGACTACAGATGTTATGAGTCGGCTGAGTATAAAATCTACTCCAGGTTGCAACCAGCTACCTAAGGAGAAGATCTAGGGACTGTCGGTGCCTCTACAATACTTTGCGCAAAATGTGGGCTGTTTCAAATAAAGCTATTTCTTGCACTTCCCAGTCTTTTGGATTACCTGGGAGTTTAGACAAGTTTATTATTATTATTATTATTATAAAAATGTAAAATTATATTAATTTATGATATTATTCAATGAAACTACATTTCAATAAAGTTGTATTTATTTATTGTTCAATAAATAAATGTAGGTTTTTTTCAATTAACTTGAGTTTGAGTAAAATTGTAGTTGATGTAATAAAATTATAATTTTGTGATATGACTACTGGATGTTCAAAGCTTTCATATAATTGTTAGTGAACTAACAGTGCAATGAAATTGTCAGGAAATTTTAAAGTTCAATTACACATTGCTAATAATAAAGCCAACTATCCTTGATGGCATGCTGTTTTCTTTTTTTCTAATTAGTATAAAAGTAAGGATGTGGTTATATTAATTCCTTGTATGTGGGCTTTGAAAAACTTAAACCAAATATTTGAGTTGATAATTTGCTTTAGTACATTTTACTTTTTAACAATTCTAATTACTTATTTAGTTCTGTCCTAGGATGTAAACGGTTAATCTATAAAAAATTTGTTACTAAATACAGATATTTTTTTTAGTTTCAGTATCTCTCAGACTTTAAATTGAGAAATTTTTAGGTAAACATATTTGATGTGGCAACTTGACAGATTTTACCTTATTTTTACATAGTACGTTTAATTTGTGTGGATTTTCATTGCATGCAGCCATTTCTTTAATTAGTCTCATACCATTTTCTTACTTTTTCTGTAGCAGTTGAAGGCAGTTCCATTTCAAATCCAATCCATAATGGCCAAGAAAAATCCAGCTGATGATGCTGCCCTTCATATGTTGTTCACCCAACAACGAATTGTGACTACAGAAAAGTGGTTCCAACTGTAACTGGCCAATCTACACAAGGTTTACAATTTGTAAGTACAATTTGTTGTGATTTATTATTAGGGGCCAATTCTGATGACCTAAAACATCACCAAAATGATCAATAAAATGCTCTTATAATGTTTTAAAAATGTTCTAAAAAGCAAAGAAAAATGACAAACAATTTGATCAAAACCAAGTCAGAGGGACAACTCAAGCTGTTGGAAATGTTATTGATGTAGTCAAGGCTTCTTCCTTTCGTTTGAGTGAAATCAACTTGCAAACTTTTGGTTTGGTCTGGAACAGGAAATCTTTGTCTTTAGTTATCATAAAATCTGCCAAACAGACAGTGGTGCTGAAAGGCGTCACAGGAACCTTTGATTATATAATTATATATAGCGATTGACATTTCAATATCTGAGCGAAGAAATTGAATGTGCTACCCAGGAATTCTGTCTAGAACGTTTGTTGCATTTCATAGATATAATTTGAAGCAAGTGCCATTAAATAGATGAAATTCAAAATGACTTTATTAAAATTTGCCCTCTGTTTATCATATATATTTACAAACAAAAACATGTTCATAATTAACTTTTTTAACAGCAGTTGTTTTTATTGAACAGTGTCAAGATAAATATAATTTTGCACTTTGGAATTTATATAGAATGTATATTTTACAAGCTTAGAATGACAAGGTTCTAATGTTCATATTTTATAAAAATGATATTGTAAAGACAAGTATCTTAAGTGGTTGGTATATACTATATGTATGTATTCGTTCACACACCAAATTCGTTCAAGTTGCCTGAACTGCCCCATATTCTGGTTTGTACTGGTAAATACCTAAAGCAGGGAGGGGAAGAAGAAAAAAAATATCGACCCACAAATTAGTGGGTTTCTGTTGTGGATGTTCTATTTCACCTGATCTTTTGAATATTTGTACAAAGAAACCTCTCTGAAAACCCAGCCTCTAAACCATTTAAGAGACCACCTTCAGGAAAATGTAAGAATATAGTTCACAAAACTTTCAGAACTTGAAGTGAAAATTGGGAATGTTGTTAATGGCATTTGTGCAACATTCCCTGTGCCTGCGCTTCTATTCTGGATAGAATCTGATGGAGGAGGGGATTCTGGGAATCGTGTAATAATATACTTTGGCCTCTGATGTGGTACCACAGCTGCTCATTTCATTTCTGGATTCAGTTTTTTCTAATGTGGCAACAGATGTGGAAGTGATCTAACATTTAGTTGTTTGAATTAACAGAGCCTTACCTTTCTTTTCTGGAAAAACATCTGGTATGGTAGAGTATCAATGTCTGAAGGTGGGGTAATGGATTTGCCCCCTTACACAAAATTTTGGTTGCGGTCCGGAACCTGTGCCCTGCACTCAACCAAGCCCCACTGCTTCACGTTTGTTTTTTTTAACAAAGAAGTACAAGAAAAACAAGTTGTGGGGATCCTATGAAATAGAAGGTGTCAAGCATACCCAAATGACATATTGATTCTACCCAAGAAAATTGAGGTTTGTTGCCAGAAGGCAACCCTTGGAAATCCTAAAACTAAAATACGTTAAAACAATAGTGAGTCTCAAATGGCATTTATGTCAAAGTAGACAAGAAGGCAAATTAAAACTTCATCCAATATTTCATTTTTCATAACTTGTGCACATATACTGAAAGCCTTTAAAAAATGTGTATTAGAATTTAAAAAAAAACATTGACCATTTTTTGATAAAAAAATTTTAAAAGTTGTCTCCAATAAGCAACAATCCCTCTGAAAGACAACTTTTTCATAGAACCAACAGTGGGCACCGTTTTTTTTTGGTTAAGGAAACATAATATTAACACAGAGAGTTTTAAACATGCTACTGTGTTGATGATACTGTTATAATAGAAGAAAATGAAAATAATTTGCACATGCCTTTCAATATCTAAATCAGATATGCAAGCATTATGTCATGATTAATTCAAAAAGATTTGAAGAACCATTCAACACAATAATTGTAATAAAAATTAAATAAATGATATAATTATTGTAGATAATAAATAAATAGTACTATACAGTAAAAATATAAAATAATTTTTAAATTTGCTTTATCTGAGATGGAACAGAAGGCTGAAGCAGTATCAAGAAGAAATTATCTAGTTTTCAATCCACATGTAGGGCAAAACAACAACCAAAAAAATTAAACTTATAAAAGAACTTATAAAATAAACTTATAAAATAGAAGGATGCCAGAATCATGTTTTATAAACAATGGCACTTTGTCTTTCTCTATGGCTACGAACATACAAACATAAAATAACCCTAGCCAGAAGAAGTACTGAAAAAAGCTTATGCAAAGAACTTACGGCAGATTTTAGGTGAAATAAGGATTGCATACATATGAGGGATGTCTACAGAAGAACAGATTGAAATGTCAACAGTGTAACCATGGTGAAAAAAGAGTAACCATAAAAAAAAGAGAGAAAAACCAAAAAAGAGTAACCAAAAAAAAAGAGAGAGAGAGAGAGGAGAGAAGTTGGGTTAGTTAGTCAAATGGTTGCAGTACATTAACAGAATAGACAAAATAAAACTAGGACATATTTAGAGCTGTACACACTGACAAATTGATAGGAAGAACAATAGAAGTCCTAGAAATATTGTTTTTGTGGAAGTGGAATTGGCACAGATCTAATCCATGATTGGAAGAGGAGATTTGAAAGGAGATCAGAGGGCAATGTCACAGCCTTTAATTTTTTGAATATTTTAAGTTTCATAATGAACAAAGATTAATGTAACTCAGAAAAAATCTATAAATCTCACAATCTATTATACTTCAAGATAAAATGATGTATGTGGTAGTTCGGACATGCCGCCCCTCCTAATTCACAACCAACTGGCCTCCACTGATGGAGACAGAATATAAGGTGACCAATTTGTTTTACAATGAAATGGAGGACAAAAAAATTTAAGTAAAATGTACAATGTAAATAAATTAAACATTTCATTAATTCAAACAAAAATGCACTAATTGTACTTAGATCTCTTTTAATGATTTAATTCAATGAGCATTTTTCCAATGAATCAATATTTTTTGTCAATATATCATTTTCTAACAATATATTGGAAATTTCAGAACAAGAAATATCCTTTGTATTGGATTTTACTGTAAGTGCTGCAGCTAAAGTGTCAACATTCAATCATGATTTCTCACTTGATTAACTACACAGATTAGTTTTAAAATATCAAGAAAGGACAGAACCTACAAAAGATTACTGTCCTCCCTAAAGGAGGATGATTGATCACTTTAAGAATTATCACACGTTTTTTTTTTGGCCTACACGCCCCTCCTGATCTGACTCTGTGTGATATCTTTGTGTGCGGATTCCTGAAAGATTGTGTATACGCCGCAAATCATTACATGAAAAAATAATTAAGGTACAATACACAGGACTAGGTTTCTGCAGTACCACAAGACATGCTTTACGGAGTGAACCAGAACTTGTTTAAGAGATGTCATGAATGCTTCACAGCTGATGGTGAGCAGCTCCAGAATCTACTATAAAATGAATACAATTTACACTAGCCAGTAGCGAAAAGAACCGTCGGCGATTCTTCTGACCACCCTCCCTCGATTTCGTTCGCTGAGGCAGAATCTCCACGCGACCGGCACATTTGTATAATGGTGGCACTCTGTTACAAAGCATAACAAAATTTCCCGCATAGGATTTTAGATATAGTAAGTAACATAGATAAAAAACTTAAAATGTTCCTATTTTTTTAAAAATTCAGCAAGTTATCATTTAAAATCTTGTCATTCTAAGAAAATATTTTCCTTTCATATAATTTGAGCATTTTATACCCTGCACAAAATGACTTATTTTTTTCTTTAATTTAACAAAATACTTGATGAAAATAATCTTTATATCTGATCCCCTTTTATGTTCTTCGCCTTGTGTGTGGAGTAGATTAAATGGTTCATTATATCTGGTGTAAGAAAGGAAACTGCTGAAATTACTATAATACCATCATAGGCATGCACAGCATAAAACCGGGGAGGGGACAAATTTTCTGGGCCCTTATATTCATTATAAATAGGGGATTTTGTGAAGGGTTAGAGTCAATATTGTCCATCTTTCAAGAGTAGATTCAAAGTTTCTTCACATTTTTACCTTCAAAATATATGAATATTTTACAATTTTGAGCATTTATTATAGGGCCCCCATTTTTTTTCTCCAAACAGTAAAAATTCATAAATTATTAAAAATTTGTTTTAATTCTTGGAAAATAGCAAGTCAATGGGTTAATGGCTACAACATAAGTGTTGACTTTTACAACTAAGTAAAATGCCAAAATTTTTCAAATTTTATATCCTAGGTAATATTATTAATTCAAATATATATAGGATAGCAGTAAATCAATAGACTAATGTGTCCTGTTTTTCTTCATTGTAAAGTTTACAGTCTATGTATACTTTCTATTCATCATTGTTATCAAGGATTGAACATGTTTTTCTGTGTAAGACTGAGGGGCCCCTTTCAAAAATTTCATTTCCCTCCGTTGATGCATGCCTGTGAATACCATTATTCGTATATACTTAGAAAGTATGTCAAACCATTGAAAAGGTGATTGGGTAATATAAAGCAATGTATATTATGAATGCTTAAAAGACCATTATGTGCTCATTAGTAATTATCCACTCGCACTACTGTCCTCTTTATTAATCAACTAACTTGCCACTTGTGAGATAAATGACTCTCCTTTTTTTTCCCCTCTCTCTCTCTCCTTCCAATTTTATATACGTGATTAATATGTGATTTTATTTCTTGCTACTTGTGACAGGAGAATGCACTTTTGAATGCGAATTGTATTGAGATCAGATGTGTAATATAAATTGTGCAGAAAATACTTATTATGAAGTTAAGATGCATATTATTAAAATTTAATATTCCAAAGTGATATTTGTAAGATTATACCTGAAATGAAAGAGGTCATACCTTCCTGACTTGATAATTAAATACCAAGTATCCTTAAATTTAAAATTTTTTCTCGTTCACACTCCTTCTTCTTCTCCTCCTCTTTCTCCTCCTCCTCCTTTTCCTCCTCCTCCTCCTCCTCCTCCTCCTTCCCCTCCTTCTCCTTCCCCTGCTTCTCCTTCCCCTTTTTCTTTTTATTCTTTTTTTTTTCTGCTGAGCAGGTGGCAAGTTATTAAAGTTGTCAACAATTTGCATCATCTTGACTCATTACACTCACTGGTGCTTTTATCATTATTTCACAATAGCCTTTATTGATTTTTTTATCTTACTAGATCTTTTAATATTGAGATCGGATGTTTGGGTGACCTATAGTTTTGTGAAAGCTTAATCAGGACTGGGAAATGCAAGGAGTTCTCTCAAAGTATGTAGGAAATTATACAAATGATTTTAAATAAATTCAAATTAGGAAACTTAATTTCAATAAAACTGTTTTGGAGAATGTGCTGAATCAAATTCATTGTTTAATGCGAGGGGGTGGCGAATCACAATGGCTGTAAAATGGGATATATGATTTAGGAGTTCGAGGTTACTAGTACTAGTGACCTCACAGCTGCGGTAATGATTATTGATAAAAATAATTGATAAAGGTTGTTGTACAAAAACGGTTGATGTTTCACATTTTTATTTAAAATATGAAATTATTATTGATATTTAGCATCATATCATTGCTGAGAATGCATTCTAGTTTTCTTTTGTTACAAGTAGCATCATTTTTTTTAATTTATTTTTTTCCTTGTTGCTTTTGCATGTTGTGTTTGGTGATGGTTACTATGATAATATTACCAATTTACTAATGCTCAAACTGGCAATGGTTGTTTGAATTAGTCAAGCACCACAACAAATCTGGCATCACTGGGAATCGACAACCAACAGCCGCAGGTTGCTGCTAATGTAACTCTTCTTCAAGGTCAAGGAAATATGGCATTGCTACATGCTCAGCTTCCACAGTTAGCTTCAGCACCAAGTAGCAACAATTCCTCTTCAGGAGGTGCCACATTAGTAGCCCTACAGTCTGCCTTGTCACTCTCACAGCAACCACAATCATCGCAGCCCTCAACACTAGTGCCATCTCAGCAGCAACCGGTGCAACAACAGCAACAGATGCCGCAGCAACAGCATCAGACGCCACAGCAGCCACCGCAGCAGCCACCGCAGCAGTCGCCACAGCAGTCACCGCAGCAGCAGCAACAACAACAGCAGCAGCAGCAGCAGCAGCAGCAACAACAGCAGCAGCAGCAACAACAGCCACAACAACAACAACAACAACAACAACAATCTGTACAGCGGAGGCAACAGCAACAACAGTTACATCAACAGCTATCTTCTCAGACTCCTGCACTTCAACAACCTGTTACATCTACACAGGCAGGACCACAGACTTCACCCTCATCCCAGCCATCACAAACTTCATCACTGCAATCTTTGCCCATCACCCAACCACAGTTGCTACTTTTACAACCGCAAACATCTCAGTTTCAAAATGTCCCTCAAGTTCCATGTCAGCAGCCGCAGCAGCAGTTGTCACCTTCACAATCATCCCTACCACAAAATAACCAGTCAAATGTTGGCACTCCTAAAACTTCTGGGGTGACTGCAGGAAATGTAAATGCAACTAAAAGTTGTTCTCCCTGTAGTTTGCGAAAAAAGTACATCTCCTATCCAGGTACAAGTGAGTATTGTTAATTATACTGTTTTAAATACTCCTTCTTATGATACATGTAACTACAATTTTGATTTTGTTGTACTTTTCAGGTTGGAACACAGACAGTGTTGCCTTGTGAAGTGTCACCCAATGTTGGAGGATCTCCTGGAAAATTGCCCTGCAGTGTCTCTCCTAGTGGAAACAAGATCACCAAACCCAGTTTTTTCACCTAATAATACCAAGTTCAGGTGGTGTTTGCACCTACCAACAAAATTACGCAATCCACCTTCTCACCAACTGGTGTTAAATCATCGGCAATAAAGTTCAGAGTGTTTATGTGTCTAACAAGCAATAATAATAATAATAATATTAATAATAACAATAATACTAGTAATAATATTAATAGTAATAATATTAACAACAGTAACAGTAACACAGTGGCACCAGTGGTAACAACAATTTAAACACTAGTAGTGGTAACAAAACTGTAGGAGCTCCAGTGTCACCTCCTGCAAACGGAATACCAAATAGAGGCGTGAAACGTCCAGCTAGTAGTCCTTTACGACCAACAATTAGCAGAAGTGACTTGTAAGTAATTTGTTACTTTCTTTATGCAGCATTGCCTTATGTTACTTTGCATCAAAGCACAGTTTAAAAAAGTACTGTATTCATGTCTTTGTCTAGAATTGAACAACAATTAAAGACAGATCAAGCAGGTGCTTCTGTTCCGGATACAAAATCACCATTTATAAGCACTAGTGATGCCTGCAAGCGATTAATTCGCTACCATGTTTTCAATGAAAAAGTATTGAGTCAGCAGGACCTGGAGAAAGCAGATGAATATTTGAAGCAACAGCAAGCATCTTCTTGATAAATTTCGTCAGATGATGAACAAATATCATTATTTGCTTCTAATGGAAAGCACAGTAAGTAATTAACATGAAGTACCTCATGCTAAAACTTGACTAAATAACTCTCTTTGCAAATAAAGTTCTTTCATTTAAACAGCAGATTGTTGCTCTTGCGAGAGCAAGTTTGAGTTAACCAGATGAATGGTTGAAAACAATTAACACTTGCAGTCTTCACAATTAATTTAGGTTTTTGATATTTGAACACACTTCTCTTCCTAGCTATTGATGTATAATTATTCTGCAACTCAAAAGTCTCACTCTCTCTTTGCTATGAATGATGACAGCCAGCTCCTGCTGAAAATATATGACAAAGAAATGTGCTAATTGCTGGATCATGTGAGCTTTCAACTCAGAAACTTTTATTTTCTTTCATTGTGAATGTTAAATGATCTAACATAATTGTTCACTCTTAAATTAGCAGTTGGGTCACAGCATAATACTATCTGATAAGCTACTGCTATTTGTGTTGCCTGAATATCATTGACAATTCACAAACCTCAAGTCTCTCTAAAAGCACATTAAGTTTTGAGCTCAGAGTTATAGCTTCTGTGCTTACAATGTAGTATGATTTCAGTTGTGAAAGTGCACATTTTAATAACTTTACCCTCTTAGGTCCACAATTATTGCATTTCTTTATTGTACACTTGATATTTTATGCCTGTGGCTGAATCTTGTACTTTTTATTTTTTCTTCTTCTTCTTTCAACTAAGAATTCAAAACTTTAATTTTTTCCCCCTTGTAGCGAGAAGTAAATACTTCAGAATTGGTCATGATTGATAGAATGTTCGTAGGAGAAGAACAAGGAGTTTTAGAAAGACTCAGAGAAGAGGAACGAAAAGCCAAAGGTAATCAGGTAGTTGTATCATTTTGTATTTTAATCTTTTTGGAGTATCCATGTGCTAAAAGAAATGTAACATTATTTGAGGGGAAAAACTTCATTTCCATTAACGAAAAATGAGTTGAGTATGGATACCTATATTTGTTTTGAAGGGTAGTGTTTATCTCGCTCTTACTCATTCCCATTAATTTTTTTAAAATGTGTATTATCATTTTTTTTAATTTCCTTCATCATGTTTACCTCTTGGATTTACACAAGCTTTGTCTTTCCTTTTTTTCTTTTTTCTTTTCATATTCTCTTCCTAGTAATTTTCGTTTTATTAGTGATGGCACTGTAAGTTGAGGTACCATAGTGGGTAGGGTTGCGGTTTTGAATATGGCGTATGTATTGATGTTTTCATTTATTAGCAAGATGTGGTTACATATTTCAGGCAGTGTCTAGAAACACCATCCTGGTCATAATAATAATGAATGTTTTTTAAGATTGCATTTCACAAGTATCATATTGTTGATATTTTTCATTACGAGCAATCTTCAAACTTGTAATGACAAAAAGATGACAGTAATAAACAATAAGTTTATTCCTCTTCTTCTATGAATGTCATTAATAATTGAAATAAACAGATAGTTCCTTAAATTTTTGACTTTCAATTTTTTTATTTCCTATGAGTAACAATTGTGTTGCAACGAAGTTTTATGCAACGACGTAACATTTTGGCTGTAGCTCAACAGCCATCCTCAGACATCTGCCTTAAAAATGAAATATGAACATTTAAAGAGTTGACAAGTTAAAGAAACTCCTTAAACATTGAACATTTAAAGAGTTAACTTAAAGGGTTATTTCAGTTGCCAACCACTAAATGCGCATTTCGTCGGTTTCCTTCCTTTTCCCGATTTGATTGGAATGCTTTTAAAGTTTAAAAGGGTTTCAGCACCACAATGTAACACTCCCCCACCCCCCGCATTTTAAATAAAGCTTTTAGCGTGCAATCTTTTACTATTTAATACGCAGTTGGACCACAATGAATACGACTACTGGCCCAATGACCAGCATTCGACTGAAGCAAGCTTCTTATGCAACAAAATTCATACGATAACATTCAGACAGTGAGGAAAGTGTCATGAACAAAGACTTATTGCTGTACACCTCATCAGCCCTTTCTAAAGGTCCCCCTAGTATCCGACCTTAAGTGATCCCAAAGCTCCTGTCACTCACGTCTTGAATGCGAATAAATCATTAGATGAACTTTATGTAGGAAAAAATTCATTTTATTCAAAACATTGCATTTTTAATTATTAATATTTGTTGTAATTTACATCAATTTTGCAAATATTATTAACAATAATTTTGATTAATTTACCTCCATTTTAATGTATATGTAGCCACTTTAAATTGGTCCACATTGGTTAATATTACAAGTTATTTTTTATGTGCTGACTTTCTGTTTTCATCCCAACATTCGTCACTGAATGTGTATTAGCTGTAATGCAGACCCTCAGGCAGAAGAGAAAAAATGTCAGATACATAAAAATGTAAAAATACAAAAATATAATGCATGATGTTAATAAAAAAGATGGAGAATAAAATAACTGTTCGTAATTTTTATATTTTTTAGGGGAGTCTGGAAATAGAGAAATTTAATTTTAGATATTTTAAATAAGTATTATTATGACTGTATAAATGTCATTTTCATTCCAATTCATATGTTGTTGTTTTGTGTTGTTATTTTTTTCAGAGGAGAGTATCTACCAGAAGGAAGACACTGGCTCTGATGGTCTTTTATTAACTGCAAACATCAAAACAGAAAATGAAGACTCTGGCTCTGGAAGTCAAGTTGGTCCATGTTTCAAGTGCTAGTGATCTGAAAGAGGTACGGGTTGTGGTGCAAGATGTTATGAAAAATGAATCTATTAAAAGAGAGCTGGAAGAAGATAAGAAATTCACTGTAGTGAAGAGAGAAAAATTGGATCTTGAAGATAATTCTGAAGAACCATATCATCAAACTAGCTCATCTGCATCAAAAGTAGATCAAAGCTATGATGAGTGGGAAGAAATTCAGAAAGAGTTGAGTGTATTTTGTCCCTAGCGCTGGAGTCAAACCAGAAAAAATGGATGCTTTAGATAATTCTGTCAGCACTCTGCATGGTGAAAAATAACTCTGATACATGTGCTGAACTACAGGACTCTAAACTTCATTCAAATAATGTAAATAATGCAGATGCTAGTAATACATCTGATTTTGCCTGTGCAAATTCTAATATAAGTTTAGATATCAATTTTCAGGAACTATGAAACAACTAGAAGTTGTACACAATTCTCCTGATAGTACATCAGCACATGATTATCAGACTCAAAATGAAGAATCAGAGAAGAGCACTATCAATAACACGTTGTGGATTCTACTGATGAAACATGATTGGGGCCAAAGAAAATTTCCTATTTCAATTGGTGGTTGTTAAAAAATAGAAGTGGTGTGGGGTGGGGCCTCGTGATGAAGGTGGGGGGAGAAAGTAGTTCGGGTAAAGTGTATGTGCATGGATATTCGAGTAGAGTGAGTAGTACAAGTGAAAGTGAGGTGATTGAAATTAAAGAAGCCTGTGATAGTGTTGAGAATACATTGACCTTTTTTGCCGAAGAAAAAGAGGCACACAAACATTTAACATCTTGTTTAGTTCCATCAGGAAATGAAGGCACTCATTACGTTCGAAATGTTATAAATGAAAATACATGTGATGATGATGATGAAATTAACGCTCAAGTTCAAAGTGCGATTGATAGCATATTAAATCTCCAACGTACTGAGGGATGGAGTTGAACTACCTTCTAACTCAGTAATAAACACATCATCCGAGATAAGTGACTTAGATTTACAATCTGAGAGTAGATGAGACTAGACACTGATGTTAAATCATCAGAAAGTCGAACTTTGTTAGTGCACAAAAAAATAAAGGGTGATGTAACCAGTTCACAAATGCGATCTCCTCTTGTTGAATACAGTGGAGAAGTTGATTTTGCAAGTAAAGGTAGTGATGTTATAGTTACTAATGGTAGGAGTGTGGAAGATGACAGTACTTGAAAATGCAGACTCAGCATTGGATGAAGCTGTGAGGATGTATTTTAACATCCTGACCTCTGGAAAAATATTGCACAACCTTTGTTGGGTTTTTCAAATGCACAAACTGCTCCCATTTTTAGTTCAAACTGGTCAACTATGTGCTGAAATTGCTTATACATTTCTTTAAGTGAGGAAATCTGCAGCTGTACCGGTCCAAGAATTGTCAATTAACCATTGATGTAATGATCAGTGTACAGAAAATAGCTGCAGTTTTCAATTCAAATTGACCAGACATGATCATAATGGAAGCAATCTAATGATCAGTTATGGCATTTTTTTGCAGAGAAGACATTTTCTGATCATCTTTACTGAGAGTTTTTAACGCAAGTCCTCCAAATGGTACTGTGACTTTGTACCTGATTTTCTCATTAAGTGTTCTATGTGGAATCTACATATTGTAGAAAAGGAAAATTTATAAATGTTTCATTAAGTTCTGTTAAAATGTGATTTTGAGGGTGTATTTGATCCATTTACAAATATATATGGAAATTTTTAAATTTTTTACATGTTAGATGGCTTGTGTAATAGCTACATCACTTCCAGGCAATTTAAAACAGGCCTATTTAGTATTGAAGTATTTTGAAAAGGGACATAAAATGATACTTAATTATGTAATAGTTACATGAGATGCAAATTTACTGTGAATACTTGCTTAAGAAGATTTTTCTCTAGGGACCTAAACAGTTTCAATGCCTTATGGGAACTTACCTCTCAAGTGACTGATCATTTTGTCAAAATATAATGATTTGATGAACCCATTTCAAAAATTAAAGATTGCAAATAAAGAACTTAAACTATTTGGTATTGAGTTGTCAAATTTGAGCATTATTATTTTTGAGCTAAAATAACTGAGTAACTTTTTTATTTTATCTAAATTTACTGCCTCTCAAAAAAGAAAAAAGAAAAAAAAGTTGATCATATAAAAAACTTGACATAATATTTCCATCCAGGCACTTGGTTGAGCTTTCCTTTTTTTGAATCGGATATTGTTATTGTTTACACTTCAGTTTCCTTAGTGACATTCCAAATAATGTGAATACTGAGGCGTTACCCAATTATCAAATTAGTTATAGCATGATTTTGTGTATTGAATATTTTGCAGAGTAGCCCATTCTGAAAAATTCTTTGATTGAATTTGATTCATCATTAATTTACTGATATTCTGTGAAACCATTATGGGAAGACAGCATGAAATTTAATTAAACTTTTTTCTGAAAATATTTTAATAATGTATTTTATATTGTATTGCAAGTTTGATTTCTTTAAACATGGGATGTACTTTTTTAGTTCATTTTCATTTTATAATGGTGATAGTAGGTTTACTTTATTATTGAGAAACTTCTAATTTGTGGAATAATTTTTACTCACCCTAGAGAATGTCTTTGCTCTTCGTTTCAATATGTACTGAATCATACATAAAAATAGTTTTAAACAAAATTCAGCATAGAAGTATAATTTGGAAAAGGCAATGCCATTTATTGACAAAACCATATTTTAACCAACTTAAATTTGTGATATATCTTGGGTCACTTCTTTTTCTTTTATTTTTATTATTATTGAGAGTATTGCTGTCTATTTAATGTGTTAAAGAGTTACTAGTATTAGGATTATTTGATATGTGCAGGATATTAGTACCTTGTAATATTTAGGTAATTTTCAGTCAGTAGGTATATTTTTAAACAGAAGGTACAAGTGAACTCTAAATTTGTATCTTTTGGTACTTCTTTAAAATTGGAGTATATTCAAATTTTATCAATTTGATGCTGTGATATTACAATTATCAATAAACTATTATTTAATTTTTTGAAATATGACTTTCAGCAACCTGGTCCTATGTTCCTAGAACATTTCTTGCTGTTTTCAAAATGCAGTACACAGAATCTGTGAGTGCGCCAAAGCAAATGAATTTACCCAGAAAACATAAAAATACATTTTGTGTGGAATAACATTATTTGATGATTATTCGTGAATTATAATCCAGCTATCAGTGAATTCTAATGTAACATTTTCACAAAATAGGATTTTTTGTTTGGAAATATTAGATTAAGTATTCTTATAATAGGAATTTGGAATATCATTTCAGTAAGAATGAAAGATTATATTTGTTATTCATTGTTTACTAAATTATTGTTAACTTTTGTTTACTGAGTTTGTGTAGGATATCAAGAAAGAATAAGAAATTTTGAAAATTAAATTTATCAGTTTTAGAAGGGAGAGGATATACAGAAAAAGTAATGATACAGAGGTGTCCTCATGACAGCTTTTTTGTAATTGAACCTTCTTCAAAATGAATTTGTATGACAGTTGCATAGTATCACATTTACTAAGCTCGATTTTGATTAGTACGTTAACTTGCAATTTTAAGTTTGTAATGTTTTCTGCAATTCCTATCATTTCTAGTTATCATTCAATTTTATTATTGTGACTTGTTTATTCTTGAAAATGTGACATTGGTTCTATTGTGATTTATTTTGTGGCTTCTGGGCACACTTTACATTTGGGTAAGAACCGTACAGTTTTATCCGTCTGAGACTATAATTGCTCCTAGGCTTATTCACAGGGATATAAGTACATATTGAACTCAGCTAATCTTAACCATTGCCTCAATAGATCCCCCTTAGTATTGGTCCCAGAGAAAAACTAGAATGGTAGAACTATACATTTTATTTATTTATTTAATGACTTCAATATCACTTTACACAAAGAGATTTTCCTCTTCCAGGATATTTATTATGAATTAGTGACAACTGTTTCTTGAACAATTCTGGAGGAAAACTTCAAAATGGTTTCTTCGTGGACAGTTGTCAGAGTTTCCGTTATTTAACCTCAAATGGTAACATTTTTTTTACGACATTAGTGATTACATCAATCTGAATCTCCTCTATATGTATTCTAAAGTTATTAGTAGATATTGAGCAGTAAATATTTTCTAATTAATTTTAATTTATTGTGAAATATTATAATAGTATTAATTAATCAAAATAAATTAAGTAACATGTTTACAAAGGTATGATTATAAAATAATGATAATTTTCCTAAATTACTTAGAATATGAAGAGTACTCATTCAGAATCATGCTCATAAAAATATAATACTACATATATATGTATGTATAGTACTATGTATACAAACACACAATGTTTACACTAGTAGGCTGAGAAGGAATGTTACCAGTTTGAGATAGAAGGTATTTTGGATGTATGTGTGTGTGTGGAGAACAAATTAAAATTGTAGTTTTGGGGAATCAAGGCAATGCTGTATTAACTATTTTGTTCATGAAAGTGCCAATAGCAAGCATTGAGATCAAACAAACCAATCCGATGAAGCATGTATTTAAAATTATCACTTTATTACTGTTTCCTCAGAAGTGCTCGTTGATTCTGCTGTTTTGTTTATGGGGAGATTTAGAATAATTTTGTGGACTATTTTATAAAGACAATTTTACGAATGAAGTGTTATTCTCCTCCATTTTACTCATTCTTCTACTCCATCCCTTTCTGCTTATTCTCCTCCTCCTATATTGGTTTGGTTAGGGTTCAATCCCTATCCAATCCAAGTAGATTCGTAGTGGACAAAGCAAGTTCAAGAGAGGTTTCACTCATCTCTCAATCTATCTTCATGCTATTTACCCACATCATCATGTTTTATCTCAACAGAAGCACTATGCTGGGGATATCCAACAATGCCCAAGTTGTAATTTCTAGCTTCAAAGCTACAGTAATTGTGTCACATGTATTTCTTGATATACAATTATTAATGTTCAGTAAATCTTCCATTTTCTGGGGTAATAACAAAGAAAGGGGTCCACGGAAAATTGGAAACCCAGATAATAGGAATAATTTTTTAATTGGTTCAAATGTGTTTATCAAAAGTTAAATTAAGAAATATATAAAAAATCTTATATACGAAAATTTACAATCTATATATTAAGTAATGCAAATCAATTTAGTACATATTACAATTTTATTTGCAGAAATAGTCAGTTTTTTGTTTTTATTGTGTATTTTATTTCTATTTTTTGTCTGCATTTCCCAAGATAAATTCAAAATACATTCCCAAAATCATTCACTAAATTAAGTAAATCATCCCAAAGTTGCAGACCCAGGATAATAGAGGTTCCATTGCATTTGCCTTTAGAAAGCAAAATATTATTTTCTTTTCGAGATCGTACACTAGAAACATCTTCAGTATTGTATTTCATGTTTTAGATTTTCAACTGTTTCTTTGAATTACATTTTTATTACCATTTTTACACAAAGAGAAATTGTTTTTTAAAAAGTGTAGTATTTTATGTGATACTATTGAGATGAGGTATGAATTGTCCGGTTAGTTAAATTGTTGCCATAATTCCTTCTTTTGATGTGTTCCAAATCAGTATCTAGTTTTTGTAATTTTATTTGTAAATCTTTAGAAATGATATCTGTTTAAAACTTTGATAATTGTAACATTTTACTGTAAACCTGCATAGAAACTACCTTACCTCTGATTTTGATTTTTGAAACTTTTATTTCTAAAAGCTGAAGAAATATTTCTTGTTGGTACTCTGACCTGAATGAGCTTTAGATTTGATTACAGTTCCATTTTACACAAATTCCAGTTTGATTCAAGGTCCATTAAACTGGAATGTCTTATAACTGGCAAGAACACAAAATAGACAGCATCTACTTCAAAAATGGTCAAATATTTTGGGGTCTGTGGTTCAGTACCCCTACATAAATCTGTTTTTAATGATAAATGATTATATAGTTAAGAGCTCTAGGAGTAAATGTTTTCCCAACATGAAGGTAAAACTGAGAGTTTACAAGTTTACAATTTTGTCAAAATCAAGGATTAGGTAGTTTCTGAGCTAGTTACAGTTTTCAAAATGTTATTCACGTCAATGGAATAATTATAAAATTTCCAAGTGAAAGAACTGCAGCAGGCTGTAGTGTAATGTTGAAGATTCATTGCTGTGGAATATTTTAGTACCACTTTTAATTTTATTCAATTTTGATTTCTAAGCTTCAAGTTTATGAAATTCATTGAAAACTGTTGCAATATCATATCCATATTGTTTTCTTTGTTGTGTTTTTTGTATGAAAATAGCTGGTTTAAAATAATATTTTCTGTTACTATATGCTAGTGTATTTCTTCAATACTTGTGGCTTGAAACATTTTAAGATTGTGTACCTTCTAGTAACACAAATAGAAAAGACGGTCAAAGGGTGATTACAGTGAAACCTCTCTGAATGACCACTCCTCTCAGTGACTGAATTTTCTTGGAAAGGACACCCATATTTAAGATGTAAATCCTACCCCTGGTAACAGACCACACTTTTACCTGACCTTTTAATTGCAATTTTATTAATTTATCCCTTTTAAGAGATCACTGTCAGGAAAATTGCAAGAATACACACATTTTCATTAGGCCCTCTGCCTGAGCTTCAGAGGAAAGCAGAGTATCCAGGAATTGTGCAACAGTATACTATGGCCACTTGTATGGTACCACATCTTTTGCCCAAGTTCAGTTTCATTTCTTCGAATGTGATAGCAAATAGGAAAGTGACCTAACATTTAATTCTTTGAATTAACATAGCCTTCCTTACCTTATCTTACCTTCCTGGAAAATCATCTGATGTGGAGAAACATCAATGTCAGAAATCAGGGTTATGGACTTGCCCCCTGGCACGTGAATATTTGGGTTGCATACAAAATCTGTGCCCAGCACTCACCCAAGAGCTAACCCTGTTTTTTATAATTGTACAAAGAAGAGCAAGAAAAGAAAGTTCTGGTGTTCCTGTAATAAAGAATGTGTGGCATGCATATGCTAATATATTGAGTCCACACAAGAATATGGAGGTTCATTACTGGCAGGCCACAATTGAGAATGCTAAAACTGAAAATGATTTTAAAATTTTCAAGAGGAGATATGAAGAATATTTTTTAAAAATAAGTTTAAAAAATTGGTAAATATGACTGAAAAGGCCCTTACATAAAAAGTACCAAAAATTTTGGCGAAACGTTTTGTTTTCATAATTTGTGCACACATACTAAAAGTCATTAAATATGTTCTTTAAGATAAAGTCTAGTAATAATAGACTATTTTTTTGTAAGAAAAAAATCCCTCAATTAAGCAACCATCCCTGTAAAAGACTACCTACTTTATTCATGGAACCAATAGTGGTTGCATAATACAAATTTCACTGTTGATCATAGATCAGATATTTGTAGTATGCTTCACTTGAATGTTATACTTCTGTGACCATCAATCATTCCGTATTGAGAGTAAATATCTTGGCATGAAGAGGAAAAAACAATCTGTCATGAAGAGGTAGTTTAATGTTGTACATGTTTATTACATTCTGCTTCTCTGATTTGTTATAATTATTCTACTTGAGAGGATATTTTCATTGCAGATGTGAAAATTGAGAGTGTTGTTTTACTTGTATATTAGTACACGAGTGTAATTTCTTCCTGCTTCTATTGGTAATATTGATCAATTATTGTAGTATAATTGCTGGTAATTTATCTTTTAAGTGATCTGATTTAAAGCAAATCCTTATTGCTTTAATAAGAGTTTATTCTAAATAGTGCAATCTTAGGGTACATATCACCCTAATTTTTGAAAATATGTTGATTGTGGAACTACGTTTTTATTACGTTTAGAGGAATGAGACTGCATGAACGATACAATAAAATGGAAAGCTCATCCTGAGTAGTGAAGTATTGAAGTACTTTTTATTATTAGCTTTTGGAATGTACAAAATTGTATTGATGTTGGTCTGATGTAAGATGGTAGAAATGATAATTGATTGAATAATTTTAAGGAGAAGCTCTCTTGAGATATGTCACTTAATTATTATGAATATTGACCAAAGAAGTGATAAGTATCTTCTTAAGCAAAAGTCACAGCAATCTGGATGTTGGTGTTGTAGAATGATTATGAAAAAGAAAGAACATGCATTATGTCCCATATGCCTCAACAATTTACACTCATTTTGTTGAGAGTTAGCTCATAATCTATTTCATCTGCTGTACTTATATCAAAAGAAATGAAAGTTAGAGATGTCAGTGAAGGGCTATTAATGTTATTTTGTATGCATTTCAAATAGAATTCATCAACACATCGGCATGGTTACTTATTTAACAATGTAAATAAAAATACGACGTTATTTAATTGTTTCACGTTTGTACTTCGCTTTTGTGAGGAGTTCCACTCACCTTGTTCCCATAGTTCATAAAATATAGAAAGTGTATTTGCATGTGACATTCTCAGCCTGACGTTGTAGACAGCAATTCTATGAAATTATTCATCAATTTTCAGCCCTTGAAAGAAAATGATTTTTTGTCTTTATCTTATGTACAATACAATGTTACTGTATTTAGGGTTGCCTTATTCCAGAAAGCCAAAATGCTGATACATACTTCCCATTGATGACCTTGATATCATAGACACTAGCTTTATATATAAGAATAAAACCTTTTCCAAATTTATTTCCTTTAATAAATTTGCTTGAAGAAACTAGGTGTAAAAACTAAAGTATAATATAAGGAGAAAATTGAAAAATAATTGACGTAAAAGCAATCGGTATGTTGCTGAGGCATAATTTTCACCACACCTAATTATTTTTAGCAAGTTCTTGTTACAGTTGTAGGAGTAAAACATGTCTTTGCATGAAAATAGTCTAAAATTAAATTTAACCAAAGCAAAGCCTTTCACTTGTTCTGTAGTTTTATTTCTTTCCTTGGTACAGAGAACCTTTGTAAGTTAAAAAATCTCTTAACATGTATTGTGCATTCCAAATTGAGGTAACTTGCGAAGAAAAAATTGCTGAGGAAAATATTTATTATGAGAAGGAAAACGCAAAGTGGGAGTTTTCAAACTGTATGCAGACTAATATTTTTTCAAAAATATAGGCAAATGGTAACCCTAACTATTGTACAGAAGGAGCCCTTCCCTCCACTCTTTCTCTCTTGCTCTCCTCTTTCTTTTTTAATTTTAGAATTTCACACTTCATACAGGTTTTATTTTAATATTTGATTTGAGTATATTAAAACATGCATTTCTGCTTTCTGTATGTTGTAACGTATTTCTTAAAATTATTAGGTGAGAAGAAATGATTGATTACAAAATGTATTAATGCTCTTAAACATAGTGATTAGTAAACAACGAAAAGTAAAGTATCCATTCATGAAGCATGAAGTGCCGCCTCATTGCAATTATATTAAAGAATGAAAGGTATGGAAAATTTGTTTCTGTATAATTCATAGATAAAAAACAAATTCTGTGCAATTCCAAAAGTTCATTTTTTCATTATTTACTATGATAGTGTTCTGGTGGTTCTCTAAATATACCTTTAGTGCAGACACAGATAATTATGTTAACATTTAAATTAATTTAGGATGTATTTTTAATTAGGTCCATTTTGAAATAGGAAAAGTGCGTCAAAGGCTGGTAATTATTCTCATGGCAAATTATATGTATAAATTTGCCTTTTATTTCTACCTAATCATAATTGGTTTTAAATATTTCATAGTATTTCCCCAATTTTCATGTAGTAATACTAATAAATTGTTTCATCTTAGATTCCTGTAATTAAGGACAATCAGTTCACCGAACTATTGCTATTAAACAAAGATTTTAAAGAAGTGTTTACAGCATAGTGTTTATTTTATTTTACATGACGTTTTGGATTTCAATCTTCAGGTTAACTTGTGTCAACTTCATAGAATCATTAATTCGTAAATTATTTTCTTGCCATGATTGGGTTAAATGCATTTCATCATTCTCTCAAATGCATTTTAAAAATCTGTCCAGTATTTTTTTTTTATTAATGGATGTTTCAAACTATTCTGTACATCACAAACAAGTTCATTCATCGAATTTCAAAGATCATCTGCTCCGCGCCATGACTGTTTAGCTACTTTATTCGACCGACAATTGTTTATTCAAAAATAAAAGTACCATTCACAAATTCTGCTCCCAATGAATACAGTCTGTCGCTAACACAATTTTTCAACATTTTCAAAGCAGTAGAAAGCAGATACTACTTTAAATAGATGCAGTCACTGGGCACGTGATCAGAGCTGTAGGTCTTATTTGTCGGAACATTTCATGAAACTTGCAGTGTTCCTGTAATTTAGTGTGTGAAGGCCGAGCATTATCCAGTAAAATAGATCTCGACTGGCTAGCAATCCCCCACAGTTTGCAACCTCCATTTACTTTTTTTGCTTGCTCCCAAGAGTTTCAAAATTGTTCATTCAACATTGGTGACATACATTTTAAAAACAAAATAAGAAAACTGCTAAGATGACAAATTTATATTGGAATCAATGACTAACATATTAAAGAAAGGGAGAATATGTAGTTTGGTTTGTTTTCAGCCATAATAAACTTTTTTTTTATCTTTTATAACTTATTTTAAAATGGACCCTCCTATAAAAACACATTGTATAATTGTAATAATAAACTATACAAAGTTTGGGTTGTGAAATTTTGAAGATGTGCCAAGTTACTAATATGCCAATATTTGTATGAATGTTCTATAATTTGGTTTTGAAAATTTGTGCCAAAAAACAAAATTTTATTCTAATTTTATTACTTTCTTTTTTTCTTTCTCTAATGTCAAAATGAATTTCTTTGGAATAGCTACACAATGTAATTTATTACTGATATGTAAGAAATATCAATATACTAATTGTTGCTGAAAGCCTCAACTTCAGTTAAGTTAGATGGTTATTTGATTGTCATTTGTTGTAGTACAAATTTATATTTGTTGCTTTATTGCCATCAGAGTTGATTTAAGTAATAACATAAATTATTTCTTTAACAGCTAAGAAGCAGTTCTTACTCCTTGCTCATAGCTTAGTTTAAGCATTGTTTATGGGAAAGAAGAAAATGCATGTTATGAAATTTATGTCAGATATAACATTGATTAGTTTCTGAAAGAAAAAAACTTGACTCGAGAGTTATTTACTTTGTATCTCTTTGTGGAAAGTGAACTAAATACCTTGGCACAGTTTTCAGTTATTTGTTAATAGTGTACAAAAAGGATGTATTTTCTATCATACTGTTTCTATTTCTGTAACTTCATATTAGATGTGTTTGTCATTTTCAATATTTTCTACTCATCTTTATGGTTTCATTAGAGATGTGATTTGTAGTGAAGTTTTTGTATTCTGTAACAGTGACTTATCTTGCTAATAATGAAAATATGTATAGAATTTTTTAAAGTAAGTTGTTTGTATATATGTAATTACATTAGTGATTTACATACCGTGCTCTATACGTAAACAGGTGTGTGCTTATATACACAAGCAATATCAGCATGTTATGTACACACTAAGGTCTCATGGCTGATGAAGTATTATGTGGCTATTACGCTAGTCTTTGTTTCTTAATATATGTGAGAATTGCCTTTGTTTATACACCCACAATATAAACTATACAAACTTTTGGCAAACCTAAAAAGCTTAAAAATTGATGGTCTTTAAAGTTCTGGATTTCTTCACTACTCTCATTTCCTGCTGTCTTCAAAATTTGTCGAATTTCTCTTTTATACATTTTGAAATTGTAAAATGTCAGCATAAAATGCTATCTGATCTGTGTAATTTCAAGTACAAAAGAAATAGTTATAATTATAAAAGAACTGGTGGTGAACAACATTTACTTAATGTATATAAATTGAATGTTCATCCTTCACAGGATGTACCATGAGTAGAGTGATCTCTCACAGGAAATAATCGTGTTGTGATTTATGTAAGTTCAAATAATAAAGTGGCAGATGTTTATTTTTTCACTTATTTTGTAGTTTTAAAGCATCAGTTTATTTTATTCACAATTTTATTTAGGTTCAATTTTGTTTTAAAACATTGTTAAGCTCTGTATATGACATGTAAGAAATTTGAAAGTTCCCTAAGTTTTTCCTGCCTCTTGGCATATGCAGTTGGAAGAGCAAGAGACTGACCATAGTTTTACAGTTTCGTATATTGTTCCCCATCTTACTATTGTAAATGCAATGGAAGATGATCATGTATGTGCTTCAATGCATGGCTAACAAAGCTTATTTCTGTGATGTTCTATAAAACACAAATGCATTTTAGAATATTGTGATAAAAATTTATTAAACTTCATTATTATTAATGTTTGATGAACTTCTCTTTTTCATAAATTAGAGATCATTTCATCGTCTTGGAGAATCTACTTCTTTAATTGGTTTTCACGATATTTCAAGGTTTCATTTTCAAAATTAGAAGAATATTTGAAATTGTCTATTAAACCATTTTAATTTAATATAATTTTGATCTTTCTTTTGTAATAGTAATTCATAT
Source organism: Acheta domesticus (assembly GCA_031308135.1). NCBI lineage: Eukaryota > Metazoa > Arthropoda > Insecta > Orthoptera > Gryllidae > Acheta > Acheta domesticus. The sequence goes on along the minus strand of JAHLJT010008446.1, from coordinate 97,800,716 downwards.
TTATATTTTGTTATTTATTAAAATATACAAATGTCTCCAGGCCTACATTACTTCAGTTTTGAATAGTTGAATTGATTATTGATGTGTGTAATTCTTTGTTTCCCAATTCAATGTAAGAATATTATTTAACCATCATAAAATATTGAACATTTCATCCTTTGTAGGTTTTGTATTGTACAGGACATCTTGAGTGCTTAGTATTGAAATTAAGATCTTCCTAATTGATTACCATGTGTTTAAAATGATTGTACTTCTTGATATCTGTCCATTAGTTTTCTTCATAACCAACTTTGTGTCAAAATATGCCTTGAACTGTTGTGTCAAATGTGGTGTAAATCAACCACAGCAAGTGCCATTTTATGATGACAATGAAAAGTTACATTGTAATATTTTTATAGGGTAACATGTTTGTGATATATTGATAGTAATTTGTTTTGACTTAGACTTAGATGTAATATGATCCATCCTGTAAAGAGTAGGTATTTAAAAAACCTTTTTATGATTGCTCTTGAATATATGTCAAATTCAAATTTTAGCATTTTATGTCAAATGTAATTTGCTTAAAATACATGCTATAATACTAAGACATTATTTTCATTACAGAAGGCACAATTTTTATGTTTCCACTTTTAATCAATACTAGATATTTTAATTCTTAAATTGGCTCTTACTCGGAGAAGAAATGGTATGGTAGTAGTTTTCTAGTTATTGTTTGGACTGCATTCCATTTCTTCCATAATTAGTTTGGCAATTAACAAGGTTTAATAAGAGTTGTTTTCATTGATATATTACATACCTGTGTTTTTAATTACCCTTAAAATTTTCTTATTAAATGTGTGCATTCGTTTTCCGTTCTTTCATCTGCACTAGAATAGGGGACAGCTTGGAGGTGTTAATTATCATTTGAGCCAACATAAGAAAACTTGCAGATAATTTTAATCAACTTATAATAACTAACGGTGGTTACTTACATTTATTAGGTATAATTCCCATCCAAAAATGATATTAAAGAGATATTACTTAGTATTTTTATCTATACAATTCTCACAAACTTTATAGAGGAACAAATAAAAAGCCATACAAGTGTTTTTAATCACTGGCATTTGTGTTCATGCACTTTAAAGATTATTCTAGTTCTTACAATAACAATAACTGATGTATTTTTATGTATCTTTGCAAATCTTGGAAAAGGGCAGAATAAACATTTGCAAAATTTTATACCTATACTTTGAATGGGAAATTAATTGCATTAAAAAGTGGAAGTATTATATCTTAATGTTGCATTTTTAGTGTTCAGTATCAGTTGCTATCACGATGGAATTACTCTTGTGAAATAGTATTTGGCATTCTCTACAAAAGTCATGATACAGTTCTATGAGATTTTAATTGAATGTAATGAGACAATATAATTTGTCTTGTACTTTGGAGACGTTTCGTTCATTTTCAAATAATTAATCATTTGCAGTCTAAACATTATAGGACATTGTTTTGTGATGATAATATTAAACATTCAACGAACCATTTTGTTAATGCTTCAGACCTTAATTGCCATTGGAAGTTTTACTTATGATCTTCATATTTTTATAGCAATATTTGAGTTCCAATTCGTATATTGGAACATAAGGTATTGATCTACATAATTTTCCTATTGGGAAGAAATTTCAAAAAGCTAAGGAATTTACTTTTTTATGTCTGTTTTAATACATTCTACATAGATGAATTTGTTATTGCATGTGAATATTCTAGTCATTTGAGAGATAAAATACTTGGCAATGATAAAATGCATTCATTTATTTTCATGTTTTTCTGTGAGCGGTAATGCCCAAGAATATGTGTATGAATAGTTATGTTTTGGTCGTGCATCGTAACTAGTAACCTGCTTGAAATGATAATTAATGTACCTTGCAAAATTGAATACTTTTTCATTATTTCAAATTTTTGGTATAAGGCATATTTTGTTTCTTTTTAAAAACATTTTAAAATAATGGGATTTGTTATTTGCATTAGAATATTGAGGATAAGAAAGATTGTGATGTCCTGTGGATATAAAACAAACGATGTGTGGATTGTCATGATTTTCATTGTGTTGAAACATAATGCAAATTGAAAACTTAAAGACTTGGCCAAGAAACTCATCTGTGCCCTTGAAAGAGAATAGTTCATCATTGTACTTGATAATCCAGTTTCTAACATTTATGTAATATTTTGAGGTTGCTTGTTCTTCAGAGTATAAGAGTATATTTTGTTCTATCAAAATAAAGAAGGATCCTGTTGTATCTTCTGTGGAGTGTTCTAGCTTGTCTCATCAGTTGGCTTCCAACTGCATATTAGCTAGGTGAACAAGTTGCTTTTGATATAAAAGACTGAAGCCCTTTTGCATCAATGAGAGTACATTTTAAAAAGTTTATTTGTGTAGATATTATTTCCAAGAAAATAAACTATTAAAATGGTATTCATTGTTGCTTAAGGCAATGTTGTAATATTCCTACTTATATCATCGGTTCCTAAACAAAAATGTACATAGAAACAATATGGAACACGCCTCGCCAAATTCAAACCACAAAATTTTGAGTTTCATTTTGGAGTTAAGAAAGTCCATTGTGAAAAAGGTGATCTAATAGAATGATATCATTAATGAAAAAAATGTTTTATTTCATACTTGCATATTCTGGGAGCTACATATCCCAGTTTTATCAATGAATCATTAATTTGACATTAGATTGTTTAAGTTGTAGCATAACAGTGTTGGCAGTATTGGTTTGTGAATTAGGTTTCATTTTTGTGCCCAGTCCCAGAATAAATGATTGTTGCACAAATGAATTAATTTTTCAAATGTATTAAACGTAAGTTGAAATCTTAGGTATAAATAATTCAGGTCATGTGATCGAAGATCTTTAATGAGAATATTTTGCTTGTGAAATTTTATTATTTATTGTAAAAAAACAAGAGAACAGAAATCATTTCTCTTCTCGGTATTTATGGAAGAATAAATTGTTATAATAATGCAGGCATATTTTTAAACTACTGCATTTAGATGTAATTGCAGAACTCCCATGAAAGACCATGTTGCCGTTGAGACCCTGAAGTAAAATCCCTTTTCTTCATTTCTCACCTTGAGCATTCTCCTTTCCATGATCGTTTAACACTGGTTATACTGTGCTATTCCTTGTAAGTTTTTAACATATTCCAAAGTACTGTTACACCATTTCTTATCAAAATACTTAATAAGTAGAGGGCGATTTACAAATGGAAAAAAATGTTCCGTGCAATGAAAATATATACCACCAAGATTAATTAATTGCCCTTTGTCGATATTTTTTACAGTTTAAATAATTTAAAACACAAATGTATATTTAAAATTCGTAAAAATTTTTCGTCATTTTCACACATTTGTTAGGACTTCAGCATATCTCAGACATCCTGATTTTGAGCTGTTGATTCCCTTCCATCCGGAGCTTAAAGGCATACACTTGAGTGTATACATACAGTTAGGGCAGCCATCAAGCACACTGTTTTTTTCTAAGAATAGAAAGTGAACAAACAGGACTTTCACAGCATTGTATGTAAACGCAATAAATTACTTCATTCCATTAGGAAATTTATGTTTGTGTTCATATAGTTTTCAAGAATTTACATTAAACAAAAATCAATATATTTACATTTTAAACATATCTGTATGACAATGGAAGTTTTTATATACACACACATGAAGATGTTAATTAGGAAATCAAGAGTTTGCTAAAAATTGTGAAAATACATGAACTTTTCATTGGAAAGCCATGAATTTGAGTGTTTTGATTTCAAAATTAGTAAATTAACAAATTGAATTCCAATTTGCTTGCAAAGGATCTATATTATACTGCCCATAATGAATAGCTAGTAGAAATTTCCCCATTTCAGAGATGTTAATTAGTACTTGAAATAATGAATATGAAGTGAGATGTATTCATTATTTGCAGGCGCGGATCCACGGGGGGGGGGAGAAATCCCCCCCTCAAAAAAAAATCAGTAACTATTAATTTTAACTCATTGCGAAACTTTAAAGTGACTAGTGGTGCTATAACAACACGTACTTTGTTGCCCGCATTTTCACGCAAAATTACACGAGAAATACTCAAATTTTCGCCAAATTGTGCGGAACAGATTTCATTGAAGGGAAAAATTCTATATCTTTAATATTTTCGTTGTTGGAAGACTCCAAAAAATCGAACTTTTGTAATTGTTGAAAACTTGGGGTTTTTTAACAAACATGGGAACACCATTTTCGTAACGTCACTCACACTAACAAAAAATTAATAAAAAATTATGGAGCCTTTTTTTAATTTCAGAAATGTTCCAGGGAATTCATGTAAAGTACCTCCAAAAAATTAAAATATCGGTTTCAAATTCCAGGAGCTGCGACATCAGCCAGATCGATCGGGGAATATCAATTATGGAGGAAATTGGGTAAACGGTTTTTTTAGTCGCTAGCGTTGTTTACAGACGTTTTACCGTCATTCGATTTTCCGGTATCGAGCCATTCCACGTCAAATCGCACAAAAAAGACCAAATTTGACCTTCATATTTTTAATTATTTTCTATTTTTTTATTTGTTGTATGGATCAAATAAGTTAACACGTATATTTTTATTTAACTTTATTATTTTCGGAAATATTGTATAATGAAATTTGCTGAAAATGATGCGCATCACTAACTTAAAAATACCATACATTACTTGAATACATTAATTATAGAAATTCCGTTCAAATTCCATTCGGAACTTAAAAACATTTTTAACTTTTAAGATTGTGCAAAATATTTAATGTCCTGAATTTTCAATTTAAAAAAAATGAAATTTTGAAAATTATATATTTTTGTAAACTCGATCAGCTAAAATTTTTAAAAAATATTTATACGCACTAGAGTGTTGATGATATCTCCAGGAAAAATCAAAGTGGGATCTCAGTAACTTTAAAAGATATTAATATTTTACAAAAGAGCGTATAATAGATTGCTGCAATAGTCGCGTTTCTTGCGTTACTGGCCGTCGGTTTCTTTGGATGCAGCAGTAATTTAATACTCTTGTGGTTGTAAAATTTAACGATTGAGTTTATAAATAATAATATTTTTGTATATTAATTCATATAAATAATATGAATATATTTATAAATAATTAAATGACGGATTCTTGACTCATGTTTTGATTGACATTTTTGAAATTTTCTGGTCCCTCACAACTAACTTTAAATACAAGTACTCGCTTACCATAGAATTCCTCAACTTTCGTCACAATTCACAGTTTTAATGCCTTACCGAATTTACTTCAAGTCTGGACAAAATTCCATTTTCTTGAGCCAACTTGTTAGACACTTTTATATCATGCGTTCGGTTGCAGAAAAATGTAGTTTAATTTTATTTTATGTCCAACTTTCAAAAATTGTCAAAACTTTAATATAGAACATCAGCAATTAGCTGATGTTGAGGCAACAAAACTTAGGTCTTTCAATTCAATCAAACCTCAAATGGAATGTACATATAACAGAATTAAACACTAAATTAAGTTCATTATGCTATGCATTCAGAATTCTTTCAAATTCTGTCAGCCTTCATGCAGCTCGTTGCGTTTATTTTGCAAATGTGCATTCCCGCCTGAGATATGGCATAATATTCTGGGGAAGCTCATCCTGTAGTATTCAGACCTTCAGATTGCAAAAGAAAATTATTCGAATAATGAAAAAATGCCTTCCACGTGATTCCTGCAAGCCTCTTTTCATTGAGCTGGGAATCCTACCATTGCCTTGTCTATTTATTTACGAATCTGTAATATTTGTCAAAAATGACCTACTTAACGGAGGGAACATATTTTCATGCAATATTGATATTTATAATTACAACACACGCCGTAGAAATCACGTGCATCAGTATCAACAGCTCAGTACAAGAAATCAACATACAATACATGTACGTTACTTTACAACGCATTGCCAGATGACATAAAACAATTAAAGTCGGTACACAAATTTAAGTTAAAAGTAAAATCTTTTCTGCTGCAAAACTGTTTCTATACAATTAGAGACTATACTGATCGTGAAAAAGAAAAATAATGTTTAATGTAAGAAAACAAAGATATATAATGAATTAGTTTATGTTTGCATTGTATACATTTAAAAAAAATATTTAATACGCCTGTAACAAGTAATGTACTTCAGCTTCCGGGTCAATGACCCCCATCTCGATCAGGTTTTTGTCCAGTTTCCCCGATCCATTGAGCAAATGCTGAGATGGCCCCTTGTTTTGCTTCTGGACGTAAATGTAGCTTCAATGTGCGCACGTTTTGTTGAGCACTCCTTTTGCTTGTAGTTCATTTACAGTTGAAATTGATTTTCTATAACTCGGGAAAAAAACATTTTTCAAATATCTTTATTTTTCTAAAATAATTATTTTCTAAATTCATTTTTTCGTTTGTTTTTTTTAATATAAAATTCTGGCCCTCAAGAAAATGTGCGCAGATAAATTTCTTTCCCCACACGTCATATACAGTTTTTACTGTTTTTTTGACAAATAAATAAATAAATAAACGTCATGCCATTTGTTGAGTGAAAGGAATCGATAAGTTTCTAAATTGTATCTTTGTCTGATTTTTCGATGGACGTCGAAGGATCTTCAATGTGAAAAAAATGTATCTGTATTGGCACTTTGTACTTTCTGAAATTTCTCATGGGGATACCGTTTTTGTTCCAATATTCTTTTCTTGGCGGGGGTTCCTCCTATTGAAATTAAACTCTTGTTTATCTTCTCTTTATTAATTTCTGAAGAGCTTAAATTATTTCCTTGATTTCCACTCTTTTCACTATATTCACTGGACGTTCCGCTACTTTTGTTAATGCCTCGTAAGCCACTTATCTCCATGCTCTCTTCACTAACAAAAGGCTGTTTTGGAAGCCGATTCCCTTCCAAAATGAATCATAAATTTGCCTATCTAATGACTCCTGTAAATTCACCAGCAAATTGTGGTTTACGCGTCTTTGAGATTTTGTTTTCTAAAAACCGTGGTCAGAAAGATTAAATGGATTGAAACATCTGTCATATCTCATACGGTGATCGCTACTAATGATGCCCAGTGTACAGACAGTTTCACATAGCAAACATTAGCACTCTTGTATTCATAAGGTGCGTATTGTGACTGATACTGAGAAAATTTTACTCATGTCCCTTCACAAGTGGTATTTCACGAGCAAGGTCAGGGTACCCCATCCCTAGGACGCAAAGCGATGCAGTAAAATTCGTTTCGCTGACACGAGGAAAAGCAGTAATAGAATTCGTTTTGCTGTCACCCATCCCTTCTGGAGAAAGAGTGAACATGTGAGTTACTATTGTTTCTTGAAACCCTAATCAGGCAGACGGCCATTCTTTTTATTTTTCGTCGACACTTGTATCAAATACTGATCGAACACAATGCGTCAGTGCAGGGGCAGGAACCACACGCCAGCATACTTCCAATAGATTTGTTTATCTGTACGTGTTGAGTGCCCACTTTTTTCGTGTTGTGTTTTGTAGAAAATTAAACAAGAAATACGCCTATATTTTTTTTCAATTTTTTATCTGAGAGAGTTCATATAGAAATATTCTTTTTTTTTAATTACAATTTTTTAATGAAATATTTATTTTTGAGAAAGTAATTTACAGAGGAATAAAATACCAGTGGGGTAGCGTCAGGGGACGCTGAGATGCTGGGCATCCCCGTATATAAGAACCTTAAATACTGTATTGATAATCTTACAAGTGGTCTGTTGTGCGAAACACGTTTTGTATTAATTTTAAATTGATTTCCTATGATTGAATTCGGCGGGCTGTTGAAGCTGGCCTGTGATTGCTTGGAAGCTAAAATGCTTCTAGCGTCTGCCGCGAGATTGCGACGACCAATGACGCATGCGCAGATGGCGAGGCTCCCCTCACCCCTCTTCACCCCTGGCCAAGAGAAACCCGATTGCTTTACGCTAGCATCTACTGCGGAAAGAAGCTCGTTTGTGCACGAGAGCGCAGCACACTTCAGACGGTCAGTAAATTATCTCTCTCACTCGGGAGTCCCCGCTTGTTCATGGGCAGAAACTGTAGAAATAGTGCCTGTCTACTATTTCTTAATATCCAAGAAATTGTATTATCTCTTAAATAGATTACATATTATTTAAGTCCACAATGTATAAATTAACAAATGGTCTTATTGCCATTCGCGTACAAGAATTAAAGCTAAGCCATTGTATATACTGCGATTTTTCTAAGAGCGACCCTCAAGGCCACTCAAATCCCATCTTCGCGATGGAATATGTCAAGGCATTTCGCGTCTTTCTCAGTCGTTCCGCTAGATTTCGCACGATCGCGGCCGTATAAAGCAGTGCTTGCGATTATGCGACTTCTACCGGCAAGACCGAGAAAAGGCGCGAAATGCTGTGACATATTCCATAGCGAAGATGGGATTTGAGTGGTCTTGAGGGTCGCTCTTGGAAAAATCGCAGTATAATTTGCTTTCAAGACATCGGCAGCCCTGACTGCTGTGGGGATTTTGTGGGAAGCGCTAACACCGTCGTAAGCAATTGAGATCGTGGAAGTAGTTCCAGTGTATCTGCCTTGTGTTGCGTTCGCCTGTTAGATGAAGTGACCTGCGTTCGCCTGTTAGATGGAGTGAGTTAGATAGTGACATTTTGTGTGTTATTGTTGAGCATCCCCAAACGTGCGAGTCACGCTATGCCACTGTAAAATACACATATCAAAATATTAAACGAAACAAACCAGGAATTTTTATGTTAAGTACATTCGGAGCATCAATCAATCATATTTTGAAAAGTACGCGTAAATTCCAAAATTTAATGTAGGCATAACTACAAATATAATCAATTATCAGGTAAATAAAAATCACGTGCCTCCTTTTTCGATGTCCAGAATGAATGCCATATATTCGTGTCATTTATTTTTTTAAATTGCATACACTTAAAAAATCGTGTAAATTCTTGTGCGATTTGATGTGGAATGACTCGTATTTCAATTCGTTTCGCTCTCACCCTTAAGAACATAGATGACTCGCGTCACCCACGATGTTACCCACAAAAATATATATGACACAATGTCATACATTTTGGGAGCAGAGTGAACATCTAAAATACTAATAACTCTTGAAACCCTAATCAGGAAGACGGTCATTCTTTTTTTAGTTCTTCAGCACTTGCATCAAAGACTGACCGAACACAATTCGTTAGTGCATGGGCAGAGGCAGAGGGCGCCCTCATACTTACAATTGATTTTTTCAGAACTGTGTGTGTGGAGTGTCCACTTTATTTCTTGTTGTATTTCATAGAAAATTGAATAAGGAGTACGCCTATAATTTTTTCAAATTTTTGTCTCATCGAGTTTATAAAGAAATTTTAATTTTTTTAAAAAATACATTTTTTTAAATGAAAAAAAAATTTGAAAAATTTATTTTCAGAGAAATAAGATACACATTTCAAAGTATTAAATGAAACAAACCAGAAATTTTTATAGTCAGTACATTCGGAGCAACAATTGATCTTATTTTGTGAAGTACCTGTAAATTCCAAAATTTAATATAGGCATAACTACACAAATAATCAATTTCTAGGTAAATAAAAAAATACGTGTCTCTTTTTTGATGTCCAGATTTAAGAAAAAAATATCATACATTTAAAAAAAAGTCGCGTCAACTCTTGTGCGATTTGACATGGAATGGCTCTATCAAAGACCCACAAAACATGAATTCTAGCTACACCACATGTTAGAAGATGTTTTAAAATACAGTAACTGGATTTAACCACTTTTTCGTTACCAGGGCCCTGTAATAAGAGTTTTTCTGCCGAAAATTCGTCGTTTTTTCGCGTAGCATTTCATAAGTTTCTCTCTACCCTAATTATTTTACCTATTACCCTAAATATTTTCGAATAATCATTAAAACGAATAAAAGCCGGCCTCGTGCCCGAGATCGCTAAACCAACAGTGCAGTGGCGATCTCGGACCACAGGGTCGCGGGCTGGGCCTTTTAACATCACAGGAAGCCCCTTATTCTTACTTTCACCTTCCCTCTCCAAAGCTGAAATATGAAGATAATCCTGTTAATTAACATTGTATTTTGTACTTTTTAAAAATATTTTGAAAGTATTTCTTAATGTTTCAATTTAACATTATTCAAAGAATAAATTTAAACATTTATGTGTAAGTAAGAATAACAGATTTGTATTTACATTGAAAAAATACTCATTGTTTCAATTTTTATTGAATTGTACAATATAAAATTGAAACTCGTCAACCAGCAGCATTCCATACTATAAATCAGTGGCGTAGCGTCAGGGGACGCTAAGATGCTGAGCATCCCCACGTAAAATATTAATCAAAGAAACCTAAATATTGTATCGCTAAACTTACAAGTAGTCCGTTGAGCGAAACACGTTTTGTATTAATTTTATGTGATTTCCTAAGATTGAATTCGGCGCGTTATTACAAGCTGGCCTCCGATTGCTTGGATGCTAAAATGCTTCTAGCGTCTGCCACAAGATTGCGACGGGCAATGACGCATGCGCAGACGGCCAGGTTCCCCCCTCCCCTCCTCACTCCTCCCCAAGAGATACGCGAGTTTCGTACGCTAGCGTACGACTGAGCAAAGTGGCGTATGAGAATTGCCCGTTTGTGCACGAGAGCACAGCACACTTGACATCAGTGAAATATTTTCTTTCTCACTTGGGATTCTCTGCTTGGTCGTGGGCATAAACAGGAGAAATAGTGCTTGCCTAAGATACTAATTCTTAATTAATATCTAAGAAGATGAATTCTTCCTTAATTATATTAAATATTATTTTGATCTGAAATGTATAAATTCACAAGTGATCTCATTGCCAATCGCGCATTAGAATTAAAACTGAGCCATTTCCTTTCAAGAAGTCTCCTGACATAAATCTTTTGAAGTATTGTAAAATTTGTTTTGATAACATAGATTCTAGAAAACATTAAAGACCATGATGTGTTCTTTTGGCGTTATTGTTGAGCATCCCCAAACACGCGAGTCACGCTACGCCACTGCTATAAATATCTAATGATGGACGACACATCACTCCGTTATGCCAATTTTTTTGCGTATAGTTAAATCATACATCACTTGTTTATACTGTTTTATTCTGTTTTTTGAAAAATGTAGTATTAAATACTTTTTTTAAGATCTATCAGGGGCCCGAGCCCATGCGATAACACAGCCCTGGTCGCGGGTTCGAGTCCTGCCTCGAGCATGGATGTATTTGTGAGTGCGTGTGTGTGTGTGTGTGCCGTCCTTTCACCCCTCACTATCATCTCATCGTCCATACCCCCAGGGCTAACAACCCTGGAGGATAAAAATTGGATTAGATGTAATGCTAATCCCCCGCCCAATGAAAAGCATGCTCAACATGCCTGTGTGATTCGAAGAGGCCTGTTCGGAAAACAAAAATGAATAAAATCGTATCACAGCGTGAACTAAGCCTACGTCATTCTACATAATCTGTGATATGACACATTCTACAAAAAGATTTTGAATAAATAAAAAACTAACTTAATTTACCGATCTCACTCGACTTACAGTCGGGCATTTACTTAGTATCCCTAGAATGAGGAAATCTAATAACTAAGGGGCAGATTTTGATGACCTAAAACATCGCTAAAAACGAGGAATAAAATACTCTTAAAATGTTTTTAAAATGCAGTAAAAGCAAATCATTTATTTTTTTATTTTTTATCAAAACAAATTCATATGCGTGACTCAAGCTCTGGATATGTTTCTGATGTAATAGCAGTGGCGGATCGAGGAGGAGCCATTTTTTCCCCTCATAGAGGCGGGGTTTCGGATCTTTAATGGGGGGGAGGCAAATTTGGTTGCTAATATATTCATTTGCATTAATGTTTTAAGTTAATTATGCTGCAATTATATACAGTGTTTTCAATTTTGTTAATTATTAATTGATTATTATTGAATGTTATTAATTAGATTAATTGACACAGAGGTGACGATCCTCATTGTTATTTGAACAATACGAACTTAAATTTCAGCGATGGATTTTTCTCAGTGAAGCGTATGTTAAAAAGTGTTTATTATGATCACAAATGTATATGTATAACTGTAGGATACATATTTTAAATTCTACATTAATAAATTCTTTTAATGAAAATACAATCTTCTGTTCTTGACAAGATCGAAAGTATTTATAGTTTTATTTATAGTGGAAAAAGTGATAATATGAGCCCCCACTTTTTTTTCAACTTACAAAAATGAATTAAATGCTTTGTTAAAAACAAATATATCTTCATCTTCAACATTTGTGTAAACTTTATAAAAAATATAAACTTTATTAACTGTTCAGAATGTGGGTAAAGAATCAATAATTCAAAAAAGTCATGTTTGAAGAACTAGTGTTGTCACAGAATGGCACAGACTTTCTCATATTAGTTTTCTATTTTCTTTGGTCTGGGCTAGCTATTCGAATTTCCCACATACTCTTGCCACCTGCCGTATATCGCCGCCCAAAGTACATTTTTTTCTCCTATTCTCAATATTTTGGTTTCCCAATAGTGGAACCGAAATATTACTTTAAGCATATTAAAAAAACAGTAAACCCTCATGCTAAAAGGCAATTTTAATTCAAAAATTTGGAGCAGTTTTTAAGAAAATGGTGTTTAAACGTTACTGTAAATGTGAAATTTGAAGTTCTTTCTCACAAAATTTTTGAGTTTTCGAAAAACTTGATTGAAAGTCATTTAAAGCACGTTAACTCAGAAATGCAATAATGGTTACAAATTATTGGAAATGTGCTTATTAACGGCATGAGATATTTCAAAAAATTACGTTTATGTAATTTTTGGAAAAACAACAACAGCAATAGAATATCTCAAAATCAACTTTATGTCATATTAAACAGTGCATTTAGCACTATCTGTACAAAAAGTTTGGAGCTTTTCGAAAACTCAAAAGATTTCTGTGAAAAAAGAGCTTTAAATTTCGCATTTTCAGTAACGCTTAAATGCCATTTTCTTGAAAACAGCTCCAAATTTTTCAACACAAATTTCCTTATATGACGAGGTTTTACTCTTCTTTAATATTCTTAAAGTAATATTTCGGTTCTACCGTTAGGAAACCGAAAAATTAAGAAAATTTTTGAAAAATGTACTTTGGGCGGCGGTAGATGATAGCTGGCAAGAGGATGGGACAAGAATGTAAAGTTGGCCCAGACCAAGAAATTAGAAAATAAACTAGAGCTGTTTCGTGGCTCAGGGCAAAGTTGCTCGCCACTAAGGTCCGGGTTCTATTCCCGTCGATTCTCATGTGAAATTTGTTCCGACAAAACGAGTTCGGCTGCTTCACAAGGGCTTTGTGAAGTGTCCTAAACCTTACCCTCTTCCTTATTCCTTCCCAATTCTGACCGCTGGGTAGTGACGCAGGGGCGCGCGGTGTGAGGCGCGTACGCGGCGATTCTACCTAGCGGTCCTCTTGATAATTGACAGACGAGACGTGACTCAAATATAGAGAGCGCTGATGTAAATATAGCGTCGATGTTAATGGATGATTACTCCGATCGACTTGCGCTCAACGCCCCCAAGGGCTTAAGAGACGCGTTGCGTCATGACGAAACAAATGTAAATGTAAAAAAAAATAAATAAATAAATAAAAAAAACTAGAACGAGAAAGTAGGTATGTGTCATTCTGTAGCAACACTAGTTATTTGTAACGTATTGCATGCAGGGTTTGGGTGAACACTTCACAACAACACTTTATATAAGTCACAAATGCACACGTAACTGTGTGTTTATTCATGCTCACAATACAATACTGACTGACTGGTCATGCCTCGTGTTACAGAGATGCGCTACTCGATACATCGATACACGGTTATCGTTACATTATTTTCTCGTATACACGGAATAATACACGTATACTGCGTTCTAACTTTGCTTCCATTTTTCTAACTTTGCACCTCAAGGCCTGTCTTCACGATCGAATATGTCACGGTATTTCGCGGCGTTCTCAGTCGTGCCGCCGGGATACCGCATGATCGCGATCGTATCAAGCAGTGCTTGCGATCATGCGACTTCTAGTGGCGTGACGGAGAAAGACGCGAAATGCCGTGTGACATTCCATCGTGGCCATTGGGGCTTGAGGGGCAGAGTTAGAAAAATCGCACTATAGTAAAGATCTGCAGGACATGCCATTCGCTCGAGTATTTCAGCCTCGAGTACGGTGCCCTCGAGCGTCTTGCGCTCGCTCGCGATGGGCTTTCACGGGCCCACAGCGGCCCCTGCCTACCTAAGGGGTTGATAAAGGAGGGTCCAGGAGCACAATGTGATCGGTCGCGTTTACAGTGTGCTGTGACTTCAAAAGCAAATTAAGAAGATTATGAAAGCTTACATTCACCTCGAGATGGGGCCCTGACACACAAGAAGAAATCTAAAAAGTATAAGGATAAGAAGAAAAGGCTTCAGACATTGTTTGTAAAATCCAAAAGACTTCCTTCGGATTTGAGAAGATTGTATGAAAACGAACATCTTTTTTCTGCGGGAAAACATGAAAAACATTTTCAGATGTTTTGAAAACTTCTGTGATGGGCGACACGTTTTTGTGTTTAAAATATCGGAAAACGAGTAACGGTGAAAAGGAAAGTGGAATTTGGAAACGATGGTAGTAATATTATTAATTACCTCCGTAAATTAACCTTAATACTTTTGTAAATTTGTAACGGAATTTTAGGGTTTGCACTGCATTTAACTTGTCCATATTTGTTGAATAATGTATTATTTTAATTTAATTTAGAAACGTTTCTAATAATCAAGTGGCACCAGAAAGATATTTTTACTCTATCGTTTGAGCAGCAGCACGTCATTATTGTACTTAATCCAGAATGATAAAATAAACTAGTGGTGCTACAGAATGGCACAGACTTTCTTGTATTAGTTTTCTATTTCCTTGGGTCGCGGCTAGCTATTCATACTTGCCATATATTCTTGCCAGCTGCCATCTAACGCCACCCACACTAGATTTTTTGACGTTTTATTAATTTTTCGCTTTCCTAGTGGTAGAACGAAATATTAATTTTAGAATATTAAAGAACACTAAACCTCAACCTAAATGGCATTTTCTTTGACAAATTTGGACCCGTTTTAAGAAAATGACGTTTATGCGCAAATATAAAAAAAAATTTGAAACTCTTTTTCACAAAATTTATGAGTTTTGGAAAAACTACATTTGAAGCATTTTAACTTAGGAATACAATAGTGTTTAAAAATTGCCGGAAATGTGCATATTAACGGTGTGAGAGATCTTCAAAAAAATACATTTGTGTAAATTTTGCAAAACCCAAAAAATACCCCAAATTGAATTTTACGTCATATTAAAGAATGTAATTAGCACTATCTGTTCGTCAAGTTTGAAGGAAACATGTGGAGCAATTTTTGAGAAAATGGCGTTTAAGCGTTTCTGAAAATGCGGAATTTGGAGCTAGTTTTCACAGAAAAATATTCAAGTTTCGAGAAACTTTATTGGACATTATGAAAAGCACATGTACTCATAAATATAATAATGTGAACAAATCGCCGCTAATGTAAATATTAACGACGTAAGAGACAAGTCCAAAAAATCACATTTTTGTAATTTTTGAAAAAACAAACTATGGTGTTAATGTCATTTCATAGACCACATAAACCAAAAAATGTGGAACCGTTTTTGAGAAAATCCGTTATTTGTAATTTTTTAAAATTGCAAATGTTGCGCAAAACTACTAAATTTATCAAAAAAACTGTACATGACCTTAATGAAAGAACTCACTTTCGACAACAAATTGGACGTATGCCACCTTTTTAAGTGGATTTTACTCTATTCTTACATGAAATTTTTTACAAAAATTTGGAGCCGTTTTTGAGAAAAATTTGAAAATGTCTGGGGGGCTTCATGTAAAGTACCCCCAAATTTTGAAGAAAGTTTTTCAAAATCGCAGCGCCTCGAGTGGAATCATATCGACCGTGTAATATCCATTTTGGAAGAAATCGCAGACATGGTTTAAGCGCTAGGGTTGTTCACAGACGGACGGACGTTTTGAAAAAAACATTTTTTCGGTATCAGGGGATTCCAAAACGTATATTTCCGTTAAAATCTCGTAATCGATTTTCCGCAGCATTACATAATTTTCCATATGCTACGTATATTACGAGTACTCCGTATATACGTACGTAGACGGGAAAGTAAAAAAAAACACCAGAAATAGTGTATTATTCCTATTAAATGATTCAATCGTTGTGTTATTTTTATTTGAAGCGTAATATTTCCACGCATAACAAAAACTGTCCCGTTTTTTCATACTCACATCTCCTTATTTTAGCTCATACAGCCATCGTTCTTATTGTATACAGCCATCGCTCATATACATCGCCACATTGTGGCCCACTGCCCGTTGCTCTCCTACGCAAGACTAGTCCGAGTCGTTTCCTCGCACCCACCATCGGGTGCTTGGCTTTCAGGGTTTTGCGAATTTCGCTCAGTGGGTCGCGTCCGAATAAAAACTTGTCCTAATGACCTGACGCCTAGCGGATTTCCTGCGAACTGCCACGGTGCTCGAGCAAATTTGTCTCGTCTGGGACTAATAAGTAGTATATAGAATGTTACGAAATGCTGCGGAAAATAGATTTCGAGATTTCAACGGTAATACATGATTTGGGGTCCCCTGATACCAAAAAAGTTTTTTTTTTCAAAACGTCCGTCCGGTGTATGTGAACAACACTAGGCCGAAACTACGCGCACGATTTTTTCTAAACTGAATAACATCCTGTCGATCTGGTCTGAGTTCAAGATCTGCGATTTTGAAAAACATTCATTAATTTTTGGGGGTAATTTACATGAAGCCCTCAGGGCATTTCAAAATTTTTTAAAATAATGGCTTCAATTTTTTTTCTTTAAATTTCTTGTATAAAAGAGAGTGAAATACATTTATAAAGATGACATAGGTCCAATTTTCACTGATAACTCTGAATTTTTGAAAATTGCAAGATATTATAATTTTTTCGGCGCCTTCCTATGACTACAAAATTGAAGATAGAGATTTTTCTTTTGAGTACATTTTTTTCTCCATAATTAGTTCTTTCGTTTAGGTCACGCATATTTTTTTGAAAATTTTATTAGTATTCGCGAAATACTGCGTCTAATGTGTACAATATTAATAAATATCAAACATAAGATTTTCTCGAAAACGGCTCCAGAATTTTTCTTTTGATATGGATAGTACGAAGATCGTCTCAAAAGTAAGTTTCACAATTTTTTAAAATCCATGAGGTAAGCGGGAAAAGGCCGGGAATCTCAGGCAACGTTTGTCTGGGTCTAGTGGCAACATTGTAAAATTTCTACGCTTCTACCATTACCGCTCTGGCTGTGACGCACTAGCAACAATGGAGATTCCACTTGTTCCTACCGCCGATTGCGAAGTTCGTGCTATTATTTGTTTTCTTACGGTAAAAAATAAAAATGCGACTGAAATTCATCGTGAGTTATGCAGTGTGTACGGTGAAGGCGTTATTTCAAGACCTATAGTTTCTCAATGGGCGTCAGTCATCCATTGAAGGAAGAACTTCACACGACGAACAACGAAGCGGACACCCTTCCACTTACCGCGCTCCGATTGTTGACGATGTCAGAAGACACATGCACACCTATCGGCGCCTGACACTGGATGAAATTATTTTTCAGCTTCCTCCGAACATTGAAATAAGCTGTGCAACACTTCTCAGAATCATTTCTTGAGGATCTGTGCCTATCGAAAGTGTGCGCAAGAAGGGTTGCTCGCCTGCTCTCAGAGCAGAGAGCCTAAAGAGCAGAGTGTTGGCGCAGTTTTGCAATTCTTGCAATTTTTTTAGGATGAGGGAGAAAGTTTATTTGACCGAATAGTGACTGGGACAAGACGTGGATCCATCACTGGGCGCCTGAATCCAAAAGACAGAGTATGGTGTGGAAAGGAAAGGGCCAACCAGCGCCGAAAAAGGCTAAAGCTGGGGAATCCGCTGGCAAGTTCATGGCAACGGTTTTTTGGGATTGCAAGTGAGTGTTGTGATTACCTTCCCCGTGGGACCCTGATCATAGCTTCTCGCCAATGTGAGGTATTGCGAAACCTCAGATGGGCGAGCCAAAACAAAAGAAGGGAAAAGTTGAGCAAAACAGTTTTCTTGTCCCACGAGACTGCTCGCCCACACGCTGCTCGTGAGACTCGAGCATTGTTGGAACAGTTTTGAT
Organism: Acheta domesticus; assembly: GCA_031308135.1. Lineage (NCBI taxonomy): Eukaryota > Metazoa > Arthropoda > Insecta > Orthoptera > Gryllidae > Acheta > Acheta domesticus. Next base: position 97,782,451 of record JAHLJT010008446.1, on the reverse strand, counting down.
GGGACATTTTTGTCATCCTCCATATTCTCCTGACCTTTTACTAATCGACTTTCATCTTTTTCCGAATCTTAAGCAACATCACGGAGAAAGACGCTTTGCAAGTAAGAATGCCTTCAAAGAAGTGGTGAGATTTTGACGGGAGAGTGATTTGATACTAGGAAAGGATACTACTAAAGAAACTGTTGTCACGGTACAAAAATGTATTGCATTGCAAGGGAATTATGAAGAAAAATAGTTAAAGTATGTTATTTTCAAAATATAACCTTTTCAATTTTCTAAAATATTTGAGTTTTTAAATAGTGTAACTTACTTTTGAGACAACCCTCGAATTAAATGTACTCCATAAAATGACATAAACGCTATTTTGGTCTATTCTTTTGTTTAATCAAAAATTACGACGTGAGAGCCAAGTAAAAAATTACAATGTATTTTTTGACGTGGCTCTCACGTCGTTAATATTTACGTTAGAGGCAATTTGTTCATATAATAGCATTTATGGGCATATGTGCTTTAAATGATGTCATTTAAATTTTCACGAAAACTGAACAGTTTTATAAGAAGATGAACTCCAATTTCCGCATTTTCAGAAACACTCAAACACCATTTTCTCAAAACCGACTCCGATTTTTTTTCTTCAAAGTAATTGTACGGATAATGCTAATTACATGTTTAAGATTACAATAAATTCATTTTGTTGTATTCTTTGGCTTCTTAAAAAATTATACAAATGTAATTTTTTTAAGCCTCAACTGGCGTGGTGAGTTTTGTTACGTAACCGGCGTCCTGGTGCCATTTTGACCCCACGCCTTTTTTTTCATTTCTTTATGAAATTTGTAATGCAATTTGAAGGATTTCTGTTTAGTCACATTTGTATAGGATTTTCAAAATAATTTAGATGAAATAATTCATATTTAATATATTTTTTACTGACCTGAATAATAATTAACTTTTTTGTAACATTACTGATAAATACTCGTAAATAAAAACAATTTTTTTCCTGGAAATTTTTAGTGCCTTACCGTTTCGTATTACCAATTTCTGATACACATATTTAACAATATAAATATCAACATTATTGCAAAAGTAGACTTATAGTCAGTTCTTTCAAATGTTTGCTTGACATTCGTGACATTGAGCAGTAGCATGTATAACAATTTTCTTTCTCGGTCATTTTTTCCGCCCTACTATATTGCGTACCGCTTCGTTTTCCTGGCTTCTTGTGGATCACATTTAGCACCAGGAATATTCTTGAGATGGTTCCACAAAGTTCTCTAGGTAGTTGCACATTCAAGAGTCTGACGTTTATGTGAGGTTCGGCAAGATCACGTGCCAGCATCATCAAGAATTCTTCCCTCCACAGTTATTCCCGTTTTGTATGTCTTCAGTGTCATTATAATCATTCTCCACTTCTAACCACTTAGAGATAGCGATATCATGGTCCGCGTTAGCCCAAAATACAGTCTTCAATGAAGACGCCATTTCAAACAGTTGCGTAACTGGCGTGGTGGTGCCGCTGTGACCCCAACAAATATTTTCACTCACGCCACTGCAAAACAACGGCACGAAATTCAACAATATTTCTCAAATCAAACGATAAGAATGTTATTTGAAAGTAAACAGCATACCAATATTCTCGTTTGAAAACAGGAAGAATATCCAACTTAGAAATTCGAGTGGGGTCAAAATGGCACCACAACGCCAGTTGAGGGTTAAATATCTCTCACGCCTTTAATATGCACGTTTCCGACGATTTGTAACTATTAATGTATTTGTGAGTGGCAGTGCTTCAAACGATTTCCATAACGTTTTTTCGAAATCTCAATAATTTTCAGTGAAAAAGAGCTTCGAATTTTGCATTTACAGTAACGTTTCAATGACATTTTTGAAAAATGGCACCAAAATTTTCAACGAAAATTTTCATATATGACGAGGTTTTACTCTTCAATAATATTCTTAAAGTGATATTTGCGACCCGCGATTAAGAAACCGAAAAATTGAGTAAATGTGAAAAAACTTTTGGGCGGCGATAGATGGCAGCTGACGGGGCAGACCGAAAAGCTAGCCCCGACCAAGGAAGTGAGGAAACTAAATAGTGCGAGAAACTGTGCCATTCTGTAGCACTACTAGTTTCTATTTGTTTTGGACCTAGAACCTTTCGTGGCATCTAAAACAAAAATTGTACGAATACAAGTTGTAGTGTATGTAATACGAGCCAGTTAAACTTTGGGACTCATTTACAACTATCGTCATATTATAATTCTGCAAACTAAAACCGGTCTTTGATACGTTCGAAATTACGGATTGCAGGCACAAAACAATGTTTAAAACATGGTATTCCATTCGTTAAGAATTTTAATCCGTCTAAGCGAACTCAAACTATAATAAAAAACCAAAGACTTAACTTCCAAAGCTTTTAGTACCAAGAAAACACGAACACTTCTGTTTCACATCAGCTCTCATTTACACCTGAACCACAGAGCTGTAATGGCAAAAGGAGTTATTAAACCATTTGTTAAAATCGTTCCTGCTAGAATGTTTGCGATAAATGAAATTATACGAAGCGGGTTGTATAATTAATTATATAAATTAATTAAATATAATTCTATAAATGGCTTATATCACGACCTTTACCTCTATCTATGTCCATAATAAATACTCTTTCTCTTTGAGAGTTAAAATTGAGTGTTATGGTTAATGATTTTAGGCACTAAATTGTTTAATTTCTAAGTAAATAACGTTTAAAAGAATCATTTAATCAAAGAGGATTTATTAATAAGGGATATTCACAATAACGCTGAAAATTATCCAGCGCGTTTTATAATATTGAACTAAAGTTCACCAATTTATTAATGTACGTTATTAGCTCAGCTTAATAAAATTATTGTTCGCTTAATTACTATTATATTTATTCTCAAAATAAAGAATAAATAAATATTTTACATATACATTTGAAGATACGCGAAATCAAATTCTCTCTCTCTCTCTCTCTGTCTCTCTCTCTCTCTCTCTCTCTCTCTATATATATATATATATATATATATATATTTGTCGCAAGATTGGGGACAGTTACCCCCCCCTGTTCCCGCCTCACCCCAAGGCCTAAAAAATGGTAAAAGTGCAGGAAAAATAAAAATGAGAAATACAAGAAAAAATGACGTCCGTTAAGCTGGCAAAGCCATTTTCAAAAAACACATTTTCTCTATACCCAGAATTTTGTGCTATTTTCGTGCTTTCCAAATATCTAAAAATTAATTTTTTTGCTCCAACGGTTTTTCCAAAAATTGGTGGCTTTGTTGGCTTAATGTTAAGCTGGCAAAGCCAATTAGCCAAAACAAATTTTCTTCATACACAAAATATTGTGCTATTTTTGTGCTTTTCAAATATATAAACATTAATTTTTTTGCTCTTACCGTTTTTCGAAAATTTAGAAAAAACGAATTTTCGAAATGCCCGGCAGGCGCAACAACTACGCGTAAGAAAACTAATCGTAGAAAAAAAACTATACATCAAAATTAGATTTTCTTGACACAAAAATAACCACAAAACAATTCTCTATCCAACAATGTTGTTTCGAAATATTCAACATTTAATATTCCGTATAAATAATAATAATTCTTTACACTACTGTCAAGAAACAACACAATTCAAGTCATACAATTCCTCATAAAAACTAAACTACTCAATATTTCGCAATGTTCTTTCCCAACAAACAGAACCAAACATTGTTCTAAAAAAGTACACACACGCTGATTTTTTTGCTCTCACCGGTTTTTGCAAAATTCAACAAAACCACTCACGAGTCACCCGGAACAACGCACTCCTGTAGGATAAGAAAATCACTCATCAAGGCAAAACTCTAATTCAAAATCAATTTATCCTCACATAACATCAACGACAATACAATACAATATACAACAATATTGTTTTTAAGTTTTTTATTTTCGATACTATCGAAGAAAAAATTGTAAATCCTTTAATTGGGTACCCAAAAACACAACAATGGAGGCACATCAATCCTACTAAATACTAAACTACTCAACACATCGCATTGGCCTTCCTCAACAAACAAAATCAAACTTCATGCCAATAAACTACACTTACAATTATTTTTTTGCTCTAACCGTTTTTTGAAAAATTGAACAAACTAACACGTATGTGGCGCAAGATAGCGCAACTCCGCCAAGAACAAAAACAATCTTCGAAGGAAAAATATCATTCAAATTTAAAATGTCTTATCACAGAACCAACAACAATACAATGCACTACGGAACAGTAATGTTTTCAAATCTTTGACTTTCGATACTATCTATAAAAAAAATCTAAATCATTACACTGAAAATCAAAAAAACGACGCATGGAGGTAAACACATCCTAAAATATACTAAACTACTCGACCAATTGCATTGTCCTTTTCCACGAATAACAACGAAATATTGTTCTCATAAACTACACCAACAATGATATTTTTGCTCTCATCATTTTTTTAAAATTAAACTCAACCTCGTATGTGTGCACCGGAGTGGCGGGACCTCGGGATAACAAAAACGACGGAAGGAGGCACACATGTCCTAATAAATACTAAACTACTTGTCAAATTGCATTGTCTTTTTCCAAGAATAACAATGAAATTATGTTCTAATAAACTATACCAACAGTGATTTTTTGCTCTCATCGATTTTTGAAAATTAAACTCCACCTCGTATGTGTGCACCGGAGTGGCGGGACCTCGGAATAACAAAAACTACGGAAGGAGGCACACATGTTCTAATAAATACTAAAATAATCGACCAATTGCATTGTCCTTTTCCAAGAATAACAAGGAAATGTTGTTCTAATAAACTACACCAACAATGATTTTTTTGCTCTCATCGTTCTTTTGAAAATTAAACTCAACCTCGTATGTGTGCACCGGAGTGGCGGGACCTCGGGATAACAAAAGTGACGGAAGGAGGCACACATGTCCTAATAAATAATAAACTACTCGTCAAATTGCATTGTACTTTTCCAAGAACAACAAAGAAATATTATTCTAATAAAATACACACAGAATGATTTTTTTGCTCTCATGGAGTTTTTGAAAATTAAACTCAACCTCGTATGTGTGCAACGGAGTGGCGGGACCTCGGAATAACAAAAACGACGAAAGGAGGCACACATGTCCTAATAAATACTAAACTACTCGTCAAATTGCATTGTCTTTTTCCAAGAATAATAATGGAATATTGTTTTAATAAATTACACCAACAATGGTTTATTTGCTCTTACCGTTTTTTTGAAAATTAAACATAACCATGACACTATTCGAAGCCAAAATATCCTTCAAAATTTAAATATTTTTACACAGCATAACAACAATGATTCTCTTCATTTTTTCCTATTAATATTCATTCTTTACTCCACTTCCTCTGCGTGCAAAACGAAGTTTTCCGCATTTGATTTTTAAAATGCCTATATACTTGAAATGTTTCAAAATTTAAAAAATTATCTCCCACTTGTAAGAAAATCTGCACAATACTTTATGAAAAATATTTCCAAAGTTGTGTTTCGAAAAAATATTTTCAGTATTTTTAAAGTAGGTTTTGAGGATATTGGATTTATATAAAACTATGAAAAGTATGATTTTTTAAGATTTTTAAAGGGGTTTGCGAAAGTAAAAATATAAAAATCATTTCCAAAAATGAAAAAAATATTTTATTTTCTTTAATTTTATTTTAAATCCGTAAGAAATCTTTTTCGTACACCGTGGGTAAACCTAAATCGTAGAGGTTTAGTGTCTTGAACGGAATCAATGTACAAAGATGGACAGTTCGATCGCAGCTGAAAATAATGTGTAAGTAAATTAACTTGGATCATCTTCGAGACTGGACATAGACGTGTAGTGACTGACACTGTCAAAAATTAACTCAATTTCGCGAGTTGTTGGTGATATTTTTCGACAAGACATTTTTACTTCAAAAAGCACACGACTTAACCACAATCAGAAACTCTTAGCTGAATACGATTGCAATCTCCCGTGAGAAGCGTGGGCCGAGGCGGGTTTGTTATGACCGTGGTGTGTGACGCGAGATAGTACACAGTGAAGTGCTACTTATAAGTACAAGACCCTACAGAGAAGCTTTGATAGGCTGGAGAGATATTTATATGGAACCACGTCATTGGTTTATGCCAATACAATAAAATATTAGGATATTGCCAATAATACAATACAATACATAACAAAATATAAAAGCAATATATTTATTGCACTGATATAAACTTGATTTTACCCTATTGTTATCTGCTACTGTAGAAAAATATCTTTCTGGCACAAATTTTTATTACATACGAAGTTAAAATAAAATATTACGGAAGAAATTTTGTGGAAGTTATATGTACATGCCATACTTAACACAAATTCCGTTATAAACTACAAACAGAAATCATCACTTCTGTTCTTACTGTGTTATGTGATATTATTATTTAGTTGTCGTTAGAGCGGCGTCTCCCGACGAAGATTTTCTGGGGTTCAATGGTCTCCTATGTTTCTGGAACTGCGGCGCACTGTAAAAGCATGAAATGTCACAGTGGACCACGTTCCGTCTTCGCGCGTGAAGACAGTCCTCCATCAACACATCCCTGCCGGATGACGTAGGCCGGAGCTCCAAACGTGAGAATCGCCGCGCCGCTGCTTTTCACCCGTCAGCAAGCGATAGATAAGAGCTGTCGCGCGCCTCTGGAGGTCAAGCGAAAAAGACCCCATTGGTATGGCAGAGTTGAAATGCTCTGGGAAAACTTTTTCCCATTAGTATTTAAAAGGTTAATGAAACCATTATTTCAACCAGCATGAACTGCAATTAGTCTAACTGATACACTTATATTTGCCGTTACGCCAATTATATCATTATGCTGCCAGCACTTTTTAAATACAAAGGTGTTGTCAATCCACCTCTCGTCAATACACTATTTGACGGCCTTCTTTCCCTAACGTCCTCATTTGGATGAGATCTCTTGTTCTCCAATCTACAATATCTGCTCTCTCGACCAAAACTTTTCGTTTGAATTACACCTCCATCTGTATTCCATCTGTTCCATTAACATCCAAAGTGACTTTTCTCCCCAAGGAAAAATTTATCTTTTCTTTAATTATGGACTGCATTTTCGATACCGTGGGTACTTGCTTTTCACGGACGTAAAAATCACAGAGCATTACTGATTACGCATAAAATCGTGACAGAACTTATTTCATTCGGTGTAACATTTTCTTTACGAATTGTTTTAATGCTAGTTACTCCAACACCAATGTATGCCGCTGCTCTTTCTATGCCTTTTGTCATAGTAACCAGTAGATGAGTTTGTCTCTTTACCTTATCACCTGCCTCAATTACACTCGCTATGAACTCCTGACCTTCACTGTGAATTGTCGAATTTGATTTCGATTTCGAATTCGAATTTGATTTCGATTTTGAAGAATATTTTTGCTCGGACTAGTGTTCCTGTCATTCGGCGGGGCGCGACATTCCGGTTCACACATACGTGGTTAGGTCAATTTTCCAAAAAACGCTGAGAGCAAAAAAATCATTGTTGGTGTAGTTTCTTAGAATAGCATTTCGTTTTTACTGTAAGAAAAGGACAATGCAATTTGTGGGGTACTTCGGTATTTATGAGAATTTATGTGCTTCCATCCGTGGGTATTTGCATTCCTAGTGTAATAAAATAGAATTTTTTATGGATAGTATCGGAATTCAAAACACGGAAGTCTTGAAAACTATACTGTTGCGTAGTGCATTGTATTGTTGTTGATGCTTTGTAAAAGCACTTAAATTTTAGAAAATAATTTGGCTTGGAATAGTGTCTTCGTTATTTGCCATTCCGGTGCACACATGCGAGGTTGAGTTTAATTTTCCAAAAACCGGTGAGAGCAAAAAAATCATTGTTGGTGTTGTTTATTAGAAAAGGTATTTCGTTCTTACTGTAGGAAAAAGGACAATGCAATTTGTGGAGTAGTTTGGTATTTATTAGGATTTATGTGCTTCCATCGATGGATTTTTGGAATCTCAGTGTAGCGAATTAGATAGTATCGAAAGTCAAAAAAATGAAAACAATACTGTTGCGTAGTGCAATGTATGATGTTAATGCTTTGTAAAGACATCTGAATTTTGAAGTATATTTTGGGTTGGAATAGTATCTTCGTGATTCGGCACGGTGCGCCATTACGGAGCACATATGCGTGGTTGAGTTTAATTTTACAAAACACGGTGAGAGCAAAAAATTTATTGGTGTAGTTTATTAGAACAACATTTCATTGTTATTCTTGGAAAAGGACAATGCAATTGGTCGATTATTTTAGTATTTAGTAGGACATGTGTTCCTCCTTCCGTCGTTTTTGTTATTCCGAGGTCCCGCCACTCCGGTGCACACATACGAGGTTGAGTTTAATTTTTCAAAAAAAGATGAGAGAAAAAAATCATTGTTGGTGCAGTTTATTAGAACAATATTTCATTGTTATTCTTGGAAACGGACAACGCAATTTGACGAGTAGTTTAGTATTTATTAGGACATGTGTGCCTCATTCCGTCGCTTTGGTTATCCCGAGGTCCGGCCACTCCGGTGCACACATATGAGGTGGAGTTTAATTTTCAAAAAATCGATGAGAGCAAAAAAATCACTGTTGGTATAGTTTATTAGAACATAATTTCATTGTTATTCTTGGAAAAGGACAATGCAATTTGACAAGTAGTTTAGTATTTATTAGGACATGTGTGCCTCCTTCCGTCGTTTTTGTTATCCCGAGGTCCCGCCACTCCGGTGCACACATACGAGGTTGAGTTTAATTTTAAAAAAAAATGATGAGAGCAAAAATATCATTGTTGGTGTAGTTTATGAGAACAATATTTCGTTGTTATTCGTGGAAAAGGACAATGCATTTGGTCGAGTAGTTTAGTATATTTTAGGATGTGTTTACCTCCATGCGTCGTTTTTTTGATTTTCAGTGTAATGATTTAGATTTTTTTATAGATAGTATCGAAAGTCAAAGATTTGAAAACATTACTGTTCCGTAGTGCATTGTATTGTTGTTGGTTCTGTGATAAGACATTTTAAATTTGAATGATATTTTTCCTTCGAAGATTGTTTTTGTTCTTGGCGGAGTTGCGCTATCTTGCGCCACATACGTGTTAGTTTGTTCAATTTTTCAAAAAACGGTTAGAGCAAAAAAATAATTGTAAGTGTAGTTTATTGGCATGAAGTTTGATTTTGTTTGTTGAGGAAGGCCAATGCGATGTGTTGAGTAGTTTAGTATTTAGTAGGATTGATGTGCCTCCATTGTTGTGTTTTTGGGTACCCAATTAAAGGATTTACAATTTTTTCTTCGATAGTATCGAAAATAAAAAACTTAAAAACAATATTGTTGTATATTGTATTGTATTGTCGTTGATGTTATGTGAGGATAAATTGATTTTGAATTAGAGTTTTGCCTTGATGAGTGATTTTCTTATCCTACAGGAGTGCGTTGTTCCGGGTGACTCGTGAGTGGTTTTTGTTGAATTTTGCAAAAACCGGTGAGAGCAAAAAAATCAGCGTGTGTGTACTTTTTTAGAACAATGTTTGGTTCTGTTTGTTGGGAAAGAACATTGCGAAATATTGAGTAGTTTAGTTTTTATGAGGAATTGTATGACTTGAATTGTGTTGTTTCTTGACAGTAGTGTAAAGAATTATTATTATTTATACGGAATATTAAATGTTGAATATTTCGAAACAACATTGTTGGATAGAGAATTGTTTTGTGGTTATTTTTGTGTCAAGAAAATCTAATTTTGATGTATAGTTTTTTTTTCTACGATTAGTTTTCTTACGCGTAGTTGTTGCGCCTGCCGGGCATTTCGAAAATTCGTTTTTTCTAAATTTTCGAAAAAACGGTAAGAGCAAAAAAAATTAATGTTTATATATTTGAAAAGCACAAAAATAGCACAATATTTTGTGTATAAAGAAAATTTGTTTTGGCTAATTGGCTTTGCCAGCTTATCATTAAGCCAACAAAGCCACCAATTTTTGGAAAAACCGTTGGAGCAAAAAAATTAATTTTTAGATATTTGGAAAGCACGAAAATAGCACAAAATTCTGGGTATAGAGAAAATGCGGTTTTTTGAAAATGGCTTTGCCAGCTTAACGGACGTGAAAAATGTAACCGCGCGTTCTCTTCTTAGCCTTTTAGTTGCGATTGGGAATCCTGATTCTCGTTGTATTTTACCCCAGTGGTACGCATAGAAAATGTCTTCGACTGTTCTCCAGAGACGTGTGACAGCTCATATCTCTTTCCTATTCCTCTTGACAAGCGGTGCTACGGCGACTTCCACGTATTGGAGTGTGGCCGACGCAACTGTAAAGTTTTGACGAAGTAAGGTCTCTCTCTAGGTGCCAAGCGAGTGCTCGTGGACCGCTGTGATATTTCGCGCATTACTGTGTGCCCGAAAAAAAAAGAATAGGGCATGGATCGCTTACATGCGCCGGCAGACAGCGGGGTTATTAAGTACATAAGAAGAGAAAGAAAATATCTAAAAAGAATAAGAAAAGAGAAATAAATCTAATAAAAAGTAGAAGAGGCTTGAGACATTTTGTGAAATCTTGTAGACTTTCTTTAGTCTTGGACAGTAATGTTTGTTTGTAAGCGAATGTTGAATTTTTAAATCGATATGTGTTTTTATTTAAATTTTACCTGTTGACATCTGTGTCATAAAATTAAAAATATATTACCGTAATCCTTCGTCCTTTTGCAGCTCTGAATTCATCTATTTTAATAACAAATTATTACTATATTTTAATTTAAAAATCAAAAAGTATTCATTAAATATTAAACTTAATATTATAATTTTCTTAAAAGCTTTTTATGATAAATAACTTACCTTGTTTATAAAATATATACTGAGACGTATCGGCCTATGGCATCCGATTTGAGGGCCTACGTCATGGCCTACATCCTCCCGTGGTGCGTGCGCGGTAACCACGGCGGGGAGGCAAAGTGGGGCAGCGTAGTGGGGAGGTAAGGCGGTGAGGTAGGTAGGGGGCAGTGGAGGGAGCGAGGGGGTCAGTCGCGAGGCAGGAAAGCGGACAGTTGATTGAAGAGCAAGGAAGACTGACGTGAGTTGAGAAGAGGCAGTAATGGTGTCGGAGTGTTGAGCGAGAAGTTGGACTTCAGGACACGCACGGGCACTACAGTCGAAGCGTAACCCGCGCTCGCCTAGCAGCTGCATGCCTGAGGCGAGGCGATGCCACTCGTCCCGCTGGCGAAGACGTTGCGTTACACAGAGACACGCCCTTGGCACGGCTCATGCCGACGTTGCCCGCACCGTCCACCGCCGCGTCACACAGACGCGCCCTTGACTGGGTTCACGCAGACGCTGCCCGCACCTGCCGCCGCAACGTTATGTAGAGACGCTGCCCGCACCTGCCGCCGCCGTGTAGTATGGAGATGCGCCCTGGGCAGAGCTCACGCAGACGCTGCCCACACTGGCCGTCGCCGCGTCACCTAGACCTGCACTTGGCAATGCCACGCAGACGCTGCCTGTGATGGCCGTCGCCGCGTCATACCGAGACGTTGACAAGACGTGCCCCCCTCCCGACCAGCGCCCATGCTGGAAGCCGGGTGAAAGAGACCAGGCATCACAAAAGAAGTGCCTTGTTTATTTGTTGTTGTTGTGTTTTGTTTGGCTTGTAGCTGATATTGGGGAAATGTTATTGTTTTTTGCTTACCAAAAAGTACTTGCACTGGACCTTAATTACACTAGGGAACACGTTTTTTTCCTCCAGGAACGTTGAGTGCGGAACATACTCAATGTTTTACGTAGATTACGAATATAACTATAAAAGCGTCATATCACGTCACAGTTTTTAAATACACCGTATCTTTACACCGTATCACATCGTCTTTTGTTATTAATGTAAATTCACTCATCATCATAAAAGAAAGCTGCACCCAAAGGAAAGGCGGATTGCGATCATTGTTGGCAGGCAGATAGAGGGTACCATGTATACAAAATGATTACACTTTGTTCCCTAGTATTATATTTGAATGGTAACTTTCAGCAGGAGCAGGACCTGGATCCCATCCTTACCCGGGATCGGGAAAAATAAATGTGTGTGTTAAACCCAGGGCGGGAGTGACGTCACAAAACATATATACACTAATCGTCATCAAAAAAGCTGCACCCCGAAGGACTCTACTGATCTGCTCAGTATACAAACTCGGTGGGTATTTTGCACACCATTAGCTAAACTAATGATTTCGTTTTCACGGTCGGCCACGCACACGAGTGTATATACGAGGGTTGTACCGAAAGTAAGGTTCCCAATGTGCTACAGCCTCAAGGGAAGGTGCTAGGCTAAATCTGACAACAGTGCAATGCGCAGTGGTTCCTCCACTCTCGAGCTAACCCATCCGCGATTCGCTACGTTGCTCAGTGTTCGCTTGCCAACCGTCAGAGATAGAAGTGTCGATCGCCGCTCCCGCTAAGTGCGAGGTTCGAGCAGTAATCCGGTTTCTCCACGCAAGGAAGTTGCCGCAATCCAGAATCGTCGGAGAGGACGACTGACAGAGGGAGTAATGCTTCTTCACGACAACACTCGAATCCACGTCGCTCGTCCAACACAAAAGCTTTTGAAGAAATTTGGGTGGACCGTTATGCCCCATCCCCCGTACAAGCCGGACTTGGCCCCCAGCGATTATCACCTCGTCCCCAAGCTAAAGGAACACTTGGGTGGCAAACGCTTCAAGAGCGACGGTGAAGTCCGAGCAGAGGTCACACGCTTCCTCAACGGATTGGCGGGAGACTCTTCTAATTATGAATACAAAAACTGGAGCACCGTCTTCAAAAGTAAGTCGAAAAAATGGAGACTATGTTGAAAAATAGACAACAATGTAAGCTTTTCAACGATGTATAAATTAATAACAATAAATAATCTATTCTGTTTGTAAAAAATATGGGAACCTTACTTTTGGCACAACCCTCGTGTGTGTATATACATATATATATATATATTGTAACGATTGCATTGTTACAACAATGAAGATATTGTTGAGCACGGGAGAATGTTTTGAAAGACGCGCGGAAGTCAGCGGCGCGCAGTAATTTAATGGATGGCGGCGATATAGCACTGCGCACAGACTGGTTCAGAGCGGTGTAGGGAGGAGGTTAGCGGCGGAGGGGGGCGAGGCCAACTCACCCCTACGAACTTCCTCATAAATACGCTGATCGCCAGATCAGAAGCCCCTTATTTGCTTCAGCTGTCGCCGAGTATTGTTCTTTTGGTGAAACGAAGACGTGCGAATTCCGTACAGTAGTCAGTGTCTAGTTTGCTTCAAATTCTAGTAGAGAGTTTAATTGAAGTAAGCGACGAATGAGATTTAGAATAGTAATATTGTGACCAGTTTTTTTGAAGTTGTGTTGGAGGAGAATGCAGTATAAGACGACACATTAGAATTCAGGGCAAAAGACTAGAACGGCGTTATTCACTTTGTTCTGGTGGATCGAGTAGCCAGAATTTAAGTGATTCACAGGCTGATTGAGTACATGGAATCATTCAGGAACAATTACGCTGTGCCATAAAGAATCTGGTATTCAAATATCCAAGTGCGCGACGCCCTGGACAGAGCTAAAAGCGGCCACCCGGCTGTGATCGTGCGAGGACAATAAGCACGCGGGCGAAAACTTAACAATCGCGCTGAAGAACAATTCCGGAAGGAGACGAAGAAGAGGGCCACCGAACGGGAAGAAGAAGAAGAGGCGAGGAAGAAAGAAGAGTGCCAGGAAATAAGAGAGAAGCAGACCGTAGCAGAAATAAGAAGAGAGAAGAAGAGAGCCCCAGCATCGCTGCGAGAGCGGCGAATTCCAACAACGCAGTCTCTGGTGTCGGCGAAGCGCGGAGCCAAGGTCGAACGCCGAGCCGCAAGCGCCGAGGTAACGGTAAGGGAGAGGGGGACGTGTTAGCGGGGCCACGAACGCGCGAGCAGCTGGAAAGACGGTTTCGTAGTAATGTAGGGCGAATATTATGTTTTACAGAATTCGTGAATAACTCGCGTAATTTGTTGCACCTAGAATTTTCCATATCGTTGCCTGGAATGCCTTATGAATGAAAAGAACATTGCCCTTTTGAAGTTAATTGTAAAGAATGTCATTGCTTAGATAAGAAAAATTTTGAACAATGTGTAAAAACTTGTGTGAGAATCAGAGTAATTGAGTGTGAATTCAATTGGTCATTGTAAATAGTAATTTTTCTTTTTTGTGTGAATTGTGAGTTAGAATAACTAAGTGTTTAATTTCAAGCAAAAACGTGCACGAAAGGCAGAGATTGAAAGAGTACCAGTCGACTGAGTCATTGATTTAAATGTTTGTACAATTATCATAGTCAGTTGATTTGTTTAAAGAGGTTGAAAGATTTACAAGTGTTTCAAGCGTATATTTCGATCACTAGAAAAAATATTCCTGCCATTTTTTTGTTTGTTGCATTGTTTGTTTTTTTCTTTCAGAGCAAGCAAAGAAATTGTATATTTTCTCTTAAAATTGAATCATTTGAGAATATATCTGAACTTGTTACTGAATTTGTGTACGTTTTTGTACCAATCTTCCTTGAATTCCCTACTATCTGCCGCAAGAATCCTCTGCCCTGGGAGTAAATCAAAAGCTCGCAAGAGCAATAAATCTGCTTGCATCCTCTGGTCCAGATTGGGATTAAGAAGGGGGTAAAGTTTAGAATATATATATACACACACACACACACACACACACATATATATACACTCATCGTCATAAAAAAAGCTGCACCCAGGACAAGGCGGATTGCAATCATTGTTGGCAGGCAGGCAGAGTGTACCACGTATACAAAATGATTACACTTTCACATTTGTAAGACCAACATTGATTGCGCTACGCGGCCACCGACGGTACATGTTAGTACGGCGTGGGGCCGCCATTTTAGCGAACACACGCGTTCAAACATTGCGGCATGGAGTTTTACAGTTCTCGAATGATGTCTTGTGCTACTCCATCGCAAGCAGCTTGCACCTGAGCGCGCACTTCTTGCAGATTGGTGGATAGGATTGGGATTCTGATCACACGCTCCATAGAACTCCAAACTTCTCGAATGGGGACAGGTCTTGCAATGCAGTTGGTCATGGCAGAGTATCTACGGCTGCAAGGCATGCTCGGGAGATGGCTTCGGTATGCTGACGCACGTTATTCTGTCGAAATAGGGCATGGGTGTGCGCGTTTACGAACAGCAGAGTCACCGGTTGCAGAATCTCCTGAATGTATCGTGTGGCTGTCACGGTATTTCCAATTAACACTAAATGTGAACGGGCACCTAGGAATATCGCCACACCATCTCACCAGGCTGGCTGGACGCGTGATGGCACACCATACACCTCTCGTAGCGCTCCCCACTGCGCCTCCAGACACGGACCCGGTGGTCGTCGCCATCAAGGCAAAAGCGAGACTCGTCGCTGAAGATGACCCGCTGCCAGTCTGCATGGCCCCAGGTTCATCATTCCCGGCACCAGGCGAGTCTGTAGGGACGTGATTGGGATGTGAGTGGCAGGCGTCGTAACGGTCGGTGTGCGTCGAGCCCTGCGTTGTGCAATCACCTGCCAATGGTACTAACACTTACAGGATGTGACAATGCAGGCTGCACAACCTGCTGAATAGCACCAATCGTTACCGTTGGATCGGTTCGCGCGTGGCAGGCAACCCGTCCGTCCTCCCTCCTCATGGTGTGTGGCAGTCGTCCAGATCCTGCATTTCGTGTGTGCATGGATTCCTCAATCCATTGCGACCAACAGCGGGCGATGGTGGTGTCTGTACGACCGGTGTGGTGCAAAATACGGCGACAGGTCCAACCAGCCTCCCGCTGACCCACGATTCAATCTCGAACGCGTCTAACGGGACAACTGGCTGTCGAAAGCGTCGCCGAGGCATAGTATACGTGCAGATGACGCTCTGGCAATTCTGCCCGATGTCGCAATGGCCGGTGCGGACGTTTGAAGCTCTTTTATCTAGACCGGTGGGCGTGACGTCACGCACCTATCACCTACCCCCAGTGTGCGGCCGACCGTGAAAATGAAATCATTGGCTTAGCGTAGCATAGTGTGCAAAATACCCTCAGAATTTGCAACGGATCAGTAGGGTCCTTCGGAGTGCAGCTTTCTTTATGATGATGATGAGTGTAAATATATATTAATAATAATCTTACTCCGTAGATGCGTTTTTTAAACAAATCCTTCATATTTTTAAAGTCGGCGTGCAATTCGTCACATTTCCGTGATTTTTTTTTCATTAGAGACCTTATTTATAAAGATTGGTTGCGCGGGAGAGCCGCAAAGCGAAGATATACTACTGAGATAATATAAGAGACGATAGTGTGAATGACGTTTAAGAGCATGGTGCATCTCTTATGTTCATTAAATCCTGAGTTTTCAAAAGTTGCAAAAGTTCAAAATGTTTACGGAGTCTTCTTACAACTAAAATATTAAAGATATAGAATTTTTTCCTTTAATGAAATATGTTCCTTAAAGATAGGTTTTTGAAATAAGGTCATGTACAATTTGCCGAAAATTTGAGTACTTTTTGCATAATTTTGCGTCAAAATATGGGTGAGATAGTATGTGATGTTTTAGCACCACTAGTTTATTTTCTCGTATACGTACGTCTCATATAAGGAGTAATAACTAGGGCCCCGATTTTAATGACAAGTCATATATTTTTTCTGAACCTTCCGGTGAATTTTAAAACAATTCTTGCACGCATCCAGGTATTGTCGAATAGAAAATCGTATTTTATTGCGTATATAAAGTCATATTTACATCGTTTTAGTAAAAGGTCATATTTGGGCCAAATTGTGCCCTAAATGTCCTATTTGTCATATTTTTAAGGACCGTTTTTAGTAACAGATCATATTTTGGCCAAATTTTGTCGTAAATGCATATATTTGTCATATTTCTAAGAATAAAAAGCTTGGAAATGTGATATTGTCACAAATATACTCAACAATTATAACACAAAGAATTATTTGAAACGTATTATTCCTAGTGCTATGATGAACCCCTGATAGCAAACGTGCATTTCTTTCTTGCCTCCTGCGCGTTGTGAAAATGGAACGATATTGAGCAACGTGCGGATGAACTCGAGATATCTTCATAGCCAGCGGTGACAACGGAGCGCTGATAGTTAAGAAGATGACAGCGAAGTTCTCCGTCCTACGTAGGAGGAATTATAATCGCTACGTTCTCTCGCCGGATGAAGAAACGTAGGCGGCTGCCGACGTTATCATGGCACACGCAGTCACACTATTCAGTCTGATCTGAACACCTCAGTGTGGATCAAAATGCCCAAACAAAAGTGCTCCAACAGCATGAAGCTGCGAGGGTATGTTCGTGATTTTGGAGAGAAGTTCTTCAGCACTGACGGAGAAATATTATTTTGTAAAGTATGTGAAGTTAAAGTTAGTGTAGAAAAACGGTTTAATGTGCAACAACACTGTAAAACCGCTAAACACAGCAGCTGTGTGAAGAGAAGTGCAGGAAATAACAGCAGACAAAGGCTGTTATTTGAACAGGCAGGTTCATCTTCAACTTCGCAATCGTTCTTCAAGGACTTGTGTGAGATGATGGTGTCTTGCAACCAGTGGCGTAGCGTGACTCACACGTTTGGGGATGCTCAACAATAACACACAAAATGCCACTATCAACTACTTCATCTAACAGGCGAACTCAACACAAGGCAGATACCAGCAGATACACTGGGACTACTTCCACGATCTCGATTGCTTACGACGGTGTAGGCGCTTCCCACAAAATCCTCACAGCAGTCAGGGCTGCCGATGTCTTGAAAGCAAATTATACAATGGCTCAGCTTTAATTCTTATACGCGAATGGCAATAAGACCATTTGTTAATTTATACATTGCAGACTTAAATAATATGTAATCTATTTAAGAGATAATACAATTTCTTGGATATTAATTAAGAAATAGTAGTCAGGCACTATTTCTACAGTTTGTACCCATGACCACGCGGGGACTCCCGAGTGAGAGAGAGAAAGATAATTTACTGAACGCCTGAAGTGTGCTGCGCTCTCGTGCACAAACGAGCTTCTTTCCGCAGTAGACGCTAGCGTAAAGCAGTCGGGTTTCTCTGGGCCAGGGGTGAAGAGGGGAGAGGGGAACCTCGCCATCTGCGCATGCGTCATTGCTCGTCGCAATCTGGCGGCAGACGCTGAAGTATTTTAGCTTCCAAGCAATCAGAGGCCAGCTTCAACAGCCCGCCGAATTCAATCATAGGAAATCAATTTAAAATTAATGCAAAACGTGTTTCGCTCAACAGACCACTTGTAAGATTATCAATACAGTATTTAAGGTTCTTATATACGGGGATGCTCAGCATCTCAGCGTCCCCTGACGCTACGCCACTGCTTGCAACATCCCATTGGAGAAGCTGAAGAATGCACGTTTAAGACAGTTAATAATAATAATAATAGTGACTTTATTTATGTGGCGAGACTCGGGCCATCAGGCCCGCTCTTCCGCCTAACCACGTAATACATACATATATAGATAAAAATTGAAACAGTACATTTAGTAAATTAAATAAAATACAACTTAGATATGTCTTGCCCCTGGGCTCACAAAGTGAAAGTTAAAAACGTCCCCAGAATTTACCTTAAACGGCCGGGGAAAACCAGGGAAAACAAAGGAAGTGTGCATGCTCTTCAACGTTGAGCAACAAAATAAAATATTTAAAATAATTTATAAAGCATTTACTGACACAAGAGAACATTAAAGAGATGCCCGAAAATAAATTATGAAAGAGAAAAAAATATTAACCCATACGCGTCAAAATGTTAGCAAGAAAATCTCAATCCATTAAAGAACTCATTTAAAAAAATAATAAATGAGAATGCACACAACCACCCGGCCAGGACGACGGCTTAGGGCCGATTTTAATTACATCAACATGTACCAAGGGAAAAGACGCATTCAGTCAGAGCCATGACAAGTTAAGCTGGAATGAATTTGAAATTACAAGTTGATAATACAAACAAAAAAAACAACAACTTTCTAATCTTATATTAAACTTAATTTAAACTAATTATACTGTTGTTTATTAAATTAAGAATTAACCTAAGAAGTATAAGAAAATACAAAATAAAAAAAGTTAAAATGTCGGACTGTGACGTCAAGCATGGCGGTGCGCTAAGTGTTTACGTTGTAGAATCTTTATCACAATTCTGTTTATAATACTAGTGTGCGAGCCAGCGGATGCGCGAGATGATCGCGCGGATGCCCTGAAACACGGGGCATTGTGGGTGAGGTTTTTCTTTCTGTTTATTGCTGATGATTCGTACGTAGAAAATCCCTTATATACATAACCTATATCATCAATCTGAGCGGTGACCCGCGGTGCCGGTGAACATTTGCTACCGCACCCCGCCAGGGGCGACACATGGATAGAGAGGGAAATTCGAATTTGAAAACTGAATCTGAATTGTCAGTATTGCAGAAAAAAGGTGGTAACAAACTCGTTATCTGTCCAAATTGCAAATGTCGTTACCATGAGAGCTGTGGAGGGCGAGTTAATGTAAACCCAGAGGGAGGCTTCAGTTGCTGTCAAATTGATCAAAGTGATATATCAACTATTGCTAATCTCCCCTCAAATCCTGAGGCTGACACATCAATTGTAGAAACCGAGGAATCACTGATAGAGGATAACATGGCAACATCAGAATTCGCGAAACTTCTTAAAGAAGAACCTGGCAAACTCCGGAAGGAAATGAAAGATGAATTTGCTACCTCGAGAAGAAATTTGATGAAACTCATAAAGAAATTAGAAATGACATTTCCGGAATTGCCAAGAAGGTGGAAGATCTTACGACTGATGTGAAGAAATGTCAAAACGGTCTGAAAGATATTTCGAGTAAAATGAAGTCTATTCAAGAGGATAATGTCAAGTTATCGGCAAGATGTGACGCAATTGAGTCCAAACAACACGATATCAATTTGGAAATGGAAACCATGATAAATACCAAAATTGGAAAACTTGGGACAGTGCTTAAGACTAAACATACCACCGAGATCACGCGTGCAGCTACAGAAGAGATAGAGGAAAGGAACCATAGATCGAAAAATATTTTCATATATGGAATTAAAGAAAGTAATTCAGATACCCCTACTGAGAGGAAGAGAGAAGGCATCCGCGAATTCGGAGAGATACTTCGAGGCCTCAACTCTAGAAAAGAGTTACCCGCAGAAACTGAAACCAGCATTTTGCAAGCCATACGTCTAGGGAAATCAGATCCAGATAAATCTCGACCCCTGAAGATCACACTGAAAACGGCGGAGCTCGCACACGAATTACTACGAAGGAACAAAGATTTACCTCAGAACATTTCATTCAATAAGGATCAAACACCTCTACAACGCGAGGAAATCAAGGAATTGAGAGTGGAGCTGGCAAGAAGACAGAAGAACGACCCGAAAGCAACCATTAAATATATTAACCCTTTGCGGTCCTTTGTCCCGTGTGGCGGGACACAGCGTTTTCCTCGTTGCAGACCCTTTAAATCCCAAGGTAGATGGTTGCACCGGTCCGGCGTGCCGCGGCGTAAGAAACTGTACTCAGTTTCAAATTATTTTTCGTATTATTACAAACAAAACATTTAAATTTATTTGCCTAATTCATAATACATAATTTTGTAACTTAATGTTTGTTTGCGGAGAGCTTCACCTCATTACCAATAACGCCTGTATATTGCATTGTATGAACCAAGTCCGAGTTATCATTACTGTCATTTTCTTCACACTTCTCGGAATATCTCGAGAAAATTTTTTCAAATTCTTACTTTCCTGAAGATTGTTAACCCTTAGAATTGTTTACCGATCCACACAATTCAAGCTTCGACAATCTCGAACACTTACTTCTCGATGTCACCGTAAGTTCAACTGCAACCTCGTAAGCAAACTGATTTTAAACAACATAAAATGGGCGAAGTCTGGCTACAATGAAGGAAAATACTGCCTAATCTCTTCTTAAGGTAATTAGTTGTACAGGAAACTGGTGCCATTTACCTGAGTGAAATAATACAGAGTTAAATATAGGTCCCGCCCCACGGGACAAAGGACCAGAACCAGGAAATAGGAAAGTCCCGTGACGCGGGACATCGGACCGCCAGACGAAGAAGACGGAAAAGTGAAAGGACCGCAAAGGGTTAAAGGTACACCGAAAATCATCAGTGGTCGTCAAGCCTCCCAGCAGGAAAACTAGCGCAGGCAACAGTACGTTATCCTACTATTTACTATACCAATATAGCAAGCCTTTTACCCAAATTTGATCTGCTCTTATTGGATATCCAAGAATACAAACCGACCATTGTAGTACTGACGGAAACATGGCTGAAACCGGACATTCCGGATCAAATGATTCATATAGAGGGCTAAAATATGTTTCGTAGAGACAGAACTGGAAGACGCGGGGGAGGAGTTTTGATATATGTAGCGAAGGAATTTGATGGAAATCCTCTTATAGCCATCCTTCAATCAGATTTGCATACAGATTTATTGGAATCGCTATGGCTGCAAATTAGGCTACATCATTTGAATTTCAATGTTTGTGCGTTATATAGACCTCCTTCGCCATCACATAGAATTTCAGAGGTAGACAACGCCGTTTTTGACATATTCCGTCAGGCGAACGATTTAGAAGACCTCACTATTATCCTAGGAGACTTCAATTTTCCGTCGCTTCACTGGCCCCAGCCCAGCACAGATCACATTCCACTTGTAGAAAGAGAGTTTCTTGAGATATTTGGAAATTCTTGTTTCTCTCAGCTGGTAACCGGTGGAACCAGGTTTCGGGACAGACAGAGATCAGCAACGCTCGATTTGATTTTCACAAATTATGAATCTGCTTTATCGAATCCAGTCGCGCGAAGTCCTGTCGGTAATAGTGATCTTCTATGCTTTGATATGCAAACTGAATTCCGCAATGTAGACTACCCTACACAGAACCGCAAGGTATACTGGCGTGCAAACTTCGAGGACGTGAAGAGGGACCTTCGACAACTCCTTCTCACTTTGGAACGTGTCGAGGAACTGGAAAGTAATTGTATGATATTCAGATCTGGAATAATCAACGCCTTAGAAGCTCATTCGCCTACTCAAAAAGAAGTCCCAAACAAAAAACAAACCATGGATTACTAAAAGGATACAACGTCAGATACGCAAAAAGAAACGACTATGGACTAAATTTAAATCCACCAATCATCAATCACAATACAGGAAATACAAAGAGCTACGCAACACAATAACAAATGAGATTCGCACTCGTAGGAGAAATTATGAACAAAATATGGCCAAAGCCAAGGGCAAACACCTGTACTCGTACATCCGTAAACAGATTTCTTCCAAAGTTTCTGTTCCACATAATCTCCGAAAAGAAGATAGGGAAATAGTTTCAAATCCTAGTGATGTTGCTGAGGTCTTTGCAGAGAACTTTCAAAGCTTCTACACATTGGAACCTAACGACTCTCTCCCACCTATATCCTCCACCTTCTGAGGAAATAGTGGAAGATGTCGATTTTCATGCTGCAGATGTTTACAACGTCCTCACAACGATAGACCCTAACTCTTCTGCTGGTCCTGATGGTATCCCGCCCCTTGTACTGAGAGAATGCGCACAAGAACTAGCTCCAGTTCTATGTAAAATCTTTCGTGACACCCTTAACTCCGGAGTATTACCGACGGATTGGAAAATAGCTAACATTATACCAGTTTTCAAGAAAGGTAGTAAGCTAGATCCCGCTAACTACAGGCCTATTAGCTTGACCAGCTCGATATGTAAGGTCTTTGAGCGGATTCTAGCAAGCAGGATACTCAACTTCACTATGAGAACTGGACGCATACCACCACACCAACACGGTTTCGTGCCAGGGAGATCAATAATAACAAATTTGCTATCTTCACTACAAGACTGGACAAAAAATTTAGATAACGGCAACCCTACAGATGTCATCTATTTAGACTTCTCCAAAGCTTTCGATAAGGTACCGCACCGAAGGTTGCTTTACAAACTTGCTCACTTTGGCATAAAGGGGAAGCTTCTGCACTGGATCCAAACTTTCCTTGAAGATCGTCATTTCTGCGTGAGAATTGGAGAGAAAAAGTCATCACCGAAGAGAATCTACAGTGGAGTTCACCAAGGGTCGGTACTGGGACCAATCCTATTCATCTTGTATACTAGCGACTTGCCGAACGGTATGCTTTCCCACTTTAAGATGTACGCAGATGATACTAAATTCTATGCAAACCCTCTGGAGAATTATCTCCACCTTCAAGACGACTTGAACGGTGTCTATGAATGGTCTAGAATTTGGAAATTACCCTTAAACGACACGAAATGTATGGTTATGCATATTGGAAGATCCAACCCAAAACGAAATTACCAATTGGAGGAAAAAATTTGTCTGAGACCAAGATCATGAAAGATCTGGGGATCATGATCTCTAACGACCTCAAATGGGCAGACCATGTGAGTTACATCGCAAAAAAGGCTAACAAAGCTATATTTACATTGCGCAAAGCCTTTAATACAATAAGAAGCGATGCATTTACAACACTATATAAAACCTACATTCTCCCGATTGTTAAATTTGGCACTGTAATTTGGAATCCTTATTTCCTCAAAGATATGAATTTGCTAGAAAATGTACAAAGGAGAGCCACACGTATCCCCACAGACCTCAAGAACATGACTTATGATCAACGACTGGCGAGACTCGGACTTCAGACTCTAACTGCTAGGAGACAACGTGGCGATATGCTTGAAACATTCAAGATTTTACAAGGGCAATACAACTCCGATCTTACTAGTATTTTTCAGCGCTCTGGAAACCTACAGTTACGAGGTCACGACATGAAGCTGGTAAAATCTAGATATAATCTTGTGCAGTACAAAAACTTCATCGGCAACCGAGCTGTCGACACCTGGAACACATTGCCCCAGGACGTGGTGTCGGCTCCTAGTCTCCAGATCTTCAAAAGAGCTTATGATGATCTCTTCAACGGGGAAGACCATAGACTCCATTGATATGCAGACTTTGTTCCTCCTGTCCAAGAATTGTGTCAAACTTGTTAAATTATTATTATTGTGATATTATGTGATATTACATTTATATGTACATGTGATGTTAATTATTATGATGTGATATATCTTCAATGAATTGTATTAGCGCCGATTCAGGCCTCATCAGTTTGTACTGTTGCCTGTATATTACTTTAAATAAATAAATAAATGTCATATAAAATGTTATATTTAGCGTACAATTTTGAATAATAATAATAAATAAAAATTAAAATAATAATAATAATAATAATAATACATTGAGTACACACTTTCACATCGTACATTATCAGCTCAGTAGAAGAGTATTTAAATGTTTTTTGAATGATCGCAATGTTTTACATTTCCTAACATTTTCTGGAAGGTTATTCCACTCTCGGGTCGTTGCTACTAAGTAAGATTTATTATAAAAATTGGTGTTGCTTTTAGGAATATTGCATAGCAAGGATTTCTGGAATCTTTTTGTTTTGAGATAAGACATTTTATAAGAGAGGTAAGCAGGTACACCCGTATTTAATATTTTGTAGAAAAGGCACAAACTATGAAACAGTCGTCGACCTTTCAAGTTTAATAAATGATTTGCTTTATAATACCCCGATATGTGATCATACTTTCTGATATTGTATTGAAACCTAACACATGCATTTTGAACTCTTTGAAGAGCATCAGCGGTTGATTTATTTATGTTACCGTACATGATATCACCGTAATCAAGCAGGGGGAGCAGGAGTGATTGTACTAGAAGTTCTTTGGTTTTGGGTGGAAGGCATTTGTAAGCACATTTGAGTGAGTACATTGAGGCATACACTTTGCGGCAAGTGTCCCGAGCATGAGGTTCCCAATTTAGAAATTTATCGATGGTCAAACCAAGATTTTTAACTTGAGAGCAGAAAGGAACAGTAGTGTTGTCCAAAATGATATCAGGAATTTTTAGATTTTGAAGTGTTTGATGGGACCGGCAGGACCCAATTATAATTGATTGAGATTTTGATGGGTTTAGCTTAAGGCCGTTTCTCACTGACCATTCAAGTAAAGAGGCCAAATCGTGATTTGTTTTACTAACTAAATGAGCCCCTTACGAAGGTTTCCCACTGACATAGATCTGTAAGTCGTCTGCATACATGTGATGACTGCACATTGATAGCGCAGAGGGCATATCATTAACGTAGATCAAGAAGAAAAGTGGACCTAGTACGGAACGCTGTGGTACTCCGCGTAAAACTGACTTAGGGAACGAAAAAGTATTCTCAACAACTACAGCCTGTTGTCTGTTACTAAAATAACTTGAAATCCACGATAAGGTAGAATCAGAAAAACCGAGGCATTTACATTTTGCCAGAAGCACGTCATGGTCTACTGAATCGAAGGCCTTGCTAAAATCTAAAAGCGTTAATGTTGTTATATTGCCTTGATCCAGAGATTGACGAATGTCTTCGGTGACTCGTAACAAGGCCGTTTGCGTACTTCTACCTTTCCTAAAACCAGATTGCAAACTATTGAGAACATCATTTATGGCGAGATACTTGTCTATTTGTTGACGTACAATTTTTTCTAGGACTTTGGATAATGTTGGTAATATACTGATTGGTCGGTAATCACAAGGATTTAACGAATTTATACATTTGGGAAGGGGACGTATGTAAGCTAGTTTCCACAATTGGGGAAAGTATCCGGTTGTTAAAGAAAAGTTTATTATGTGTGTAAGTGCTGGAAGAGCGTCTTTTAAAACTAATTTTAATTGCTTGGCCGTTATATCGTCAGAGCCTTTTGAATTTGATTTGAGTGCCTTCACTATTTTTTCGACTTCTTGGCAATCAACATTGTTGAAATAGAAGCTATCATCCCGGGGTGGCGCTTGTGATTCCAGAAAGTGTAGTGACTTTTCTTTAATAATAGGGTCTATTGGATGTGCAACGGAAGCAAAATAATCATCAGTTCAATAAATCACAGTTCTTGGAGAAGTACACAACACATCCCATTCCAGATGAATCGACATTGGGAAAACATTACTTATCCGTGTGCTCAATAAAATAAGAATGAGTATTGCTGACCAAAAGATCTGGGTTTCCGTAGATGAAACCACCGATGTAAATGGGCGTTATGTTGCAAATGTTGTTGTTGGTAAAAATTGACGGGCGTGGAGAAATTTTCCTACTGACGTGTGAAGCTCTCGAGAGAGTAAACAACTCGACAGTTGCCATTTTGTTCGACAATTCTATGAAACTATTGTGGCCGGGTGGTGTGAACAGAGAGAACGTTTTGCTACTAGTGACTGATGTTGCTTCGTACATGACTAAAGCAGCCAAGGGGTTGCAGATTCTCTACCCTAGTATGGTATACGTCACTTGTCTTGCGCATGCCTTACACAGAGTTGCGGAAGAAGTGCGATCAAATTACCCTGATGTGGACAAATTAATTTCCTGCGGCAAGAAAATATTTGTCAAAGCTCCACTACGGGTGCAGAAATTCAAGGAACAAGCACCTTCACTATCTCTCCCCCCTCAGCCTGTTCTTACACGTTGGGGTTCTTGGCTTAATGCTGCTGAATATTATTGCACCAACTACAAGGAAATAAAGAAAATCTTCTGTGAGTTAGATAGCCAAGAATCAAGTGCCATCAAAACTGTACAAGAAGTTTTTCATGTACCTTGTCTGGAAACTTAGCATACATCAACGCAAACTTTTCAGTAGTATCAAAAGCCATCACCTTACTGGAAGCTGCTGATACTCAACTATGTGACGCCTTGAAAATTGTGCAACATGTGCAGAGTGAGTTGGGTCGAGCACGTGATTATGTGGCTGAAAAAGTGTACAACAAATTGCTCAGTGTTCTCCAGCGAAATCCTGGATATTATACAATGTGCAAAATTAACGGTATAATTTGTGGAAATGAAGCAACATTTGAAGACAAAGAACCACATCTGCGCTGCAGTGGCATCGCCGCGTTCAAATACGCCCCCGTGACGTCATGTGATGTGGAGAGGAGCTTTTCCCAATATAAAACTATCCTCAGCGACATCCGTAGGTTTTTAAGATGGAAACCTGAAAATGCACCTTGTAATCCAATGCAACTCTCCAGAAACTGAAGACTGAGAGGAAATTGGAAAACATTAACCAAGAAATATGCACTAGTAAAGCAAGACATTTTGTTCGATGCGTTTTATTGCACTGTACTTGATTCGTTTTAGAGACACACGTTTTTTTAATGATAGTTAGTTTCAAGGACTGCTAAATGTAAGTACTACACTCACAATCTATTCTTGAGTGAATTTTGTATTTATGTTATGCCTAAAAAATCAACAGGAATTTTTGAAAAATAAACTTATATAAAGTCATATTTTTTTAAAGTCATATTTATGTATGTATTATTATATTTTAGGTCATTACAATCCGGGCCCTAGTAATAACGGAGTTACGCAATGCTGCGGAAAATCGATTTCCAAATATTAACGGAAATACACGTTTAGGAGTCCCCTGATGCTTATTTATTTATTTATTTATTTATTTATTTGTCAAAAAACAGTAAAAACTGTATATGACGTGTGGGGAAAGAAATTTATCTGCGCACATTTTCTTGAGGGCCAGAATTTTATTAAAAAAACAAAAAAACGAAAAAATGAATTTAGAAAATAATTATTTTAGAAAATAAAGATATTTGAAAAATGTTTTTTCCTGAAAATGTGTTCTTTTTTCAACACTTCCGTGTGTCTGCAAAAAAACACTAGTACCTAAACTCAGTAGGATGTTTCCAATTGAATATTGCCCGATTCGAGGCTCTGAGAATTTGGAACGTATTGTTTGAATTTGGGGAAAGGGAATCCTCACATGAAGCCCTTGGGACATTTTCATTTTTTCAAAAATGATTCCAAACCTTTTAGTAACTTAATTTTCTTGCACGAATATAGTGCAAAGCACTTATTAAGCCAGCATAGGTCCGTGTTTTACTGTCAACTAAATTTTCTAAAATTCACAATTTTTTGAACCTCCTCATACAAATTGAATAACTGAAGATGGAGCTTTTTTCGTCGAATAAGATTTGTTCTTCCCAATTTTCCCTTATTTAATGTCATCTCACATTTTTTAAAACGTTAATTTTCACAAACGAAATCAATACTAAACTAGTGGTGCTACAGAATGGCACTGACATTTCCGTATTAATTTTCTATTTCCTTGCGTCTGGGCTAGCTATTTGGAATTGCCACATACTCGTGCCAGCTGTCATCTATCGCCGCCCAAAGTACATTTTTTTACATTTTCTTAATTTTTCGGGTTCCTAATGGTAGAACGGAAATATTTTAGAATATTAAAGAACAGTCAAACCTCGTCCTAAATGGCAATTTACTTAGTGGGTCATTCCATGCAAAATTTCAGGTTTTCTGACAGTGAGTCTCAGATTTTTTTCATATTTTATTACATTAATATACTAATGATGAACAGTTAAAAGACAATTTATGGAATTAATATCTTCAGCAGTTTAGCAATAATTACGGGTTAAACATGGACGATGACACAATGTACTCAATAATGATAATAATTATGACGTTCATAAAATGAATAAAACTTTAAAAACAGGCACACTATTTTGAAGATAAATGATCATATTTTAAGCAGTTGATAATATATTAAGGATTGAGATATTGTTTATAATAAAAAATGCTAATAAATTAAACAAATACATTTTTCTTCAAAATTAATATTTTCTTTTCTTTCATATTTTACACACTGCAAGAACTAATAAATAACCATTCTGCAAACTGTCTCGATGGAATCTTAAAAAATGCGTAAGTTATTAAATAAAAACTATACGCGCATTTTGCTCTTAAGGTTGAAAGTTGCGTGCCTTTGCCCAGCGCGGGGTGACGCAAGGTCGTAGGCAGGCACCGCCAAGTTCATTCCCTAGGGATATCCATCGATGCCTTCGAAGGGATCCTGACACCAGTTTACAGCCTTAGTTTTCACATGTTACTGTTCAGTGATACATCGTGATAGAAAATGCCAAAGATTGTGAATACGTTTAACAGGCTTTGGTGCTGCAATCCATTCGGACTTGAGAAGCACAAAAGTCGGGTGGGTAAGAGAAAGATAACAGAGGCGATGCGGAAGAAATATCGAATTTAGTGGTAGGTGAAGCAATATGCGATCTGTGTCGTCATAAAATATTCTAAATGCCCAATGCAGTTCTTAGTGACTCAACTGAAACAGACAGTGAAGTGAAAACGTCAAGTGAAGAGAGTACGTAGCCCCAGGAGTTGCAGAGGAAGCCACTATCAGTAATGTAAACATTTTGTATCCTCTGGGTCAATCATCATTGTCATTGCGAAAACAAACCCGAGAGAAATCGTACGCAAGGAAAAAGGTGAGTGCCGTAAATAAAGCAGTTTCTGAATCATTTCATGGGAGTACAGAAAGCAATGATGGAGAAGAAATGTTGACACAATTCAAAGAAAAATTTTCAAATGTGAAAACAGCTAATGAGAAATATATGATTTTAACGTGTTTACCAAAAAGTTGGAGTGAACAAAAATAGTGGTCGAATTCGGCGTACCTCTTCCATGTCGCTCGTACGGCAAAATTAACACCTAGAGAAGTAGTTTTGCGAAATCCACCATCGCGCCGCGGAGGAAAAAAGAAACGCCGAGTGCTGACGAAGAGCGCTGGGGCGCGGCGGCTCTAGCGGCTGAGATGAGTTCGTTTACGGAGCGCCAGTAAGATACTTTTATTCATAACTTTAAAACCATTCAAGATTCCATGATGAAATTTACAGAGTAGCTTGAAAGTAGTTTCAGCAATTTTTCTTCCAAAATTCAAGAATTTAAAAATATTATATTTCCATTTATTGCATTTTTTAGAATTTGTTTACTTCCTAATTGTTAAAGACTCATGGTAAAGAAATATCTTTAGCGTAAAATTATCCTTTACATTTCTTCTACAAATAGTGTAACTTTCATATTTTTTGCTTGTTTGCATATCATCGGAAAAAAATCATAACGGAATGTCTACAGACTGCTAACCTAATATTTCAAGTGCCCATTGTTGCTAAACAATGGATGATGAGACAATAATATTGTACCTGGTTCATGCAGGTGTCATGATAAGTAAGGTGGCAAAATGTTTTTAAATTCTGAGATGTAGTGTCAGATTTCCTACTTTTTTGCATGGAATGACCCTAGTGCTACTAGAAATGCGAAATTTGAAGCTTTTTTTCACAAAAACATTTTGAGTTTTCGAAACACTTCATTTGAAGTAATTTACATCACTAACACTCACAAATATTATAATGTTTACAAATTGCTGGTAATGTGCATATTAAAGGAGTGAGAAACTTTAAAAAAATGTGTGAAAAATTACATTTGTGTAATTTTTGCAAAAAAAAAACAAAACAAAATGAACTTTACGTCGTATTACAGAGTGCAATTGGCATTATCCGCTCGAAAAGTTTGAAGAAAAATTTGGAGCCATTTTTGAGAAAAGGGCGTTTGAGCGTTTCTAAAAATTCGGAATTTTGAGCTAGTTTTCACAGAAAACAGTTTAGTTCTCGAGAAACTTTACTTTCATTATTTAAAGCACATGTACTCGTAAATATAATAATGTGAACAATTCGCCAGCTAATGTAAATATTAACTATGTGAAAGACAAGTCCAAAAATTACATTTTTGTAATTTTTGAAAAAACCAAAGAATAGAGCAATATTGCGTTTATGACATCTTATATAGTATATTTAGCACTAGCCCTACCAAAAAGTTTAAGAGAAAAATTTGAAGCCGTTTTGAGAAAATTTTGTTTTTGTATTTTTAAAATTGCAAATGTTTTGCGCAATATTATTTATTTATTTGTCAAAATCAGTAAAAAACTGTATATGACGTTGTGGGGGAAAGAGATTTATCTGCGCACATTTTCTTGAGGGCCAGAAAAAAAACGAAAAAATGAAATTTAGAAAATAATTATTGCTCCCGAGTGATAGAAAATCAATTTCAACGGTAAATGAACTGCAAAGCAAAAGGAGTGCTCAACAAACACGTGCGCACATTGAAGCTACATTACGTCCAGAAAGCAAAACAAGGGCCATCTCAGCATTTGCTCAATGGATCAGGGAAACTGGACAAAAACCTAATCGAGATGGGGGTCATTGACTCGGAAGCAAAACAAGGGGCCATCTCAGCATTTGCTCAATAGATCAGGGAAACTGGACAAAAACCTTGATCGGAGATGGGGGTCATTGACCCGGAAGCTGAAGTACAGTACTTGTTACAGGCGTATTAAATATTTTTTAAAATGTATACAATGCAAACGTAAACTAATTCATTATATATCTTTGTTTTGTTACAATAAACATTATTTTTCTTTTTCACGATCAGTAAAGTCTCTAATTGTATAGAAAACAGTTTTGCAGCAGAAAAAGATTTTACTTTTAACTTAAATTTGTGTACCGACTTTGATTGTTTAATGTCATCTGGCAATGCGTTTGTAAAGTAACGTACATGTATTGTATGTTGATTTCTTGTACTGAGCTGTTGATACTGATGCACGTGATTTCTACGGCGTGTGTTGTAATTATAAATATCAATACTGCATGAAAATATGTTCCCTCCGTTAAGTAGGTCATTTTTGACAAATATTACAGATTCGTAAATAAATAGACAAGGCAATGGTAGGATTCCCAGCTCAATAAAGAGGCTTGCAGGAATCACGTGGAAAGGCATTTTTTCATTATTCGAATAATTTTCTTTTGCAATCTGAAGGTCTGAATACTACAGGATGAGCTTCCCCAGAATATTATGCCATATCTCAGGCGGGAATGTACATTTGCAAAATAAACACAACGAGCTGCATGAATGCTGACAGAATTTGAAAGAATTCTGAATGCGTAACATAATGAACTTAATTTAGTGTTTAATTCTATTATATGTACATTCCATTTGAGGTTTGATTGAATTGAAAGACCTAAAAATTTTGTTGCCTCAGCATCAGCTAATTGCATATTGTTCATTTTCAATGGAACATGCGATTTCCGATTTGAAATGCAGAAATGCATTGAAACAGTTTTTCTTTCGTTAACAATTAATTTGTTATTATTAAACCAATTTGAAACTTCTGAAATTGTACTATTTACTGCTTCTTTTTTGCAAAGAACATTCGTGTCATCAGCAAACAGATCCGTTCTTCCATTTTTAATAGACGTGGGCATATCGTTTACTTACAACAGAAAGAGAATAGGACCTAAGACCGAACCTTCCGGGACCCCATCCTCAATTGGCAAAGAATTGGAAACATAAGTATGTAATGTCCTTTCGTGCCAGTATGGTATTTCTACTCTTTGAGTCCGATGTTTAAGGTACGAAGTTATCCAATCTGGGGCAATACCACGAATTCCATACGAAGGTAATTTTGAGAGCAAGATGTTATGGTCAATAACGTCAAAAGCTTTCGAAAGATCTAAGAATATTCCAATGGGTACTTCATTTTGGTCTATTGATGAAGCAACATCTTTGAAGAAAAGCAACTAGTGGTGCTTCCAACGCACATACTTTCTCGCTCTGGTTCTATACGGTCCATATTGCTATTCCACTACTTCATAACCAGCAAAAAAGTGTAATTATACCAGCAAACGTTTTCCGTACCGAGACCTGACATCCGATACTCAAAGTCAACGAACTGGCACTTATACCACATACGCCACACCAACACCGCCTGTGTCAAACAGAGCCATGAAAGAATAGAACCGGCCTATTAAATGGTAAATGCATGATAAAGAAACAATTGATACGATGGTACATACGCTTTACAAATCCAAAAAGAGAAGTAAAAAATTGTTAAAAGTTAAAAATTTGAACAAATATATACAGACATTTCCAATACATTTATCGCAATTATATTTTAGTAAAAACGTAATTTATCGGTTTTATCATTAGGAACCGGTAAATTGTCAACATGCGAAAAACATGTCTTTCAAACATGACCAAGAAAGGCAGCGGTGAACCGCTTTACGAAGTATTCGTAAGGCTAGAAAGTAATAATAATTTCGGAACGGTTAGGGATTGTAAGTTCATCGCATGCGTTCTGGTTGTAATGTATTACAATTTAACGTTGAAATACCCATAATTGTACTTAAATTGGTTCATATAGATATATACTAGACAACGCTTGATTTGACATGTCATACGCTTCAAAAATCGAATAACAGAGTTGAAAATTTGTTTACAAGATGCAGTTAGGGAAAACACAAACAAGTCCTGACTATTTATCTGCATTGATTCTATTCGAGAGTAGAAGTACTTTCAAATGATCTTCAAAGTTTCTTCCTGCAACATCACATTCATCAAATTAAAATCCCCATCTGGGTATCGAACTCGGCATCTTCCCTATTGAAGATTACAACCCGAAGGTGCTTTAACCAGCCGACGCCACGGGACTGACATGCGAACCAACTACTTATATTTTAGTCAAAACGTAATTGTATCAGTTCTATCATTAGGAAGCCGGTAATTGTCAACATGCGAAAAACATGTCTTTCAAACACGACCAAGAAAGGCAGCGGCGAACGGCTTACTCTCAAATAATTTATCCGATGATCGGCATTTGGAAAATAACTACTGCGAGAAAGTATGTGCCATTCTATAGCACCACTAGTTTATTTATATATTTACCGTCCCTTATTACACACGTGCAGAAACTTTAAAGAAAAATTTGGAGCGGTTTTTGAGAAATTTTTTTCTGTAAATTTGAAATCGTAATTTACGCAAAAACTACTCGTTTTAAACCGAAAAAATTGTACATGACCCTATTTGAAGTGCTAATTTTGTACAACCGACTTTGCCTGAAGCAAAAATCTCTATCTTCAATTTTGCAATTTTTAAACAGTTTTTTGCAATTTTCGAAAAATTGGGCTTATCAACGAAATGATACCTACGTCATTCCCTTCAACGTTCTTCGCACTATTCAACAACAAAATATAATCAAAAAATTTGGAGCCATTTTCTTTAACTTTGAAAATCTCAAAATGGGCTTCATGTAAAGTGCCCTCAAATACTCAAATATCGTTTCAAATGCCAGAGGCCTTGAGACGAGAAAAAACGATCGGGGGAATATCAATTTTGAAGAAAATCTGCCGAACGGTTTAGGCGCTAGCGTTGACCACAGACGGACAGGTGGACAGACGGACGGTATATGCGGTAAACGACAATGCACTAGTGGATGAAAAACATAAGTTTTTTGAAGATCTCAGTGAAATTATAGCAAGTATTTCGCATCAAAATGAAATTCAATTAATTGGGGATTTTAATAGCAGAGTAGGTAACAGAGAACGCGAAGTAGTAGGTCAGTTTGGAGACGAAACTGTTAATAACAATGGGAAAAGATTAATAAACCTTTGTAAGGGGCATGCGCTACGTGTAGGGAATACCATTTTCCAGCCATAAAAACATACACATATATACCAGAATAGATCTAGCAAGAAATATTCAATCAGTAATCGATTTAGTTGTGGTAAAGAAAGAAAGAAAGAAAGACGAGTAAAACTGAATGATGTGAGAGGTATACCGCCAACCAGAGTGTGGAACTGATCATATGGTAGTGAGCAAACATGTATTTCCTTTTAGAAGTAAACGAAGATCTATTGAAAAAGATACCGATATTTTAATTGAAAAAAATGACATAAATTTTAAAACAGATCTTTTAAAACAATCCAGCGCAATGAAATGCTCTAACCAAAACAGAATTAACCTCAAACTAGGAACTCCGAAGATAAAAGACCCGAAGAAATGTATTATCACCTAAAAAATGTTGTTTTTGAAGCAGCTAAGGAAGCCCTAGGAGTGGAACAAGAAAAAAAGAAGTTCGTTGAGAAATTCAGTGAAAATTTAGAAAGAATGATTAAGGAAAATCAAACATTGTATCTGTTGTGGATTTCAAATAGGAATGCCCAAACACGAAAGGAATATGTAGAAAAAAGAAAAGAAGTTAAAGAATTAGTAAAAATTGAAAAAAATGAACACTGGGAGAAATTGTGTAGGGATATAGATAGTACAATAGGATATAATAGGTCAACCCAAGCATGGAAAACGATAAAAAATATAAGAAAAAATTGTTACAAAAGTAAAAAGTGCAAATAACTTCAACAAAATGGATTGATTACTATGAAAAATTATTACAAGAAAGTAGATTTGAATACCAAAACAATTTGGAATGCACACATTGGCAAGCGTGGGAACCTGAAAATCAGTTGGTTTGATGTAAAAAGTGCTTTGGCGAAAGCTATAAACAATAAAGCTCCAGGAACAGATAACCTTAGAATGGATAAAATGGGTAACCTTAGAATGCATAAAATATGGAGGTTATAATATAACTGAATACCTCAAAAATCTTTTAACAAAATTGAAGTTAGTGGCGATATTCCTCGGGAATGGAATATGTCATGTATCAACTCTATACACAAGAAAAGTGACAAAACCCCTTGTGAAAACTAGAGAGGAATTAGTGTCATCCCATCAATAGCTAGGCTGTTCGCTAGTATTCTAAAGGAAAAAAATGCAGAAGGGAATAACATTCCACGAAGAACAAAACGGTTTTAGAAGTGGGAGGTCATGTTTAGATAAAATCCATTGTTTACGTACGCCAAATAATAGAGAAAAATGGAATATACAATACAGACACACACATGACATTTATTGACCTGGAAAAGGCATATGACAGTGTTCCTAGATGTAAAATATGGTCAGCAATGAAAAGACTGAATGTTCCAGAAAAATGGATTAATTGGTTAAAAAAATGTACCAGAATACTGAAGCGTGTATTAAAATGGGAAGGAAAATTACCCAAAGTATTAAAACTAACAAACGGTTTAAAAAAAGATGTAGTCTATCGCCACTTCTCTTTAATATATATATATATATATATATATATATATATATATATATATATATATATATATATATATGGAACAAGTTTTAGAAACTTGTACAAGAAATGTTCTCAAATGGGTGTTCTCATAAATGATAGGTGCTTACATTCTCTACTTTTTGCAGATGATCAGGTCATTATGGCATCAGATCGGGAAGATATGGAGTTTATGCTTAGGAAATTAAAAGAAGAATACGAAAAGTGGGGACTTAAAAATTAACCTTGAAAAGACCGAATATTTATGCATTGGAGAAGATACCTCTAATATAAAATTTCCTGATGACGAAATAAGTAACTGTTCAAATTTAAATATCTGGGGACTATAATTTCTGACGATGGGAAAGTTGATGAAGATATTACCACTAGACTCGCAATGGGCAGAAATGCAATCAAAGCTTTATATGGCCTTATATGAAATAATGTGTTACGACAAGACACAAAGAGAAGAATATTCCACAGTGTAGTGGAAAATATTATACGATATGGAGCAGAAATGTGGCCTTTAACAAAAACGCCGTAGAGACAGAATACGGTCAGTAGAGCTCGACTTTATGAGATCTTTGCAGATAAGGCTGGACAAGATAGAAATGAAGTGGTATGGGAAAGAGCTTGGGTTCAAACAACCATAACCAGAAGACTAGAAAATAAAGCTCTTCAATGGTACGGACATGTCCAGAGGATGCAAAATGAGAGATGGCCAAATCAAAATTTTAAACTGCATACCTGAAAGAAGGCGTAGAAGAGGCAGACCTGTTTTGACCTGGAAGGCGTATATACAGGAAATAATGGATGAGAAAGGACTAGAAGAATGTCAATGGAAGGACCGAAAAATATGGAAATCGAAAACGGCAAACTCCTAGGGGGTAAAACCGTCGAAGAAGATATAAGT
This sequence comes from Acheta domesticus, assembly GCA_031308135.1. Taxonomy (NCBI): domain Eukaryota; kingdom Metazoa; phylum Arthropoda; class Insecta; order Orthoptera; family Gryllidae; genus Acheta; species Acheta domesticus. Next base: position 97,745,535 of record JAHLJT010008446.1, on the reverse strand, counting down.
TAAAGAGTGTGGGCGAAAGACTGTCACCCTGTCTTACTCCTTTATTTATAATTCTTTTTCCAGAAACATACCCATTGTATTTTACTGGGATATTAGTATTATCATACATACTTTTCACCACTTGTACTAGATGACTTGGATACCTTCCTCTTTCATAATGCCTCCATAATTTACATCTGTTGACCTTATCAAAAGCGTTTTCAATATCCACGAAGGTTTCTCTATTAAACTCAACTCGTTTCTCAATTATTTGTTTTAATGTAAATATGTCATCTTTTGTTGAACGACTTTTCTAAACCCCTGTTGTTCCTGGGGAAGAGTGCAGTCTGCAATTGGAGCTATTCTGTTATTCGCAATTTTTGCGCATACTTTGTAGCATGAGTTAAGTAGGCAAATACCTCTACAGTTGTGACATTTACTCCGATCTCCTTTTTTAAAACATGGAATAATTTTTAAAACATGGAACGAATCTAACCATTCATCTGGTATTGTACATCTTTGCCAGCATTAGGTGGAGCCGTCGAAATTTCAGTAACATACCTCCATATTTCATTAATTCTACATTAACCCCATCAGGACCACAGGCTTTCCTATTTTTGGGGACTTTAATGCATTATCAAGCTCTTTCATATCTAACATATCTACATTTCTTTTTGTTCCTTTTTCTTCAATCGGTGAATGCATTTCTTCAATCCCACTCCATAATTTTACAAAGTATTCCAACCATTCTTTCCCGGAAATAATATTCAATCTTGTCGTATCAGTTTCTTCTAAATTAATTGTTTTTAACGCTTTATGGGCTATACTTTGTCTTGCGAATACATCATGTTCTAACATATTCACATATCTATCCCAAGATTCTTGATGAGCTTGTCTCACTAATGATTTAGCTTTATTTCTTTTTTGATTGTAGATCTGTTTAGTCTGCTCATTTCTGCTTTGTAGATAATTTAGGTATGCTACCTTCTTTTCTGCAATTGTATCTTTCCATATTTTCAAAGTTTTCTTTATTCGTCTAATTTTTCGAGAGCCTAATGCATCATATGCTGCTCTTCTTATCGATTCTTTAATGTTTCTCCATTCTTCAGTTACATTTTCTGATGTGTCGATGTTGCTCAAGAACTGATTCAACCGTCTCTGATATAACTGCCTTATACTATGGTCATCTAGTAGATACACTTTGTACCCTACATCTTCTTGTTTATTTTTTGAAGCAGTTTGTTTCTTCCATCTCGCTCTTATATTTATTTTTGTTTCCACTAGATAGCGATCTCTGTAAATGTTATATCCTCTTGAAACACGGGAATCCTCCACGTTAGAACTTAACTTTTTATTAACTATTACATAATCTATCACTGAGTGTTGTCCCCGGGCACTCCAAGTATATTTATGAATATTATTTTTTCTAAAAAATGTATTGGTGATTCTTAGTTCATTGTATGTTACAAATTTTCTGAGCTCTTTTCCAGTTTCATTCATTATTTGTTCTCCATAGAGTCCTATAACATTGGGAATAGGCATGTTTCCCACTCTCTCGTTTATATCGCCGGCCATAATTAGCGAGTTATTTGGATTGCATTTTTTACCTCTGTCTGCAGTTTGTCATAAAATTTTACTGTTTCTTCTTTCCTACCTTCCTCGGGGGCATAACCTCTACTCATTTAAAATCAACTCTTAGCATTCTTTCATAGATGTATGTGTAACTAGTAATACACTTCTTCCATTTCTTATCCACATACATTGCTACACCAGCTTTTGCTCTTTCTCGTTGTTCCACTCCACTATAGATATTCACCCAGTCATCAATCTCTCTTGTTCCCTTTGTTTATTTTTAGTTTCTGTTATTACAGCAATGTTGGTTTTTCTTTCTTCTAATATCTTTAATAGTTGTTTCTTTATTTTGTAGGCCGCGAACATTCCATGTTACTATATTTACTGCATCAGTTATTCCCATGTGCTTTAACCTTTTTCGTTTGCTGTGGTTGTCATCAAATCGGTCCGGCTTCTTTCCTTGAGGCTTGTCAGTAGCAGAATATATCCCCTGGCCGCGTTACGGGCGCTGCGCAGGTTGAGTTCCCTTCCCTTCCCTTCCCTTCCCTTCCTTCCCTTCCCTTCCCTTCCCTTCCCTTCCCTTCCCTTCCCTTCCCTTCCTTCCCTTCCTTCCCTTCCCTTCCCTTCCCTTCCCTTCCCTTCCCTTCCCTTCCCTTCCCTTCCCTTCCCTTCCCTTCCTTCCCTTCCCTTCCCTTCCCTTCCCTTCCCTTCCCTTCCCTTCCCTTCCCTTCCCTTCCCTTCCCTTCCCTTCCCTTCCTTCCCTTCCCTTCCCTTCCCTTCCCTTCCCTTCCCTTCCCTTCCCTTCCCTTCCCTTCCTTCCCTTCCCTTCCCTTCCCTTCCCTTCCCTTCCCTTCCCTTCCCTTCCCTTCCCTTCCCTTCCCTTCCCTTCCCTTCCCTTCCCTTCCCTTCCTTCCCTTCCTTCCCTTCCCTTCCCTTCCCTTCCCTTCCCTTCCCTTCCCTTCCCTTCCCTTCCCTTCCCTTCCCTTCCCTTCCCTTCCCTTCCCTTCCCTTCCCTTCCCTTCCCTTCCCTTCCTTCCCTTCCCTTCCCTTCCCTTCCCTTCCCTTCCCTTCCCTTCCCTTCCCTTCCCTTCCCTTCCCTTCCCTTCCCTTCCCTTCCCTTCCCTTCCCTTCCCTTCCCTTCCCTTCCCTTCCCTTCCCTTCCCTTCCTTCCCTTCCCTTCCCTTCCCTTCCCTTCCCTTCCCTTCCCTTCCTTCCCTTCCTTCCCTTCCCTTCCTTCCCTTCCCTTCCCTTCCCTTCCCTTCCCTTCCCTTCCCTTCCCTTCCCTTCCCTTCCCTTCCCTTCCCTTCCCTTCCCTTCCCTTCCCGTCCCGTCCCGTCCCGTCCCGTCCCGTCCCGTCCCGTCCCCGTCCCTTCCCTTCCCTTCCCTTCCCAGTTCTGTCCTTAACAGCATTTCACAAAATACATTTCAAGCCTTTTGTACTTGTTATTAGATTTATTTCTCTTTTTCTTACTTTTTTAGATATTTTCTTTTTCTTCGTAAATATTTATTAACCACGCCGGCTCCAGGCGCATGTAAGCGATCCATGCCCTACTCTATTGTTTCCAGACACACTGTAATTGCGTAATTGCGCGAAATATCGCATCGGCTCAAGATCACTCACTTGACACCTATAAGGGAGAGTTGAGGGCGGGGGAGAGAGGGAGGGGTGAGAGGGAGGGGTGAGAGGGGGAGAAGGTGGCAGAGAGAGAGAGACCGACAGACCGTCCTTACTCCGTCAACCCTTCCCGAAAGCGTCGGCCACACTGCAATACGTGGAAGTCGCCATAGCACACCGCTAGTCAAACTGAGTAAGAAAGGAATATGAGCTGTCCACACGCCTCTGGAGAACAGGCGACGACATTTTCCGTTCATGCCACTGGGCTAAAATACAACATCAGAATTCCCATTCTTAACTAATAGCTAAGGACAGAATGCGCCGTTTATTCGAACATTTTAGATGTTTCTACAATATTTATTTTTGTTTCTCGTTTTATATTTTCCTTCACTTTTACCATTTTTATTTTTCTCTAGGCTTTTTGGATGGGACATGGCCGCCTGGATCCGCCACTGCGCTTACTTCTGTAATATATCCAACAGCTTGAGTCACGCATCAGAATTTGTTTTGATAAACAATTTTGCGTCATTTTTCTTCGCTCTTAGGGCATTTAAAACATTTTAAGAGTATTTTATTGATCATTTTTGGGCGATGTTTTTAGGTCATCAAAATTCGCCCCTTAGTTATTATTTTTTATTATATTTCCCCATCTTCGGGATTCTATACAAATGCCCGACTGCCAGTCGAGTGTGATCGGTAAATTAAGATAATTTTTTATTCAACATATTTTGGTTGGATGTGTCACATAACAGATTATATAGAATGACGCAGGCTAAACTCAACTCATGCTGCGATACCACTTTATTCGTTTTAGTGATTATTCCAAAATATTTTTACTTGGAAGTTTCGTGACAACTTAAAATTAATAGTTACTTAATTTGTGTGTGTGTGTGTGTGGGGGGGGGGATTTCCCTCACCCCCAGTGGATCGCCTCTACAATGGCAAGGGCACAAGTCTAGTAAATAATTCGTAAATGGCTTTAGACCCCCCGTGAAATCAACCACTATTTCTCGAAAAGTGTTGGTTGAAGAAATTGGCGACCTGTTGACGACGTTTGCCGGATCGCTCACCCTCCCGTGATTATCTTCTTCATACATTAACATTCGAGATGTTATGGTCGTATTTTTTACGATGTTCCATTTTGCTTATTTTGTTATGAACTTTCAAAAATTCTGTTTATTTTCATTATTTGTGCCTGTGCCTGAACTTTCGTTCAATGGTTTGGTGTTTTTGGAAGTAGGCATGGAAGTAGTCTGATCCCTACGTTAAGTTGTTTAAAAAATGAAGTAAAGGGTACGTTTGTTTTTAGATTATTATTTATTCCGTGTGTTATCCAAGTAATCTATTGCTTTTCTGAGCAGTGTTTAATTTTCTCTTTTAAGAGGAAAGAATGCGTTGAAGTTACGCGGCGAAGTTGAAGATTTAGAAAAAAATACGTATCGTTTGTTTCAACCGCAATGTACTAGATCGCGTCCTATGATTTCTGCAGCAAGTTGTCCACAAATAATTTTGTTTTACCTTCAATGAATAAGCGTCCGTCAAGCACGGTGAAATTGATTCTAGGGGCTCACTAAATTAATTTTACTGATATTGTCAGTGATTCTGATCTATAAACAAAAGTGCCGCTCCTCCATTTCTTTTATTTTCAATTGTTGAAATAGAATCGACTGGTCGCCGGTTTTGGTCTGTGATATTAATGTTTCCGTAATCGAGCAATTCGTATGATAATGCCATGGAAGAACTCGTTGCATGTTAATACTGTTTACATAGCAGTCATGAAGTCTGAAAGACTTTGGAGTGCCAAGAACTTTTTTTGGGGGGGGGGGAGGTGTCCTGAGATGTCACCTTACTAACAATGGAGGTAACACTCATGACGTGATCCAGCGGAATCATTAATTTAGGCTCTGGTCATGAGGAGTGAAGACATTTTCGCTGTTCAGGAGAGAGAATTCGTGATTTAGGAAATAAAAAATAATACGATTTGACACTTTCAGTATTCTGAATAGTGAGGGTTACGGTAATCAACTTCTGTTGAAGTGTGTTGCATTTTCCGTGGATCATGAAAGTTTAGTGTTTAGATTAGCATTTGACAACAGCAAGTGAATCAGCTGATTCTTGCCCCTGGTATATCATGTGAAGCTCACATGTTATCGTGTGATTTTTAAAATTATCCGTGCTATTTTTAATTACATCCGTGCTGGAAACATTTATACATTCACCGACCGTACTGATATCTGGATTTGAATTTTTATGTTACCATGGCGCTCTCTTTTAGTGAATGGACACACTAAGTAGGGCGAGGTGAGGGGCGGTCAAGGAACAGACGACGAAACAATCGGAGCGAGTATTATCAAAGCTACGTTTCTGATGTGAGGGGAGGGTGATGGTGTGTATGTGGAAATATGAACGTATGACAAGTTATTATAATTAATATGAAAGTTGGGTTTGATTTTACGCATTAATAATAGTGAGCAATCTGTGGTCAGCTTACTTGTTAGATTGCTGTTGGTGATAGTTTCTGATAGCCACGTCGTGACATGCGAAGAGACCTGTAAAAGCAGTTCGATGAACGTACTCCAGCAAGCAGACATAAGATGTGCAAGGCGAAGTGACAGGAATAATTCACTTGAATGACTTGTGCGTTGTACTAATCAAATTCTGAGAATTATTGTATAAGAGTTATGGATTTTCTTTTGCCTCTTGTAATGAAACGTCATGCTTCTAAATATGAAGTTCGGGAAGTCGAGCATTACAGTATGATGCCCTATATTCACCTTCAACAGTGAAAGAGATTATGTTTGGAATTCATCAATAGTATAAGGGGGTTTAATTTTTGTTTTGTTCGTTTCTACGGACTCGCGTGAATCGACGAAAGAGATGGACAGCTCCGAATACGAATTGGGTTAGAAATATGACATTACTTTTCTTCTTCGAGAAGTTAATGGACAAGGGAGGTCCTCGTACTCTTCATGACCTCAGTTGCCAGTTTGGAGCGAAAGGGTTTACGAAAGAAATGCGTCAAATTGCCGGAGGTTCGCAGTCCGGCCTCAAAAAGTTCCTCGCCCAGTATCCTGCCCTTTTCTCCATTGATGGTGACCATGTGTATGTCAATTCATTTACTAGTGTAAATAATGAAAATGATTACAAAGGAGGAATAAAGTACGTTAGTGGTAAACGAGATTATGCTCAAGAGGCAGTGCAATATTTTTGTAATAAATTGATGCAGTATGGTGTTGGAACTGAAGTTCCAATTAAGAGCCTGCTCGGCCATCGATCACAGGCTTCACCAGAAGTTAGGCATATCTCTGGACAGCATGCCAGAGAGTTCAGAGATTTTTTGTGTAGATATCCAGAAGCGTTTGTGGTAAAAGATGATTGTGTTATTTTGAAAGAATATGAGGATAAAGAACCTCAGCCTTTTTGTGAATTGGAGCAAATAAAAGTGGATCCTGAGGTGACTTCAAGTTTGTTAAGTTTTTTACTCAATGTATTGAAGTGAAAGGTCCTATGCTAGTGGACCAGCTCTTCCACAATGTTGCTTCTCGATTTCCAAATGAAGAGTGGTCTTGCATCTTTAAAACACCTCAAGATCTTTCAACGTTTTTGAAAATGCATTCTGATGCTTTTCATGTGCAGTCTAATCTTGTGACCTTAGTATCTCCAAGAAGTTCTTCTCTGTGTGCAGATTCATCTGTAAATGTCAATCAGATAAGTGAAGATATTTCTCAAAGGCATAATAAAATTGGTTCAGGGATTGTGAACAGTCAGTCTTCACAAATCTCTACTACAATCCCGTTAACAACTCCGGTAAATAATAATCAATGCAGCAATAGTAGTCAGTCAAGCTTACAGTCTAATGTAAATATTCAAAATCAAAGCCTGAAGCAACGTGTTAATTCGGTAGTTATGAAAACTCTGGCCGACAATACTGAGAAAGATAGAAGTTATGCTGCTACAACTTTAAGTGGTGAAGGAGTTGCGGCTGGTGGTGAAAATAGAAAGATTAAAGTGCTTCAATCTACACGTGTCATTGCAAGTGTGAAAGAATCATTGCAAATTGTAGACAAAATATTGTGTCGTGCCAAATCTGGGAAAAAAGTTGCGATTTCATTTGATTGTGAAGGAGTTAATTTGGGAGTGAAAGGTCACTTACATTATTTCAGATAGGAACATGTAGTGGACAAGCTTACATTTTTGATCTAGTTACCTGCCCCAAACTTGTGAAAGCTGGTGGTTTACAGTGCCTTTTGGAATCTGAAGAAGTAACTAAGGTTAGCATTAACTTTGTGCTATCCTGTATGATAAAATCCAATTCTTTTATTATAATACAAATATTTTTAGTTTAACATACATTTTATCAAAAGGGAGGACTTGTGAGAAATGCATCCAAGTACTAATACTTCTTAATACCTTGTGAATGTGTTTTGCTTCATTCACATTTCACTATGTTTTGTATGAAGTATGTGTAACAATAAATGTTACAATATAAAATATGTAATGTAACAATATATTAATTTTTTTGTATGATTTATAATATTGTTGTGGTTTCCAGGTCATTCACGATTGTCGAAATGATAGTGTTAATTTATACAATCAATATGGGATTACTTTAACGAAATATCTTTGATACGCAGGTATGAATAACATTTAATTTCTAATTTTTATATTGTTTGTGGGTTACAACTCTTATTTGATATGTTTTCAGGCAGCACATGCAATTCTTCAACTCCAAGAACTTGGAAAACCAGTGCATAAAGTAAAAAATGTTAGTTTGAATGCACTCTGTGAATTATATGATGCTCCTATTAATCCAATGAAGGATCAGTTGAAAAATGTCTATAGACGTGATCAAAGATACTGGGCACGTCGTCCATTGTCTAGGGATATGATGATTTATGCTGCTGCTGATGTTTTGTCTCTTGTTCCTCAAGTTTATGAAGCTATGGTCAAGTGAGTATGCTTCTAAGGGCAAAATCGAATTGGTTAACAAGTATTATAATCTTCTAATTCATTGTTAATGGTATAAAATTGTTTTATCAACTGTATTTTTAAAATTTGTCTGAATTACCTTGTATGAAATAGCATGTTTATAGTTTTAAAAAAAGAGAATAACTAATTAGTGAATAGAGAATATCTAAAACTAAATAGTGGTCATAATGCTTAGTTTCTGTTTACAAGTGAATTGAACAATTGTGTTTAGTATCAAAGTTGAGAAAAGAGGAAGGAAATTAAATAAATATATAAAATTTACATATTACTTAAAAGTAATAATTCCAGTCTATTAATTAATAATAAATAATTGCAATGATTAATATCAATGTCCCCATCTACTTCAATGGAATCCATCATTTTCTTCCAATTTGAGACCTTGTAGATCTTTTTTATTAATGGGGAGTATTTACACTAAGTTGAGAACGTATTGTTATTTGTAAAAACATCTCTCTGTGAACAGAGTTTCTGAAATAGATTTGTAAGTTCTTAAGCAATAATATTAAGAAATGTAGTTAATGTTAAACAGAGCATACTAATTACTTCAATTAATGTGATTTAATATTGGAAAAGCCAAGCGTATTGTTGGCACAAGTTAAAGATTTTTATTTATTTATTTTTTTACAAAGGTATGTTTTTGCTGTATATCATAATTGCAGTCAGCAGTAGATTTTGCCTAAATATCAAGTGTACAGAAAATTCGTGTTTAGTGAATCTATGACATTGATAGTAATGGTTTCCTTTTTTGATCTATCTGGTAATGGGACCAATAACGTTCACTGCTAATTGTAAGATAATCGTTTAATTCAATGGAACTGTTTGAAATTATTTTCCAGCAATTGTTAAACATTGTATTGAGAAAGATTAAATCCTTGTTTCATGTTTCTATGGTGGGAAGGTGGAAGAAGTAGTTTGAAGGTCTAGGCTTTGCCATACCAAAAAATATTCATTTATTTCTCTGATGCCTGAAAATTAAACAGGAAACGAACAAATGCTAGATTCAAATCAAAGAAACTGGAAGGGATTACTTTTGTAATATGTTATATTTAATAATTCAAGTGGAAGTATAGAAAAAATACATAGGTATCATGAATATTCTTTACAGCAAAATGGGTTATAACGTTTATGGAGCATTTCGTAAAATCCTTTTAGCAATGCTTTTTTATTAGGCCAAAAACTTTTAGCAATGCTTTTTTATTCCCATTGTGATTGCAATTATAAGTCTTAACTACACATAATTTTTACTCGTTTGTTTTCAAAACATTTAAAACAATTTCGATTTTGCCTTGTTTCACTTATTTCTAGATTCGATGCCCATTGTAAGAATATTGTATTGTACTCATAGTATTATTTTATTTAGATCCTGAAGAAAGTTTTACTGTCTGTAATTTTGCAAATGTTGTAACAGAATCTTCTCTCAGATTTATCTGAGCATCTTAGTTGCTTCTTGACCCATGATGTGGTAATTTATTGTATGATTTAAAACATCCTGGTATTAATTACTCCCTTCACTTACCTGTGATGGGAGTAATTAATACCAGGGAGAATTAGGTAGCAAGTAGTGTCATTTTTTCCTTATTGTCACAATAAAAAATGTGTAGAGGAGGAAATGCAATTGTTAATGTAAGATCCCTGAAAGTAACAGATCACTAAAAGACCAAGCTGAATGCCATTTTGGCCATAACCTGTTATATCTGATCAAAGATAAAAATGAGCGGGACTGCAAGTTCAAAAAATGGTTAGATATGTAAATACTATTGAACATGAAATATGAAAGAATATACCAAAATAAATACAAAATATTTTTGTTTTTTAATTTATTTGGAGTCTCTTTAACATTGCGATCATTAGTGAGTAGCAACTGAAACATTATTTATTTGAAAGTCCAAACATTTCTGCTTTTTCATAGTTTTAGTAATGTTTGGGTTACATTTTGTGTGTCTTGAAAAATATTTATTGATTTGCTAAATTGAATGATTTTGTTTGGTAAGATGGTACCCATAGAATAGTGTTGAAGTTGAGCATTTGTTGAAGATGTGATGTACTGTTAGCAAAAAATTACATAGATCACGTATAGGTTGAGGATTTGTATTTATTAACCAAAATGAGTATGTTGGGGTTGTCAGTTCTTAATTGGGATAATAATGTTCTGGGCCAGTTCAGTTTTTTATTAGTTTTAATATGAAGAAAATTGGGAATAGTTTTGCATAGTCTGGTAGCTGATTTGTTCTATTTTACGATTAAGGTTTTTGTTCATGACTTTCCGTATATCATCAAATCTATCAGTTTTATGTTGTGTAACCTAGGTTAAAAATTGAGGCTGCAATTTTTGCTTCTAGATCGATTCTATCATTTCCAAAGATACTTTTGTGCTCTGGTACCCAAGCCAAGAAGATATTTTAACCTGCTTTTGTGATGTTGAAATGTTGAATACCACTTATTAGAAATTTCAATTTTAAACCTTTTACACCAGGGGTTTTCAAACTTTTTTCGTCATGGCTCCCTTGACCTAAGCAAAACTTCTCACAGCTCCCCTGGAAACAATAATTTACAAATATAAGGGTTAATATAGGCCTACGAAAGAATCAACACAAATGAGTAAGTGATATACCAGACTACTTTACTTCTCCAATTCAAATTAAGTATTAAAATAACACACAACACTTTTTTGTGCTGCTGCCACACTCTCGTGTGAGCATGGAAAATCATGTTTCTGCATGGGCAGAAAGATTAAATATCTGCAGTCTTGGTGGTGTGCTCTAGGGATGTACATCAATGCTAAAGGAGCCACGGAAGCTTATTGGTAAAGAAATGGCTAGGTTCGATTAACCCACAATCAATTAGATAAATAAATCATATATTACAAAACTCATAGTATATTACAAAATTATTTTGTAGACAAAATGACACAAGGAGTACAATAAATCAAATCTAAAGGTCATTTTTAATAAATCATTGTGACACCCCTACAATATTGCCACGATACACAGTTGAAAACCCATTTATACCAATTGATCACTTTCCTTCAGTTGGTAATGATAAACAATGAGAAAACTGTAACATTAACTTTGGGCAAGGGTTATTTTAATGTTGGCATTTTAATGCTTGTTTTGCGTGACTTTTCTTTTTACTATTTTGAATTTTTGATTATGAATCTTTGTTTTTCTTTAGCCTTATAAGACCAGAATATGAATCTTTACTGCATGAGTTGTTTGAAGAACAAATTTTCATGCACATACGACCTAATGACGTCAAACAGCGAAAGAAGCAGAGAAAAGTAGAAATTGAAGTTGCAGATCTAAGGCAAAAAACTTGCAAATGTGCAGAGTAAAAGTATAGTTTTGAGCAATCGAGAGATAAGACTTCTTAGGTATGTTATTGGATTATTTTTCTAATAATTTTGTAACTGTTGTGCAATTATATAATGGTTCTTTGTGTTCTAGATATCTAGATTTAACTGAAGAGGAAAAAGAAAAAATTAAAAGGATCACACAAAGTTGCCAGAAAACTTGAAAAGTTGGAGAATGCTGGGCAGGATAGGTATTAAAATGTCTTATAGTATTACAGTGTGCAAACATTGCATGTGAATGGTGTTCTGTAAAATCAAACATCTTTTTTCATAGAGATGCAAAGAGCGATGATGATGACGATGACGATGACGATGATGAAGGATGCAATGGAGAGGAGTATCCCAGCTTAGACAGTTTCAATAGTGGTAAAACATCTCCTTCTGAAAATTCCTTGTCAGGTAATTTTAATTACTCTATTTGCATAGACATTTCAATTTAATAATACAAGGATTCATCCTTTGGGCTTTATTGTTGTTAATAGTTCTTGTAGATTTAAATTAATGATATCTCTTCGGTTTCTGTTTATGAATTTGGTGATGTTCCAAAGAAACAGGTTTTCTTTCTTTTCTATCAAATTCATGAATTTAATTATTTTCAACCCCCAGAATTCTTATTTTATTTTTATTTTCCTCGTTCAAATTTTTACTTTTATATTTAAATGAAGTAATATATTGATAATAATATCTGAGGGCTTATTATATGCTTTTAGAATGTATTTTAACTATCAATAACAGATCAAGTAATTCCACTGTTATAGCAACATGAATAGGTTAATTACTTCACGGGAGTACATTTAGTTAAAGTCCAATTTCAACTTATTAACAGCAGAACTCTAGAACTATGATGACAGAAGAAATTAAATTCTACTGTTCATTATAATAAATTATCAGTACGAGAGTTTGATTTTGTCCTAACATTTTTGACAAGTTACCTAATCTAATATACAAAACATCAAGGTTGGTTTGTATTTTATGCGATGCCATACCATTCATCCAATTGCGATAAAACTTTATCAACTTATTGCTTGCACTTGCATGAAGATCGTAGGCATAGTACAATGGAAATGTTCTCATGTCTGTTGCACATGATGCTAAATGGCATTGTTGATTATGATTTTATGTATTTATGCTGACTCAAGTGCCCGTGAACAGAAGCTCTATGCAACCCATCCCTCCCTCAAATATTAAGCGTATCTTTGCTGCATATTCTGCCCCTGCGATTGTGAAATATCGGCCGGAATTATAACTTGAACATTATCTCAAACAAGAAAATCAAATTTCTCGAAGACAGTGTCATAGTGAATGCATGCCCAAGCTCGAGTGAGAGCATTTCAACAATAAGATACTTGACCACCATGTCCAAACCAGGACACAGAACAAACCCATACTCACAAGAAAGTCTCTCATCTATTAACATTTTTGTAGAATGTAGTGTAAAACATGATTACAAACACGTGACCAGTAGCATGTGAAGTGTAATACATTATAAAAGAGATTCATTGTCAGATCCACTAATGATATTTGAAAAAAAGTTGGTTGAATGTTAAATTTCATTTGTTAATGCACACATGAACATGTACCATTTAGTTAATGATTATTTACTTGAAAGCTATCTAAAGACAAAAAAATGGTAGTTATGTACAGATGTATAATATATTAATTGAAGTTACTAGTTTTTTATACACAATGTCACTTTAATGTAATTCAAAACTCAAAGTTTCTTGGTGATAATATATGTTTTGATCCAGACTTCAAGATCTTCTCCAGTATTCTTTTCAATATCTCGTTTTCTCTTACATCCTGAAGGAAATCCTAGTAAATGTTAACTTCCTTTGTGACACAAGACTAAACCTTTGAATAATTTGTTAGCAGCAAATTTCATTTACGTGAAGTTTATTTCTCCTCTTCCCAATTTCTTCCATAAATAACGTTGTGAAAAATTGCCTCTAAATTTTGATATAGGATTTGTCTTGAAAACGAAATAGAATGGTATTGTAAGTTTCCAATAATATGAAATCATGTGGAACTTTCTTTTTTATAATACAGTAGTAAATCTATTGTTAATAATTGGGTAATATTGATGTAATTTAGTAATTAATATGTATAAAATAAACTAGAGAATCATTCATTGCCCTAAAAATAATAATAAACTTTTGACTGGTGGTATGCAAAATGACAGACAAAATGATAATAAATCTTTCCTCGAAAAGTGAAAGCAAAATTATGCTGATGAATAGAAGAAAACAATTTGCAAAGATTTCCTTCAATCTGTCAGTCAAATCATTATAAGGAAATGAGTGTGGTTTTTCCTGGGTGTTTACTATTTGTTACCTATTCTGAAAAAATAATCTTAATGTGAAATAAGACTAGTTTTGTTCCTGTGAGGAACGTGAATTATGAGTATTAATGTGAATTGGGTTGTTCACCATTGTGGTGAAAGAAGATGCAAACAAAAATGTTAATGGTTGCATCCCTTTCAAACCATGGAAAGTGCTTAAAACCCATCAGAAAAATTTAGTTGATGTTTTACGTGAAGTCACCATTTCTTTCAGGAGAGTAAATAATTTTACTTTTATGGATAAATGTAAATAATTGTGGGAAATAGAAATAAATTTATGGTTCTATTAGTTTGGAATTCTTTCAAGAAAAAGAATGACAGAATATACATTTTATTTGAATTATGTGGATGTGTGTGGATTGGCATGCTTTTTATTCCATTTTGTACTATTTATATCGATTGATGGTGAAGAGATGCTTGTACTTTGGTGATAACAAATCTTTAACAAACAGTTGTTACACATTATACATATTTAATTCATTTAATAGATTTTAAAGATTACAAACTACTGTTTTTCTTCCCAATGCTTATTGTTGAACTTGAAAATCTTTAAATGTCTTAAAATGTTGTAACCATTGTTGTCCCATTAAAAGGATCATACCTCTTGGCAAGGAAGTTTTAGTTTCAGAAACTTTCTTTTTTTTGTTTTTCTTCTCCATATAATCTTTAAAAAAGCAAGGATTCTTAAAAAAGCATATAATTCCTGCACAATAAGGTCATCACAGAATTCTTATTTCCTCCTTGCCATATGCAAAACTTTTCGATTTGTGTTAATGATTTCATGTTTTATTTTTCTCAAGGGAAAATATCTAATGCCTCCTTCAGTGCTGTACTAAGTCTTTATGAGATGTTTCTGGAACAAATTCCAGAATATTTTGTGCTTAGTTCCATGGACCGAGGGGTGAACTTTGGTCCATTAGGAGCTATTCCTTCCTAGCGTAAAATCGTTGTGCGGTAATGAGCAGAACCTGAATCGCAAGAGTCCCTGAAGTCAATTTTACTACTCTGAGTCTATAGATTCGGACAGTAACAAAAATTCTTTAACCTTTACCTCAACATTACTCAACTGAATTTTGAGTCTCAGTATTTTTTCTTTTCTAAATCAGTTATCTTAGACATATTGAATTAGAGTGCATCCTATACTGTGATTTACTTAACTGTGCCCCTGACAGGAATCAGCTGTTTCGCTGCCATCCAATTGGGAGTTTGTATATTGCCACAGTGATGTCACTATGGAGACGTTAAAGCTCCTAATGGGATGAAACCGTCAACAGGTGATTCCTGTCGGGGGCAAAGTTAAGAAAATCGCAGTATTGATAGCAAGAACACTACACTGGCAAAAAATAGTACTCTGCATTAATGTACAATGTTCTACCCGGTCTGAAGACTCCTTGTGCTGAGGTGATGAACATTGGAAAGGTACCAACACCCTGCAGTGTAACAGCTGTAAATAAGTGATCATTTCCAGCCACTTCACTTTTGGAACAATTTAGCACTAACAAGACAATACCTGGAGTTGCTAGAAATATGTTTTCCTTTTTTGACAAAGGTCCTTTAATGACAAAGGTCAAGACAACTATACATTTTCACAGGAGGGCATTAAAATAGAAAGAATGTATTTCAAGTATAATTTCCTCCAACATACTACTCTGCTCATCCCATGAACTGTTTCTGGGATAGTAAAGAGATAATATTTTAGTTTTGTAATGCATCTTCATTCAAGAGAGTAGATTTAGGAGCTGGCCTTCCATCCTTACTCACCACCACGAAAGCATTGTTGTTGTTGCTATTATTATTATTATTATTATTATAGTTATTGATATTAATGTCATCATTATGAGGAAACAAACAACAAGGAAAGGAAAACCAAGTCAAGGAGTTCTTGCAATCCACAAAAGTAGTGTTTAGAAGTTATAACAACAGTATTTATTAATGTATCATTAGAAAGTGCAATATTGATATGAAATGTCTTGCAAGTGACTTGGTTATTAATTAACATTCATTGAACTAACTGAAAACTCGTTTGGTAATTGCTGCATTCGTCATCTGCCACAAAAAAGAAAATTTGTGAGGATTAGGTGTTTGTGTATCCGATTTTGAATACACTGAGTCATTAGTATTATGAAAGTCATAACATCCCTCAACTCATAAATCACATACAAAGTGGAAAATCTTTGTAATAAATTAAGATATGACTCGGAATACATTGGAACTACAACTTGCAGAATAATTGTGCTTATTAAAATGTATGGGCCAGTTAGAAAATTCTTTGTTGGGATACTGCAGAAATTGGTTGGTAGTTGTGGCATGTACATACATTGTGTATTTACTTATATATTAAACATAAATGGCTAAGAGAAAGATGAACATAAATTGGGACAAGTTAAACATTAGGATACCGAGAAACTTGATATTGGAGAACATCAAAGCATTGTAGAAAAAATACTAACTTCTTTGTTTAATAATGTAGAAAATTGTTACTCAGTCTTTTGGTTCATATAAAGGTATTTTTAAGTAATTCCCATTTTTTAAATTAATTTTGTATTAAAGTGTAATGAAAGAACATTTTTAAGTGACCTCTTGTTTCATGAGTATTACTAACAAAAATTTTAAGTTTTTGTATATGTTCAGAATTTTTATTTCTTTAATTCAACCTGTAATGGGTTTGGTACACATTTTGTCAAATAACCAATAGGTGTGGTCACTTAAGAGTCCAAAGTTTTGTGCTGAATTTCAAATGATAATTTTGTAAAACATAATTGAATCAGTTATGAATAGTTATGCATTTCAAATATACATAAAATTGAAATTGCCATGTAATTATTAACAAATTGTTTAGTAGCAAATATGAAATGTTTTTTAAGAAAAACAATTGTAATGTAATGAACCATGTAATTTTAATCTAAATCATTCAGGTTGACTTATGGTATTTAGAGCTTGAAGGAAAAACTAATAAAGAATGATAACAAATTCAACTAAAAACACCAAAAATCACAATTAATTGTATAAAAAAACAGTCTCAAATACTTTTTGCTCCATCCCGACATTATCAGTATTTTACAATTAGCATCGTATACTTTTGTCTTTTTGTCACTTGCTCTAGAGCACTTCCCGCATCTCATTTTCCACTTTCTCCACTATAATTGTTGTGGTCTTTGGACCTGTTTTACCTACCTCATGTTCGTTTTCCAAATCATTATCTGAGACATTATAATTATCTCCAAATTTGAGTGAAAATCTAATCCTTGAATGTCACTCAAGATATTTTCATTAACTTTCACAGCATCTTCAACCAATTTCCCATTATTTGGGACATCAAATTTTTAATGAAAACATTAAATCTCTTCTCAAAGAAATTTAAAATGTTGCATAGCCAGAATGGTTGTGTGCTGCTGATGAGATGTGTGATTATAAAGTTAACAAAATACTAATTTACTAACCAGAATCACAACCTGTGCACAACAGCTCAGTAGCTACTGCCTGAGAGGTACCAAGACATGCGGTGCCTGAGTGCTGTTATTTTCTGAATAAAGAGAAAAAGAATTGCTGGGGTTCTCATGATTTCGCCATACCAGTTTCATGTTTTAAGAATGATTTTGCCATTCCAGAATGTGTGGTTTTTATCTGTGGACAATTTGCATAACAACTAGTGTGTGTTGAAATTTCCTAAAAATGCTAAATAAAGAGAAACATTACCATTTTCTTGTAGTAATTTATTTTAATTAATATAACAATAGTAAATATTTCTGCATAATCCAACATTCATTCCAAAAAAATAAAATTTTCTGTGGTTTCAGGTGGTGTTATTTCTCCTAGAACACCAACATCAGAACCTCCAAGTCTTACAGAATCTATGCAGTTAATGGATGAAATTCTATCTGATGGAAATATGGACAGATTTGAAAAATTGGATAGATTAGAGAGTATATTATCTGCTGCAACTTGTGCTGTTATCATCATCTGCCAATAATTCTCATCAGGTAAATGCTGGCTCTTCTGTTAGCAACATTTCAAAGGATGCTGGTAATAGTTGCTGTAGATGTAATTGCCATAATAAAAATCCTTCTGTTGGCAATTCAAACATAAGCAATGCAAAGACATATGACATTAGTAATGTCATGTCGTTGGATGTGGCATGTCAGACGTTGTCAACTGGTGACATAGTTATTACTCGAATTTTCTTCACAGAAGAAGAAAAGGAAAGAGAAAAAACTTTGACATCATCTCCAAAACGTGAATTTTCATAGAACTGTTATTACCATAATTGACATATGTATATATGACCAAATATGTGCGTATGTACACAGGTGTTAAAAGAGGGTTTTGTATATTTTGAGAGGAGGAAGCATTGTCAAAATAAGATAAGTCTTTTTACATGGTTCCTAAAATAATTACTTTCATTCTTGTCATAGTTAAAAAACATTACAGAAGGTTCTCAGTAATTATCTTCCCTGCATGTGCTTCCACGTGTATTAAGGGCAGCAAAAGGCACTACAACCCATACAAAACATAAGTGTAATGTCCTGCCGTAGATATCCTTTTGCTTCAGCATTGTTTTAAGAATACTTGCTATGGCCATGAGACATCGACAACTCCCAACCCTTACTCATGTCATGAAACATAACTGAGTTCTGCCAGTGACTCTAATGAAAGGAAGTTTCACGTTTAAGATTTTCAGTGTGGATGTGGTGTTCTCAATTAATTAGTTAGTTTTCATTATACACTTGCAGGCAGTGGAAAACACTTGTGTTTAGCGAAACTAAATCATCAGCACTGGTTCTCAATTAATGGAAGGAATGACATGTTAGAGACTGCTAAAATATGTAGTGGGTTGCATTACAGTGGTTGAAAATCTATTTGAGATCCTTCTATAGTATTGTTTAGCAAAATCTTATTTCAGAAGTTTTTTGAATTCATGTTTTGTTGTACTTTCTTCTTTTTCATTTTGATGAATTCTTCCTCTTAAAGTATGCAATTTGTGACCCCTTTTTTATCATTATTTATACATATATCTATGCGAGGCTGAAGCACAGTGCTTACTGTGTGTGTTGCATAACTCGTGAGGATTTGTTATCTTTCATTTAACATTAATACCCATAGAAATGTATGTGGTTGAATGTTTGGAAACTTTTGAATAAGCTGTTCTGAAACTTTTAAATAAAAATGGAAGTCTGTTATAGAGAGTTGAAAACAATAATTTTCATGAATTATTTACTTGAGAGTACATTATAAGGAAGTACTGTTCCTTGTATGTTGTATTAAGCTCTCTTAGAAATTGAAATGTTTTCATTAGAAGTTGAAAAAAAAATACAACACTTTTTTTATAATGCAGATTTTACGTTGCATAATGAAAATGCATGTTTTATGATACAAGTCCATGCATGAAGGATTAGTTCTGACACTACTGTGTATAAAAGAAAAATAGAGCCTAATAATGTAAATTTGTAGTGCATACAAATATATTACTCAGTAAGGCATTATGTTATGTGGCTTCTAACTTCCACATTAATCTATGGTTATTTTAAATACTTATTTTACAAAGTTAATAAGTGATCAGATGCACACCAAAATGACAAGTCACAAATGGGGACGTAAATTGTAAATGAACAGAAAATAAAAACCATGCAAATGTTACGATTATTCAGAAATATTGAATTTGAAACTGAAATTTATTGTAATGAATAGTAAACAAAACCATGCAAATGTTGTTACAGTTATTCAGAAATATTGAATTTGAAACTGAAATTTCAATTTATGACAAGTTCCTCTTTTACCTAAGGTTAATCGCTCCTAGTGTGTTCTTTAATGTTTGATAACACATGTATAATCGTTTCTTGAGACAACCATTTCTTTTAAGTCTTCCAATATAATTATCTGATCTGCTTTTCCATTGCGTGATCAGAAGCCTTATGCTCTATTCTTTAATGTTTCAATGTGTTCTGTATTTTTAAGACATCGTAACTTGACTACATTGAGATGGAAAGAATAAACTTTAAAAATAATATTGCATTAATTTTGCAGTTGAAAATAGTTTCGTGATGCTTTTTGTAACTTTTTATGTGTATTTGTAATGTATTGGTAGTGAATCTGAATTTCAAATTAAGAGAACCGGGTAAATTATAATTTCCTGCTTTTATCGGTAAGCAGTCATATTATCCTTTCTACACCAAGAATCAGTAATTTACTATGAAATTTAAAAAAAATGTAGTCTTATGATAATTGTTCTCATTCCAATAATTTCCACTTTGGAAATGCTTTGTGGAACCAAAGCTCCAAAAGTTGGAATCACTTTTGCACAATCAATGCACTTTTGTTGGATGTTGTGAAGTGGATGTGATTCTCAATGGTTCTGCTTATGAAAGTTCAGAACCAAATGATGAAAACATCAATAAAATATTCTAAAATTATATGGGATAGACAGTAAATGAATCATTATCATCCACGATGTGGATTTTTGTGAAGTCTGTCAGTGATAATGTAATGATTTGTGCAAATAAATTGCAATTTTCAAGACTGATTTTTGAAAGGGATTGGATTCGAGGTATGTGAGCCATTCCACGTCAAATCGCACAAGAGTTGACACGACATTTTTTAAATGCATGATTTTTTTTTCCTAAATCTGGACATCAAAAAAAGAGACACGTATTTTTTTATTTGCCTGAAAATTGATTATTTGTATAGTAATGGCTATATTAAATTTTGGAATTTACAGGTACTTCACAAAATAAGATCAATTATCTCTCCGAATGTACCAAATATAAAAGTTTCTGGTTTGTGTCATTTAATACTTTGAAATGTGTATTTATTCCTC
This sequence comes from Acheta domesticus, assembly GCA_031308135.1. Classification (NCBI taxonomy): domain Eukaryota; kingdom Metazoa; phylum Arthropoda; class Insecta; order Orthoptera; family Gryllidae; genus Acheta; species Acheta domesticus. The sequence continues at coordinate 97,724,882 of JAHLJT010008446.1, read as the reverse complement.
TTCTGTAAATAAATTTTTCAAAAAATATTTTTTCATTTTAAAAAATGTATTTTTTTCAAAAAAGTAAAATTTCTATATAAACTCGATGAGATAAAAATTTGAAAAAAAATATAGGCGTGTTCCTTGTTCAATTTTCTATAAAATACAACAAGAAAAAAAGTGGGCACTTCACACATACAGTTGTAAGAAAATCAATTGTAAGTATGAGGGCGCGCTCTGCCTACCCATGCTCTAACGCATTGTGTTCGGCCAGTCTTTGATGCAAGTGCTGAAGAACTTAAAAAAGAATGGCCGTCTGCCTGATAAGGGTTTCAAGAGTTATTAGTATTTCAGATGTTAACTCTGCCCCCAGAATGTATGACACTGTGTCATACATATTTTTGTGGGTAACATCGTGTGTGACTTGTGGGTCATTTATGTTCTTATGGGTGAGAGCGAAACGAATTGAAATACGAGCCATTCCACGTCAAATCGCACTCGAATTGACATGACTATTTAAAAAAAATAAATGACACGAATACATGTCATTCATTCTGGACATCTGAAAAAGAGGCACGTGTTTCTTTATTTACCTGAAAATTGTTTATTTGTGTAGTTTTGTCTATATTAAATTTTGAAATTTACGCGTACTTTGCAAAATATAATTGACACTCTGAACGTACTTAACATAAAAATTACTGGTTTGTTTCGTTTAATTTTTTGATATGTGTATTTTATTCATCTGTAAATTACTTTCTCAAAAAATAAATATTTCATTAAAAATTGTAATTATTTTAAAAAAACAAAAATTTCTTTGTGAACTCTCTCAGATGAAAATTTGAAAAAATAGGCATATTTCTTGTTAAATTTTCTACAAAACATAACAAGAAAAAAGTGGGCTCTCAACATGTACAGATAAAAAAATCTATTGTATGGTATTCTGGTGCATGGTTCCTGCCCCTGCACTAACGAATTGTGTTCGATCAGTCGTGGACAATATGCTGACGAACAATAAAAAGAATGGCCCTCTGCCTGATTTGTGTTTCAAGAAACATTAGTAAATCATATGTTCACTCTTTCCCCAGAAGGGATAGGTGACAGCAAAACGAATGCTTTTTCTCGGGTCAGAAATGTCCTCGAATTTTACTGCAGAGTCCCTTTGCGCCCTAGGGACGGGGTGCCATCCTGACCTTGCTCGTGAAATACAATCGACCACTTGTCAAGGGACATTGTAAAATTTTCTCAACATTAGTCGCAATACGCAATACTTATGAAGACAAGAGTGCTAGTATTTGTTCTGTGAATCGTGCGTACATTGTGCAACATGAGTGGCGATCAGCGTATGAGATGTTTCAATCCATTTAAACTTTTCTGATCACGATTTTTAAAAAAGAAAATTTCCAAGACGTGTGAACCACGATTTGCTGGTGAATTTACAGGAGTCATTAGATTGGCGAACTTGTGATTCATTTCGGAAGAAAGGGAATCGGCTTCCAAAATGGCCTTTTCTTAATGAAGATAGCGTCGAGATCAGTGGCTCCCATGGCATTAACGAAAGTAGCGGAACGCCCAGTGAAAAAAACGGGAAATCATGAAAGTGATAATTTAAGCTCTTCAGATAGTTCGACAAGTGTCTGCGAAATGAATAAATAGAAGATAAACATGAGTTTAATTGCAATAGGAGAAACCCTCGCCAAGAAAGAAAATTGGAACAAAATGTCATCCCCATGAGAAATTTTAGAAAGTAAAGAGTGCCAACACAGATACATTTTTTCACATTGAAGATCCTTCGATGTCCATCGAAAAATCAGACAAAGGTACTATTTAGTAACATATTGATTACTTTCACTCAACAGATGACATGACGTTGAAAATTTAAATTTTGACAATTTTTGAAACTTGGACATACAATAAAATTAAACGACTTTTTGCAGCAACTGAACGCATGATAAAAGTGTCTAAAACGTTGGCTGAAGAAAATGGAATTTTGTCCAGAACTGAAGTAAATTCGGTAAGGCATTAAAACTGTGCATTGTGGCGAAAGTTCAGGAATTCTATGGTATGCAAGTACTTGTATTTAAAGTGAGTTGTGAGGGACCAGAAAATTTCAAATGTCAGTCAAAACCTGAGTCAAGAATCTTTCATTTTAATTATTTATAAATTTATTAATTATTTGTAAATTTATTAATTATTTATAAATTTATTAATTATTTATAAATATATTATTATTTATATATAATTCACATAAATATTATTATTTATAAATTCAATCATGAAGTTTCACCACCTCAAGAAGTACTTAAATTACTGCTTCATCCAAAGAAACCGACGACCAGCAACGCAAAAAACGTGTCTATTGCAGCAATATATTACACACTGGTTCTTAAAATATTAATATCTTTTAAAGTTACTGAGATCCCACTTTGATTTTTTCTGGAATTATTATCAATACTCTAGTGCGTTTATAAATATTTTTTTTTAATTTTTAGCTCATCGAGTTTACAAAAATATTCAATTTTCAAAATTTCAGTTTTTAAAAAAAAATTGAAAATTCAAAAAATTAATTATTTTGCAAAATCTTAAAAATTAAACATGTTTTTAAGTTTCGAATGGAATTTTAACGGAATTTCTATAATTGGTGTTTTCAAATATATGATATTTTTAAATTAGTGATGCGCGTCATTTTTAGCAAATTTCATTATACAATATTTCCGAAAATAATAAAGTTAGAAAAAAAATAAAAATACACGTGTTCACTTATTTGATCCATATAACAAACAGAAAAAATTAGAAAATAAATAAAAATATGAAGGTCAAATTTTGGCCTTTTTTGTGCGATTTGACGTGGAATGGCTCATGTAGGACATGCATAAAATATTTTTGGAGGAGGGGAAAATTCTTTTTGGTTATGAAAATAAGGTTACGAATTAGATTATTTTGAAATGCAAAACTTCAGTCATATCATAAAGATCTTATAAACCATGTATTTAGTTAACCAAAGTACATAATTTAAATGTAGAATTGCAACTAATATGTCTAAAAGTTAGTGGCTATTCACTATAGGAAATTATTTCTATTGGTAGATGAGTAAATATCACTTCTACAGGGGAAATAAATTACATATCAATAGAATTTGTTGCTTTAATAAAAAAATTGGACTGAACAGGCTATTTATATGAACAGATTTAATTTTTGTCACTTTATTTTGTATTTATAAAAAAGTTTTCTGTTATATTTAGGTGATCGTTTTGCCTTAGTATGTTGATGTGTGCATTCTACAGAATTCATTGTGTAATTTTGAGTCATACAACTTTTGCATGGAAACTATTTATTAGGAATCATGATGCACCATCTCGTGACTTCCATGAAAATTATTAGTTATTTCTCTTTGAGATAATTTTTTATGAATACACAATGACCAAAATAAATATCCGTTTTTAAAAATCTGTCTGCTCATAAAACGCTTGATTAGAATTTCTAAAATATATTTGTATGGTTTTTATTGATTAGACACAGTGTTGAGATTATTCTTTCACTGAAAGTAATATTTCATAACCATGTATATAGACAGTTTACTTTTTACTGTTCTGCTAGAGTGATCGATTTTTAATGACCTAGTAGTGTTCATTATTGCAATTGTTTTGCCTTAGTATGTTTATTGGATGTGCTTTCTATAGAATTCACTGTTTAATATTGAATTTTACAACTTTTGCATGGAATATATTTATTAGAAATCATGATGTACTGTGCACCATCTCTCGACTTTCATGAAAATGATTTGTTATGCTCTTTGACATAATTTTTTATTCATAAACAAGCGTGATAATCTTCAGTCTTGTCCATTTTTAACTTTCGATGTAATTAGTTTTGACAATTTATTTTACAATGGTAACTCATGTTCATCTCTTACTGTATATAGTTAAATAGTCTTAAAATGTAGCCTCTGAATATTCTTTCATTTTTTCAACCTTGTGATATGTTTCTGAGGAGCTTATTCATGAGTGACTGATCAGGTGCATATGTATGTGTGTATAAAAGAAACCTTGTTTTCGGTATAACATGATCTTTTTGTAAGTTTGTGTATTTAAATAACGGCTTCGACACTGATCTTTAGAATTGATACAGATTCTTGTTAAAATATTTTTAGAGCTATTTATTTTAAATAATTATAACTGGTGATGTTGCTGTGATCCATGTTGGATCTTCAAAGGGATCAGGTAATAACATGAAAGTCTGTTCAACAATTTCTTTTATGATTGTATCATTTAGGGTCGTAGCCAGGGCAATTTTGTAATTCAATGTTTCCAATCATGACCATCTATTTTAAGAGCAGTTACATCCTGTTTGCATTATAACACTTAAGACGTTTATTGTTATAGAATCTAGAATGTTATTTTTGGAGTTTCCTTTTATTTCCGCAATTGGTACAGTTATTAAGAAATTAACTCATTCATGTGATTGCGTCAGTGCCTTTCTCAATTTCTTGGGACATTTTTCCTCCTTTGCAGTTCTTAAATTTACAGTATGTGAGTAGTTTTTGCATTTTAATTATACTTTTCTAAATAGCATTGTTCAATTTTTTTTTGTTGTCCAAAATTGTCTTTATATCAATTGAAATCTTGTGCAAGTTCTTGAATATTAAGTTGTAAATGGGTATGTAAGAGGTACTTTTGGCTGAAATAAAGTTGCAAAGATTTGCTGCATTTTCCGAGACTGTAGTGTAAAGTAGGATGTTTAAGCAAGTGGGAATTGGTAGTATTCTTCTAATTATAAAAAAATGCTCCTATAAAATACTGTTGTGTTGATATAATTTTTTGGTAATCAAAAGGATATACAAACATTTTTTTATGTATTTATATTTTACATTTGTATGATCATTTCAAACAAATAGATGTGAGATATATTTTACAAATTGTAGAAAATTTTGGTAACAACAAATACAAGTTGCCTTCTCTTTATGATAATGTACATATTTGGATGATTATAAGTTATTAATGGAATATCTTTTATTATGTACTCTGTACTTTTAAGATGGTAATGGATATTTATTTCATTATTCCCGTATTCCAAAGTAATTAATTTTTTTCTTAATTTATTGTTTTCATCTTTTTATATCTTGACTTGCGCGTTTGTTTTTCTTTTTCGTTTGTTTATTGTTCTGTTTTCTCTTGTTACTTTTACTTTCTTCTAATAACATTTTAATATCTGACATATTGCCTTGTTACTCTTTCTTTTTCATTTGTTTCATAATGTCATCATTTTCCCATTAATCTTCATGCTCTCTCTTCTTTCTATTTTAATTTCTCTTAGAGTTGACTGCTACTAAATTTTGTTGTCAAATTGGGTGTTGTATTTGAAAATTTTTATCCTTACAGTGAAATATGATTTGTTCCTTTACATAATAGCAGTTTATAAAAAAGCGTGATTTTTAAATTTTATTACTAGACTTTTTGTTTTTTTAGTATCTTGGCTACGACCTTGAATTAAAATGCTGTACCTATGGTTAAGTAAGTAAATGGTGCCAGCAACAGTGTTGCTTATTGTCTGTTAGTTATTTGTAGCATAATACTGAGTGTGAGTTGGCAGTACTCAATAAGCATACGTTTATTACCATGCAATAGTCTTGTTTATATGTGATGTATTAATTATGTACAACATTAATGCTTATTCCTTGTTTCAACATAATTGATTATATTAAAAAATCAGAGCCTCAGGATTTTATCTATCTATTTAATATAAAGTGATTAGTGGTTAATGGGAAAGCAAAGGTTTGTGATATTTAATAACTTGTCATTGTAGTATATTCTAATTATTCACATATGGCCACCAGTTGCATTAAAGTAGAATTGACTAATATGAGTACAGTAATAATATGCATTGTTTTCCTTTTGTGCACACATTGCATTGACATTTTTCAATAAGGTAATTGTATGACTGCTATCAAACATTAATTTATTGTAAAACTAACAAAGATCTTTGTACAGTGGAAGTAAGTTTTGGTTTATGGATATTTCAATGGAAAGCCTCATATGTAACGTCTTCCAGGGAAAGGCAGCTTCCAATGTTTAGAGGAAATAAGAATTGATGTTTCTGCTGACATTTCTGGTTTCTCTGAAAACTGAATTTTATAAGCTCGTTATATTGAATAAGTGATAAAGGCATGAATTATTGTTTGTGTCGTTTCAATTACGCTGTATGTTTTATCTAGTGTTCTTTGATCTTTTTATACTTGAGTCACTGCAGCAGGTATTGTAGATATATTGCACCATTAGTCTGTTTAAAACAATGTGAGGAGACTAATATGCAGTTGTTGTTTGAACTTATGTATGCCACGATTGCTGTATTTGGGCCACAATGCAACTTCAGTCAAGTTTTAGGACTGCATTATCAAAATGATAGATACCACATGTGATAAATGTCTCTAAAATTTGGAAAAGTTCCATAAGTTATTGTATGGTATTTTAGATTGCTTGCAAGATTTCAAGTGTCCGTCCATAAATGTATGATGCAGTGCAATGTCCATGTGAATGTAAATGTTGTGTGCATGCATGTTTACAGGTACATGAGAGTCTATATGTAAAAAAAAATTGTAATTTAATTCTTCTTGCAAGAATTTTTATCTTTGACATGTAGCACTGCTACTACCACGTTTTGCTAATATTTAGACAATACTTTGGTATATCAAATTGTAAAGAATATGAAACTGCATAATTATGATAGTCATATTTAATTTATTGTTGATAGCATAAAGTTCAACATAAATGAGAATGTCTTCCCTGCTAATACTGTTGGGAAAATTTATATCTTATCTATGGAATCTATTAGTACTGTTTGTAAGTCATTTTTGAAGATATATTATTAACAAGAAAACCATGTTTACCTGAAACTTGTCATCTAGTGTTGGTCTTTTGACTACATTTCATTTATTTTATCCATGTTTTCATTGTATGGTCTTCTGTGAATTTTTCCTTCATTGCAGAACGTAATATAATGTAAATAATTCTATCTTCTTAATTGTACATTATCTACTCCCTCTCCGTATTACTTTTGAATTTGTTCAAGGTGTTTTATCATTTGGAATTTGTTTATATAAGATTATCTTTGCTGATATGATAATTATTATTGCATTATTACATAAATATTGACCATTACATAAAGTAACTAGGTTTCTCTTTTTAATGAGAATTCTGAGTTGCAAATCAGCTTATAGAGAGGCTAGTTACTGGCTTCTTGTCTCTTGAACACGTTCTTAATGGCATCTCATAATATTAAATTATAAAACTTCTGTCTACCGTACCTGCTGTATATTCAGACTGGTGGCAGGGATTATGGAATGAAATTTCAGAAGTATGGAAGCAATTCAAGAAATATCTAATGATATTTTGGGGATAGTGATGGGACATGATGGGGTGGCCAATGCACATGTGTATGGGCCTCACCAAATATATTTAATGTTACTTCTAGACTACCATGCTCAAGTAAACCATAAAATACATAAATAATATTAATAATAAAATAAAGAATAATTATCTATTCTGTACATAGTATAGTGAATCTGAGAAGAAATAATTTGAAAATGAGGTTTGTGTGGAACACTAGAAGACACTATTTAACGGCATTGTACATATTGTAGGAAGCATACAGCAGTATTGAGAGCAAATATTATTTGTTTTTGTTGTTCAACAATTTTCATTAAAGGATGCAGTGCATTACTGCTTTGTAGGAGAATGTCTTTTTAAAACAAGATTTTTCCTAAAATGTTTTTCTAATTGTAATATGGAGGGTTGACTGCCTTCTACAATGAAGGAAGTTCTTATGAAGTAATTATTAACAATGATATTATTTTATTGTTATATTGTTAGAATAAACTTCACAATGCTAATTATTGTTGATGTTGTTTCTTGAGAGATCCTCCATTCCTGAAGCAACGTTTTATTATTTCTTCTAGATGCCAATTTTCTTGATCCTGAAGAATATATGAATGAATTGTTTCAAGTTTGCTTCAAAGCAGAGTAGAATTGCAATATTGCAGAGTAGAATGTGATAGTCTCTGAAGCAGAATACATTTTGTGGTTTTAGTTTTCTTTACAGATTCTGGTTGTAGAGATTTTACACATTTCCCTGTTTTACGGGATTTGAGATTTCTCAAATTGTGGACCATCATTTCCATTCTACTGAACAATATTTACTGATTTGAGATTCACACAAGGCAAGGGGGAGGACAGTCAAGAAAAAGAGCTTGAACTATTCAACAGAGTACTGAAAGAAGAAAGAACGCCATAGAACTAATGGGAGGAAATGATCAAAAACCTTTTCAAGAAAGATTCAAGGAAAGACTGCAACAACTAGAAGGGCATCTCAATCTTAATAGCATATATATGCTCTCTGCTTAACAGCCTCAAAACTTTAAGCAAACATAATAAAAAACTATCTTGGTTATTCCTTGCAAGTAAAAAAAATAAGAGGAACAATTAGAATTCCAAAAAAGGAAGAGACACCAGAGATACAATGTTTTATCTATTACAAAATGTAATCAATTGGAAGCAATCACCTCAACAAATTGGTGGTTAAATTTTTTAACAACACTTATCCCAAAATTTGGATTTTTCAAGATAATAAAGTCACCTGAATGATATGATCATCTACCAAATTTGAACATCACACATCAAGAAAATCAAGTGGAAATTTGTTAAAACGACGGAAATTATGAACTTTGCAACATTTTTTTCTCTCCAGAAAAGCCACAAATTTTTGTAATACATTGTGTGAAAATTTAGCCAATGATTTATATATATATATATATATATATATATATATATATATATATATATATATATATATATTGATATTGATATTAGGCTGTATCGAAAAAAATAGAATTCAATGGCTTAATGAAAAAAAGTTAGTTTTTGATGCAAGAACAACATCGGCACCAATAAAACCGTTTTCAAAATTGGTTTGGGGGTGCCACAAACCCCATAAACACCCCATTTTCGGCCGTTTTTCGCTACTTTTTAGAAAATCACGAATAAATATTATTTAACCTGATTTTCATCAACGGATTTTAGGCTGAGGTGGTGCCCACGTTACCCCGCAACAATTTTATGATCAACCAATACTTATTTGACTCTGTGTGCCACATTAGCTCGAATACGGCCAATATTACGTTAAGACCATAGAAATAGATCAAATTAGTTCAGGGGTGCCACAAACCCCATAAACATCTTTCTTTTTCTTTTTTTGGCATTTTCGCTACTTTTTAGAAAATAACGAATAAATATTTAATGGTATTTTTATCAACGTATTTTCGCTGACGTGGTGCCCATGTTATTTTACAACAATTATATGATTATCAAACATTACTTATTTGACTCGAACAGTGGGCCACATTAGTCCGAATATGGTCAGTTTTACGTTTAAAACGATATAAAAAGACACTTTTCAATTGGCCATAGCTCCGTAACTTTTTATCCAAAATACTTTTAATTTAGAGAAGATTAAAACTTTCAATATATTTTAAGAACTTTACTTCGCACAATTTAACTATTTCATTGCAATCGGCCAAAATTCCGTTGCGCGCCATCACTGATGGCAATCCTCATTTGAGCCGCACTTCTGTGACTGATTTCTTTATTCAATATGAGGCTGCATTGAACGTATTTGCAGAAACAGCACGCGCGTTTGGAAGTTACTCGGCTTTAAAAAATCACTATACAGCGTTTGAAAGCCCATGAGTTATTCTTTTCCTCGTCGTTTCGGTGCGTGCATGTGTCCATGTAATCTGCACCGCTGGTCTGCCACGCGCACGAGTATACTTGTGCAGTTTTGTGAACGCACGTAAAGTGCAATATGCGTTCACTCCACCGCGGTGCAGCTATTCCTACCCTTACGGGCATCTATGGCCAATCCTGCAACACGAAAAGAAAAACAGATCAGAAGATATTAGCCAACTGGCGCGCGCATTGCGTGTGCCTGCCACGCGCGCGCCAACCGGGGACGTATATAAGCAAACTGCGCCTGTATTCGGCACCGGGCTTCCCTGATTGGCTAGCAGGCGCGGAGCGCGAAACCGCGCGAAATTTGTTTACTTTCTCTCACTGCAAGTGTTGTAGGTTCGTTTTAAGCGCTGTTTTGTCACTTTTTAAACTGCACAAGTACTTTTCATTTTATTACTATCCGGCGGATCCAGCCGATAGTTTTTTTTTGGGGGGGGGGCATCATAGTTTTTTGTTAAATAATAAACATATGTTATTATGTATATTAAACATGTTATTATTATTCATTGACACAGACGAAGCAAGGATTTTATTCAGTTCATATCTCAACATTTGTAATGCGCCATTAAAAAATGTTTAGTTAGAGGGGAGGGTTATTTATTTATTTGTCAAAAAAACAGTAAAAACTGTATATGACGTGTGGGGAAAGAAATTTATCTGCGCACATTTTCTTGAGGGCCAGAATTTAAAAAAAAACAACGAAAAAATGAATTTAGAAAATAATTATTTTAGAAGAAAGTTAACGAGCCGGCACTTATACCACTACGTCACACTAGCACCGTATGGGTCGAACAGAGCCATAAAATGGTAAATGCATGATAGGAAAATAATTAATACGATGGTACCAAGAAGAGATGCGAAAGATTGTTAAAAAGTTTTAAAAATTCGGAAGTTACATACAGACAATTCCAGTTTATTTATCGTAATTATCAATATTTGTGATTCGAATGGCTTCACAATTTTTTTCCATCATGTTTCTAGAATTGTCAATTATTTCATGTGACAACAGAGAATTCTGACAAGTAATATTCCTCGACCAGGACCCGAACCAGCGATGCTTCCCTCGGAAGAGTTGTGCCAATGCTCGCTATTTAACGACTGCGACCACCTTCGCGTGGCGTTTACACTGATATAATAGTAATAAATGTATGGTAGTTTCATTTCTACCATTAGGAAGCCAAAAAAATCCAGAGAATGTGAAACAAAATGTCCTTAGAGCGCCCAAAGAAGGTATCTGAAAAGATCATTCATAACAGACAAACTAGTTCAAACTATAGAGTTTAGAAAACTAAGTTCTGCCATTCTCTAGCACCACTAGTTTATTTATTTATTTGCCGTCCCTTATGACACACGTGGAGAAAATTTAAAGACAAAATTTGCAGCGGTTTTTGAGAAAAATGTTTTTCGGAAATTTCAAGCGCCAATTACCCAGAAAAGACTTTTTTTCAGAAAATTGTAAATGACATTTTTTATAGAACTAATTTTGTACAACAGACTTTGTCTTAGGCCAAAAGCTCTATCTACAATTTTGTAGCTTTAAAAATATATTTTTGAAAGTTTTCCAAAAACCGAACGTCATCCGAAAATAGGATTAGGGTCTTATTTTTTACCGTTCCTTATTATGTAAGTGAAGAAAATTTAAAGAAACAATTTGGAGCGGGTAAATGTGGCAAAAACAATGGAGGCTGAAGGGATTGATAGAAACCGAAAGTTTTCTCAGTATTATTTCCAACTTTGAGCAGAATTAAATTAAAATTAACTTAGGTTGGAAATTGAAAATTTTATTAAAATGTCTACTGCACTTCACATATTGTAAACATTTTTACATTATTATAGTAGATTATAATCTTATTGAAGGTAATTTTATTTATTTCAGAAGGATAAATAGGTTGTAATAGAAAGGGTTATAGGTATTCAAATTTCTCAATGATGTTTGCATACAACTCATTTTTTTAAATATTTCGATACCATCTAAATGAATTTGAACACATTTATTGAGGACATTTTTATGATGGTTTTTAGTGCCTAAAATCTTTAAAATCTGCACATGTGCATAAAAAGAGACAACTATAATTGATTCATCATGTATTTCATACTATTCAAAGGAATTAATTACATTGCATAGTGAACACAACCAAAAAGAAAAAAAACAGCAAAAAGGCAATAATGTAAATATGATACACAATGACTAACTATGAGACTTCACTTTGGCGTGACCTACGCCCTAGGTATGATGATGTTAGTAGCACACAGTTCTTTCTGTTGAATTTGTACAACCACTGGCGTAATCGTCTTCACAAATATCTTCAAAATACTCAAGAAGGATCTGGTTATATTTGCATGATTCTGCAATACTCATTCCTATTTTAAAATATTGAAGGAATGCTCCCCTTGTAGCCTTATCCGCTGGTAGAAACCCCTGTTTCAGCAGTTCTTGCATTGTAGTTATGAATTTTCTTTATTGTTATAACCCCACACAACCGTATCTGAAAATAAAAATTAATTAAAATAGGTTATTAGGCTTGTGTTTAATTTTAACAATGAAATTAGTGTAATTACATATTATATATTTCAGTAATTTAACAGCAGCTTGTAAGAAGCCATAGAAGGTGTATTATTAAAATGTTAATATTTAATTATTAATTGTTTCATTAATAGATGTATAAATTTAACATTTAACAATTTGTTTTTCATTTTTATTGATTTCTACTAAATTTTGGGTATTTACTTGTGCTTTCTAACTTAAGTATTTATATTTATTCCACAATTGCTAAGTAGGAATTTTGAAAGGAAAATTTGTTTATTGATATTTTTATTTGTGTACGTCAATTTTATACTTATTATAATATTTAGTTTGCTACACAAAAAAGATAAATTTTTGTACATTCAATGTTCTTGCGACGGACTGAACAAAAGCAGGAATTATGTTCGGGGATATATGAATGATCAGTCGAACTCACTGTTTCATTCTTTGTTTAGCTCCACGAGTTAGTTGATACGCCGGATGTTCGCAATCTGAAACACCTGATTGTGCGTCAGAACGTGGGAGACGTTTCTACGAATACAGTGCGCCTAAACCTGTTCGCACACGTGGTTTGATTCCCAGAATAGTGTGTCTATGTTTGGGTTTTTATTTCTTGGAGAGAAAGGGCCTGTCTTCATGATGGAATATCTCTGGGCATTTCGCATATTTCTTAGTCGTGCCGCTAGATATCGCATGATTAAAGCTCTACTCCATATGGTCGCGGTCGTCCGACATCTAGCGGCACGGCCGACAAAGACGAGAAATGCCGTGATATGTTCCATCGTGAACACAGGCCCTCACGCGCCATGAAATAAAAACCCTAGCATAAACTACCAAACCAAGTTTCAGAAAAACTAAATTGAATTCCTCTAGGGGAGGATGGAAATAATGACAGTCACAAATAGCCCGAATTTTTAATGAATTAATCCTTTCATAGTTCCTTGGAGAATCGCGAACATCAGTTTTAGAACAACAATTATAACTCGAAATTAATGTTCACGTGCTCACTATCACTATGTGTGGCAAAGTTTTGTTTTGAAGCTGTATCAAGACGTCTGTAAACAAATTTTAAATCAATACATACAAATTGTAAACCCTACGTATCTTATTAAAGGCATCTTTTCTTCTTGTGTATGCAGTGTTACGTTTTATTTTTACACACAATATAGCTGGACAGTCAGAATTTTTAGAAAGTCTTCTATTTTTCGCCCCTACTACGGTTCTTTTCTATGTATGTGTATGTATTTCTATGTATGTGTATGATAGCATACACTTTTCTGAAAGTGAAAGGACAAATTTAACCATCTCTACAATAAAATTATAACATAAAATGTATTTCTATCAACTTACGAGCAAACAAATATTTTTCCTGAAGGTTTTGATGATCTGACATTCCATTTCGTTTGGGTGATCTTCGCACATTTCTCTACCCAAATGTCTTCAATCGAACATATTGCAGTTCGTGTGACAGTTTCTTCTTCATAATCCATTAAAATTTCATAGCTGTAATTCGTTTGGAAAGAAATATGATTTAGTTTCCTAGCTCGCATTAAAAAAAAATATAAGTTTAGGTACTTGGTGACAAAACACGTTGGATTGTTAAGATAGTTCCCATAATGGTAAAGACTAATATTACAGCTGTCAGAGAAAAACGCCCGAAAACGCAGTCGATCGCATTGCCTACGAACACAGTAACCGAGTCCACGTGTATTCACTCGCTGTGGCTCTGCTCATTCCGTAGAAAGAGATACGAATTTCGCGCGGTTTCGCGATCCTTGCCCGCTAGCCAATCAGGGAAGCCCGGTGCCGATTGCATGTGCAGTTTGCTTATATGCAACCGGGACCGCACCACTGAAGGTGGCACACTCATTAATGCATTTCCCTGTGTTAGAAGACACAACTTCTTAGTTGGAAAATTACGTAATCACGTTCAATAGTTAACTAATTGTACCTAGAAAATGTACAAATAAACAGTAAATATTTAGTATACGCTCGCAAACAAAAATTCTATCCTAAGGTCCGATTAAATTAAGAAGGTGATTGACAGTTCTGTGTAACGTCAGGACGCCTCTACCGTTTCCATGGCAGCTGCCAACCAGAGAGACAAAACGTGACGTGTCAGGTCGCTCAGTTGCCACTGCCGAACACGGGGAACATTTGAGCATCGCACAGCGACTTCCCTGTCACCGCGCCGCCCGCGTTTCTGCCTGTGCTGCGCGCGCAATGTGTACTGTGTTGTGATGAGTTGCGTTGAGGTTAGGCTTTTGTCGTATTTTTTACACGTATTTTTTGAAGTGTTTGTTTTCGTGTCTCGGTAACACGTGCTCAGTGGTTTGCGATCTAGCAACGTCGCTCCCCTCCACTCACAAATGTCAATCACCTTCTTAATTTAATCGGACCTTAGGTAGAAAGTGCTAATCCTTCAACAAGAAACGCCTTTGTGAGAACTTCGTTCTGGCTTGTTTTCACACCAAAAAATCGCGTTCAGAGAACTGTCACCAGAATGTTTAGTAAAGCCTCAAGAAATAGTTCGCCTCATATCCAGCGCAAATTGGAATCCAAAATTCCGTAGAAATCAAAATTATGTTCAGTACTTACGTGTAATTTGTACACATATTGTGTACCCCAGGATTGAGATGAATAGAATAATTGAAATTCATGTACACGAGTTAATACTATTTTAATCATGCTTATTAAATTTGTAACATAACAGTTATTCATATTTAATATAAACTGAAGCAACAACTAAAATGAACAATTGATTTGAAAAATGTTTAGTTTTCTAAATCTGCAGCGCCGTGTACTGCTAACATTTTTGGTTGCCTAATGCTTGAATGTGGAAATATCAATAATTAACTGAGTTTTGAAATGCAGAAGAAAAGTAAACCAAGAAAATATGGCTTTTCAGAATGCATTAGGAATTTGCCTCCATCAGCAGCGTGGGCCTGGGCGGCACCCGGGACAGGCCGGCCGGCGCAATGAAATGAATACTGTTGCACGCACCGAAACATACGAAAAAATAGCTCATAGGTTTCCAAATTTCACAGTGTTCTTTTAAGTGTTGAACATCAAACTCGTTTGATATATCAACAAATATATACAATACAACCAAATAGTGAATAAAGAAATCAGTCACAGAAGTGCGGCTCAAATGAGGCTTGCTATTTGTGATGGTGCGCAACGAAATTTTGGCCGATTGCAATGAAATAGTTAAATTGTGCGAAGTAAAGTTCTTAAAATATATTGAAAGTTTAATCTTCTCTAAATTAAAAGTATTTTGGATAAAAAGTTACGGAGCTATGGCTAATTGAAAAGTGTCTTTTTATATCGTTTTAAACGTAAAACTGACCATATTCGGAGTAATGTGGCCCACTGTTCGAGTCAAATAAGTAGTGTTTGATAATCATAAAATTGTTGTGAAATAACATGGGCACCACGTCAGCGAAAAATACGTTGATAAAAATACCATTAAGTATTTATTCGTTATTTTCTAAAAAGTAGCGAAAATGCCGAAAAAATGTGTTTATGGGGTTTGTGACACCGCTGAAATAATTTTATAAACGGTTTCATTGGTGCCCATGTTATTCTTGCATCAAAACGAACTTCTTTTCGCTAAGCCTCTACAAATACCTTGAATACAGCTTAATAGGGAATAAAGAAATCATATAGAGCAGTGCGGAAGAAATGTGGGTCGTAAATAGCGATAGCGCGCGGCGAAATTTTAGCCGATTGCAGTGAAATAAGTAAATTGTGCGAAGCAAAGTTCGTAAAGTAGAGATTTTAAGCTCTAATCTTATCTAAATTAAAAGTATTTTGGATAAAAATTTCCGAAGCTATGGTCAATTGAAAAGTGTCTATTTCTATGGTCTTAACGTAAAATTGGCCATATTCGAGCTGATGTGGAACACTGAGTCAAATAAGTATTGGTGTTTGGTAGGGGTGTTTATGGGGTTTGTGGCACCCTTAAACCCATTTTAAAATCTGTTTTATTGGTGCCGATGTTGTTCTTGCATCGAAAATAACTTTTTTCACTAAGCCATTGAATTCTATTTTTTCGACACAGTCTAATATATATACTAACCTTCACCCCCTTCTAAATCCAAACTGGACCAGAGGATGCAAGCAGATTTATTGCTCTTGCAAGTTTTTGATTTACTCCCACGGCAGAGGATTCTTGCGGCAGATAGTAGGGAATTCAAGGAAAATGGGTACACACACATACACAATTTCAGTAACAAGTTCAGATATATTCTTAAATGATTCAATTTTAATAAAAAAATACAATTTCTTTGCTTGCTCTGGAAGAAAAAAACAAACAATGCAACAAACAAACAAAAAAATGGCAAGAATGTTTTTCTAGTGATCGAAATATATGCTTGAAACACTTATAAATCTTCCAACCTCTTTAAACAAATCAACTGACTATGATAATTGTACAAACATTTAAATCAATGACTCAGTCGACTGGTACTCTTTCAATCTCTGCTTTTCGTGCACGTTTTTGCTTGAAATTAAACACTTAGTTATTCTAACTCACAATTCACACAAAAAGAAAAATTACTATTTACAATGACCAATTGAATTCACACTCAATTACTCTGATTCTCACACAAGTTTTTACACATTGTTCAAAATTTTTCTTAGCTAAGCAACGACTTTCTTTACAATTAACTTCAAAAGGGCAATGTTCTTTCATTCATAAGGCATTCCAGGCAATGATATGGAAACTTCTAGGTGCAACAAATTACGCGAGTTATTCACGAATTCTGTAAAACATAATATTCGCCCTACATTACTACGAAACCGTCTTTCCAGCTGCTTGCGCGTTCGTGGCCATCGCTAACACGTCCCCTTCTCCCTTACCGTTACCTCGGCGCTTGCGGCTCGGCGTTTCGACCTTGGCTCCGCGCTTCGCCGACACCAGAGACTGCGTTGTTGGAATTCGCCGCTCTCGCAGCGATGCTGGGGCTCTCTTCTTCTCTCTTCTTATTTCTGCTACGGTCTGCTTCTCTCTTATTTCCTGGCACTCTTCTTTCTTCCTCGCCTCTTCTTCTTCTTCCCGTTCGGTGGCCCTCTTCTTCGTCTCCTTCCGGAATTGTTCTTCAGCGCGATTGTTAAGTTTTCGCCCGCGTGCTTATTGTCCTCGCACGATCACAGCCGGGTGGCCGCTTTTAGCTCTGTCCAGGGCGTCGCGCACTTGGATATTTGAATACCTGATTCTTTATGGCACAGCGTAATTGTTCCTGAATGATTCCATGTACTCAATCAGCCTGTGATCACTTAAATTCTGGCTACTCGATCCACCAGAACAAAGTGAATAACGCCGTTCTAGTCTTTGCCCTGAATTCTAATGTGTCGTCTTTTACTGCATTCTCCTCCAACACAACTTCAAAAAAAACTGGTCCACAATATTACTATTCTAAATCTCATTCGTCGCTTACTTCAATTAAACTCTCTACTAGAATTTCAAGCAAACTAGACACTGACTACTGTACGGAATTCGCACGTCTTCGTTTCACCAAAAGAACAATATTCGGCGACAGCTGAAGCATATAAGGGGCTTCTGATCTGGCGATCAGCGTATTTATGAGGAAGTTCGTAGGGGTGAGTTGGCCTCGCCTCCCCTCCGCCGCTAACCACTCCTCCTCCCTACACCACTCTGAACTACTCTGTGCGCCGCGCTATCTCGCCGCCATCCATTACATTACTGCGCGACTTATATATGAGATACACATGCATGTACAGTTACACACAGATACATATACACTATAATAACTATGAAAAGTATTAACAGAAAATTATGGTCAATACGAGAGGAGGAAGAAGAGGAAGGATCACTGAAAAAGTTATAAAAGACATCAAAACAATCAACAGAAACACTAAATAAAGCTTATGAATAAACAATAGAAAGCAATAAAAAAGTGTTTTTAACCAAGGACTGAAAAGGTCATGGGCTTTTCCCTCATGTTTAGTGAACATCCACAACTTGGCAAAGAAATGTAAGGAAACAAAACATGAAGGGATACAAATAAATAGGTACCAAAATCAAGGCTAATATTGTATGCAGATGACCAGATACTGATGACAGACTCTGGAAATGCACTACAAAAAGCAGCTTTAACACTGGAAAATAAGACAAAGTATTGAATGAATATTTCATTAAAGAAAGGAAAAGTAATGGCATTCCTAGGAAATGTACTGTGAAGAGCAAATATAATAATGGAATCAATTGTAGATCAAATCTGAGGTTAACTATTTAGGAAACATTGGACAAGAATAGAAAGACAATAAAATGGAATTGAATACAAAAACTAATGGGACTGTTATGAAATTTTGGAAACGTCGTGAACCAGACACCAAACTCAAAAGATATAAAATAACACACATTAATGTTAATGCAAGTACAAAGTTGGAATTATGAACATTAGGAAAGAAGCAAACAAAAGAAAGGAAATACAAATGAGATTTTTTTGACAACTGCCAAAAATAACGGGGATAAACAAAGAAATGTAAACGTTTGAAATTATTAAAAATCAAAAACACAACTAAGAAAATAGAAGACTTCAAGCCTGATGGCAGGCACATACCAAGAGAATGCAAAGGACAAGATTCCCTGGAGTAATTGCTACAAACCTGAAGATAGAAGAAATAGAGGAAGAAACAAAGTTAAGTGGGAGAAGCAAATTGCCATGTTTGCTGTTTACACACAAAGTTCCAGTTCAAACGTATATAAAAAATCCAGCACGTTTTCTTCGGACGTTCAATTTCGGCTCCACTCACTACAGAATACGATTCACACGTGGCCTGGTCCCATAACCTATTCATTTGTTTTGTATAAACGTTATTTATTACTAATCTTAAATATACAAGTAACAATTCACAAACGTCTGCATCAAAACAAGTCCGATCACGCACTGGCATTGCATTGCCTCTACATACTACTCGCCCTCCTCTCAGTTCAAACAGTTCCCTGAAACACACAGATGGCGTTGCTGTCTGCATTTTTCTTTTCATACTAACACTTCCTCCAAAAGAATAGATCAAATGAACACAAACTATACAAAATAAACTATATATAACAGTCTGTGGACGCAATCTTCTGTATCCCAATCCTCTCACGTAGCATCTCAAATCTAACCCTCTCCAGAGGTTTAGTCAGTAGATCAGCAAGCTGATTGGTTCCGTCTATGTGCTCCAATTCCAGATCTCCATTCCTTACATAGAAATGGCGAACTTCGATATGCTTGGATCTGCGATGGTATTCTGGATTTTTAGCTAATTTTAGAGCACCAACATTATCGATGTAGAGCGTAGGAGATTTTTCCACAGTTTCCAGCAATTCAGAGAGTAATCTTTTCAGCCAGATTAAATCCTTAGCTCCTTCGCTTGCTGCTATTATTTCAGCTTCTGTAGTCGACGTTGCCACTGACTTCTGCAACGGACTGGTCCACGAAACTGCTCCATAATTGAAGGTTGCAATGGCACCTGTCGTTGAACGTCTTGTCTTCTTGTCACCGGCGTAGTCAGCATCATTGTATACCTTCAAACCTTGACCGTTCCTGAAGACGATTCCATAGTTTGCTCTTCAAATATCGAAATATTCTTTTCACTTGATTCCAATCATGATTTGTAGAATTTTCCATGGCCCGAGCTGCTTTATTAACTACGAAAGCAACATCAGGGCGTGTAGCTGTAGTGAGGTACATTAAAGAACCTACTGCCTCACGATAAGGTATCTTGGCTGTGACCTTTTCTCCTTCATCGTTTGTCCTCGCGTCATTTGAAGTAGACACTCCGTTCGACTCGGTCATTCCAAATCTTTCCAAAACCTTTCGTGTGCAGTCTTCTTGATCAATTGTTATTGATCCTTCTTTATTTGGCTGTATTCTCATGCCCAAGAAGTTTCTGAGAGATCCTCTTGTATGAAATTCCTGTTGTAACATTTCCATGAATTCCTCAAGTTCTTCTATATCAGTTGCAACAACCACACAGTCAGCAACGAAAATTGCAACATACACATGTTTCCCATCTCTCTTGCGGTAGAACAGACATGTATCAGCATTACTGTTTTTAAATCCAGCATTCTTCATAAACTTCTCAAATCGTTTGTTCCAGCAGCGCGGCGCTTGTTTTAAGCCATACAAACTTTTCTTTACGTAACACACTCGTTCAGTATTGTCCTCAAAACCTTCCGGTTGTTCCATATACACGTCTTCTTCAAGCATGCCGTTCAAAAAAAGCGGTTTTGACTTCAAATTGAGCAAGCTTCATTCCAAGTGCAGCAGCCACCGCCAACAAGATCCGAATGGTTTCATATCGTGCAACAGGGCTGAATGTCTCTTCATAATCAATTCCCTGTCTTTGTACGAAACCTTTTGCGACCAATCGAGCCTTGAAGCGGATTTTTCCGCTGTCCAATAGTTTCTGGCAGAAGATCCAGCAATTCTTCAGGATTTGCTCATGTTTTCGACCAACATCCAGGTGTCATTTTTCTCTAAAGAATCCAATTCTTCTTTAAGAGCCTTCACCACTCTTCTCTGTCAGGAGACTGCAGCACTTCAATGTAGGAATTTGGATTCTTGTTTTCAGTGATCGATGATCCGGCCATGTAGACAAAATCTCCGCTGGTCATTCACCATGCTTTCTTTGATTCACGTTTGGTTTTCCTTGTTGTCTCTTCTTTGACATCTTCTTCAGCTGGAACATCACTTCCTCCGGAGCTGGACACTGGACACTGGTACAATTCTTCAGCTTCACTCCATTCTTCCTTTTCATCGTCGTTGACTTCTTCTGGCTTTTGTACTTCGGATGATGCATGTTTTTCACATGAATTTTCAAGCCTGTAGGTATTTACGCGCACATTGCAGACAAACTTTAGGCTTGAATCTCACATCGTGGCTCAGGACTATCTTCCTTTGTGTCGGTATCCAGACCCTGAATCCATCCCTGTCGTTCACGTATCCAACCGGATGTCCATGAACAGCTTTATCGTCAAACTTAGAGCGGAGGTTCTTGTTGATGTGCACGTAGCATTCTGTTCCGAAAATCTTCAAATGATTGAGACTTCCTACTGGTCATCCATGCCACAATTCATAAGTAGACTTAGTTTCAATGGAATACTTTCCAGTGCGATTCAGGAAGTATGTGGCAGTATTGCATGCTTCTGCCCACAGTTCTTTTGGCAATTTGCTTGGATTCAACATGGAACGCGCGCACTCGACAATAGTTCGATTTTCACGCTCCGCAACACCATTTTGCTGTGGTGTATACGGCGCAGTAATGTAGTGTTCTATACCCCTGCTTGCTAGCAGTTCAGAGACCATCTTGTTGTCAAATTATTTTCCTCCATGACACCTCAGTTGCTTGATAACATGTCCGTTTGTCTTGGCTTCATTCAAAAACTGCTCCAAAACGGTGCATACTTCACTTTTCTGTTTCAAAAAAGAAAATTCTACGATGTTTGCTAAAGTCATCTTTAAATCACACATAGTAGCGTGCCTTTCGGAGAGATTCAGTCGACATGGGTCCGTTTACATCGGCGTGGATTTGTTCACCAGTTACCATTGGTCGATTCATTCGTTTCTTGAATGGCAACCTATGCATTTTTCCCATTGCACATCCATCGCAGAATTCTTCCTTGCCTTCGTCTGCGTTAATGTTCATCTGCTTCAGGACACTCTTTACATGTTGTTTATGTTGATGGCCAAACCTTTCATGGTTAACTTTCAATGTCTCTGATGATGTCATCATATTCACTTGAACTTGTGTCGGCTTCACAACGCGCATGTTCAATACATACAGACCATGACTAACATATCCAGTCATCTTTTTTTCCAGTGACACTATCTACAATGCTGACACTTCGATCATCAAGTCTCGTAGAAAAAACCTTTTCTCGCAGCTGCTTTCACGGAAAATAAATGGGAACTTGCTTCAGGAACATACAAAACGTTTTTCAGTACGGGCATTCAACTAAGCATTATTCAGACGTACTTGAATTTTCACACTTCCTTGTCCATGAGCCAGCATATTTACATCTCGTTTCCCCAGCGAAATCTTTCAGGAATGGTAAACTTCTCATACGATGTAAAATACTGAGTATTTGAGATGATGTGAGTTGTGGCGCCACTGTCGCAGTACCACTTGTCGGCTTCAATAAAGTTATCGACTGAGGCACCCATGACATGCGTCATAAACGCTACACTTGCATCAGACTGACTTCTGTTTCCACCAGCGCCATCTGTCTTCTTCTCCGGACACTCTGCTGCCCAATGACCAAACTGCTTACATTTGTGACATGGAAACTTCTGTTTTGCTCGTTGAATATTCTTCTTTGATTTTTCCCCGGTGTCATTTTTATGACAAGGTTTCTTAGGACCACCGCGTGCAACAAACGCAATCGATTCGACATTCTTTTGATCACGCAATTCAATCACGCACAATTTTTCAATCAATAAATTCACAGTTTGATTTTCCGACGAAATCGTGTCCCACAAGTCTTTAAAATTGTCTTATTCTTTTCCCAGCGTAGATAAGATACGGCCATTCAAAATTCTCTCGGACAAAGTATTTTCTTTATTCTTCGTCAATTCATCATTCAAATCCACGAACAACTTCTGCAGTTTCGCGACATGCGTACTGATGTCTTCTTTGTCGTCACGCGTCACGCGGAAAAATGACTCGATCAGCATATTCGGCCGTTGCGTACTGCTGCATTCAAACCGCGCACTCGGTTTTGTCCAAATCTCTGCAGCACTGGTGCAAGTCAACACAACTTCGGCAATAGTTTTTACTAGCGCACTTGCTAACAAACTTGCCGCTTTTGCGTCGTCCTTTTTCCATTGCTGATAAGTTGCTTTTTGTGCCGCAGTTGCATAAACTCCCAAATCAGGACACGCTCGCGAACCGTTAACAAAGTCTTCAAGTTCATACGCACGCAACACCATCGAAATATGTCACTTCCACTTTGCCCAGTCTTCAGGTCCTTCAAGCTTATTTACTTGTATTTTGTAGACACTCCTGGTAGCCATGTTTGCTGTTTACACACAAAGTTCCAGTTCAAACGTATATAAAAAATTCAGCACGTTTTCTTCGGACGTTCAATTTCGGCTCCACTCACTACAGAATACGATTCACACGTGGCCTGGTCCCATAACCTATTCATTTGTTTTGTATAAACGTTATTTATTACTAATCTTAAATATACAAGTAACAGAATTCACAAACGTCTGCATCAAAACAAGTCCGATCACGCACTGGCATTGCATTGCCTCTACAGACTACTCGCCATCCTCTCAGTTCAAACAGTTCCCTGAAACACACAGATGGCGTTGCTGTCTGCATTTTTCTTTTCATTCTAAACCTACTACCTATGGCATTTGAATATTATACCACAAATGAGTACTTCAAACAGTAACATACAAAGTTGGTTATTGATCATTATCCTGAATGTAGCTCTCCATTGCTTTTCTGACTGGTTATATTTATAGGTACTGGTTCATTTTCTTCATCATCATCATCATCTGGGAAACGAACTCGGCAGACCTCGGAGCTCGCAGTATGACGTTCTTCAAAAATTACACAAATGAAATGACAATTTACATTTATAGAATAACACAATTGTATAATAATTTAGTTCAGTTGCGTCAATTTCGAGGTAAGGGTTTTGGACAAATGAATAGAAAAGCCATTCAAGATCTGTGCAACTTTAATTGTAATGAGCTCATTGTGGAGGAACTTCGGGAAATCAGTGAAGAAAACCTCATCGACGGTAATGAAGTAACGGAACTGCAATGTCAAAACTGTTGATGGCGTCTAAAATCAACAAGCTCTGTCATTTGAATGTGATCCAAACATGGAAATATCTTCCAAATTTAAGAGAGAATAGAAGCAGGAACTCATTCATATTTGGATATTAGAACAGCGAGAAAGATGTTGAAATAAAAAAAAATTGGCAAATCCTATATCCAATCATTTTCAACTTCGAAATAAGTTTCATACATTATTTTATT